>CM071798.1:5000-1205000 GCA_036559045.1 Platycarya longipes
ACTTTCAATTCATATTATTTATTGAATATTTATTTTGATTGATTGGTTAGTTAATTAATTAGATAAATTTTATTGAAAGGTGAAGAAAAAGGGCATGGGCTGAAGATTAGGGTCTTGAAAGTTAGAATAAGTTATTGGACATAGGAAGGAATAGCAAGCCCACAAGCTTATGAGTTTGACCCATGACCCACCAAGCCCACACATGGGATACTTGTCACTCATAGAGAAACCCTAGTGAGTCAACTAAGATTAGTAGGAGAAAATGGAATATTACTGTTTGGTAGGAGTTAACTAGTGGGTGAATGGTAAGGTTGAGTGTAAAATCTTATGATAGAATTTTTCCCATCATTGGATTATTTTTGAAAAAATACTAAGGTATGGCCTATTTTATTTTATCTAGTACATGTCATACCTAGTTGAGTGACACTTGTGCATTGGAGTGGAAAGTGGAAGAGAAGAGATGAGGAGGGCATTCGGTTAGGCTAGTTGCCGAAACCCTTTAGGGGTTTTTCCCATGCCATTCTCTCCAATCTAAGCTAATGATCACTATAGGATCATGTAAGAGAGGAGTGACAAGATGATTGATAAGTAGAGAGAGGTGTCATGAGGAAGAGGAAAGGAAAAGGAAGAAGAAAAAGCAAGGAGGGATCCGGGTGAGGTTGCCGTGAGCTTCCTTTGGAGTTTTCCTAGGAGTACTTGCAAATCTAGTGAAAAGAATATTTTAGACTTGTGTAAGAAGATGAAGTACATGATGTAAGGTGTGTAAGAGGTATTGTGGTGTAAGGAAATGAGTAGAGATTGCTTGAAATGGAAGCAAACTAGGAATGGAGGGGGGAGAGTTTCGGATGACCCCTAGCTTCAAGACATGGCCGGACCATGCAAACTCTCTTTCCTAAAAGCATGGCCATGGAATCTTGTGGATTAACTTGAGAGTGGTTAGATGAGTGTGTCATAGGATTGAAATGACAAGAGAATGAGGCAAGAGAGGGGAGGAGGTTTCGGTGGAGACTTTGGGAGGCAAAGGGATCCGGTTTCTCATTTCTCTCATTTCTTATCATTTTTTTTCTTTTCCCATGCAACGACCATTGCCTAGTCTTATGCTTTCAAATCAAGGTATGGTGAAGTGTCCTTGACCCCTAGAGAAAAAAGCTTGGCCGAATACCCTTGAGGAGACCACCCCTCACTTAGCTAGCTCACAAATACACACAAACTCTCTTTCTCTCTTTCTCTCTACCTCTCGGCCAACCCCACTTCTCCCTCAACTCTCTTTTGTTTTACTTTCTTCTAACTTCTAAACCTCACCATATCCTTAGAAGAAAAGAGCTAGAACAAATATTTTGAAGAGGACTTGCTCTTGGAAAGGTAAGTGCATTCTTATCCTACCTTTAACAATCTTAGTATACTTTTGAATGAATTTGGTTGTTTTGTTTGATTCTTTTTGTATGTATGTAGATAATGAAACCTTTAGAGGGAAAACTTGCCATGTTTAGTTTAGTAAGAATTCATGTTTAAGTTATGATATTTTTCCTAAGTTGAGAAGTTGAAATGATATGTGGTTTAGTTAGTTACTTAACATGAGGTGGAATGAAGGAAATGCATGCATGATTGAAGGTTTATTAGCATAATGTTGGATGATGCCCTTAGTGTTATTTATTTAGTGGTAAAAAAATCCATGCCTATGTTTAAATATCTTGTTAAGATTAAAAATTATTTCATGTGGAGAATTTGAATATTTGATGTAAAAGAAAAATATGGTATGATCAACAAGTTGGGTAAAGGTGAAAATATGTTTGCTAGATTTTGACTTGGAGATGAAAATGTTGGATTATGAATGCATATATTTCGGATTTAAGGACTTCTTTAGGTGGAAATTATTGATTTGATTATTGTGCTATGTTATGGTGATATGCTTAAATATTTGGAGACATTATATGCTTATGAATAAAACGGTTGCATTAGTATGATTAGTGATTTTCACTTAAATCATTGGGTGAGTTATCTTGGAAGAAAAAGTGAATAACATAAGAAATTAAAAGACATAGAGTTTCGGCCAAGCCTTGTTTTTAGGATTAGGAAAAATACATTTAAGTAGTTGTAGTTGAAATGGAGTGCTTGGAAAAGATTAGGAGACAAAAAGTTAGGAAAAACACAAAGGGGGGATCTCGGCCCAACCCTAGTGGGAAGGGGCCGAGTACCCCTAAGTGTAGTAGAGGCCCATAGAATAATTTTGGGAAGGAAATGAGTGAAGTTACGAGGTGCGAAAAATTTTAAAGAGCTTAACGTAGAATAAACGTGATGTTTGTCACCTATTGTATATGTTCTGTGACATGAGTCTCATGTCTCATGCATACCGCACGAAAATCATGTTTTAAGCATGTTTTTAAAAGAAAAGAAATTAATTAAAGTTTTATAAGATCCCCAAAGGCTGGGTCGGGATAGTGTTCCAGTGGAACTCCCTGTTCACTCAGGAGTGATTAAAGTCGAGTGAAAGCCCCTGGGTCGACAAAGAACCGTCGGTAGACCATGTATGGCTCCAAAGGGATGTCTGGAGCGTGGTCACACCTAAAGCTAGTGGGTGCATACAGGACGGTGTTTGCTTCGGCCTCATCGATCCAGAAAAGTTTGTAGTCGCTCGGTGAGTGATCAATTGCTGAGTGATGAAGAGTACGAAAGGGCATGAAACGTAGCTACTTAGGTTTGATACGGTCGCCGAGTACTACGGTAACTAGTAGGAACACATGGTGCGTAGGGGAGCCGTGAGGTGTCTAACAGAGGTTATGACAAAAGATGGGCTTTCGAGCCATATACGATATAAGAAAAATGAAAAGCATTTGCGAAAAGAGGAATTTTGAAAGAAAACTCAAGTGTTTTGTTTTCTGAGATTATGAATAAGCATATGAAAAGAATACGAAAAGAAAAGAGGAATTTCAAGACATGGCATGAGCATGAGCATGAGCATGTGCATACCATAAAGTCATGAGTCTTATAATGCATAAAGTATGATTGTTTGTTATTCATTTATCCGTATGCTTAAATTGCTTTTGTTATGATATAAATGTGCTTACTGAGATTTCTCCCGAAATCTCACCCTTGTTTATCTCTACACTATCATCTTTTTGGGATGATAGAAGTAGTTGCAGATAATGACAACCATAAAGAGTACGACCCCAGGGACGGTATCTCAGACCCCCACGGGCCCGACTGAGTCCGTCACCTCCGAGCTAGTGACTCTTGACTACCTGAGCCATTGGGCGGCGGAGTCATTACCCCTAACTGCGTATGTTTGGGGTATACGCCCTACCGGGTGTTGTATAGTTCTTGGTATAGACGATTCCCACCACATGGGTCGCCTTTACGAGTCATCCTCTAGGATGAGTTATGAGGTGGAACCGGCCTTGGAGTTGGACTGCCTCCGTTACGACCCAAACTTCAAGAAGATTAAGAAGGAACCGTTGGATTAGGAAGTGATAGCTGGGGAGTCCTCTATGCAGCTTTTGTATTTATTTACATGTATTTTGGTCTTCCATTGTTTTGGAAGAAAGAACACTTATGTGGGATCCTTATGTTTATATTAATGGTAATGTAATGTTTTAGGATATTATTGTATTCAGCCATGTGATACACGCATAGAAAATGTTTGACCTTTATCTGCTGCAATAACCTTTTTAAACAAAAAAAAATCCAGTGCACGATAAGACGAGGGGTGAACTTCCCTGTGACGCTCATCCCCGACGTCACAGTTTGCGTACGATCCTAAGCTCAAGCTGGGGCGCCGACAGCGGTAGTATCAAAGCAGTTAAGTCTCTGGGTAAGAAACCACAAGTCCTGGGATAAAAAATCACATGGCATAGGCTATGATCTTTTAAGAGCTGTAGGTTTGCACACTAAAAATAGTCGGTTGGAAAATGATATCCGTTCGGATGTATGACGCTGAAAGTTATAAGAAGTGAAAGTGCAAGAGTTAGGGTAACTCATAAAGGAATTCTGTGCTTTTCAGGAGGTTATGGCTGGAGGTAAGTGTCGTGCTTTGCTTCAAGAGCTGAAGCCTCACCACAAGAAGTTTCGAATGTCCCGTTAGATGGTGGACAGGCGATAGCCGAGGCTATTCGCCAAATGACCGAATTAGTGAAAAACCAGATGGAACAGAGTCGATGTCATCCAAGTACGGGAGGAGGAGCATCAGGATGTTCTTATGAGAAATTCCCGGTCTATCGGTATCTGAATTTTATGGGGACCGAGGGAGCCATGAAAGTGGACCGTTGGATTATGGACTTAGAGTGTACCTTCGAAATTAACGGGTGCACTGAAACGCAGAAGGTACAATACGCTGGTCACCTATTGCAAGGGGAAGCTGGTTTATGGTGGGATACAAAGAGGAAATTGCTAAGACAAGAGCTTGGGGAGAACGTAACACCTACCTGGGAGTGTTTTAAAACTGAGTTTGACGATCGTTTCTTCCCTGAGTCAATTAAGCAGAAGAAGGCTATAGAGTTTGCCGCATTGACGCAAGGGACCATGACAGTGGACCAGTACGCTGCAAAATTTATGGAACTAACACGATTCGCCCCGCACCTAGTGTTAACAGAGAAGATAAGGGCGAAGAAGTTCCAAGATGGTCTGCAACCAAGGATTCGCAACCAAGTAGCCTATTTGAGAATTGAGAAATTTCAAGAACTAGTAAACGTGGCAGCAATTGCTGAAACGGAGCAGATAAGCCTGATTAATCAAGCTCAGATGCATAAGAAGAGGAATTTTCCCTACTCTTCGGGAATAGATGCGGGGAAGAGAATGAACGTTTTTCCTGCAGATAAGGGAAAAGGGAAAATGAGCGGGCCTGGAATGCCGACATCACCGCCACCCTGCAGAACGTGTGGACGACCGCACAAAGGCGAGTGTCGAGTGGCATCGGGAGCTTGCTTCCGGTGTGGTCAAGTGGGCCACATGATGCATGACTGCCCCCAGATGGCTTCTAGTAGAACCGCAGCGCCTGGAGGAAAAGCGAACACCCCCACAAAAGCCAAAGTATATGTCATTGCCCAAGGAGAGGTAGACGTGGATGAGGAGGAGGCTATCAATGCTTGTATTATTACTGGTAATACTCCGACCTTGCTTTAATTTCTAAGTATAAGGTGATTTCTTTTAAGATGACCATAGGGAAATTTTTATAGGTGAAATTATTACGATGCGTAATGTGGTACATGCTTTGTTTGATTCCGGTGCGACGAGATCCTTCATTTCCTATGACTGTGTATGGAGGTGTAAGTTAGATGTCGAACCATTAATCCAGAAAGTATTGGTAACACTCCCTAACGGGAAGGTGATTGGATGTCAACGGATAGTGAAGAACTGCCCTTTGAAAATTGCTGGCGTAAGGCTAGACGCTAATTTAATAGTTTTTCACTTGTTGGGGTTTGACATAATATTAGGTATGGATTGGTTGTCCGAACACTATGCCAAAATCGATTGTCGAAAAAAGGAGATTATTTTTGAATTGCCTGGCGAAGAGAAGCTATGTTATGTAGGGGAGACGGTTAGTTTTGTTTCCTCTATTGTGACGGCAAAGAGGGTAACAAAAGGTCTGAAGGGGAAAGCAGAAGTGTTTCTAATAATGTCCTTCAATGCATTGCAGGGTGTCAAAAGTATTGAAGATATCCTGATCGTGAAAGATTTTCCTCGGGTATTTTCTGACGAATTGCTTGGATTGCCCCCAGACCGTGAAACCGAGTTTGCCATTGAATTGAAACCTGCTACGACTCCAGTTCACAAAGCCCCCTACCGAATGGCGCCAACGGAGCTAAAGGAACTAAAGGCGCAAATTGAGGAGCTACTGGAAAAGGGGTTCATACGGCCGAGTTCATCGCCATGGGAAGCCCCAGTCCTGTTCGTGAAAAAGAAGGGTGGAACGATGCGGATGTGTATCGATTACAGAGAACTTAACAAGGTTACTATCAAGAATAAATACCCACTACCGCAGATAGACGACTTGTTGGATCAACTGCAAAGAGTAACAGTATTCTCCAAGATTGATCTCAGATCAGGATACCATCAGCTAAAGATTAAAAAGCAGGATGTGCCCAAGACGGCTTTTCGAACCCGTTATGGACATTTTGAATTCCTAGTTATGCCCTTCGGATTAACGAATGCCCCAGCATGAAACATTTCTCTCCACCCCCCCCCCCTTTTTTGACTCCAAACATCTCAAAAGAATGAATGAAATAATGGATATTCGTTCCAAACATGAACAAGGTCCTATATGAAAAATCCGGGCTGTCACAATCTTTTCCTTGTAAATCCTTCCACTCTCATAGGCATCATTGTGAATTTTCTCTAACTCTTGTAGTTGCAACTTCTTGTGTTCTCCACTTTCATCCATCTTCATGTTAAATGTGATAGCCCGGAATCTCCATTCTATTTATTTATTTATTATAAGGATAATTTTGGTATTTTAATTAAAAAGAGAACTTAAGGTTTGGGCTTGGACTTGAGGTTTGGAGGCATGGCTTATGTATTGGCCCAAAGTGTAGTGGCAAGGCCCATAGGCCCATGGGAATGATGCATAGTCAACCAAACCCAATGTAGTGGGACACTTGTCACACTTAGAAGAGCCCTAATTAGTTTGCAAAGACTAGTAGGTTTATGGGAGAAAGAACTAATGGATGGAAGGTTAACTAGTGCGTTTTTTAGAAAAGAGTGTGAAAGAATCAAGAAGAGAATTTTTCATCATTTGGAAGGCATGAGAAACGTGGGAGGCAAAATGGGAAGAACCAAACTCTTCCAATTGAGTTTTTCTAGGTGTATACCATATCTAGGTGATTGACATATGATGAATTTTGTGAAGAGTGGTAGTTGTGTGTGAGGGAGTGCTTCAGTGGAGCTATAGCCGAACCCTTCCTTTGTGTTTTCCCATGTGTTGCTTCCAAATCTAAATGTAAGACAAGTGATGGATCTTGTAAGAAGGAGTGACTATGATGTGATGAGTGATTGGTCAAGAGGAATCATCATTGGAGAGAAGAAAGTGCTTGAAGAAGAGAAAGGGTTTCGGGTGAGGCTTGAGCAAGGGTAGCCAACTGCTCCCATTTGTAGTCTTCCAACGTATTCCAAATCTAGGTGATCTTGACATGTGAGATTATGTAAGAGAGTGTGAGATGTGTGTGTAAGAGTGAGTGATTGTGAGTTGATTGATGGATCAATTGAGATGAAAGAAAAACCCTTGGAAAAGGGATGAGTATTCGGTGGGAGTAAGGCAAGGCCTTTTGCCGAGCATGGCATATCCCATTTTCCCAAGTTGAATCCTAAAATCCTAGTGAGTGACAAGTGAAGTGATAAGTGAGAAAGTGAGGTGTGATGCGTGATGTGATAAAAGCAAGAGTGAAAATCCACCCTTATAGGCGCCGGCCATAGTGGAAATTGGGGGGGAAGGGGGAGGGGGGGGGAGAAATTCAACCTAGTACATGACTAAAACTAGGCATTATTTTGCTCCAGTAATGGGGGGTCAATCAAGAACTCTTTCAATCCATCAAATGTCATTCCTAGCACTAGGGGAATGGGATGCCTAGGAGCCTCCTTTGGCCGAATGGCCTTATTCTTTCCTTCCATCTCTTTTGCTCCCATTTCCCACACACACACCACATGGCAACATCCCTCTCATTTCTACTTTCTACTTTCTCCTATGTTCTTCCATCTCCCAAGTACCAAAATTTCCTAAGTCAAGTTGAGTTTGTGCAAGATATCTTTGAGTGAACGAAATCTTTAAAGAGGTAAGCAAATCCCTAAACCATTTCATGCATAGGATCTGAGGTTTGATCACACACACATACCAAAGCCTATGTTCTAGTTATTTTCTTTTTGACTATATGCTTATAGTTTTATTATAATCCTATTATTTTCATACTTTTTCATAAATATTCTTATCTACACTTGGAGTATAGTAAGTGCATCTTTATCTTACCCCTAGCATTCCATTTATATATGTATAGTGAATGTGGTTGTATTGCTTGTTGAATGCTTAGTGATGCTAAGCTAGTGTATTTGAAGAAATGACTTGAATATTTAGTTTCAAAATCCATGTTAGTACTTATATTATTTTTAGGCTTGAAGCTATATTATGTTGAAGAATATAGCTATTTTGTTGCAAAGGGAAAATATAGAATGTTTATATGGTAAATGGTGACAAAATGCATGCATGATCAAGATAAGGTTTTAGGGTTGAAAAGATTTAGCTTGGTGCACATGTAGGCTTCGACTTTGAAAGTTTTATTGTTAAGATTTTTCAATGCTCAACTATTCACTCATGAGATGACTTTGTATTGGATGTTTGGAAAATTTGGAAGCATGAAACTAGGAGGATCTAATAGCTTAAATTTTGGTTTTCCTATGTAGGATCAATTGTGTTACTATTTTGGGAAAGAATGATAAAAAAATATTTAATCTAAGGGCCTTAGGGTTTTGGTCAAGATCTCTTTGTGGTGCTAAAAATATTTATTTATTTTATCAAGGCATACTCAAGTACATGGATGAGATTATATGAAGGAAACCCTAGGTTGGTAACTTGGAGGGTCTCAGCCTAACCCTAGGGGTGAAGGCCGAGTACCCCTTTTTCCTTGTTAAGATCAATTTGCATGCTTTTATAAAAATTATTGATGAATTCATGAGGTGTTTTGGTTGTGAATGAACATGACAATGTGTATGCTTGTACTAGCCCCGTGATCCACATGTGTAGCATTAAGGGTTGCATGTCATATGCATGAAACATAAAGTCATGTTTTTGAATCATCACGTGTTTTCCAAAAAAAAGAAAAGAATTAAGTTTTTATAAGAACCCCAAAGACTGGGACGGGATAGTGTCTCAGTAAAACTCCATGTTCACTCGGGAGTGAATAAAGTCAAGTGAAAATCCCTAGGTCAACGAAAAATAGTCAGTGGACCATGTATGACTCTAAAAGGTGTCTGGAACATGGTCGTACCTAAAACTAGTGGATGTCCAAGGGTGGTGTAGGCATTTCACCTCGTCGTTATAAGAACAAGTATGTAGTCACTTAGTTTGAGTGGTCACCGAGTGATGAAGAGTGGATAACGTAGTCACTTTGGACTTGAGTGGTCGTCGGATGATACGGTAACTAACAGGGAATACACGGTGCGTAGGGAACCGTGAGGTGTCCACAAAGAAGTCATGACAGTAACAGCTTTTGAGTCCCAAGAATGATATGAATATGTTAAATGGTGCCTAAGATAAGAAATGATGAAAGAAATAAAAAGTTTACAAAAAAGGGTTTTAAACACGTGTCAAAAGAATTACGTCATATGAAAAACTTTTTTTTATGAAAAGTACATGCATAAATCAAGTCTAAAAGAAAGTCAAGATTTATGAAAATTATCATGTGCATATGCATCAGTTAAGTCACTAGTCTCGTATGCATGACATATGTTCTGTGTAGTTATTCGCTTATATATATGCTTGCAATGCGATCATTGAGATAACTGTGTACTTACTGAAATTTCTCGAAATCTCATCCCTTTAATTTTAATTATCGTTCTTTGTTGGGGGCGATAGAAGTGGTTGTAGGTGAAGATGACTTCGATGAGTCTGACACTCGGACAGACTCCTCAGATCACTCACTGAGGGTTTGGTAATCTCCCCTTGTTTTAATGTGGTGACCCTCATTTTGTATGACCAATTTATCTCAGACATGCGTCAGAGTGTACTCATTGAGGCTGTCGGTCGCCATTGCATCAGATGTTGCCTTACCCTGGAGATTGATAGGTCCTTGTTTATGGACCGCATTTTCACCTCAGCGATGGGGATAGGTATCCTGCGTGGCGGTAGGATGGCCTAGGGCACTTCCTGTTTGGTCCCAAGATTAAGGAGGTCAAGGATGAACCCCCTTTCTAGTGGCAGGTTGTGGGGTCAGCATATGGATGTTGTCGCATTTGTTTATATTTTTAGTATATTTTGATGGTTCCCGTTGTTTTGGAAAAGTTTATATCTTGGGAAACCGATACAATTGGTGATAATTATTAATATAAAGTTTCTTTTGGGAATTAAATTTTGTTATACCATGTGACGTAAGGAAAATTTTAAGTTCTTGTCTATATTTTACTCAGCTTGACCCTTTTTTCACTGCAAAACTTTTATACACTACCTTTAAGTTAGACGCATGCCTATTTTTATGATATGAACGAGGGGTGAGTTTCCTTGTGTTACTTATTTCTGACATTTCAGTTTACGTCCGATCCCAAACGTAAGTGGGGGCGGGCGTGCTGTCACAAGCACCAAAAAATAAAATCATGTACTCAAAAAAATATATGTAGTAGTGTGAGTAAGGGTCGGTCCCACAGAGAATAATTAGCTTATTTTTATGCTCTTAAGCAAGGAAGAGGGGGTTTTTGATTGTAATGAGATTATCTTCAAAGGAAATAAAAACAACTAAATAGCAATTTAATTTCAAAATATTAATTAAAGGAAAAAGCATTGGTCGAAATCAATGTCCACCATCGAAATTTTATAACTGATCATTGATACAATATAAATCAATTAATACTTTGAATATTCACCGTTAAAATCATTTTTTTATCTCTCCTTAATTTTAATTAATTAGAAAATAAACAATCTAATTAATCCTAACTACTAAACAACCCAAGACAAGCGATAAGGATTTAATCTAGTAGCAGCTTTAAGAATTAGAGAGATCGATCAAACTAAATAATACAAATACAAGCGATTGTATTTAATTTAGTCGAGTGTTTTTCTTAAGTTTTAATAATTTTTGACGCAGCAAATCACTAAAACTTAATTGCTTCACAGATTAGAGAGATCAAATAATTATGGATTTGATATCTAATCTAGCAATAGATTATAAAGAATAATAAACTAGCATGCCTTCTAGTAATTAAACGAATTAACCATGAAAATAAGCACAGAAAAACATTTGATACTCAAAACATAAATTGAATGATAAGAACAACTTAGATCTCATAACTATATAAATTTTGAGACTTTCGTTTCCTTTGACAAACTACAGAAGTTTAGCCACTCAAAATCATAACAAAAGTATTAATCAAAAGAAAAAGAAGAGAAATGAGGTATTTGGTTTTTCTTTCAAGATAACACAATAACTCAACCAAACATCAAAAGCATAGTCTTAGAACAAACACCCCTCCCTTCTATTTATAAGCATTCTTCATGCAAGTTGTCATGACAAAATCATCATAATTTTAAGTTGCTTTGCCATGTGTCATTTTTGAATCCAAGTGGTTTGTAAGTTGGCATTTGATCATTTGTTTTTCCACCATTCTTAGCTGAAAGTTGCTTGTAGCTTGAGTGTTCAATTTTGTTTCTTCTTCATTAGTTGCCTTGTATGACTTTGTATCTTGTGTTCAAACAATTTGTCTTCAAGAAACTTGAGAACACCTAACAAGGTTTCAAATACCGTACCATACCGGCTGGTATAGCCGAAATTTTCCGTAACAATGTGTTCAAATAATATGATATTTCGTTTCGGCCGTACCGGCCGGTATGGCCAAAATCGACCGAAAAATGTCTGGTACAGCCGGTACCGGCCATACCGGATTTCAACCTTCCAGGTTTTTTTTTTTTAATTTTTTTAAATGTTTTACTATGTTTTAACCTCAATTTAGACTAAATTAATTACATATATATATTTATCTATATAATTTATTTATTTATTGACTATTATTTTGAAATATAATTTATAATTGTATTTATATATATAATTTATTTATGTATAAATTATTCCAAAACGATACACGAAAAAGTACCGGTACCGAAATATTTCGTTTCAGTGACTTGACCGGTACCGGTACCGGTAAGGTATTCAAAACATTGACACCTAATCTTGCATATAAGTTGATCATTGAATTTGCAAGTTGGTGCAGGAGTGCTTGCTGGAAAATGTTGTCATAACATGTGGATTTGATGCAATTGGTTGGAATTGTGGCTGAAGAATATACAGAAACGTCAAGTGCAGGTGCATCCACTTCATAGTCGATTTTGTCTTGGATTGAGCCAATATATCTCAAAATATAAAACATAAAAGTTATAGATATTTCTCTTGGGGTTCTATATCATCTTGAATTAGCTCAATCGAGGATTGGATGAGAGAGTTATGCCCATATTATGAAGAGACGTCAAAATTGTCTAAAATTCCGCAATTATCTTCATTTTCTCCTAATGCCTCTATTTGTATCCTAAATCAAAATATAAGAATAATAAGTATATTTAACATCACATAAGAATAAAATATTAAACATTTAAGAGAGAAAAATATGGCATTTTATATTCTCATCAAATTCCCCCACATTTAACTTTTGCTCGTCTTCAGGCAAAACTCTAATCTACTTTTCCAAAAAACACCAAGGTTGCAATGCTATTAATAAAAGTCAATCAAATTTTTTCAGAATTCATAACATATCATGAACAAACAACTTTAATCAGAATTTTCACTTAAAGATAAAGTAAACTAAAAACGCAGACCTTCACGAAATTTAACGCTCAATTCCCATATGTTTGAAAGGTATGTGTTTCGCTTAAAATCATCTCAATGAAAATGATCGACCATAAGCTTGCATATCTTCTCATTCTCCACCACTGGGATTACATGCATAACATGAATCATAAGAACTTTCCAAGGGATGTAATGGGGTTAGGGTTAAGGTAGGAAATATTTGGGAGTGTAGCTCAAAAGTCATAGAAGCTAGGGGAATACAAATTAATCAACTCAAGTTTGAGTATATAAGACATGTAAAACTAATCTCCTCATTCCACAGCTTCTTCATTTTTTCTTTAATGCATTTAAACCAAATAAAACTCCTGTGTTGAAAACGAGATCGTTTAAAATGAACATTTTTTTATTTGTAGCATGGAACGATCATTTGCAACAACTTTCACCTTGCATATAACATAAGTAAACAGAAACCTTTCTTTTATATATATATATATATATATATAATGAAGATAGAATTCACGAATTGAGGGTGAGAACATATTCCATTTCACCATTCATAGCCATATCACAAATCCAGACACCCCCACACTTATTTCTTGCACATCCATGAACAATTTTCCACTAGCTCTATAGCTTGGGTAAAGATATTGTTTTTCAGGTTTAAAGCTTGTAATGTGGGTTTACAATAAATGAAAATGATTAATAAGGCTCAAAGGGGTTTCAATAAAGAAGAATTAATTATCAGGTAGGCTATTTAGCTTATGTAGCTGATAACAAAGAGGGACTTAATCATGTTCATGCATGCATGTATCAATGTGATTTCAAAGAGAATCAAGGCAAGTTCTAGAGAAATAAATCCATGAAAGAAGATCTCACATGAAAGAAAATGGTGAGACTGATATGGCTATATCAGTCTACAAGTTCAAAATCTCACTGGCTTTTGTCTACCAAATTTAGTCACTATCATTTTTCAAGGAAAATAACTAGACTAATTAATTTGGAAGATTACTTATTCAATCATGTTATGAATTTTTTTTTTAACAAAAATATATTTAAAACACAACCTAATTTCCCTCCCCCACACTTAAAACTTCATTGTCCTCAATGTAAGGTTAAATGCAAAGAAAAGACATTATATATATATATATATATATATATAAATGCGAGAATAAGAAACAAACTCCCTTTGGGTTGTCTCCAAAACAGCGCCTTTGTTTATTGTCGTTGGCTCGACTCAAGGTTTTTCTTCTTTAATCAGAATAAATTGGATCTTCAATATCCAATTTTGCCACATTCTCTACTTGGAATCCTTCTTGGAAAGTCTTAAATCTATGGCCATTTACCTTAAATATTTTGGAAGTTGCTAAACTTTGAATTTCAACTGCACCATGAGGAAAAATATTAATAACGACAAAAGGTCCAATCCAACGAGAACGCAACTTACCCAGAAACAAACGTAGCCGTGAATGGTATAGAATGACTTTTTGACCAACTTTAAATTCCTTCCTAAAGATCATCTTGTCATGAAAAGCCTTCATCTTTTCCTTGTAGATCCTTGCATTCTCATAGGCATCATTGTGAATTTTCTTTAACTCTTATAATTGCAACTTCCTATGTTCTCCACTTTCATCCATTTTCATATTGAAACTCCTGATGGCCCAATAAGCCTTGTGTTCTAACTCAACTGGAAGGTGGCACGGTTTTTCAAAGATCAATCAATAAGGTGACATACCAATGAGTGTCTAATACGCAGTTCTATATGCCCACAAGGCATCATCCAAACGCAAACCAATCTTTTCTACTTGGATTGACTATCTTTTCAAGAATGGACTTGATTTCTCGATTTAACACTTCTGCTTGTCCACTAGTTTGCGGATGATAGGCACTTGACACCTTGTGGGTTACATGGTACATTTTTCATCAAAGTCTCCACAGTTCGATTGCAAAAGTGAGTACCTCGATCACTTATTAAAGCTCTTGGAATTCCAAACCTGGAGAATATGTTAGACTTGATAAAATCTGTAACAACTTTAGAATCATTAGTCCTAGTGGCTTTAGCTTCCACCCATTTTGAGACATAATCAACAGCAAGCAAAATATAAACATAACCGAAAGATAGAGGAAACGGTCCCATAAAATCGATGCCCCAAACATCAAAAATTTCACAAAATAGTATGGGGGTTTGTGGCATCTCATTCATTCGGAATATATTACCTATCTTTTGACAATGATCGTATGACTTACAAAAAGGATATGAGTCTTGGAATAAAGATGGCCAAAAGAAACCACTTTCTAGTACTTTTCTTGCCGTTCTCTTAACTCCAAAATGACCTCCACAAGCATAAGAATGACAAAATGTGAGGATGAAAAAATTTTCATTTTCAGGAATGCATCTTCTTATCACTTGATATGCACAATGCTTCCATAAGTATGGATCATCCCACACATAGTATTTGGCATCACTTTTGATCTTGTCTCTTAAAGTCTTAGACAAACCAGGAGGTAAAATGTTAGTAACCAAATAATTCACAATATTTGCATACCAAGGTAATGTCACACTCGCAAAGAACAATTCTTCGTCAAGAAACGTTTCCTGCAGACAAAGTTTATTTTTCACATGAACTAAACGACTCAAATGATCTAAGACAAGATTCTCTGTCCCTCTTTTGTCTTTGATTTCCAAATCAAATTTACTCAAGAGAAGTATCCATCTTATTAATTTTTGTTTTGCTTCTTTTTTCGTCATCAAATAATGAAGAGCTGCATGATTAGAATAAACAATGACTTTAATACCAAGCAAATAAGATCTAAACTTTTCTATAGCAAACACAACAGTTTAAAGTTCTTTTTCTGCAGTAGAATAATTTATATGGGCATCATTCAAAGTTCTTGAAGCATAATAAATGACATGAGATGCTTTTCCAATTATTTGTCCCAAAACAGCGCATACTGCATAACTACTTGTATCGCACATTATTTCGAAAAGAACATTCCAGTCAGGGGGTTGGATAACTGGGGTAGAAGTCAATAGTTCTTTCAACTTATCAAACGCCTTTTAACATGTCTCTCCAAGTTCAAAAACTACATCTTTTGTAGCAACTTGCAAAGGGGTAATGCTATTTTGGAGAAGTCATTGATGAATCTGAGGTAAAAACCTACATGTCTAAGAAAAGAACGAACTTCCCGCACACTAGTGGGATAAGGTAAAGATTGAATAATATCAACTTTAACTTTATCTACTTCAATTCCCTTAGATGAAACAACATGTCCTAAAACTAAACCTTGTTCAACCATAAAATGACATTTTTCAGAATTTAACACAAGGTTAGTGTCTATGCATCTTTGAAGAATAAGTGTAAAGTTATGCAAATAATTACCAAACGAGTCTCCATAAACTGTGAAATCGTCCATAAAGACTTCTATGATATGCTCAATATAATCTGAAAATAGGCTACCCATACACTTTTGAAAAGTGGTTGGGGCGTTGCAAAGGCCAAAGGACATGCGACGATATGCAAAAGTCTCAAATGGGCATGTAAAAGTCATCTTTTCTTGATCTTCTGGGGCAATTGCAATCTGAAAATAACCTGAATAACCATCAAGAAAATAATAGTAAGAATGACCAACTAATCTTTCAAGCATTTGATGAATAAAAGGTAAAGGAAAATGGTCCTTGCATGTTATAGCATTTAATTTTCTATAATCTATACAAACCCACCACCCATTCTGAACATGGGTGGGTACCAACTAATTATTATGATTTTTCACAACAGTTATTCCAGTCTTTTTTGGAACCACTTGAATCGGACTAACCCAATTGCTATCCGAAATAGGATAAATTACTCCAACTTCAAGAAGTTTGAGGATCTCATTTTTTACTGCATCCATCATGGGCGGGTTCAATCTTCTTTGTGGTTGATGAGAAGATTTTGCTCCCTCTTAAAGTAAGATATGATGCATACATGTAGATGGGCTAATTCATTTAATATCCGCAATCGTCCAACCAATAGCTGTCTTATGCTCTCTAAGGACCTACATAAGCTTTTCTTTTTGCAATGCACTAAGTTTATTGGAGATAATCACTGGTAATGTTCCTCCTTCTCCAAGGAACATGTACTTGAGGTAACTGGGGAGAGGCTTCAAATTTGGAATAAAGGTCTGCAAAATAGAGAGTAAAGGCTTTTGTCAAAAACTGGCAAGGTAATATAAGGAAAGTTACCTGACTGTTATAACTTTGGAGAATCATTCAATGCTACAACAGTTTCTTGCAATTCAGTACTGAAGGTTAACTCCTTATTCTCTTTCTCAAGATTTTTACTAATGGCAACTTCCAAACCATCTTTTCTATTAAGCTCAAAAACTTCTTGTGTTAAAGAATCAATCACATCAATAGAATAAACAGGATTATCATCATCGGGATATTTCATGGCATCATAAATATTAAACTTAACAATTTCATCATCAAATTCCATGGTAAGTGTGCCACTATGAATATTTATTTTAGTCTGGATGTCTTTAAGAAGGGTCTTCCTAACAAAATAGGAGCATTTTGATCACCATTTTTCATATCAAGCACATAGAAATCAGTAGGGAAAAATAAACCATTAACTTGTACAATTACATCCTCAACTACACCCTTAGGATATGCATTAGATCTATCAGCCAATTGAATTACAACACCAGTTTTATTCAAAGGTCCAAGTTTCAAAGAAGCATTTATAGAATATGGCATGACATTGATAGAAGCTCCTAAATCTAGCATGGCCTTTTCAAATTTAGTGTTATCTACCGTACAAGGGATAGTAAACATACCTGAATCTTTGCATTTTGTAGACAGATTTCTTTGAATAACTGCAGAAACATTCTACCTGATTACGTCCAAAGAATAACGCGGTCGTTTGCAGTATTGCTTTGGGGTGTCGATTCCACAGGGAGATGGATTGAGAAATTGAAAAATAGTAACAAAATTAACAAAAAGATTTAGAAGAGTGTGAAAAGTGATTTTTTGAAGTATGACATAAATTAAAACTAAATGAGTAATTTGAAAAGTATAAAAATGAGACGAAAAGTAGAGCATTGGGAATCCTTTGTATATAATCAGTATTTTAATTATTTTCGATTCATTAATAACTCAATTGAAAATTCTATGTCCAAATTTTCAATCGGAAGATAAAACATTAATAACCAGATTTAAATCAAATGTAATCTTTCAAAAGATCATTCGTCGCAATATAAGAACGGGAATTGTTATCGATATTAAGGAAATTCAACGTCAACAATATACTCGTAGAGTAATATTATAGCAGAGAATTAAATTAATATAGATAACCAATTGAACCAAACATAATCAAAGGATTATTCCATTCAATAGAAAAAGCATGACTAAATCTATAAATGAAATAAATTTTAAGATTATTTGGTGACAAAAACATTTATAATAAATTTCGAATGACTAAACAAAAGAGTTTAATATTTAAAGCTCACATATATGAATCAAAAACAATTACAAATACCATCATATATACAAATTCATCCCTAGCTCTACTAGAGAATTTAGTTACACATTGAAAATATGTAACAAAAATTCTCCAAAGGAAACTACGATAGAGCCTACCATGGATTCTATCTTCTTTGGTTTTTCTTTTCTTTTCTCAAGCTCTCTAAAATGGCTCCTCAAACCTCTAAGCACACCTTCATTCAAGCCTTCAAGCATCTATTTATAGATGTTGCCGTGTGAGTGATTTAAATCCAAGAGGTACCGTGTATGTTTTTGTAACAAATACGGTGGCTGCTTTATTTTATCAAGTTTAGAAATGGTCAATAATTTCGGCTTTGTCTTGTAAGATCTCTAAGCTTGTTTTGTTTTTGAATTAATTAGGCATGTGAATGGTGCAAGTGGCGCCGGTCTCTTCTTTTGTAGATGTGTCCAAAACTTGCATGCAATTTCTTGCAATATTTGTGGCTAAAATGAGGCTGTGTGAAGCTAGTTCCTTTATTGCCATGTATTCCTCCAATTGGTTGTCTTGATTGCTATCTTCCCTAGGTCAAATGTTACGGCTTGGAGTTATATACAGCCATCGGTCCCTTGAGTTTAACTTCAAGTCAAATGTCATCATGTGAATGTGATGAAGTCGGTGCTAGTTGTTTTTACTGAAGTTGCCGCCTACCATATGTGGCTACTTGTGTCTTTATTTGTTTCCATCTGTTTCCAACTATCATTTAATTAGTTTGTTAGTTTGCTCTTCAATTGAAATGATCATGTCGGATGGGAGAGAATAGAAAGCACCGAATGGATTTGTGTTTGAAGTGCCGTGTATGTCTTTGCTTCCTTTCTTATGTTGCCATGTGTTGATTTCAAGTGATTGCAATTAGATGGAGGTGAATTAGAATGGAAGTAGGCGCCGGTTTCCTTTTAGATTTAAAGTATCTTATGCTTCAATTTGAAATTGTCGGTTTTGGATAGAATTTTGGAAGCACCGAATGGATTTGAGTACCATTAAGTGTGGTGGCTGCTTTGCTTTCTCTTTTCTTTGGCTTCAGCTGAAATGCTTTCACTTACAAGTGTGTTTTTATTTGTCTTCAAGTGAGTCAACCAAATATGCATGTATCAAATTTGGATAGAGCTCTCCTTGATTTCAACTGAATATCTTGTGGCTGGTTGCTTTGCTTCAATCCTTCATGTGGCTTGTAATTCTCTTGATAAGTTGACTTTGTTCTCTACTTGCTTTTTCTTCCCAAGTCTTGCCGTGCACTAAGTTCAATTAAGAAGTGTATGAGGTAAAATGCTCCATGAAAATGTGGCAAATTAATTGAGTTGTCACCTACCTCGTATAGCCAACTAGAAAATAAACTAAAATAATTAATAAACTTAGCTTTTTAAAATGCAAGGAAATTTAAATGGCCTAATTGTAAGGTGAAAATTCATAGAACCTATTTAATTAATTAAACTCATGTGTTTCTATTTGTATTTATTTGAGACTTAAATATATTAAATCATGCTCATATCCATCTCAAGATAAATAACTATTAAATTAAATAAAATGAGTTATATCATTATTTTCTTTTTTCTTTTAGCTTTTAAATAGGGTATTTAGAGTGCATTTTTGTGCACTCATCACACCCCCTAACTTATTCATTGTTTGTCCCTAGCAATTTTCATGCAAATTGATGAGAAAATCACACATAAGGGCCATCTAAACACATTTTCCAAATTCACATATCAAAATAATTTTAGGAATTCAATAACCCTTTCACAAGTAATTCTCATATAGCAATCCACAGAGTGTGTATGTGTTCCAAACTATTTTTTATCAAATCAGAGGTTCCAACACATACAACATTAGGACTATCTTAAGCAAAAGGTTCAACTCCATAACTCACGGGTATATAAGTGTTTTTGTGCAAGAATTCTCTCTATGAAGTTGACAAAGGTGTACATTTACTCTCATAGAAATTCATGCAATTATATATAAGCAACAAGCAAACATTGATCTTATGATAGGAATACTAACAAATGAGATTTCCACCATTCTTTCCACAAACATACTTAAGATCAGAATAATCAAAATAAAGGGTTGTAATGTGGCTTAGGTTTGGCTATAAGAAGGAAAGGGTGAAGAGGATTCAAAAACTCCCAAGTATACACAAAAGGAATCTGTTAAATTTCTCAGTAGACTATACTTTCCTTTTGATGTACCAACTTTTCAGATTTTTGAATAAGAATGATTTTCTTTCTTCTTTTGCCACTGGTGTCTTCGCAATTTAATGAACTCTTTCATGAATAATTTGATGGATATGTCTAGCACCATGCCATTTTTGTTTGTCATGGTCTTTTTTTTTTTTTTTTTTATAATGATAATTTCACACCTAGTACACACTTAGAAGTAAAATGGTAGGAAAAATTAGTGTATAAGCTATTCTTCAATGTGGAGAGATATGGATGATGTAGGTATGAAAAGAAAAGGCCATATGTGTATATTGGCTCAAAATTGGCTGCTAGGGGTCTTTGATGAAAAGGATTAGCTTGAAAGACTCAAACGTTAATCCTAAGTTGACTTTCGTCATATCCCAAGTATATCCACCATCTTACCACAAACCATGTAATGATATTCTCAAAAGAAGTGTCCAATTCAACAGATCAATGGATACTTATCATAATTTCTGTATTTGTAAGCTCTCAATTCTCACCAAAATTCACATGAATACTTAAACAAAATAATCCTCTAGTTACATGTGTCAAATCACCATATTACCACAAAGTTTGGATAAGTGCATAAATGGTTCTGTGGATGCCTTAGCAAAATGATTTAAGATGGATTTGTTGAATTCACCAAGATGGTTATGAATGAGCATGAGTATCATGTGTGAAAAGATGCCTGTGTGAATTTTTTTTTTTTTTTTAAATTGACAATTTTTTATATTTTGATTGAAATATGCCACAGAGTTTAAATAACAGATTTTGTATTCCCACCCCCCAACTTAAATGAAACATTGTCCTCAATGTTTAAGAATCAGAATTGAATAACTAAACGGGGTAGAATACACCTGATGTGGGATGTGGGTGGCTTGCTTGGCATCAAAGATGATATTTGTCAAAATAAAATTAACCTATAACAAAATAAAGTAAACAATAAACAAAAAGAAAATGAATGAAAAGAAAATGAAAGAAAAACATCCCTGGAGATGGTCAAGATTGATATACTGGGTCCATAAGTGGAATATCTTCCGTTTCCGGAATTTGTCTATCAATTAAGATTTTGAGGCGCTGACCATTTACTTTGAAGATACATCCATCTTCTGGATTTTCTATTTCTACCGCCCCATTTGTGAAAATGTTTTTTACTATAAAAGGGCCGGTCCATCTAGATCGAAGTTTTCCTGGATGCTTATGGAGTCTTGAATCATATAAACATACTCGATCATTAGGCTTAAATGTTTTTCTCAAAATATTTTTATCATGAAATGCTTTCATTTTAGCCTTATAGATCTTGGAGTTTTCATAAGCATCATTTCTCAATTCTTCTAATTCTGTCAATTGGAATTTTCTAAGTTTTCCTGCTTTTTCCAAGTCAAAAGTAAAATGTTTAATAGCCCAATATGCTCGATGCTCGAGTTCCACGGGCAAGTGACAAGGTTTTCCATAAATAAGTCTATAAGGTGACATGCCTAAGGGAGTTTTAAAAGCTGTACGGTAAGCCCAAAGCGCATCAGTCAGTCTGAAAGACCAATCTTTCCGATCCGGGTTGACCCTTCTTTCTAAAATTTTTAATTTTCCTATTCGCAAGTTCAACCTGTCCACTTGTCTGAAGGTGGTATGCAGTAGAAAGCTTATGTATCACCGTATATCTTTTCATTAAAGCTTCAAAAGAACGGTTGCAAAAATGCGTACCTCAGTCACTAATGATAGCACATGGGGTACCAAATCGAGATAATACATTTTCTTTGAGAAACTTAATTACCGTCCTGTTATCATTGGTCCTACAAGGTGCTGCCTCTACCCATTTTGACACATAATCTACTACTACAATAATATATAAATATCCAAAAGAAGGAGAAAATGGTCCTATAAAATCAATAACCCAACAGTCAAAAATTTCAATTACCAAAATTGGGTCACCACAAGCTTGGGAATGACAAAATTCTAAAACGCTTGCAATCTCTTCATCAGGGATGCAACGCCTTAAAATTTGATCAGGGCAGGATTTGAAAAAGTAGGGGTCATCCCAGTAACATTTTCGTACCTCAATCATGAATTTCCTTTTGTCTTGGGTGCTAAAATCATTTGGTATTTCACCTACAGCTAAATCGTTCACAATATGAGCAAACTATGATAGAGAAGTAATAGAAAGTAAATGCTCATCGGGAAAATCATCTTTGATTGGCATATGGTCAGAAGTGTCCTCAAATGTGAGTCTAGAGAGACGGTCTGCCACTACGTTCTCCACTCCTTTTTTGTCCTTGATGGGGATGTCAAATTCCTACAAAAGCAAAATCCATCGTATTAATCGTGCCTTAGCATCCTTCTTTGTAAGAAGGTACTTAAGGGCTACATGATTTATAAAGATAATAATAGGAGAACCAATCAAATAAGTGCGGAATTCATCCAAAGCAAATATTACAGCTAGCAACTCTTTTTCAGTGGTGGAGTAATTCATTTGAGCACTATTCAGAGTTCTACTAGCATAATAAATGACAAAACGTTTCCCTTCTCTTCGTTGTCCAAGAACAGCACCTACAGCAAAATCACTAGCATCACACATAATTTCAAAAGGTAAATTCCAATCAGGTGATTGCATTATGGGTGCTGAAGTAAGCTTGCCAATTAATGTTTTGAAAGCCTCTTGATAGGCTTGTGTCCATTCAAATGGGGCATCCTTAGCTAAGAGGTTACATAATGGTCTAGATATGGCAGAAAATTTCTGAATGAATCTCCTATAAAAATCCGCATGACCAAGAAATGATTTTATATCTTTAACTATCCTAGGTGTAGGCAATTTAGAGATTAATTCAACTTTTGATTAATCAACTTACATTCCATTGGAAGAAATAATATGCCCTAAAACAATACCAGAAGGTACCATAAATGGGCATTTTTCCCAATTTAAAACCAATTCTTTTTCTTCACAACGAGTCAGTACTCCTTCTAAACTCATTAAGCATGCATCAAAAGAAGATCCAAAAGCAGTCAAGTCATCCATAAAAACTTCCATGCACTTTTCAATCATATCACTAAAAATACTCATCATGCAACGTTGAAAAGTAGCTAGAGCATTACACAGTCCAAATGGCATTCTACGAAAAGCATAAGTACCGAAAGGACAAGTAAAAGTGGTTTTATCCTGGTCTTCTAATGCAATTTCAATTTGATAATAACCAGAATAACCATCCAGAAAGCAATAAAAAGGATGACCAGCCACCCACTCAAGAATTTGATCAATAAAAGGAAGCGAAAAATGATCTTTTCGTGTGGCAGCATTTAATTTTCTGTAATCAATGCACATCCGCCAACCAGTCACCAGTTTTGTAGGGACTAACTCTCCAAGGTCATTTTTTATCACAGTTACACCTGATTTTTTAGGAACAACCTGCGTAGGACTTACCCATTTACTATTAGCAATAGGATATATCATTCCTGTGTCTAATAGTTTCAATACTTCATTTTTACAACTTTTTTCATAGTGGGATTAAATCTACGTTGGGAGTCTCTTCGAGGATTAGTTCCTTTCACTAAATTTATTTTATGAGTACAGACCAAAGGACTAATGCCTTTTATATCAGCAATACTCCATCCTAGGGCTGATTTATACTTGCATAAAATTTAAATTAATTCCTCACCTTGGGACTCAGATAATTCATATGATATAATAACAGGAAAAGTATCACCTGAACCAAGGAAAACATGCTTTAAATCCTTAGGTAGGGATTTTAATTCAACTTTAGGGGCTTCCCTACTTGAAGGAATCTGTCTTTCTCTTTTTTTAAGGCAACTTCTTAAACTTTGGTTGCCATGCCTTTATGTTATAATCATGAGTTCTGTCAAAAATAGCACAAACGTCAACTACATTAGATGAATCACTTATAGGATTAAATTCATAATTAACAGTAAAATATTCAAGAAAATCTAAATCATAAGTTGTAAGAACTTTCCTTTCTATGAGTGAGTCAATCATGTATGTCTGATGACACTCGACATCCTCTTCTGGCGGTTTTGCAATATGAAAAATATTTACCTCAAGAGTCATATTGCCAAAAAAGAGTTTCATCAAT
Organism: Platycarya longipes; assembly: GCA_036559045.1. Classification (NCBI taxonomy): domain Eukaryota; kingdom Viridiplantae; phylum Streptophyta; class Magnoliopsida; order Fagales; family Juglandaceae; genus Platycarya; species Platycarya longipes. The sequence continues at coordinate 29,228 of CM071798.1, forward strand.
CTATTTTTGCAATTGATAAGCGCATTAGAAGTAGCAAGAAAAGGTCTATATAAAATTAATGGAATTTTAGAGGTGGTTTCTACTGCAGAACTAGTGTCTAGAATTAAGAAATCAACAGGATAACAAAATTTATCAACTTGAATTAAAACATCCTCTGCCACACCCCGTGGTGCTCTGACTGAACGATCAGCCAATTGCAATACCACAGAAGTTGGTTTGATTTCTCCTAATCCCAATTGCAAATAAATAGAATATGGCATCAAATTTACACTAGCCCCTAAATCTAGCAAGGCCTGTCCAAGCTCATGATTGCCAATGTTGAATGTGATGGTTGGATATCTAGGATCCTTGTACTTAGGGGGAATCCGCTGTTCAATTAGAGTACTAACTTGCTCTGTCAAGAATGCTGTCTTCTTCACATGATGCTTCCTCTTAACTGTACACAAATCTTTGAGAATTTTTAGATAAGTAAAAACTTGTTTAATTACATGCAAAAGAGGAAGATTAACTTTTACCTGTCTAAGATTTTCCAAAATATCATTGTTATGATCCAGAGTTTGTTTGTTTGACTTTAATGCTTGAGGAAAATGTACCTTAATAGGATTTTTTGTTACCTCAGGTTCCTCGGGTTTTGTTACCTCAAGTTCTTTGGGTAGCTCAGGACTGCTGCTATCTTGATCTTTCTCTTCATTCTTTGATTTGTCTATTATTGGATCACGTAGAGACTTACCACTTCGTGTCACAATGGCATTTACGTCCTTCAGATCTCTTTGTGCCATATGTTGACCATGAGGTACAGACTGAGCTTGAGAATGAAACTTACCTTTCTCATTCACAGTCAAAGAACTCATTATTTTAGACACCTGGCTCTTTATTTCCTTATTTTCTTCAACAACCTGCATAATCAAAAATTCAAATTTCTAATTAGTCTTACCCTGTGTTTCAATAAAAGTATGCAAAATATCTTCTAAATAATTTCTAGAAGATTGAGATGCATGGTATGGTGCAAGATATGATCTAGATGGTTGTGCAAGCTGCTGGTTTTCAGACTTCCAGCTGAAATTGGGATGATTACGCCATCCTGGGTTGTAGGTTTCAGAGTAAGGTGTGAAGGCTTTTTATACATACCCAGAGCATTACTTTGTTCCTCATACATACCATTTATGTTAGCATGTGTAGGACACTCTTGGGCATGATGATCTATCCCACTACAGACAACACATGGCCCAAAAGATTCTACATGATTAGCTATGTGTGTTGGTTTTGAGCTTTTGGTTTTCAATAACTCTAATTTTCTGGTGAGCATTCCAACCCTAACCTTAAGGTTATCCTCTTCCCTTAGATGGTAAATACCACCACTCGGGTTTCCTGTAGGTCGTGACCTATTTGTGCTATCAGTAGCACTAGATCCAGTCCAAGTATGAGCTTTTTTAGCAAGCTCATTGAGGTACTCTATGGCCTCATCAGGATTTTTCTGTAAAAATTCTCCATTGCACATCATTTCCACGAATTGACGTTCCCTGGGCGTAAGCCTTTCATAGAAATAACTCACTGAGCGCCAATTTTCATATCCATGGTGAGGACACATACTCAACAATTTTTTAAATCTTTCCCAAGACTGATATAAAGTCTCACTATCCTTTTGTGCAAAGGTGGAAATTTGTCTTTTTAAAGCATTGGTCTTATGTTGGGGAAAGTATTTATTGAAAAACACTTGAGTCATCTCACTCCATGTTCCAATTGACTGCGGTCCAAGTGAGTACAACCAACTCTTAGCTTTATCTTTCAAAGAAAAAGGAAAGAACTTTAGCCTTACCGTGTCGTTAGTAGTATTTTGACTGTGGAATGTTGCAACTACTTCCTCAAATTTCCTAATATAAATATAGGGGTTTTCATTTTCTAAACCATGGAAAGTCGGAAGTAATTGTATCATTCCTGTTTTGAAATCTACATGATGAGCGTTAGGTGAGAACATAATACAGGATGATGTGGCTGTTCGTGCGGGATGAAGATAATCTTGGAGGGTTCTAATACGTTGGTCCGCGTGTTCACTCATCGCGTCAAAATTGGAAGAATTATCAAGATAAATAACTATTAAATTAAATAAAATGAGTTATATCATTATTTTCTCTTTTCTTTTAGCATTTAAATAGGGTATTTAGAGTGCATTTTTGTGCACTCATCACTCCCCTACTCTCACCTTCTCACATTCTTTAAATTTCTATTTCCTCTTAGTTGTACACAATTCTTTCAAAAATTTAGCATAACGAGGTACTTGTTTAAAAGCATCAAATAGTGGAATATTTACCTCGCATCTCGAAAAGTTTCATATAAATATTTATTTTGCTCATCTTTTCTAGATTCAACTAAAGCCTGGGAAAATGGGGTATTGGTTTATAACCAGATAGAGGCAAAAACTTACGTTTAGGTCCGTCATCTTCATTGAGAATGTTCTTGCCTGCTACGACGTTTTTCTCTTTTTCTTGTTCCGATGATACAAGAGTTTCTTTTACTGGAATTTCAACTTCTTTACCACTTCTCAAGACGATTGCACTTGCATTCTCTCTTGGATTTACTATCGTTTGAGATGGTAATTTTCCTGAACTCTGCACCTCTAGCTGACTAATTGCAGTTGTCATCTGACCCATCTGATTGTCTAAATTTTGAATACTGGCCCTCGCCTCTTTTTGAAATTGTTTTGCCTCATGTTGAACTTGCAAAGTATTAGTAGCAAGAGACTTAACAATATCTTCTAAAGACATACCAGAATTAGAAGTTTGGCCCTATTGTCTAGGGGGATATGACTTCTTATATTGTTGGAAATTTGAGCGGTCTTGAGTAACAGGCTGATTTATTTGTTGATTCTCATAGCTAAGATTGGGGTGATCCCTCCATCCTGGGTTATATGTGCTCGAGTAGGGATCATACTTCCTCTGCAGTTGTCCAGGAAAACCACCTACCGTATTCACTTGCTTAATGGGTTCCTCTTGAAGAGTTGGGCACATATCAGTTGGATATCCTGTTACTGAACAAATCCCACAAATTTTCACAGTTTGCATATTACCAACAGCCATTTGATGAACAAGAGAAGTTAAACTCGCAATTTGTTGTTCAATGGAGGAAATATTTACCTCATTAGCTTGCTTAGATGGAAAGTCAAGCCTAGTGCCAAACTCGTTGACAATTGGTTGCCATATTTGCAATCAAGTTTCTTGCAACCTCAGGAGTTTTATCTACTAGACCTCCTCCACTAGCAGCATCAATCATACCTCTATTAGTGGGTAGAAGACCCTCATAGAGATATTGGATTAGTAGTTGCTCACTAATTTGATGATAGGGACAACTTGCACATAATTTTTTAAACGTTCCCAGTATTCATGTAGGGATTCTCCGTTGTGTTGCCTTACACCACAAATTTCTTTTCTAATGCTGGCTGCCCTTGAAGCTAGGAAGTATTTTTCCAAAAATAACATTTTCATCTCATTCCATGTGATAATATTCTCGGAGGGTAAATAATAGAGCCAATCCTTAGCCGAATCTTTCAAAGAAAATGGAAAAGCTCTTAATTTAATTTGATCTTCAGTCACCCCTGTGGGTTTCATACTTGTGCATACCACATGAAGTTCCTTTAAATGCTTGTGAGGATTTTCACCTGCAAGGCCATGAAAAGTGGGCAAAAGGTGTATTAGTCCAGATTTTAATTCAAAAGTAGTAGTAGCATCTAAAGTAGGAAACATTATGCATAAAGGTTGTTGGTTCAAATTAAGAGCGGCAAGCTCTTTCAAAGTCCGATTTACACCCATGACTTCTTCTTCTAAATTAGAATCTCTAGCAAACAGGGAGTCAGAAGCCAAGTTGTCCTCCTCAGAATTTATTTGCTTTTCCCTCCTTAATTTGTGCAAAGTCATTTCTATTTCTTGATCATATGACAAATCACCTTGATTATAAGATTGAGGTGTAGTCATAAACAATTAAGGAAAATCTAATAAACCATAAAAAAATAAATAAAAACTACCAAATACTAATTTTTTTTTTTTTTACAAAATAAAAATACAATAAGCACAAAAATTAACTAGAACCATGCCCCGGCAACAGTGCCAAAATTTGGTGTGCTGTCGCAAGCACCCAAAAATAAAATCATGTAATCAAAAAAATATATGTAGTAATGTGAGTAAGGGTCAATCCCACATAGAGTGATTAGCTTATTTTTATGCTATTAAGCAAGGAAGATGGGGTTTTTGATTGTAATGAGAATATCTTCAAAGGAAATAAAAACAACTAAATAGCAATTTAATTTCAAAATATTAATCAAAGGAAAAAGTATTGGTTGAAGTCAACGTCCACTATCGAAATTTTATAACTGATCATTGATATAATATAAATCAATTAATACTTTGAATATTCACCATTAAAATCATTTTCTTATCACTCCTTAATTTTAATTAATTAGAAAACAAGCGATCTAATTAATCCTAACTACTAAACAACCCAAGACAAGCGCTAAGGATTTAATCTAGTAGCAGCTTTAAGAATTAGAGAGATGGATGAAACTAAACAATACAAACACAAGCGGTTGCATTTAATTTAGTCGAGTGTTCTTCTTAAGTTCTAATAATTTCTGACGCAGTAAATCACTAAAATTTAATTGCTTCACAGATTAGAGAGATCAAACAATTACGGATTTGATATCTAATCTAGCAATAGATTATAACGAATAATAAACTAGCAGGTCTTCTAGTAATTAAACGAAATAACCATGAAAATAAGCACAGAAGAACATTTGATACTCAAAACATAAATTGAATGATAAGAACAACTTAGATCTCATAGCTTTATAAATTCCGAGGCTTTCATTTCCTTTGACCAACTACAAAAGTTTAGCCACTCAAAATCATAACAAAAATATCAATCAAAAGAAAAGGAAGAGAAATGAGGTATTTGGTTTTTCTTTCAAGATAATACAATAACTCAACTAAACATCAAAAGCATAGTCTTAGAACACACACCCCTCCCTTCTATTTATAAGCATCCTTCATGTAAGTTGTCATGACAAAATCATCACAATTTCAAGTTATTTTGCCATGTGTCATTTTTTAATCCAAGTGATTTGTAAGTTAGCATTTGATCATTTTTTTTTCCACCATCCTTAGCTGAAAGTTGCTTGTAGCTTGAGTGTTCAATTTTGTTTCTTCTTCATTAGTTGCCTTGTATAACTTTGTATCTTGTGTTCAAACAATTTGTCTTCAAGAAACTTGAGTACACCTAATCTTGCATGTAAGTTGATCATTGAATTTGCAAGTTGGTGCAGGAGTGCTTACTGGAAAATGTTGTCATAACATGTGGATTTGATGCAATTGGTTGGAATTGTGGCTTAAGAATATTCAGGAATGTCAAGTGCAGGGGCATCCACTTCATGGTTGATTTTGTCTTGGATTGAGCCGATATATCTCAAAACAAAAAACATAAAAGTTATAGATATTTGTCTTGGAGTTCTATATCATCTTGAATTAGCTCAATCGAGGATTGGATGAGAGAGTTATGCCCATTTTATGAAGAAACGCCAAAATTGTCTAAAATTCCGCAATTATCTTCATTTGCTCCTAATGCCTCTATTTGTATCCTAAATCAAAATATAAGAATAATGAGTATATTTATGCATCAAATAAGAAAAAAATATTAAACATTAAGAGAGAAAAATATGACATTTTATATTCTCATCATGCGTCGACATTAAAACTCTTGATAGCCCAATAAGCCGTGTGTTCTAACTCAATTGAAAGGTGGCATGGTTTCACAAACACCAACTGATAAGTTGACATATCAATAGGTGTCTTATACTCCTTAAGGACCTACACAAGCTTTTCTTCTTGCATTGCATTAAGTTTACTTGAGATAATCATTGGTAACGTTCCTTCATCTCCAAGAAACACGTACTTGAGGTAATTAGGGAGAGGCTTCAAATTTGGAATAGGGGCCTGCAAAACATAAGGTAAAGTCCTCTCGTTAGAAATTGGTAATGCAATATAAGGAACGTTACCTACTACTGTAACTTTGGAAAATCATTCAACGCTGCAATAACTTCCTACAAATCAGTATTCAAGGCTAACTCCTCATTCTCTTTTTCAAGATGCTTACTAATGGCAACTTTCAATCCATCTTTCCATCAAGTTCAAAAATTCCTATGCTAAAGAATCAATCACATCAATAGAATAAACAAGATTATCATCACCAGGATATTTCATGGCATCATAAGTATTAAACTTAACAATTTCACCATCAAATTTCATGATAAGCGTGCCACTATGAACATCTATCTTAGTCTAGATGTCTTTAAGAAGGGTCTTCCTAATAAAATAAGAGCATTTTGATCACTATTCTCCATATCAAGCACATAGAAATCAGTAGAAAAAAACAAATCATTAACGTGCACAAGAACATCCTTAACTACACCCTTAGGATAGGTATTAGATCTATCAGCCAATTGAATCACAATACCAGTTTTATTCAAAGGTCTAAGTTTCAAATAAGCATATATAGAATATGGCATGACATTAATAGAAGCTCTTAAATCTATCATGGCCTTCTCAAATCTAGTGTTACCTATCGTACAAATGATAGTAAATATATCTTGATCTTTGCACTTCGTAAGGAGTTTTCTTTAAATAACTACAGAAACATTATCCCCTACTCTCACCTTCTCACATCCTTTAAATTTCTGTTTTCTCTTAATTATACATAGTTTTTTTTTAAAATTAGCATAACAAAGTACTTGACTACTAACAAGGTACTTGGACCGAACTGAAATGCAATTCACTGATTAATTTTCATATTGTCAAAGCTCAACCCAACCACAAGTGTACAAGCAATCACAAGTACATTCAATTGAGAATGAAGACTTTAAACCCGTGAAGGCTGTGATCACACTTAGGAGTGGTAAGCAAATCGAGCGACTGAACATTCTTGAACAAGCTAAACCAAGATTGCCAACGAAAGATGAGTGCGAATCTGAGTAATGCCCCAAAGTCTGGGAAGGTGCATTGAAATCACCTAAGGCACACGCCATCCCCATTTGTTCCTTTCCAAGACAATCCAAAGATGAGATTTCTGGAAGATATTCGGCCATAGAGAAGGAAGAAGGTGTAAGGTTTGAGCCAAGTGTCACACATGCATAAAAGTTGGGGGAAAGTGGAGGATATGAAGAAAGTTGGTATAAAAGGCATGAGGAACAAGCCCAATCTCTCTTGCCCATTTTCGAAATTTCATGAGTCCTCCCACTCACCAAACACTTCTCTCTAGTTTTCTCAAAAATGCTCGCATTTTCTCGCATTTTCTTGCCAACCAAACACTTGGAGATTGAAATTTCAACCCTAAAGAGTTGGAGATCGAGGTAAGGTTCGGATTTCCTTAGTTTACACATTCTCTACTTGTCATTTCACTCAACCCCAAGATTCAAATATCATGAGTTCTAGAAATGACAAAAGACACACAATTTTACACTTTTTCTCGTAAAAGCAAATTAGGGTTTCTTGAAAACCCCTAGGCCAAGAGTTTGGTGGAGGCTACACTAGTTATTTTCGGTCCTCATCTTGTTTAAGTGATTTCTCTTAAGTATAATGTGAGTCTAGAGATAGAAAATGTTTTCAAAGTGTTTTCAAAGAAAACAGTTTAAAATGTTTTGTTACGACCCAAAGTGCTAGAGTGGAGGAATGTCGCAATGAAACTCCTCTGTCCACTCTTTAGTACTTAAGAATTAGGTGGTACTCCCTAGGTCAACAAACAACTTTCGACAAGTCTCAGATGGATTCTTTTAAAACAATGCTGGAGCGAGGACGCGCCTTAGCAGTGGGTGCACATGGCATGTAACCTGATGAAATACTATCAAGTTATAATGATAAGTTTTTGTTTAAGATGTATTCATCATGATATACAGACCAGTAATGGTGCGGTAACTAGCAGGAGCATGCGGTGCGTAGGGGAATTGTGTTATGTCCACCGTTTGAACAAGAATAAGAATTCTCTGTTATGGATCACTCGATGCAAATATTGTGGTATTCTCTGAAAGAATAAGTTATGTTAAAGATGAATAAGAAGTATGAAGAAAGAATGATTTTTCTAAAAATGACAAGTCTATGTTACAAGTTTTCTGAAAGTGTCAGTGCATAAGTCAAGTTCAGTCTCAGTTAAGTATCAAGTTCCTATGCAAGCAAGCATTGCCTGATATGCCTCTTGTATGCTTGTGTTAACTTTGGTATGTTGTGTGATTACTTATTGAGATTTCTCAAAATCTTACTCGGGTAGTTTCCACTACCATTCCCTTCCCAGAGTGGTAGAAGTTATGACAAGTTTAGACGACGACCCAAATGACCAAGAAGAAGAGGAACCTACCTCCTCTGAAGAGGATTGTGCCTAAGGCTTTTATGAGTAGGCACGAGCCCTCTATTTTGGAGCACTTAGAGAATATAGACCGGGAGATCATGAAGATTCTCCAGTCCATTAAGAAGTTTCGTCGGGTGCATAATAGAGATAAAGATAAAGGTTTGGAGAAGCAGGTGAAGGAAGAGCCCGTTTAAAAAGAAAAGAAAACGATGAGATGGGACCAAATTCCCTTTAAGATGAAATTGCTACCTTAATGGATCATGTGGTAATGTTTGGGCATATGTTTAAGTTTACAGTACCATATGCTACGCAATTGCCTACGGCATTGCTTAGTTTAATCAACCCATTTATATTTTCCACTACAAAGATATTGTGTACTGCTAATTTGTAGGTGCATACATGTTATCTGTCATGAACGTTCTAGATATATGATCTTGTGTTGCATATCCCGGCACTTAGTCACAAGACGCAAGCGGATATGACGTCTCTTTTGGCTATAATGACGAGTTTGTTGATTGGAGACCCTCCTCGAGTTTGTAAGTTGGAATTAATGTAAGAGATCATACTTGTTACTGAGGAAGAAATTCTGGATGGTCTGCACAAGGATGACTAGTTGGAATAGCTGAGACTACTAATTTTGAAGTCACTTCAACCAAAGTACTACCAATCTATTCTCCATGCTTCTGGTTCATACAGATCAATGGTAGATTGTACAATTGAATCTAGAATAATTCTAAATTAAACTCAATGTTATACGGTTGCGTCAGGCTATCAAACTTCTTCAGCATAAACAAATTTGAATGAAACAACCACGGTCTTGCCACTACTCTGAGACAATCATCCAAATTGGCAAACATAATTCCAAAGGTGTTTGCCCTTAATTCCATAAAGTCCACATCTTTATTCACTCTCCGAATTTTTAGCATAGTCGACTTCACCACCCCTTTACTCAAACTCCTATTTGATAACACCTTTCCAACCAAACTTTTCTTCTCCCTTTCTTTCAAACCTTCCTACTCTATACAATATTTTGAATACCGTACTGGTGGACGTACTAGTCAAGGCACTTAAATGAAATATTTTAGTATCGATATCGTTTTGGAGTAGCCTCTACATAAATAAATTATATATATAAATTATATTTCAAAATAATAGTCAATATATGAATAAATTATATATATATGTAAATAGTCTAGTCTGAATTTGGGTAAAAGAAATAGCAATAAAGGAAAAAAAATAAAGGTAAAAAGCCAAAATCCAGTATGGTCGGTACAGGCTGGTATGGCAGGTATTTGAGCCAGTAAGAAATTAACATGCTTATTACCTGTACTGCCCAACTGGCTGATACGACATGTACCCGTTCCTATGGTATGGTATTTAAAATAATTACTACCTCCTAAATTTTGATCTTCTTCTGTTCTTCCTCACTCAGTTTCAACTTACTCCACACCTCTTCCAACTCTTCCATGTTCACTCACTCAGTCTCCCCTCACCCACTCGCTATCCTATAAAGCAAACAAAATAGCACCGTACTCACCTCCACCCAATGGGAATAGATAGACTTCCACTACACCTCTTTCAGTTAGTTACGAGAGAAAGAGATCTAGAAGAAACAATAAGAAGTTGGTAAAACAAAAAATGGCTTTCACTTTTTAAAATAAATAAATAAATACACCTTTCTTTAAAAAAATACATTTGATGCGGCTATATTGAGCTATTTCCTTCAAATTTTACAAAAATATGGATTTTAATAACCCATTGAAAATGCTCTGATTGGACTAATTCTAACCAAACAAATAAGCTTTCTAAAAGTTTTTAGGAGCCCTCCACAGCCTACAATTATGAATGGTAGTCTCATTGCGCGATGCTTTGTAACCACATCTGGCATCTAAAAATGGATGAATGTTGCATCAATCCGGTGATGCAACAAATATTTAAGATCATATTATTTGTTACCTAAAATAATTAATTTTTCCTTATAGAAAAAGAATTTCATTGCATAAAGGATAAAACCTCAGTTAGGATTACAATATTGTTTATCAATCCAAACATCATTCTCAATGAAAATATATACACCATGCAACCAACTTTTCATATCACTAATAGTTCATGCATGCCTTGCAAGTCGATGAGCTGCGACATTAGACAATTTGTTGCCGTGTTGTAAGTTGCACAGGTTAAAACCATGCATCGGCCTTCTAATTTGAGTCACTAGTGTTCTAGCACCAGCAAAAGATTCTGCTCCACTATTGACCTCCTCAACCATGTAAATCAATCTCTTTCAATGATGAAGTTATGGATGCTCGTGTTTGAACAAAATTGTAGCCCTTTTAGTAAGCCATGGCCTCAATATTTTCTGGTTCAAGTGCTTCATTTTCAACTCTACTTATTGCCATAAGAACAGATAGCCCTAACACTTGTCTTCTTGTGATAAAAAATAGTGCACCATCAACATTTACCTTAAAGAAATAAATTGGTGGGAGAGACCACTTGTAATCCAGCTTGTGAACACTTCCTTGCAGCTGCAAACTAGTAATAGACTTGACCTTCTTAGAAAGAGAAAACCTAGTTACCTGTTGTGGAGGCAAGCATATCTAATCATGAACCATCTTATTTCTCCTATACCAGAGGACCAATGCCACGAGAACAAATTTTGTTATGTCATCAGAGGAGGCTTTCGAATGAACATCCACAATAGTTTGCATAGCCCAAAAGTCGAGTCTAACCAATCCCAGGAGAGCCAAAGTAAAGTCAATACCTGTGGAGTTCAATAGCCCATGACACCGACCTTTTATAGCCAAGAAATTGAGTCTAAAGAATTTCAATTATGCAAATTGGCATAGAAGTCAGAGAACTCAAGGCCCTATAGATTGCCGCTAAAATCGAGTTGCAAGACTCCCAGTGGAACCAATAGGCAAGGAGTTCAAGAGACCGTAAGATCCCTTATTTAGTGCTTAAAGTCAAGTCCTAATTGTCCCGATAAACCCAATGTGCATGGAGGTCAAGAGACCTAAAAACCATTTACTCGACCCCCAAAGTCAAGTTCAAAGACTTTCAGTGGAACCAAAGACTATACCCTATTTATACCTCATTTAAACCCTGTTCAAAGACATGTAGTGGAGCCAATGAGCATGGACATTAAGAGACCCTTAAATATCTTACATAGCCCAAAAGTCAAGTCCAAACAATCTCAATAGAATTGAAGTCAAACCAATTCTTGTGGAGTTCAATAAACCCCAGCACCGATCTTTTATAGCCAAAAAAGCGAGTCTAAAGACTTCTGATTGAGCCAATTGGCTTGAAAGTCAAAGAACTCATGACCATATAGATTACCCCTAAAGTTGAGTCACAAGACTCTAGATGGAGCCAATAGTCATCAAAGTCAAGAGACTATAGAATCCCTTACTTAGAGCTTAAAATCGAGTCTAAATTGTCCCGATGAAGCCAAAAGGCGTTGAGGTCAAAAGACCCAAAAACCTCTTACTTGGCCCCCAATGTCGAGCCCAAAGACTTTTAGTGGAGCTAATGATTGTGCAGGTCAATAGATCATGCAACCCCCTACATGGAAACCAAAGTCTATACCCTGTTTCTTCCCTGTTTAAACTCTATTTAAACCTACTCAAAAACACGCAGTGGAGCCAATAGGCGTGGATGTTAAAAGACCCAACAATATCTTACATGACCTAAAAGTCAAGTGCAAACAATACCTTTAGAGTTCAATAAATCCCAGCACCGACCTTTTATAGCCAAAAAATAAAGTCTAAAGATTTCTGATTAAGCTAATCGGCGTGGAGGTCAGGAGAACTCAAGGCCCTATAGGTTGCCCCTAAAGTCGAGTCGCAAGTCTCCAGATAGAGCCAATAGGCATAGAGGTCAAGAGACCGTAAGATTGCTTACTTAGTGCTTAAATTTGAGTCCTAATTGTCCCAATAAAGCCAAAGGTCGTGGAGGTCAAGAGACCCAAAACCCTTTTACTTGGCCCCCAAAGTTGAGCTCAAAGACTTTCAGTAGAGCCTATAATTATGCAAGTCAGTAGATCATGCAACCCTCTACATGGCAACCAAAGTCTATATCCTTCTTAAACCATGTTTAAACCCTGTTCAAAGACATATACTGGAGCCTACATGGGCGTGGTAGTTAAGAGACCCAGCAATATATAACATAGCCCAAAAGTCAAGCCCAAACAATCTTGGTAAAACTAAAGTCAAGCCAATTCCTATGAAGTCCAATAAACCCCAAAACCAACCTTTTATAGTCAAAAAAATTGAGTCTAAAGACTTCTGATTGAGCCAAATGGCATGATGGTCAAGAGAACTCAAAACCATATAGATTGCCCCTAAAGTTGAGTCCCAAGACTCCAGACAAAGCTAATAGTCGTCAAGGTCAAGAGACTGTAAGATCTCTTACTTAGCGCTTAAAGTCGAGTCTAAATTGTCCCGATGAAGCCAAAGGCATAAAGGTCAAGAGACCTAAAAACCTCTTACTTAGCCCCCAAAGTCAAGTTCAAAGACTTTCGGTAGAAACAATGATTGTGTAGGTCAAGAGATCATGCAACCCCTTACATGGCAACCAAAGTATATACCCTATTTATACCCTCTTTAAACATTGTTTAAACCCTATTTAAACCTTCTTTATACCCTATTTAACTGTTCAGAGACACGCAGTAAAGCCAATAGGTGTGGACGTTAAGAGACTCAATAATATCTTACATAGCCTAAAAGTCGAGTCCAAACAATCTCGGTAGAACTGAAGTCAAGCCAATTTCTATGGAATCTAATAAACCCCAGCACCGACCTTTTATAGCCCAAAAGATCGAGTTTAAAGACTTCTAATTTAGCCTGTAACATCCCGACCCTAACTTTTGGACTAATTTTTTTTGTTTATTATTATTATTTTTTTATTATTTTAAAATGTATTATAAAATAAGTTTTAAGATAATGATTTTAATTGATCCTCTCCTAGTCCTATTTCTCTCTATTAAATTTGATCAAATTTTTTAGGCAAACCAATATCATCTCGGTCATTATCCAAATTTGAACCAGTTATAACTCAAACTCTTCAAAACTTTTATCTCTTGATTCAAATCCGTGCGGGATATCTTAGTGCAAATTCAAACTCTACATGATCCTCCTAAAACCCACGCCATGCACATCTCCAACCATGTATCTTTCCTCTATACCTTTGACAAGCAGTTAGCATATTAGATAGTATTCTTGTTTTCATTTCAAACTAGGATTTCATTCACCTTCCCACCCATGCACGTTACCTTATTTCTACAACTATAAAGTACCCGTGACCTTTAGAGTTTAATCCAAGTTTCCACAGCCTTCACCTAGCCTTTTGCCCATCACCACCACGATGCCACTAGGAGAAGGTCCCATGCATAACCAGTGAACTACCTTGCTGAAAACCCACTAAGCAAGCCCCTATTTTAGCCCACAAAAAATAAGGTAGCCCCCTTCTTCACATAAGACACTGCAACCCACCACTACCAAGAGCACCACCATGTCGGAACCCCATAGAAAACGCCAACTAACCACTGCTGCCCCTCTCACGCTACTCAACCACAAAGCTGCGATGGAACCACCGTAGACCACCGTATACAGCCCCTATTTCCCATACCCAAAAACAGAGCAAGAAAATGTCCCAGTGCCTCGTTCTCAGCCACTTACCTTGCCAGAAACTACCTTAGAATTCGTCGACCGCCCTTGTGCCACAACATGTCAGTCTTCATCTCGGTGAGTTCACTCTGTTGCTTTTCATTTCCTCTGGCTTCATGTTTTGTTTTCCCTGATAGTTTCCTTCATGTTTGTTCCTTTTGATTGAGCTTTGTTTCACCAATTCCCAAAATGCCCCTCCAATATTTTAATAATTACCCTCATGCCCCTTTAAGCCTTTTTTATCTAGTTATTTTATTTTTTAAATATAATGGGCTTAGTTTTCTTAAATAAAATTATTGGGTCAATTATTGTAGTATTTCAGAAATTATTTTTGGGACATCCTATTTTTAAAGTATTTTTAAACTATATTTTTTAGTCTATTAAGTTATTCCACAGTATGATTTTAAGTATTTAGAACGTCACGACATGATTTACTATGAATTTAAGAACAATTAGTATCTCGTATAGGTACGCAATGTTAAGAGCTAAGTAGCATGATCATACATTTTACACGTGTTTGGTAAACATGTTTTTATAAAAATTATTATATATGTATGGCTATCATTGGAAGCCCTTTTTATGCACCCACATCATGAAAAATTATGAAAAATCATGCATGACTTAGGAAAATTTTATGCAATAAGATGTTTATGAAACCTCATAATTTTATGCATTAAAATTAATTACAAAAAGTCATAATTTTATATGAGAGTGTGTATAAAATTATTTATTAAAAATCATGAATTCATGTGAGGAAGCATGCATCATGACATGTTACAAAAATATGCGATTTCTTTTGAAATTTATGATATGATAAGTATGCAAATATGATAAGATGTGTAAGCAGCCTATGTATGATATGAAGTCTGTACTTATATATGGATATATTGCATTGCTAGGTCATACATGCTGGTAGTGTATTCAGTATGTTTTCCTTATATATGGATTCCACAACTCTCGGCTACAGACAAAATTAGAATTTTTTCAGATTCACTAACCCTAACTTATATAGTTCAACAGTGGGTAACGGCATATGAGATGATATGATAAGATTATGAAAAGTACATGTTTTTAGCAACTATGAAAAATCATGTTTAGCATTTACGAAAAGATCATATTCAACATTTACGAAAAGATTATGTTCATGTTATTATGTATGTATCTATGAGTATGCATGAAAACTGATGATTATTATTTTTACCGTATAATGTGTTGCTTATTGAGTATTAGACTCATTTAAAAACAATCTGAGGTGATGAGGATACACATCAAGCAAGACTGGACTTAGGAAAGTGATGTAGAGGCCTGGACAATGTGTTAGTTGTAATTTTATAATTTTTAGTGAATAAAATATTTTGTAAACACATGTGATTTCAATATTTTAAGTAAATACTTCTGCTGACGCTCTTTAAATTTTATAAAAGTTGTTTTATTATTATAAAATCGTTTGTATCTGGTGTATTTTGTAAAGAAAAGTTTTAGTAGCACACTCGCTCCCTAAAATATTTTGAAAATGATATATTCGGGAGCGGGGTGTTACAATTTGGTATTAAAGCCCAAGTCGAACTTGTGGATTTTATGTTTTTCAAAATAAAGAGAGGAAAACATTTTTCAATATTTTTTTTTAGTAAAATAGTTTTTGAAAAAAAAAATGATGAAAGTTTAGGCTATTTCCTCTCCAAGTTGAGTCCAAAGACTTTTAGTAGAACCAATGATTGTGCAAGTCAATAGCCCATGCAACCCCCCTACATGGAAACAAAAGTCTATACCTTATATTACCCTATTCAAAGACATGTAGTGGAGCCAATGGTTGTAGACATTAAGAGACCCAACAATATCTTACATAGTCCAAAGGTCGAGTGCAACCAATCCCATTAAAGTCGAATTCAAGCCAATAACTATGGAGTTTGATAAATTCCAGCACCGACCTTTTATAGCCAAAAAATCTAGTCTAAAGAATTCTAATTAAGCAAACTGGTGTTAAGGTCAAAAGCATACAAGACCTTATAGATTGCCCCTAAAGTTGAGTCGCATGACTCACGATGGAGGTCAAGAGACCGAAAGATCTCTTACTTAGTGCTTAAATTCGAGTCCTAATTGTCCCAATCAAGCCAAAAGGTGTGGAGGTTAAGAGACCTAAAAATCTCTTACTTGGCCCCCAAAGTCGAGTACAAAGACTTTCGGTGGAGTCAATGATTGTGCAGTTCAATAGACCATGCAACCCTCTACATGACAACCAAAGTTTATACCCTCTTTAAACTTTGTTTAATCCCTGTTCAAAGACGACAAGCAGTGGAGCCACTAGGCATGGACGTTAAGAAACCCATCAATATCTAACATAGCATAAAAGTCGAGGGAAAATAATCTCATTAAAGCCAAATTCAAGCCAATACCTATAGAGTTCAATAAATCCCAACACCGACCTTCTATAGCAAAAGAATCGAGTCTAAAGAATTCTGATTAAGCAAATTGGCGTGGAGGTCAAGAGAACTCAAGACCCTATAGATTGCCCCTAAGGTCGAGTCGCAACACTCTCATTGCAGGTCAGGAGACCATAAGATCCCCCACTTAGTGCTTAAAGTCAAGTCCTACTTATCCCGGTAAAGCCAAAGGCATGGAGGTCAAGAGACCCAAAAATCTCTTACCTGGCCTCCAAAGTTGAGTACAAAGACTTACGGTGGAGTCAATGATTATGCAGGTCAGTAGATCATGCAAACCCCTACATGGCAACCAAAGTCTATATCCTATTTATATCCTTTTAAACCCAGTTTAAATCCCATTTAAAGACAAATAGTGGAGCCTACATGGGTGTGGACGTTAAGAGATCCAGCAATATCTTACATAGAGCAAAAGTCGAGTTCAAACAATCTTGATGGAACTAAAGTTAAACTAATTCCTGTGGAGTTCAATAAATCCCAGCACTAACCTTTTATAGCAAAAAGTCGAGTTTAAAAACTTCTGATTGAACCAATTGGTGTAGAGGTCAAGAGAACTTACAACCATATAGATTGCCCCCAAAGTTGAGTCCCAAGACTCCAAATGGAGCCAATAGTCGTGGAGGTCAAGAGACCATATGATCCTTTACTTAGAGCTTAAAGTCGAGTATAAATTATCCTAATGAAGCCATAGGGTGTGGAGGTCAAAAGACCCAAAAACCTTTTATTGAGACCCAAAGTCGGGTTCAAAGACTTTCGGTAATTTTCAGTGGGAACAATAATTGTGCAAGTCAAGAGACCATGCAACCCCTTACATGGCAACCAAGGTATATACCCTATTTATACCCTCTTTAAACTTGTTTAAACTCTGTTCAAATACACGCAATAAAGCGAATGGACGTGGACAATAAAAGACACAATAATATCTTATATAACTCAAAAGTCGAGTCTAACCAATTCTAGTAATGCCAAAGTAAAGCCAATACCTATGGAGTTCAAGACCCCAGTACCAACCTTTTAAAAGGCAAAAAATCGAGTCTAAAAAACTCTAATTGAGCTAATTGACGCGTAGGACAAGAGAACTCAAGACCATATAAATTATCCTTAAAGTTGAGTTGCAAGATCCCGATGGAAGTCAAGAGACCATAAGATCCCCTACTTAGTGCTAAAAGTCGAGTCCTAATTGTCCTGATAAAGCCAAAGGGCATGGAGGTCATGAGACCCAAAAACCTCTTACTTGACCCCCAAAGTCGAGTACTAAGACTTTTGGTGGAGCTAATGATTGTGCAGGTCAGTAGACCATGCAAACCCCTACATGACAATCAAAGTCTATAGCCTATATATACACTATTTAAACCTAGTTTAACCCCATTCAAAGACATGTGGGGGAGCCTACATGGGCGTGAACGTTAAGAGACCCAGAAATATCTTACATAGACCAAAAGTCGGGTTCAAACAATCTCAATAGAACTAAAGTCAAGCCAAATCCTGTGGAGTTCAATAAACCCCAGCACCTACCTTTTAAGTCAAAAATTAAGTCTAAAGACTTCTTATTCAACCAATTGACATGGAGGTCAAGAGAACTCAAGACTCTATAGATTGCCCCTAAAGTCGAGTCGCAAGACTCCTGATGGAGTTAATAGTCATGGAGGTCAAGAGTGGAGCCAGTGGGTGTGGATGTTAGGAAACTCAATAATATCTTAAATAGCCTAAAAGTCGAGTCCAACTAATCCAGCGAGCCAAAGTAAGTCCAATACCTATGGAGTTTAATAGACCCTAGCATCGACCTTTTATAGCCATAAAATCAAGTCTAAATAGCTCTAATTGAGCCAATTGGCATAGAGTTCAAGAGAACTCAAGACCCTGTAGATTGCCCCTAAAGTCGAGTCCTAAGACTCAAGATGAAGCCAAAAGGCATGGAGGTTAAAAGCCCGTAGGATCCCTTACTTAGCGTTTAAAGTCGAGTACAAATTGTCGTTACAAAGCCAAAGGTGTGGAGGTCAAGAGACCCAAAACCTCTTACTTGGCCCCCAATGTCGAGTCCAAAAACTTTCAGTAGAGCCAATGATTGTACAAGTCAATAGACCATGCAACCCCTTACATGACAACCAAAGTCTATAGCCTATTTATACCCTATGTAAACTCTGTTTAAACCCTATTCAAAGACACGCAGTGGATCCAAAGGGCGTGGACGTTAAGAGACTCAATAATAACTTACATAGTTCAAAAGTCAAGTTTAGCCAATCTCAGTAGAGCCAAAGTAATGCCAATACCTATGGAGTTCAATAAACCCCAGCACCGACCTTTTATAGCCAAAAAATAAAGTCTAAAGAGCTTTGATTGAGCCAATTGGCGTAGAGGTCAAAAGAACTCAAAACCCTAGAGATTGCCGATAAAGTCGAGTCGAAAGACTCCCGATGAAGCTGATAGTCATGGAGGTCAAGAGTGGAGCCAATGGGCGTGAACATTAAGAGACTCAATAATAACTTACATAGCCCAAAAGTTGAGTCCAACAAATCCCAGCAGAGCCAAAGTAAAGTCAATACCTTGGAGTTCAATAGACCCCAGCACCGACCTTTTATAGTTAAAAATCAAGTCTAAATAGCTTTGATTAAGCCAATTGGCGTGGAGGTCACGAGAACTCAAGACTCTATAGATTTCCCCTAACGTCATGTTCCAAGACTTAAGATGG
Source organism: Platycarya longipes (assembly GCA_036559045.1). NCBI lineage: Eukaryota > Viridiplantae > Streptophyta > Magnoliopsida > Fagales > Juglandaceae > Platycarya > Platycarya longipes. The sequence continues at coordinate 48,391 of CM071798.1, forward strand.
AGCCGAAAGGTGTGGAGGTCAAAAGCCCGTAGGATCCCTTCTTTAAAACTTAAAGTCGAGTCCAAATTGTCCCTACAAAGCCAAAGGGCGTGGAGGTCAAAAGACCTAAATACCTCTTACTTGGCCCTAATGTTGAGTCCAAAGACTTTCAATAGAGCAAATGATTGTGCAAGTCAATAGACCATGCAACCCCTTACATGGCAACCAAAGTCTATACCCTGTGTAAATTTTGTTTAAACCTTGTTCAAAGACACGCAATGGAGCTGATGGGCGTGGACGTTTAGAGACTCAATAACATCTTACATTGCCCAAAAGTTGAGTCCAACCAATTGCAACAGAGCAAAGGTAAAGCCAATACTTATGGAGTTCAATAAACCCCAGCACCGACATTTTATACCCAAACAATAGAGTCTAAAGAGCTCTAATTAAGCCAATTTGCGTGGAGGTCAAGAGAACTCAAGACCCTATAGATTGCAACTAAAGTCGAGTCTCAAGACTCAAGATGGAGCCGAAAGGCATGGAGGTTAAGAGCCCATAGAATCCCTTACTTAACGCTTAAAGTCGAGTCTAAATTGTCCCGACAAAGTCAAAGGTTGTGGAAGTCAGGAGACCCAAAAACCTCTTACTTAGCTCCCAATGTCAAGTCCAAAAACTTTCAGTAGAGCTAATGATTTTGCAAGTCAATAAACCATGCAACCCCTTACATGGCAACCAAAGTCTTTACCCTATTTGTACCATGTTTAAACTTTGTTTAAACCATGTTCAAAGACACGCAGTGGAGCTAATGGGCGTGGACATTAAGAGACTCAATAATATCATACATAGCCCAAAAGTCGAGTCCAACCAATCACAGTAAAGCCAAAGTAAAGCCAATACCTATGGAGTTTAATAAACCCCAACACCGATCTTTTATAGCAAAAAAATTGACTCTAAATAGCTCTAATTGAGCCAATGGCATGGAGGTCAAGATAACTCAAGACCTTATAGATTGCCCCTAAAGTCAAGACCCAAAATTCAAGATGGAGCCGAAAGGCATGGAGGTCAAGAGCTTGTAGGATCCCTTACTTAAAGCTTAAAGTTGAGCCCAAATTGTCTCTACAAAACCAATGGGCGTGGAGGTCAAGAGACTCAAAAACCTCTTACTTGGCCCCCAATGTTGAGTCCAAAGACTTTCAGTAGTGCCAATGATTCTGCAAGTCAATAGACCATGCAACCTCTTACATGGTAACCAAAGTCTATACCTTATTTATACCATGTTTAAACTCTATTTAAACCTTGTTCAAAAACATGCAATGGAGCTAATAGGCATGGACATTAAAAGACTCAATAATATCTTACATAGCCTAAAAGTCAAGTGCAAACATTCCCAATAAATCCAAATTCAAGCTAAAAAATTGAGTCTAAAGAATTTGGATTAAGAAAATTGGCATGGAGATCAAAAGAACTGAAGACCCTATTGATTACACCTAAAGTCAAGTTGCAAGACTCTAAATGGAGCCAATAGGCGTGGAGGTCAAGAGATTGTATGGTCCCTTACTTAGTGCTTAAAGTCAAGTCCTAATTGTCCCAATAAAGCCAAAGGGCGTGGAGGTCAGGAGATTGAAAACCTCTTACTTGGCCTCCAAAGTCATGTCCAAAGACTTTCGGTGGAGCTAATGATTGTGCAGGTCAATAGACCATGCAACCCCTACATGGCAACCAAAGGCTAAACCTTATTTATAACTTGTTTAAACCCTGTTCAAAGGCATATAGTGGATCCAATGGGCATAGATGTTAAGAGTCCCAACAATATATTACATAGTCCAAAAGTGGATTCCAAACAATCTCAGTAGAACTAAAGTCAAGCCAATTTCTGTGGAATGTAATAAATTCCAGCATCGACCTTTTATAGCCAAGAAATCAAGTCTAAAGACTTCTAATTAAGCCAATTGGCATAGAGGTCAAGAGAACTCAAGACCATATAGATTGCCCCTAAAGTCGAGTCCCAAAACTCTAGATGGAGCCAATAGTCGTGGAGGTCAAGAGACCATAGGATCCCTTACTTAGCACTTAAAGTCGAATCTAAATTGTCTCGATCAAGCCAAAGGGCGTGGAGGTCAATAGACCCAAAAACCATTTCTTTGGCCCTCAATGTCAAGTCCAAAGACTTTCAGTGAAGCCAATGATTGTGTAGGTCAATAGACCCCAAGACCCACCTCACTTAGCCCCCAAATTCAAGTCCAATTGCTCGTAGTGGAATCAATGGTCGTGCTTTCTAGAGACCCCACAATCCCTTTACCTAGCTCATAAATTCCAGTACAAAGGCTACCGTTTGAGCATGTGGGTATGAAGGGCAAAAGAAATCAAGACCCCTTTGCATTGTCACTAACATCGATTTAGTAGACTTCCAACAGAGCCAATGAGCATGGAGATCAAGTGACCCTAGGACCCCATTGGTTAGCCTTAAAATTTGAGTCCAAAGCCTTCCAGTAGGGCTAATAATCATGGTGGCTAAGAGGCCATATGCGTAGAGGCCAAGAGGTGTGAAGACTGTAAGGCCCCTTTACTTAGCCACAAAATGGAGTAAAAAATTTTCCGATGAAACCAAAAGGTGTGGAGGTCAAGACACCCAGGAACCTCTTACTTGGATATCAAAGTTGAGTCAAAAGTTTCCAATAAAACCAATGGTCGTGCTGGTCAAGAGACCCCACAACTCCCTTACCTAGCCTCTAAACTTGAGTACAAAGGTTACTGATCGATCTAGTGGGCATGAAGGGCAAAAGAACCCAAGATAACCTTGCATTGACCTTAAGGTTGATTCCAAAGACTCTCGACAGAGCCAATGGGTATGGAGATCAAAAGACCCTAGGACCCCCTTGGTTAGCCCTCTAATTCGAGTCCAAAGAACTCTAGTAAGGCAAATGATCGTGGTGGTTAAGAGGCCATACAACCCCGCTTATCTAGCCCCAAGGTCGAGTCGAAAGACTTCAATAGGAGCCAACCTCTGACCCAAAGAGTTGGCCAAGAGCACTAATCCCACTACGAAGCTAGAAAGGGGAAAGGGACTAGGGTGCAGTCACAGTATGGGCTCCAAATGACAACCCACTTCAAAAGTCGGAGTGGGTCATGGAGACTCCTCTTCAGTAAGAATCACAAGGGGGACCTCACCCCTAGCTGGGGCCTCACGCTCCCCTTGGGCACCGGCACCCCTAGCCAATGCCTCCTCTCATTCACCAGCTCCATCCTCAGAATGATGCACAATCTCCTCAGCCTCATCTTTGTCTTGCTCCTCCTGTTCGTCTTAATCCTTGTTCTCATCTCGATCCTCTTTTTCTTGCCCCAAATGGCCTTCGATGTCTTTGGCATTAACATTCTCCAACTCGGTCTCCCCCGTGGAGTCAAAGCCAGAGCCATAGTCGAAAGGAGAAGGAGGTTGCTCCGGTAGCTGGCTAACCCTAACAACCCTCTCCTCAGATTCTTGGTTCAAGGCATCTTCGAATGACATGAAGTCCTCAGTGTTGAAAGAGAGAGGAGGGGGATCAGACAACGACTCCACGAAGGCGTAGTTGATATCGTCCTCATCAAAAGAAGGAATCCCTACTGCCCGGCGAGTGGCAGCCTAAGCCTTGGCCCGAATCTCCTCTTCCTCTCGGGGATGGAGCTCAATAGATGAAGTTGAAGAAGGAGTTCGGGGCTTCCAGAGGTAGAAGGGCCCCCATCATGGCTACCTTTGTCCTCTTCTCTTGGTGGCCAAATCGGCTTAGGGCCCGCTTGCAGGACTGGATGGGAGGATCTAAGGGGGTCCCTATAATATTTTGGTTCTTAGCATACGATTTGTTTAGTTGAGTTAGGTACTTTAGGATATTCTCCTGGCAAACCAAGGTATCTGACCTCAACACCTCGAGATTGTCATCCAGCCACCAAGCCTTGACCCGAATCTCCTCTTCATTTCGAGGCTGTCTCCTAGGGAGTAAGTACCACGTTGAGGCTTCGCACGGATGGGAGGAAACTCCAGTCCGTCTGGATCGAAAACTCTCCCACAATCTCGTTCTCGAGAAACTCTCAGCCGTCCCCCGAGACAAACAAGAACTTATTCTGGTAGTCTTTCGTGCTAGAATGCCTATCCTCCATCCAGACCAACTTCTAATCTTTGTGTTTGACTCAAAATCTGGTCGTATTTTTGGGATGGTGAATCAGAACGTACAAAGAAAGAAACTTCCAGGCAGTCAAGTTGAGATAATCTTACTCCATGCTGAGAGAGCAATCTGGAAGGCCACGTAGCTAACCAACACCAAGCACTAACCATTCAGTGGAGCCAGAGTCAATCCCAGATAATGAAGAACTTCACGAACAGGTCGGATAAAGGGAAGTCAAATACCCTTTGAGAACAAAATGGGAAATAGCACAACCTTCTATGACTTTCCCAAAGAGTTGCAAGCATGCTCCATTCCCTGAGGCACTTCCAGATCGATCCGATAAGAAATCTTGTACTTCACCCGAACCGGTTGTACGTCATAAAGGAAGAATGTGAATGTCCAACCATGCCCAACGAAAGTGGATAGATTAGAGGTCAAATTTTCAATAGCCATGGAAATTTGAAGAGAAACTCAAAGTCGAAGAAGAAAGCACGAACGTGACCCCTGCTATGACGCGTAGAAAGCACGGACCAATAGGGGTCGAGAGGTGTGCATGGCTGTTTCTAACAGAGTAATCATGACGAGCTCATGTAAAGTACCGACCAATCATGACCCGGGAAGTGACCATTTCTACGACACTGATAGTGCAGAAGTCGAAGTGGCAAAGGCATGTCTTTAAATGCCTTGAATGCCCGAACGCGTTGAATGCCATCAATTTAGAAAGCGAACCTCCAGATTCACGCTACGTCATTTATTTTTGGCTCGGGAGACGAACCGCCAAATTCATACCACAATAGTTATTTTGGGCTTGAGAGACGAATCGCCAAATTCTACTCTGGCCGGATAGAATGCCCTTCAACTGACTTTGGATTCGGGATACGATAGTGATAATTCAACTGACAGAAATTTCCATCACCTCCTCGGTAGTGATAATTAGCGGGGTAAAAAAGAGAGAGAAGAAAAAAAAAGATAGTTTAAATTGATGGCTGAGCAAGTGCACAGGACAATCTCAACAATCCCCACTCTCCAATTGAGCTCAATCACTTCTATAAATAGCACCCAAGTCTTCAAAAGAAAGGTTACATTTTCTAATATCTCATCTTCATTCATTCTTTTCTACCTTTGCTCCCAATACTAACTTTGCCATTGGAAAGGTCTCGGACCCAACCCCATCCTACATCTTCTATTTGTTTTGCATGATCGAGCTATTTGGATCATTGTTGAGTAATCCAGGCTATGAAATACGTCCCGAATACCTTCAATTCTTCTAGGTCAATAATATATCAATAAGGAATAGAAAAAGAAAGGAAAAGAAAGATATATATATAGTCTTGAGTTTTTTTTTTTTTTTTTTTTGGTTCAAAAGCGATGCAACATGTTAACTTCAAATCAACAAGTCGTATAACGATATCATATACATATGTACAGAGTTTATGTCCATAAAATCCTTGATTGGCATCCTCAATAAATAAAATAAAAATGCCATCGGAAAAGTTTTGGACATCACGAATCAATGTATATGTGCCCTAGAACATTTTCTGACTAATATACCTATCATACACGTGAAGCAAGCGACTGTTCGAAAGAAAACAATTATAACCCAAGAAATTAAGGAACAAACGGGATGTATCTTTTATATTCTTCAGTAGTCCCACAAGCACTCCAAATCAGCAATGGGGTTAACCAATGGATCGTAACATCTGTTGCTTCCTTCATATTGCTTTGAGGCGACAGACGAAACCTCCGTGTTCATGTCAGTACCAAATCGTGTGTCCTGTGAGAGGCTGACCATGGACTGATTGGATGAGAACTTCTCCACCTTGCACTGCCTCTCTAAGCCAAATTTTCCGTTATTGTTGGCGTCGGTTGCTCTTAAAATAGCTCGCTCGGTGATTCCATGGTCATAGATGTCAATGACGCTCTGAATTGAACTAGCCCTCCCTTGGTGCAAATAATCAAGGTTTGGATTTGCATGAAAGGAGAACTGAGGATTCGAACCAGGATCTAAAAAGGGGTTCGCTGTGGAGTTACTCATGAGACTAGCTGGGTACGAAGTGATGGGGATAGAGTTATTGAAGGGCAGCTGGACGATCTTCTGGACTTGCTGCTTTAGCTGCTGCTGGTTGTTCTCCCTCGTTGAGAAGTATGAGGGGATTACCTCGAAGTTGTTTAATTCAACACAGCCACTCCTTTTGTTGTTGGAAAATGGGGAATCCACGAGGTGAGGGAGTGAAGATGATAGATCGTCCCCAAAGGAGTCCATCCTCATCAGGGCGCCTGGGACTGAGGCCTTTTTGATCCCTGAGCTCTTGTGGAAAACTCTGCAGACAACCCATTCATCCTGCCAATAACATTAGCAGCAGACTGTTAGTTTAGGTTCCTCACTATAGTTTACCCAAATGAAAGAAAGGTCCCAACCTACACAATACTACTCTTCTATTTAAAGAGGTGAACATGGAAAAGCCACGAAAATGTTGTTAAGGCATACACTTTGACCTTACCTTTGCAGACTTGGGGAGGTTGCTGTACGCAAATTTTCCTTCCAGTCTGTACTCGTGCATGACCCAATTGGTCTTCTCTCCTTTTGGAGCCCTCCCTTTATAGAACACAAGGGTCTTCTTCATCCCAACAAGGCAGCCTTTCCCCTTGTATATCTCTTTATCCTTTCCTGTGGCCTTCCAGTATCCAGATTCCGTTGCTCGATTCGTTCGCATGCCCGTTGGATACTTCCTATCTCTCAGACAGAAGAAGTACCATTCTTTCTCTCCCATCTTCGCTTTGTCTGCATGATATATGTCGGGAATAGTTAAGATAATTTAGAAAAAAAAAATTAACAAACAGCCATGGACGTTTTAAATAGAACTTACAAATAATGAAAGAAGCAGAGGTAAACCCACAAAATAACCTACTTGGTAAATCCCAGGGTTCGCACTTATTGAGATCAGCTTCGCCAATAGCACTTGCACTAAAGTTGCTATTCACCACCTTCTCTGTAAGATAATAAGTTATAACCTCCTCCTCCGTGGGGTGAAATCGAAAACCCGGTGGCAAACCGATGAGGTTCTCTCCTTTGTTTACGACTATTGCCTCTTCCATGAATTAAAGTACTTGATTTCTATAGGATTGAAAGAATACAAACCAAACCCAAATATCCTCAAGTTCAACAAGATAATAATATATATATATAGATATATATATATATCACAAGCCTAAATATTTACAGAGCAGAAAAGATCGAACAAAGAATTCTAAAAATGAAAGAATACCAACAGTAGTTATGAAAACCAAGTAGAGAAGGAGAAGATAGAAAAATTATGTAGAGTGCTCCTTGAGATCAAGGAGTATCGGAAGACGGCAGTTAAAGAAAGCAGAACAGAGGGGAAAAGCCGAGCTTACATGGAGGAGCTTCTTCAACAGCTCATGATATACGCAAGATCCGTAGCCAGCAAGACACTTGTCAAGGAAGCCTTATCGAGGGTTTTAATCGTTTTGTTTGTTTGTATATTTTATTCGAGTGTCGTATCTGGGTGGTTTCTGAGCCATCTGCCTGTTTGAAAAGGAATGAGGAAGGAAAAAGAAAGGGTTAAAAGGAGGTTTCTATGCACGTAGGAGGGGCACATGTTTCAAGCACCGTTTCACATAAAATAACAACTTTATCCGCTACCTTAAACCTAACTTCAAAGAATTTTATGGCATGTTAGATTAATCTCTTAGAAAGTCTCTGTTCAAGGTCTGGAAAAGTATCTTTTGGTAGTGGTTGTTGGCTTGGCTCAGCTGGTCCATATGTGGCTTAAATTCACCAGTAAAAAACATTGACATCATGTCCATATTATTTATATTGTAGGACCAGTCAAATAATCAGCTTGAAATTAGGAGAGTTATAAGATGCCTGATTCCCCCAGAAGAGCTACCCATTAGAGTGAATCTAGGGGCCATCGACCCTCAAAAGTCAAAAGATGAAAAAGAGAAATATTTTTTCGTAAAAACTTTCGATGATATTAGTGGTTAATTAGCTTGCTAATTAGAGATATGAAGTCCGTAAATAATAGTAAAATAATTTATGAATAATAATTATAAACTAATTTAAGTTAATATATTTTATTAAATTTTAAAAAATACAAGAAAAAAAGTTAATAAAAACATGAATAATGATAAGCTTAGTACTGCTCATATTATGACCCATTTATTACTTCTTATTTTTCTTTACTTAATAATTAAGGAAGTGATTATTAATGAAGTTATATATTTTTTAATTTTTTGTAATAGTTAAGAATGTTAAAAAAATATTTAAAAGAAAATAACAAAAAAATAAAAATTTCAAACACACTAGAGAATAAAAAAGGGTGGTAAAAGGATATATAGTAAATATATAATTATCCTAAAAATATAATAAAATAAAAATATGAATAGAATATAATTTTTATTTTGGGATATGAAAAATTAAATTATTTTTTATTTGAAACTTATAAATTTATAAGATGATAAGATGAAAATATTAAAAATTCAAAATTGAAAAATATTTGTGTTTTAACTTTTAGCCACGTTTTGGATGGTAAAAGAGTTTCATTTCATCTTATATTATCTTATCATTATAATTTTATCAAACTTTCACAAAATATATAATAAATAATTTAATTTTTTCAAATCTCAATATAATAATAAAATTAAAAAATATTATTTTATTATTATTTTATTTAACTTTTAATTTTTATCTAAAATTATCTTATATCATCTCGTTATTCAAATAAGACTTTAATAATATTTGCAAAGAAAATGAATAAAAAATTTTGAAATGAGATGGAACTATGTCTAATATTCCCAACTAGCCCCTAACAGTACTACAACGAACTTAAAAGTATCGAGATTTTAATCAAACTTACAACTGTTAATTTTCACCTTCAATATTTATAGAGATATCAAATTCTATCTACAAAAATAAATAAATAACAGTGCGTGGAAGACGGCTAAACGGGACCCATTGAATTCGTCGTTTGAGAAAAACTGCGGTTTTGCAAAATGAATATAATAAGAAATTTTAGAGTTCTAAAGCGACCCATTGCAAGATGCTACGATATGTGCAATTCTCATCAAATGTCAGTAATTAAAAACAGGGTTTATCATTTTCAGCTATTCGTTATATTGTGGCTATGCAATGGGAATGCAAGGGACTGGATCGAGGACTGATTAGGCTCTTTTGGCAGCTTCCATGAAGTTTCGATGAAAATCTCAATATACGTAGTTGAAGATCAGCACAAGGCGTAAAACAGCTATGACATTGACAATGGTCCTTCCCCACTACATAGGCCATTAGTTTGTTCCATTGAAATGTGAATAACCGGGAGTTCAATGGGCTAATCGAAAATTAATATTAATAATAATAATAATAATAGATCTTGTTAGTCGTAATATGAGATAAAATGAGAAATTTATAAATTTATAGTAATAAATTATTTATAAATAATAGTAAAAAATTATGAGTTACAAAAATTTCTAAATTTTGATAAAAAAAAAAGAGACTTGTTCTTAAGAGCGAAATCACTCCAATATAGCCCAGTTAGGGCCATTAGGAGTGTCAAATTTTCAGTCCAGACCAAAAAACCGATAGGACCAGATTGAAAAGTTGTTTGGTCCATTTCGATCCTCCATTGTCAGATTGAATGGGTTTCGGTCTTGTCCCGAGGATCCGAGGTAGGATTTTTTCACTGTAGACTGGTCGAACTACAAAGATATATTTTTAAATATTTTTTGTAAAATATATATTATTTTATATAGTAGTTATATAAGTGAATTATATAATTTTCATCTAACCTATGACTATTGACAATATAAAATATAAATATACAATTATTAACTAACTAATATATAATTATCAGTTTCGATCATTTGAGCTATTTTTAAGTAAAAAAATATGCAAATAAAGTTAAATAGTTGTATTATTCAAAATTATTAATATTATACGCTACACATTGTGTACTTTTTTGTATACTTCAAGAAGGTGGACTTTTTTGTATGATTGAGCCTCTCATTTGAAACTGGCCGGACTGTATGGACTGATAGCTAATGATCCGGTCCGGTCATTTATAGATGATCGGTTCAATCTGATATGGACCAAACCGATTTACTCACCCAAACCAGACTAGATCAGACCGATTTACTTACCTAGAAGTAACAGACTGAAATTTTTTATCAATCTTTTTTTCGATTCGGATCAGGCCGATTATCCTTAAGGACTGAAGCGGATCATTAACTATTGGTCTGTTCAGTCCAAAATCAATCCAATTTGGTCCATATGAGCTGGAAATATTTTTTCCTTTCTTCTCTTTTGGTAGATAAATTTATACCAATTAAGAGAGCTCTTTAATGTGGATTATATAACTAACTCATTAAAATAATAATTATTTATAATTATATTTATAATGTTAATAGTTACTAAGTTAGTAGTTTAGTATAGTATAAATCTACATATAATAAACATATATTATGATATGATTTACCGAATGTTATATTAGTTAATTGATGATAATTTTATATTTGGTCAATGGTGATAGATTAGAGAAAATTACATAATTAATTTATACAACTATTATATAAAAAATATATTATATATAATATTTTAAAATTTTATATGTAAGTCATTCGATCAGTTTTGACCCCATCCGGTCCAAAACAATTACAATCTGAGACGAGATCGAAAATCAGATTTTGGAGATGCTATAGGCCGAGATCAATTAGAATTGAATTCGGTCTGGACTTATCAATTTTTGCAGTTCAATATGAAAAATTCTCACTCTTAGAAGAGAGAAAATTTTGAATAAACAAATTATAAAGTTAAAGATGGTTATAATATTTTTTTTTAATTTTTTTTTTTTTAATTTAAAAAAATTGAATTACTTTTTGTGTTATAATGATTAAATAAGAAGTTTGAAACTTGAAAATATTTGTGCCTGAATGATATTTGAGTGTTGAAATGAAATGTGATAAGACAATTATAAAAATATGTGAAACTAAATTATGAAAATATAAAGGGAGGAACAAGTAACACAACAACGACAAAGAAAAAAAATGAAATCTATTTTTATATATAATAGTCGAGCATTACAATTCACTTGATAACAATACTGCAATTTCCACTCTTATTCGCGATAAAAATTTCAAGAATGAAGCTACAAACCTTGGGACTAAAAGAAAAAAAGTGACTTTCAAAATTCTAAAATAGGTTTATTTCCCGAACTTTCCTCCTCACTTTAGGTCCTGACATTTCATCTCCTTCTCGGATTTGCATGGGTTATAAATTATTCTCAACAGAAAAAGAAGAAACGAGAGGAAGAGAGAGAGAGTAACAACAACGAAGATGCAAATGGCTTCCTCCTAATGGTCTCTCATACACACACTCTCCCTCTCTCTCTAAAGAGTTATAGAAGAGTGAAAAAGTTCAAATTTTCAGACCGGGGCCGAAGATAAAAGGGATCAAAACCATGATGAGAAAGAGAGAATTTTTATTAAAAATATTCAGTCAATAAAAATGGTGATAGGTGTGGTACCGCACCTCAAGTTTGAAGCCAGGTTCGAATGTCCAAAGCCAAACTTAGGGTAAGAGATGTTGTTGTGTTTTCCCGGTGTACATACAGTATGGACTCCCAGCCACTGGATCAAGATATTTAAAGCATCCAAGGAGGGGATTTGAGAAGAATGTACGCTTTTGGTTTAGTAGGCTAGAGGTTGTGGCATCGATGCTCGAAGGTTGTTGGAGGAAGGAAAAGTAGAAATTGCATTAAGCCTAATTACATGACAACACATAATTAAAATTCTAATTCATTCCCCCCCCACCACCCCGGCCATCGCCAACTGAATAATGCAATGTCCTCAATACAAAAAAAAAAAACAATGCAAAGGAAAACATCGATGCATGAAATTAAATCAAGACAATAAAATAAAACAACAAAAACAGAAAGAAACAATAAAAGAGATGACTTTCAAGAATCACAAGGATTCCGAACAAAAAGAGTTTCATCACCTGGATCATAAGTGGAAATAAAAAACTTAAGGAGCTGACTATTAACAGTGAATAATGTGTTACTCTTAGGATTCTGAATTTTCACTACCCTGTTGATGTCGACTATAGTCCTTCCCAATTGCTTCTCGATGCTTCCTTAAGAGTTCAAACAAAGGGCCTTCCTCTTTCTAATTTTACTTTGAAGAAATTACCATAGGGAAGGCGCCTTCTTCAAGGCTAAGGAACACATATTTAAAATCTTCAAGAAGTAGTTTCAACTCCAGCGGGGGAATTTCTTCCTTTGAAGATTTAAATATGTATGCTGGTGGTAGAGTCTCAAACTGGAGCTGCCATCTCGCATCTGCAAAACAATCCAACTCCTCGAGAAAAGTATCATTAGCATGGTCAGTGTTCTCATTAAGCAAAAATTCAGAAGTCTAGAAAGTCCTGCATATCCAGAATTACAAAGTCAACTAGAACATTTTCTACAACTCCTCTTGGCTTCTTGATTGATCTGTCGACCAGCTGGAGCATGAGTGAAGTTGCCTTTAACTCCCCCAAACCAAGTTACTCATAAAATGAGTATGGCAACAAATTCACACTACTGCCAAAATCTAACAAGGCTCTAGCAATTCAAGATTCCCCAATCATGATGGAAATTGTAGGGAAACTCGAGTCTCTATACTTTGGAGGAGTCTTCCACTGAATTATCACAATAACTTGCTCCATTAGAAATGTTTTTTTTTTCACATTCAACTGCCTCTTCACTGTGCATAATTTCTTCAAGAATTTGGCATAAGAGGGAGTTTTTTGGATGGCCTCCAACAATGGAATGTTGATTTTTACTCGCTTAAACACCTCAAAAAATAATTTTGCTGCCTACTCTTGGTAGCCGACAATAATTTCTGAGGGTATGATGCTGCAGGCACATATTCCTTCTTCAACTCCTCAATTTTCTGACCCACAGGCACAATCTCTCTTTGTTGATTCTCACTTGAGTCAACCTGTGCCTTAGGTGATTTCAATGCATCTTTTAATACCTTGGGGAGTTGCTCAGATTCACACTCATCTTCTATTGACGACTTTTGTTCAGCTTGTTCAAGAATATCTTGTCACTCAATCTACTTACCACTCCTAAGTATGATCACAATCTTCACTGGCTTAAGGTCTTCATTTTCAACTGAGTGCACTTGTGATTGTTTGTACACTTGTGGGTTGGGTTGAGCTTGAGCTAGAAATTTATCATTTTCCAAAGTGTTCAGAATAGTTGTTATTTTGCTAAGGGTACCTCTGATTTCACTAATAGCCTGAGTATTCTAAGTGTTAGTTGCATTTTGGCTTGTAATAAATTGATGAAAAATGGCCACCATCTAAGTAACTGTATCATCCAGTGACTTCTTAGGAGGTTGGAAAGGTTGCTGATACTGGGTCATGAAAAACTACTGAAAGTTACTCTAAGAGGGTGAGACTGCTTGACTTGATTTCCCTTGGTCATTTCTCCATGAAAAATTGGGGTGGTTCCACCATGCTGGAGAATAGGTGTTTGACATTAATGGATTCTAAGGTCGAGTCATCCAATTCACATCTTGGGGTTGTTCTACACCACCATCCTGATATATCGGCAAGGCGGGACACTCCAAAATTTATGACTCGTGTCAACACACAAAACATTCACCTTTTGAACCTTATTTACTACCTTTTGTTTTGATAACTCCATGACTTCCAATCTTCTACTGATAGTAGCCAACCTTACCTAAACATCAACATAATACTCTATCTCATGTTGCCCTCCACCACCTATTGCTCTCAATGGTTGAGTCGCAATTGGTTTTCTATCGATCCTAGTAGTCCAATGTTGAGCATTCTCAGCTAAATAATTAAGGAAGCTAAGGGAATCCCCAGTCTCCTTATTGAAAAATTCTCCAATGCACAGAATATGAACAAACTGTTTTGACTCTAGGGTCAAAGCTGTGTAGAAGTAATTCATTAGTTGCCATGGCTTGAACCCATGGTGAGGACATATGTTGACTAGCTCTTTGAACATTTTCCAGCTTGAATGGAAGGTCTCATGTGCTCTCTGCATGAATTGGCTAATTTGTTCCTGCAAATATTGAGTTCTCTATAGATAGAAAAATTTATGTAAGAACTCTTTTTCCATGTCAGACCAACTAGAAATCACTTTAGTTCTCTGTGCTATCAGTTGTGGAGTTCGTTGTATAGTTATGATGGGAAGTTGGTCTGACATAAATAATGAAAGAAAATTAAGCTCGCAGTCCTCTCATATCAGCTTTCCATAAATACAAGAGAAAGGGTTATACCATCGCGAGGTAAATCCGTGTGTTGTTTGCTTCCTAGCATGGCTAGTGGCGTTAGAAATCACTAGCTTAAACGATAACTGCTCCATCAGGGTCACTGCCGTAATCTCGAAATGGGACTATCATGAGATCTAGATCTAGGAAGGGTCATACATGGCAACTAACACCGCATACGGTGGCGGTCAATCACGTACAGTGGCAGTTTAGGTTTCAGAGGCCTATTTGGGCCTTGGGCTGGAATATTGGTGGTCTAGGGTAGCTCGTGGTGGTCTCGAGATGGTGCTCTCCTTGTGGTGCACGTCGGCACTTGCCGTGTACAGTGCATTTGAGAGAGTGAGGGAGAGTGTGGTGGCTAGGTTGCTCGACTGGTCACGGGGAGCTAGGGGGAGGCTCACGGAAGGAACGGCAACTCAGTGGTAATGGAGGTGAGGTGGTGCGACGGCCATATGGTGGCGGATCTAGCCCCGCGATGGTGGATTCGTGTGAGGAGACCCATTTCAAGAATGGGAGCTAGGGGTTGCGTGAGGTAAGAAGGAGGAAGAGGGTGGTCAAGGGTGTTCGTTGGTGGCTTGCAGTGGCGGCTGAAGCCAATCACAGCAGTGGTACGAGGAGTTAAATGGATGAAACCCATGGAGATCCATTTCAGATATGAGGGAGTTGCACGCATAAAGAGGTTATTACTAGAGCTGGGTTCAATTGCCCATGAAAGGGAGCTACCATGGTGGTCACCAGTGAGGTTGGGTGGCCAGCAACAATGCATAGGTGAGCTAATAGAAGAGTTCGGCTAGGGGGGGGGTGCTTCATACGTGAGCTGACGGAGAAAAAAGGAGGAGAGACAAAGAGAGGGGAAAGGAAATGGGGAAAAGTGAGAGGTTAGGATTTCCCTTTTGGGGTATATATAGATCCTATACATTGGGATTTTTAAACGGACAAACAATGAGTTTTAGATACTGATTTGAAAATGAGTATTCGCTAACTTAACTTAAAACACTGAGAGGAATTAAGATAGAATATTATTTTAACTTAACCTTAGTTTATAAAATAATATTTCTTCATCATTAATTAAATGATGAAACTTTACTAATCATTTTAAGAGGATAAAATCATATATTTAAATTAAATATTTAAACATAATTTAAACCTCATAATATTTTAAATAACTAAAATCATGATAATAAAATGATTTTGTAAAATTATAATATTTTGAAACTTTTCAAAATATTATAATTGTATTTTCTTTAAAATCAAGCTTAGGTTAATAACACTGAAAATGCCCTTATAAAATATTTTTAAAACATTTAAAATATTCGAGAGCATTAAAAAATCGGGCATATTTTAAAACCAATTGTTATCTTTTAAAAAGACACCATCGAGATTTGGCATGTACATCGAGATTCGTGCCCATTCAAGGAAGAGAGGAGCGAAATGTTATACCATCTCTTCCTTATAATAAATTTCGTCCTCGAAATTCGCTCAGCATTAAAGAGAATAAGGGTGGGTGTTACAGAAAATAATAAGAAAATAAATACATTAAGAGTAGTAAATAAATAGTATTGGAGTAGTAAGGGTATCATTACCCTACTTTGAAATATAGTAGCATGTCATGACCTTTTTTTCAAATGAACCTTAAGACCATTTTGAAATGAAAAATTGTATACACCATAAGTTTATTTTATTATCCAACTTTGTAGATTATGATACATTTATTATTCAAAAGTAATAAATATGTCATATTTTATATAATAGAATGAAAGTGAGATAAAAGTATGGTGAGGGGCAAAATTAGAATTTGATACATGGGGGGAGGGGAGAGGATGATTAGCAAAGTATTTTGTATGTAGGAATAAACAGTAATTGATATTTAAGGTAGTGTCACCAATATTTAATATTAACCATATAAGGTAGTTATCCAGAGACACATTAAATTATTAAAACCACCAATTTAAGACTCTCACATCGAATTCAAATGAGCAATAAAAATTAACTTTTTCAAAAATTTTGATTATTTTATATTCACAAGTTTTAATTGTAAATTGACCAATGATGAGGTTGATTTTAGTAAATTGTAACAAAATAACGTAAATAATACTAACATAATTAGAATGATAATGTTGTGTGAGATTTAAAAAAGAAGAAAAAATTAAATAAAAATATTATATGCTAACAATGTTAGAATATTCTTTCTTAATATAATTTTTATTTTCAAATTTGAAAAAAATATATATTTTGTTTGAAATTTTGAAAAAATTATAATTATTAGATAAAAAAAAGTTAAAAATTAAATTTAAATGATGTTTAAGAATAAAATAAGATAAAACCATTCCATCTTCCTAACAATCCCATGTTTTCAAACATTATTTCTGTAGCTCAGATTGCAAGTCCTCTTCTTTCAGGGTGAGGTTTCTCTCTAGCATAGAGTGTATCTCTTGAGCTGATGCAACTGGTTCGAAGGGGAGGCTATGGAGGAAGAATTAGCTAGATAGTGGGAAGGTGTTTGTCTTATTGACAAAGAATGAGAAGGGCTAGGTCTACCAGTTGATGCCATGAACTGTGCTTTGAACCATGAAAGATTTTGTTTGCTAGCAATGATAGTGGTTGAGAAGTCTGTCAACTAAAAAACTTTCAAGGTCACTATGTCTAGAGTGTGGAAATGTGATAGTTGGGTCCAATTTTATGAGGTTGACTCTAACAAGTTCTTGGTAGAGTTTAATCTGAACAAGGATATGGGGAGAGTGTCTACTAGAAGACCTTGGTCTTTTGATAGATGGTTGATATGCTTGCAGGTCTTTGATAGTAGCAAGTCTATCAGTGAAGTGACTTTCAACAAAAAGACTTCTGGATGCAAGTCTTCAAAATTCCATTTGGTTGTATGACACAAGATATTAGATCATAGATAGGTAACACTATTGGGAAAGTAGTTCAAGTTCATGCTGACAAAAGAGGCATAGGTTAGGGTAAGTGCTTACACATTAGAGTGGAATTTGATATCACTAAACCTCTATTAAGGGATATGTTCATCTCTATAAAAGGAAAACAAACATGAGTTCACTTTAAATATGAAAGATTACCATATTTATGTTTTAGTTATGGTGTCATCAAGCATCCAAAACAAGGTTACACCTCTACTGGAAATGAAGGTAAGAGACAATATGAATCTTGGCTAAAGGCCTCTGCAGCCAGGAGAGTGACTTGGTGTTTAAGAAATATGAAAATGAAGAGAACCAAGAAGCTAGAACAGAGCAGCAGACTTGGACGAAAGGAGGGGATGTTAGGGATGAAGTCCATTTGGGTCAAGCCAACAACCAAGATGAATGTCAAGAACCTGTGTTGATATGCCAGGAACTTGTTTTGGTAACTGGCCATTCTGAAGCTACTGCACCTAAGACAGAATAGCTACACGATGTCAAAGATTTGGTCTCTCCAACATCCATAACCAAAGAGGAAAGCCATATTGCACCTTTTCAAAAGGAGTTGATGATTTCCAAATCAGGGAAAGATAAGTACCCTAGGCAAATGACTAAAGAAATTGACATGAAAAGGGAAATTGCTGGAAAGGTGGTCAACCATGTTGCCACAGAACTGCATCACAACCAGATTGCACCTTTTCAAAAGGAGTTGGTGATTTCCAGATCAAGGAAAGATGAGTACCCTAGGCAAATGACTAAGGAAATTGACATGAAAAGAGAACTGTTGGAAAGGTGGTCAACCATGCTGCCACAGAACTACATCACAGCCTAGTCCATGCACAAGTGAGCTTGATTGACTTAAAGGTTCAATCAGTATCCCTGGACCAATTTATAGATCAACTAGTTAATGAATTGGAATAGTTCGAGCAGAGGGCCAACTGGAAAAGGAGGGTTCAAGAGAACTGCTTTTGTGGGTTCAATTTAGCCCATTTGAGAACAAAGCAAGTGGTTTAAACCACAAAAAGATGCTTGTCAAGCAGACTCAAGGAATCCATACCAGGTCCATAACCAAGAAGGCTTAAGAGGAGGGTGAAAACCCAATGTAACTTCATAACTCTGATATGGTGGAGGCTATCTCACAGCTCCACTAAAAGCTATGATTTGCCTAAGTTGGAACTATCGTGGGATTAGGAATTGATAATCCAAGACTTGCATCCAATGGTGCAAACCAAACTCTCACGCTTTATTTTCTTGATGGAAACAAAGTGTAAAAGACATATAAATGAAAATATTAAGAGGCCATTGCAGATTGCCTACAGTTTTGTAGTTGATTGTATGGGGTTCAATAGAGGGTTAGCATTTTTAGGGAGTGAAGATGTGGAGGCTGAAGTTTTTTCTTACACTCAGCATTATATTTCCTTATTGACCCAAGGGGGTGTAGACAGTAGGGAGTGGGTTCTAACAGGTTTCTATGGCAACCCTGTCACATTAAAGAGAAAGGAGAGCTAGCAACTTCTCAAGGCCCTTAAACCAGACATGGACAAAAGGTGATTATGTGTTGGAGATTTTAATAGGGTACTAAGCTCAGGAGACAAATGTTGAGGTATGCTGAGACCTTTTCACCGGATAGAAGCTTTTATAGCAGTTGTTAAAGCCTATTGTCTTTCTGACATGGGCTATATTGGGAACAAGTTCACATAAACCAATGGAAGGCAAGGACAAGCTTTCACTAAAGATTGGATTGATATAGAATTCTACAATTTGAAGTCGTCTAAGACCTTCCCAAACTCGAAAGTTTATAACCTCCCAACTTTTAAGTTTAGATCATTGCCCAATTCTCATCACCATGGAGCAATTTCGATTTGACTCAATCATAAATGCCAAGTCATTCAAATATGAGGCCATATGGGCCCTGAGGGAGGAGAGCTACAAAGTAGTAGAGGAGGCTTGGAGCAAACCTATAGTAGCTCAACATACACCATGCTACTGAAGGTCTAAACAAATACATAATGGACTTGGTGCAGTGGAGCGAACAGAGTGCTAGGAACCACAAGAAAGAAACTAAGGGTCTCTAGGATCAACTATCTGTACTACAAAAGGTAAATGGAGGTTTACTCACTGAGACAATTAAATAGGTGCAAAAGAAGATAAAGAAGATGCTTGAAGAATAACACATCACATGGAAACAAAGGGCCAAGTAAAAGTGGTTGAGAGAAAGGGATAGAAATACAAAAGAAAAAATTCATCAATGTGCTACTCAGAGAAAGAAAATAAACTGGATCAAGAGATAGTTGATGAAAATGGTCAAGCAGTCACTTCAAAAGCTGGAATTTCAAATATGTTCCAGCAATACTTCCAAGATTTATTCTCTTTTTCTTGTTTGACAGTGGAAATTTTTCTATTCAGCATATTTTTCGTGAAGGAAATATGTGGGTAGATTATTTGGTTAAAATGGGGGCGCAAGGCTCAACGCGCGTTTGGAGGTTCTTATTACATGTTCCGAAGTTTTTTAAGGGATTATTTATCACTGATAAGTTGTATCTCCCTTATTTACATCTTTTTTAGATTGTTGGCATTTGTTGGTTTGTTGAGTAACAAGGTTGGGATTGTAAGTTATTGTTTTGGGTTTAGGAATTCTTTGTACTTGGGATTGGATTCATTATTTACTTTTAATTCACAAGTGCTTATTATTACCACAGTATTTCTCTTCTACAAGTGAGGGCTCTCAATAAATTTGGAAATGGGTCACTCTTGGACATGTGGGCCTAACTTTTCAGAAAAAAATAAAATAAAATAACCTACAAAGTCTCTGAGTTCAAGCCTATTTCCCTTTCTAATGTGATCTACAAATTGATCTCTAGAGTAGTGGCCAATAGACTCTAGAAAGTTTTACCCACCATTATATCCCAAAATCAGACAGCTTTTTTCCCAACAGGCTAATCACAGATAATGTAATTGTATCCTTTGAAACACTACATACAATGAAGACCAAGATGTCAGGTAAGGAGAGCTACATGGCCTTGAAACTCGACATGAATAAAACATATGATCGAATTGAGTGAGAATTTTTAAGAGAGGTCATGCATAAAATGGGCTTTTGCCATAAATGGGTGGACCTTGTTATAAGTTGTATTGAAACTGTTTTTTGTTCAATTTTGGTTAATGGAATTCCACAAGAGATTTTTTATCCTACTCAAAGTATTAGACAAGGTGATCATCTTTCACCTTATCTTTTCATCTTATGTGCAGAAGCACTACATAAACTCATTGGAAAAGCTGAGCAAACCGATGCAATTCATGGAGTTCCAATAGCAAGAGGTCCACTTCGAGTTTCTCCCCTTTCTTTTTATGATAGCCTCTTATTTTGCAAGGCTAATGCTTTTGAATGGGGAGATTGTTTAACCTACTGGAAGTCTATGAAATTGCCTTGGGGCAAATACTAAATGTTGACAAGACTTCAATAATTTTCAGCAAGAACACTTCCAAGTTGACCCAACAATACATCCAGTCAATTGCTGGAATGAGGTCCTTTATGACATATAAGATATATCTTGGATTACCATCTGTGGTGGAAAAAACAGAAGAAAATTTTTTAAATAGATTCTTGATACAATTAGAGGAAGGATAAATGATTATAAGGTGAAGAGTTTGTCTCAGGCAGGAAAAGATATTTTTATAAAAGCAGTAGCCCAAGCTTCCCAAAACCTTGCTGAACTCAATTAAAAGCATCGTACATAACTATTGGTGGGGCCCAAAGGAGAGGGAACATAGAACTCATTGGGTTTCATAGAAAACAATAAGAATGGAAAAATATGTTAGGGGTATGGGTTTCAGCGACCTTAAGTAATTTAACATTGCAATGCTCTCCAAGCAATGTTGGAGACTCATACAAGAACCTAATTCAGTTGCAGCTAAACTTTTAAAGGCAAAATATTTTCAAAAAACCTCATTCATGTCAGCAAAGCTGAGATCAAAGCCTTCCTTTCTTCGGAGAAATTTCATGGCTGCTTGACACGTGATGTAAGCGAATGCTGGAGGATTGGAGGACAAATAACTTGGTCACCCAGTGCCAAGCAAGGTCCTAAGTCCATTAGTTCAACTTAACAGTAAAGCATAGTTTATGAGTTAATTGACCACTATTCCAACCAATGGAAGTCTACACTTGTGAAGCAAGTTTTTGAAGAAATGGAAGCCAATTTGATCCTACAAACTCTCATAAGTTCAATGAATGTCAAGGACAAAATGATGTGGCAGGGGACTAAAGATGGTAGGTTCTCAATAAAAAGTGTCTATCATATGGAAAAAGCACGAGAACAAGTAGAGAAAGACCGAGCTTCTTGCAGCAACAAATTTAAGGAGGTATAGCAGAAAGTATGAAAGCTAAATAAACAACTTGATGACAAAGTATTCTTGTAGATGGCATGCCTTGAGGCCCTTCCAACTTAGTTCAACTTGTACAAGAAAAAGATAATGGATCACCCACTATGTCATATCTATTGTAAGGAAAAGAAGAGTGCGGTCCACACCCTTTGGAGCTATGTTTCAATAAAGGACGTATGGTGTCAAGCCTCTAAAAAGCTACAAAAGAGTTCACTACCCCATTCATCTTTACTAAAACTTTTTGATGTTCTTCTTCACTCAATAGACAGACAATTACTTTAAAAGTTTGTAATAATAACTCGGAGAATATGGTGGAGGAGGAACTGTTTTTTTTTTTCAATAATAAGTTTTATCATCCAAACTCTATTATTAGAGAAGCTCAAGCCACCTTTGCACTGATAGAGGAAAAGACTAACATTCAAGCTAACAGAACATCACATCCTACTGTTTGGAACCTTCCTCCATTGCATTAGTACAAGATCAATTGGGATGACTCAGTAGATAAAAAGAAAGGCCTAATAGAAGTTGGTGTTGTGGTGAGAGACTGTGAGAGGCATGTCATAACAACCATGAGACAAAACAAGCCTCCATTTCCAAATTCATTGCTTGCCAAGTCATATGGTGCACTCCTAACCATCCACTTTGGTTTGGATTTAGACATCAGATAAGTCATATTAGAAGATGATTCTTTACAAGTTATTAACACTCTTTATGATGAGAAGAAAGGTAGAAATAGTGCCTCAATATTTATGTTGAAGCAAGAGTTTTGTTGAATTAGTTTGCTAGATAGGAGATTTCTCACGTTAGGAGAAGGGAATATGTTAGCCCATATCTTAATAAAAAATTCTCTTTCCATTTTGGATTTGATTGTAAGAAGAGTTCCTCAATGTATTTCCTCTTTCCTTTAGTGAAATGGTTCAAGAGTTTTCTTTTTAAAAAAATAATAAATAATAAAAATAAATAAATAATTCTGTAGCTTGATCGATCGTACGGAAAGGAGCAAACAGATGAAGGAGAGTAAAGTGGGCAAGCCGCAAATTAATCGGTTCCCTATCAATTGATATGACCATTTTGTTTGCCAAGCCGATTGGGAACTAAATGAACTATAAATCATATCATTCTCTCACAAGCAATAAATTAGACTCTATTGTAAATAACAATTACAAATTAGGATTAAAAAAATCTATACCCTCCTCTTATTCTCCAAATATAGACCAAAGTCCAATCCCAATTCAAACTGATGGAATCTTGGGCATCATCACCTTTGGATACTTCAGCTTGAAATCTCTGACGCCTAAGAACCACACGCCTATGAATTTCAAGTGTGCGAATTAGCCAATTATATTATGTCCGATCATGTTAAGGACGACACAGCCTCAATTGCACTGCCTAGTGGCCAAGCTGCTTCAACCAGGGCATTACGATATTTAATTTGCTTCACCAATGTAATCTCTTGCCAAGGATCTAGACCTGTACCACACAAAAAAGCATCAAAGAATTGTACTTTGATTTTCAAGGTAAAATATCATTACGAACTTGCACAAACAACAAAAAGGTGAGTTCAACCTACCAAATCCCTCTACAAGCAACGTATACTGGTACACAAGATCCATGCATAAAAACGGCAGGTTCTCTTCCTTAACACGTGGATATGCGGCCTTGGCATTCACAAGTTTAGTCTCACAAGCACGCTTAGCTGCCTCCCCAAACTCCCTAGGATGAACTTTGGCAATGGGAACATTTGGATCGGCAAAACCAGCCTATATATAAATAAGTGGTCAGAGAGCCATCAATAAGCATAACAAGGAATGCCAACATTATGACTCGCATCTAATAAGCTACAAAATCAAGGATGATTGGGTACCTCAGCAGCCCTGTCAAAGAAAAATGAAGCTACAAAAAGATTCTTCTGTCCATCCCCACCACCACCATTCCATACACCACCGAATGTGCATTTCATATGCATACATGTAGATTCATTTACTTTGAGAGCATTAGAAGCCACCCTCATACACTCGTCCACATTTGAGCCCGAAGGGGAAGCCGATGCTGGATACTCAACTCCTCCATATTTGTAAGACCCTTGCAAAGAGAAAGACTTTAATTGAAAAATTAATTAAGAAAACACAGAGAAGCACACTGCACGCATGCACACATATACATTCACTCACTCTCCAGTTGTCAATGCTCCATTTGTTTCCAAAAACAGAAAATTATAGATTCTTCCATCATTCAACCTCATGGTTGCGAGACTCTATACATAATTGCCAATTTTCTAAGCATCTAAAAACATCCAATTGGAACATACATGGGTAACGGGAAAATTCACTGAGTCAACTGACAATCATCTATTGGCTTGGTTAAACCTGTATGAAAAGCTACTACACGGATATGAAAATAGAAAGTAGATGATTCAACCCTGCTCCATGGATTACTCACACAGGCCACCATCTAACATGTTGTAAGTTGCTTGTAATTTAGGAATTAGCAGGTCACATGTCTGGACATCATGCCTAGTGAAAAAGGAGGAGATCAACATACCATGATAACCAACTAAGATACATGGGTTGCTAGAGTCTTCAGAAACCTTCAAAATCTCTGCCCGAGATGCTAGTAAGCCATAATGCAAGTAACTGCAAACATAATGCCAAATCCATGTAATAATCCACATAAGTTTTATAACTTTTGGACAGATGAAAACAAAAGATATAATTGCAACTTTTTTATAAGTACAAATAATTGTAACTGTATAACAAATCAATATATTATTAAGCACTCAAGGGAACTGATAAGATCTCGTAACAAATGAGAAGATAACATCAACATATGTAGCATCCTCAATACACAAAACATAACATCATGAAATTAACTTAAGAGAGAGAGAGAGAGAGACCTGTGAACATAGAGGTAATATTTTTTTCCCATAAGGCGCATTTCCTTTACATATGTATCCTCTCCATCTGATAACCTTGGTGCATTTGCAGCATCTGCATCTGAGATAGCATAAGCCATTTGAACAGATCCACCTCCAAGGTCAACTACTCCAACTGTGTTTGAATATTCCTTTCCTAAATTTCCCAGTAGGTAGTTTATTGTGACCTGCAAACAAGAGGCAACTTAAGACAGTATGGATACTTAGTCACAATGTTTTGAATACCATATCAGTGGGCGTACTGGCCAAGGCACTTGAACGATATATTTTGATATTAGTATCATTTCGTGTACCGTTTCGGAATTGTTTATATAAAAATAAATTATATATACACACATAAATTATAAATAGATAAAATTATTAATCATTTTGTGATTCATACAAATAAAATATACATTTTATATATATAAAAAGAAAAAAAATACAAATCTATATAAAAAATCACTTTAAAAAAAAAAATTGTTGCCGAAATCCGGTACTGGGCGAAATCCGATATTTCAGCCGGTACCGGCCAAAACAGGCTGAAACAGCCGAAAAATGGAGCGAAACGGTACAGGGCATTTCCGGTACCGGTCAGGCAGCCGGTACGGCACATTTCCGGCATACCGGCCGGTACGGTACGACTTTCAAAACAGTGCTTAGTCATACCCCATATTCTATTCTATAGGCTAGGGGTGGGTCCAAAAGGCCCCTGCCTTGGAGAGGTTCCGTGACATCAAAAAAAAAAAAAAAAAAGTCTATTCTATAGGCTAGAATATGCAAGATGCTGATGCTCCATTCAATTTCTAATAATGTGCGTAGCAGTAAATGCTTTCTTGAATACTTCTTTTTCAAATTTCAGTTTTCATACATGGCCCTTTTAATTTTATTGGTCAATAAATCTCATTATGATAGAAGCAAAAAGGATTTCCCTTTTGCTTTATTTCAATGAGCATATTCTGGTACTTCTTACCAATAAGAAACAATTCTGCACTTTGCCAATTTCTCCTTTTCCTTCAATTTTATAGGAGCAACTGATGTCTCGATATATTTTTATCGAACAATAAATACCCAGGCATCATTAATACCAGCTTGAAAGCCAAAGTCCAACACAGCCTCATTGAATTGTAATATAGGAAAAATGGAAGGTGAGAGTGGTGGGGAACTTGGATTCTAGATTACATGTAGTCAAAGGCCATTTATTGGCATGATGTTTGGTGTGGTAATTTTGTTCTCAAGATGGTGTTTCCAGCTCTTTATCAAATTGCTTCTAAACAGGAGGCTTCAGCGTTGGATCTATTGGACCGCTTTAATGGCTCTCATAAGTGGAACATACTTTTTATCAAAGTTGCCCATGATTGGGAAATTGGACTCATTTTGGAGTTCTTTAGCTTGTTACACTCTTCCGAGCATTAGTAGTCATGGGGCAGATAGGTTGCTTTGGAGGCACATTGGGCGCGAGAAGTTCACTGTTTGATCCTTGTACAAGGTGTTGTCTTCTCACTGCCATATTTCTTTTCCTTGGAAGAGTTAGGTGCGTAGTAATTTTTTTTTTTCTTTTGTTTGGAATGCTTCCATTGGGAAGCGAGGACATATTATCAAGGATTGGTGCTATATGTGTAGGAAGAATGGTAAATCTGTAGATCACTTACCATTACACTGTGAGGTAACAAGGGCACTATGGGATGATATATTTAGTAAGACCGGACTTGCATGAGTGATGTCTAGAAGGGTGGTGGATCTTCTAGCTTGTTGGACTGGTCTACATGGCAGTCCTTATGTGTCTACTGTGTGGAGAATGATTCCTCTACGTCCTATTTGTGTGAATTTGGGTCAAAAGGAATGAGAGGAGCTTTGAAGATAGGGAGCATTCTTTGGATGAGCTTAAAAACCTTTTCTTTCACATTTTATTTATTTGGTTTTCTTCTATTTTACTTAACGGAACTACCGTTCATGATTTCCATGTATCATTTGCTAATTCCTAAATGGTATTAGGTGTTTTCTTGTGCATATCCCCGTGTACTTGGGCAACACTTTTCGTTGCATTTCAATATAATTTTACTTTTACTTACTAAAAAAATGTAATCAAAGGCTCTGCTCCATTACACATTGATACCTTGAGTTCTAGAATAATTAAAGTGTAAGATAATATCCTGCTTGTTCAATATAGAATACTATGTAATCACAAACTAAGCCATTTTGCAATATTTATACATGCATATATATCAATTTGTTAAAAATACAAGATTTATCAATTTAACTTTTAAAACTTCATATATGGTTTACTTGACTAACAAAAAATATATCTGTACATATGATGTAATTAATTGCTAATACGAATTCATTGAAGAACATAAGATCAAGTCATAAAGTTTGGATCATTTAAGAAATTAATAAATTAATCACATAGCTCATGACCAAGCTCGAATTCATTTAAAAAAACCAGACCCCGAAATGTTGATTTGGGATTACTAGTCTGGTGATTTGCAGAGTTATTATTTAACATTGATATAAAATTATCCCCGTGATCTTCTTATAGGCTCATATTACTTGGATATGTTCAAGAATAGCATCTTCTAATTAGAATATACAAATTGGGGCTGAAGGAATGCACATATTATGCTTATCCAACAAATTATGAATGGTAAAAATGAGAATGTCCAAGAGGCCATTCCCAGACTGTCTGTGA
Source organism: Platycarya longipes (assembly GCA_036559045.1). Classification (NCBI taxonomy): domain Eukaryota; kingdom Viridiplantae; phylum Streptophyta; class Magnoliopsida; order Fagales; family Juglandaceae; genus Platycarya; species Platycarya longipes. The sequence goes on from CM071798.1 coordinate 75,700, forward strand.
AGAAGACAATAAGGAAGATTTACCTTGTTTGTTTTCAAAACTCATCTCAACTTATCTCATCTCATCTCATCATTTAACTTTTTCAAATTTTCATACAAAATAAAATAAACAATTCATTTTTTTCAAATCTTAAAACAAAAATAATATTAAAAACATATATTATAACAATATTTTTTCAACTTTTAGTTTTAATCTAAACTCATCCCATCTCATCTCATCTACGAAAGACAAGCGAGGCAAACTGAACATTACACTAAAGCAAGGGCAAATGACATGGCCTTAACTTGTAGCAATGAATAACGGAAGTAAGTTGTCAAGCGCAGAATTATAAAGCATCAAGTCAACCATCGAATACAAGATTTATGAAAATTAGTTGTAAACACCATACCCACTGATAAGAACCTTCTTGAGTTCCATCGATGACAGAAACTCCATTGGGCTCGGATTTCAGACTGCTTCTATGTTTTAGAAGATCCCTAACCTTAAAGCGGAAAAATGTTTCAGCCACTCCATGAAAGTGAAAACTTAAAAAGTACTAAAAAAAAAAAAAAATGTGGAAGCCTGAAAAGTCTTGGATATAGCAATAGCACGAAGAAGATTTTACCGCTTGCAAAATACGATCGGAGGCATCGCCTTCCAATGCTCTCAAGCCTGCAGTTGCCTGACATTAACATCAGAACGCAATCCTTCAGTAAAATGAAATGAGACAAGTGAAATTTGACATATATTTATATAAGAAAGCACTGATGACATATTACGTACCCCAACACGAACGGGCGTCTTGGCCCGCAATTCTTTGGGGACAACACTTTGAGCTTGATCCAACAGGGAAACCAGAGAATTGGCAGCGTCCCGGGGATTAGAGGCATACTCACTCAAACCAGGTTCTCTCTACAATGATAAAAAAATGAAATAAGAGAACATAGCATGGAATAGTAATAACAGCAATTCGCCCACACCCAGATGATGTATCAGTCTGAATCGAATGGGTAATAGCAATGGCAATGGTAGAGTATTAGTACATGCAGGAATAGCTCTAGATCTTTGCCGATGGGAACGAGATCGAGATGCTGGTCGAAGCAGAAGACGTGGACTCGACTGCCGGAGCTACCGGCGTCGAAGATAACGGCATAGGACTTGGGAGATCTGAGATCGGAAGGGACCTTTCGGTTGCGGTATTCCTGGAGGGACTGAGAGGGAGTAGAGGCAGGCATCAGGACGAGGAGGAAGGTGATGAGGAAGAGCGGGACAGATATTATCAGCAAAACCCCTCGGAAGCGGTGGATCTTGTCAGACAAGGACTCGTGGCGGAGGACGGGCCGCTTTAGCATTTTCTCGAATTCCAGCGACTGTTGTTGATGATCGGTTGGAGAAGTGGACTGACCGTCCAGCAGTTCGGCCGAAGATGGGGACCGATATCGGATCTGTCCGTTTCCGGTGGCGGCAGCGGCGGGAGGAGCCTTCAAGGACTGGGATTCCTGTACGGCCTCCAGCTCTCCCAATTTTGGTTCCCACCTACTCTTTTCTTTTTAAATTACTTCTGTTTACGAACAACTTTGATAGATGATGTTATCAATCAGTGAGAATGTCGATCAAGTGAGATCTGAGATTCTAAGACACGCAGTCACATCGCCATTTTTTGAGGCACAGAGCCAGGGACAGATAAGACGCCACGCTTCTAGTGCAGCCTCTCCCCTTTCTTACTTTGGAGAAGAATGAGCGTTCGTCGCGCGTCTTCGCTCTCTCTAACTTGATATCGTGAACTTGAAGGAGTACCCGGTACACCTCTGACTCGAACGATTTGATAACGCATCCGACGCGATAGTAAAAAGGATAATATACTTATAGTCGTTGAGTCCATACTAACGTTCAGTCTTTTTAAAAAAAAATTAATTTTTTTCAGGTGAGTCTCATATATATTAATTTTTTTTTAAATAATTATACGTCGCTTGTAACTTCATAACTACATTTATCATTTCTTAATTAAAAATAGAATAATATTATACATCACATTTTTATTTTATAATATATGATATAATTTATTATTATTATTAAATAATAAAATTATTTAATAAATAATTATTTAATAATAATAAATATATCATATCATATTTAATAAAATAATAATATAGTATATAATTTTCCTTAATAAAATATACAAATTTTAAATATAAAGCCTTTATGCAAGTTTTTTATAAAAAAAAAAAAGATTTTATTATTAAAAAAATTATAAAAAATAAATATATTTTTTTTTATATGGAACTCATGTTATTACAAAAGAATTATATCAAACTTATATATTTAGAATTTGTACCTAATATTGCTCTTATATCTTACATTTGTCGATTTATCTAATAATTTAACATTAAAAAAATCTATTTATTATTTTTTTACGATCATCTTCTTAACATTTTTAATATAAAATTAAATAATATATACTCAAATTAAATATATTAAATAATTCTTAATTATTTAATACAAGTTATGATTTTTTTATTTTACTAATAAAGTCTTTTATTTCTGGTTGAGGAGGATTTTCCCTGCTCTCAGCAGGTTTTTGTCTCTTAATTTCAATTGTGGAAGGTGGTGAGTTACTCTTTACACTTTTGGCATTGCGTTGCAATATCCTTTTGCATGACTGAGGACATCATCAAACAATGGAACAAGTTCTACCTCACAAATACAGAACAACATGAGTTGCAACTTGAGTTGAAGGATGATGAAACATTTGTTTGAAGGGGAAAGCTTTGTCTTATTGGTTTGGTGGTTGCTGATAAACCAATAAATATAGATGCTATCGGAAGCATGATAGTAAAGCTTTGAAGGCTAAAGAAGGATTTGAAGATGAAAGCTGTAGGTGATAATTTGTTCTTGCTGGAATTCCAATGTGCCCATGACATGGAAAGGGTTTGGGCTCGCAGGCCAAGGACTTTTGAGAAGAACCTAATATGTCTAGACATCTATAATGGCCTCACTACTCTAAGTGAGTACCCCTTTGTTTCAGATCCAATATGGATCAAAGTGCATGGCCTCCCTCTTGGAGGCATGACACAACTTATAGGAGAAAGAGTGGGTGGTGTGATGGAAAATGTTGAAGAAATAGATGTGGATAAAAAAGGTGTGGGTTGGGGTCCTTATCTTCAAGTTAAGGTGTCCATCAATATAACAAAGCCATTAATGAGTGGTATCACCATGCAATTGAATGGCATTAGAGTTAGGCTATTCTTTGTTTAGAAAAGACTACATAAATCATGTTTTAAATGTGGAATTATCAAACATGATATGAGTGGCTATCTAGAATCCACAATTGATAAGTCATTACATGGAGTTAAAGTCCCCAATATGGTGTATGGCTACGTACTTTCCCTATGAAAGCAAATGATAAGTTTAAGTCTTCTGCTTACATGGACAAGGGAGACAAAAGCAGCTATTCTTCTGAGCAGCAGGAAGAAGATGATGACATGGAGATTCCTAATAACAAGTATGGTAAGAATCTCAATTTTACAAATGTCAAGTTCCTTATAAGGCAAAAACTAGATAATCAAAAGGATCAATTGGAAACCTTCCATTCTCAGCAAACAAAAGGAATTTTGAGTTAGCAGCTCAATATGGAAACTATTCCTATAGAGAATATTTAGTCACAAATGAATAAGGAGCATTCGATAGAATGTGATGCAGGTCAGCTAGGATTCAGGAATTAAAGGTCTTGACATCTCTAGACTTGATTTATTGCAGATTCATGATAACTATAAGGCTCCTTTTCTTGAAGGTGACATGGTTACTAAGGTGGAACAAGTTGCAGCCCAAGTTGGAATGTCTTAATAATATGGAGCAAGAGGGGTGCAATGTGGAGTTGCAATCCAATGCTAATAGAAACTTGAATTCTCCATGGACTGATGTAAGTGGTGAATATATTTCTAGATGTCAGTTAGAGGACCCCAAAGGCAATTATAAATAGAAAAGGAGGGCTAGACTAAAACAACCTAAGGTCGGGGGTGGCATGATTACTAGGAAGGCAGGTAAGAAGAGAGATTCCCTAGCAAGTTCTAATGACTCTCAAGAAAAATTTGTGCATGCTGAGAGCTGGTGTAACAGAAAAGGCAAGAGAGCTTAAGTGTCTGATAATGATGTGTAAATGGTATTATGCAGCCTTGCCAACAACCATGAATATATTTCTAGATGTCAGTTAGAGGACCCCAAAGGCAATTATAAATAGAAAATGAGGGCTAGACTAAAACAACCTAAGGTTGGGGGTGGCATGATTACTAGAAAGGCAAGTAAGAAAAGAGGTTCCCTAGCAAGTTCTAATGACTCTCAAGAAGAATTTGTGCATGCTGAGAGCAGGTGTAACAAAAAAGGCAAGAGAACTTAGGTGTCTGATAATGATGTGCAAATGGTATTGGCAAAGGATATTATGTAGCCCTGCCAATGACCATGAATCTGATAAGTTGAAACTGTCGGGGTTTGGGAACCCTCGAACAATTAATTTCCTTAACCTCCTAGTTAAGAACAAGTTCCCAAATATGACGTTTCTCATGGAGACAAAATGTTCAAAAGCTAAAGTGGAAGAGGTTAGCAGAATTTTAGAGTTTGATGCATGCTTGGTGGTAGAAAGCAGAGGCAATATTCGAGATGGTATGTCATGTTATAGTAGTCATTTATAATTATTCGAGATGGTATGTCAATGCTCATGTTACAAGTGCTCAGAAGCACAAACCTGACTCTTCATAGGCTTTTATGAACATCCTGAGACTTCTAGAAGAAGTATGAGCTGGGAATTCCTAAAGTCCTTTAAACCAATGGCCTCCATACCATGGTTACACTATAGTGATTTTAATGAAATAATTTGTCAAGGTGAGAAGGTGGGAGGTGGTCCTAGGCCTTACAAACATATCGAGAATTTTAGAGATGCTCTTGAATGATAATCTTTAAATTCTATCATGACTAGAGGATCAAGGTACACTTGGGCTAACAATAGAAGAGATCAAAACTTTACCAAAGAAAAAGTGGATCGAGCTCTAGCTAATCCAACTTGGTTGCAATTGTTTAAGGATGTCTGTTACACTGTGGAACCTGCTATGAAATCAGACCACTAACCATTACTTATCTTATTAGTTAATAAAATGAATCAGGTTTAAGACTAAATGCTTCATATTTGAAGCTGCTTGGACCTTGAAGGAAGATTGTGCTTATACAGTTAAGAAGGCTTAGGGGAAGGTGGCTTTTGGTGAGGATTATTCTACCATTATGAATAGAAGGTTGCTCAATTGGAGTTCTGCTTTAAAGAAATGGAATGTAAAAGCAAATAGAAAAGCTCCTAAAAAGGCTGAGTAAGTTGCAAGAAGAAGGTAGAAGGGATCATATTGATTATATATTCAAGCTACAAAATGAAATTGACCAAACTTTAGTTGAGGATGATCTTAATTGAAAACAAAGGGCAAACCAATATTGGCTACAAATGGGTCATAGAAACACTAGATTTTACCATTTGCATACCACTCAGAGAAGGAAAATCAATAGAATCTCGCAAGTCTTGTATAGCAGAAACTTGTTGATGATTGAAAAGCAATAGATTGATGCTACTTTCTCCAACTTTTTCTTAGAGCTTCTCTCCATCTCTCAGCCCTCCGTTACTTAAGATTGTCTCATGGATATGCCCCATAAAGTGACACTCGAGTTGAATGAGATTCTGCTGAAGGAGTTTACTAAGGAAGAGGTCAAGGTAGCAGTGTTTCAGATGAAAGGCTCACTAGGGCTTGATGAGTTCCCAACTTTATTTTATCAATCCAATCGGGAAATGCTTGGAAAAGGTGTTAGCGATTTTGCACTCCAAATTCTGAATAAAGGAGGGTCCTTGGAGGGTATCAATGACACTTTTCATTACTTTGATTCCAAAGGTTAAAGATCTCAAGAAAGTTTCTGATTTTAGGCCTATTAGCTTATGTAATATGATTTACAAAATTGTTGCTAAAGTGATTTCAAATAGGCTTAAACTTGTATTACCTAACATTATTTCCTTGAATCAAAGTGTTTTCGTACCAGGTAGGACCATTACTAATAAATTGGCTTATGAAACTAGAATGCAAGAAAAATCAAATTTCATGGCTTTCAAACTTGATATGAGTAAAGCATAAGATCATGTGGAGTGGACCTTTCTATCCTCTGTGATGTGCAAACTGGGATTTGATAAGAGGTGGATCTCTTTGGTGATGAATTTCATTACTTCAGTCTCATATTCTATACTTCTCAATGGTGAACCTCAAGACTCTTTCAAGCCCACTCAAGAACTAAGGCAAGGGGACTCTCTTCTCTTACCATTTTATGCTTTGTGTAGAGGCTATCTCATGTCTTCTTAACAAGACTGAGAGAATGAAAGCATCACTAGTGTTCCAAAGGGAAAAGGTCCTATAAGAGTTAATCATCTTCTCTTTACTAATGACAGCATGATCTTTTGTAAGTCCAATTCTCTTGAATGGAGTAGATTAATGAGGGTATTGAACCTATATCAGCTTACTTCTGATCAAATAATTAACAAGGAGAAATCATCCATATTTTTCATCAAGAACACTCCACTTGAAAGTAAGAGAACTATTCTGCAAATTGCTGGAGTAAATTCAACAGGTTCTTTTAAGAAATACTTTGGTCCTCCTGCCACGGTTGAGAGAGCCAAAAATGCATCTTTTCATGGCCTTATTGATATAGTGTGGTCTCAAATAATCCACTAGAACATTAATTGTTTATATGTTGCTGGAAAAGAGGTGTAGCTCAAATCCGTCCTGTAGGCCATTCCTACTTATACCGTCGAGATATTTCTTCTCCCTTAGTCCATTACCAATAGATTAGACCATTTATTAAGAAAATTTTAGTGGGATTGCAATGAGAACTAGTCAAAGATTCATTGGGTCAAGTGAAACAAACTTAGTAAATCAAAAGATCAATATGGATTGAGGTTTAGGAACTTCAACAGTTTCAATGTTGCCCTTTTAGCAAAGCAAGGGTGGAAAGTACTTAAAAGTCTTGACTCTCCTTGATCTCATCCTAAAACAGAAGTATTTTCCACATGGTTCAATCCTGGACGCTAAAATGGGTTCAGGCCTTCTCTAGCTTGGAGGAGTATGCAAGCTAGCCTAAATCTATTAAAAGAAGACTTAAGGTGAGAGTACGAAAGTGCATTTTAAATACATTATTATTATATTAATTTGTTAAAATGTAAATAGAAATAATGAGATATAATTTATATTTTTAAATTTAATTTCTATTTACATTGATATATATTTAAGCATATTTTTATAATATTTTATATCTCCAATGTTATTTTTTATAGGCGAGAAATGGCTTGTAATTGGACTTCACATGATGGAGGCCACACATTGCAATATTCAACACCAGTCACATGATAAGAGCTTGGCTCCACTCACTTTTGGGTTTCACTCTTCGATAAAACACGAGCGAGTAATGTTAGAGTGAAGCCACACTCATTGCACACACACATATGAACAGTAACGTGTGTGTGAGTGTGTGTGTGTGTGTGTGAGTGCAACGTTATTGTCTATGTGTGTGTGAATGTAATGAGTATGACTTCTTCCAATATTTTCTCAACATAAGCTTCAATTCTTAAATGGAGACTTGAACTTCAATAGGTGCCTGGGCCGAGTTGCACTTGACAAAAGTTGGCCTGCACTTCAACTTTATAGCTTACTTGAGGCCCACTAGGCTTGAGTTCCAATTGAGCAGCTGCACGGAAATTGCTTCCAGGTTTTGCACGGCATCTCAAGTCTAAAAGGCATGTATGTATCTATATTTGGGAGGAACTGGTGCGTAGTTTTACACAGACGAACGCGAACACACATACAGAGTCACGAAATTTAAGTAAGATTAGGGATAAATTTTCTCTTGAAATTTAAAATTGGGAGGAACGCACATACAATATGATAAAAAAATTTCTCTTGAAATTTAAGTAAGATTAGGGATAAATTTACATACTAAATGATATTTTTAATTTATTTTTAATTCATGTATTTGATTTTCAATTATTAAAATTTTTTTATTTTATCATTCTCAATTCATTGTTGATGTTTTATTTTTTGAATAATTTTAGAATTTATTTTATTTAGAGATTCAATCATGCTTTTTTTATCGAATGGATCAATTTTTCGATTATGTTTAGATCAATTATTTATCTATATTGATTTAATTCTTTATTGTAATATCGTTCCCTGAGTATATTGTCGTCGTTGAATTTTCTCAATAGTGATAATAATTTACGTATTTTAAAAGTGATAAATTTCAAATGGTTACATTTGATTTAATATTGGTTTATAGTTCTACATCTTCCGACTGGAAATTTAGAATTGGGTTCTCAATTGAGTTATTCAATGAATTAAGAATAATTAAAATATTGGATTTGTGCAAGAGATTTCTGACGCTTTACTGTTTGTCAATTTGAATACTTTTTTCATTAATTACTTTATTTCATTTTAATTTTGCATCTAAAATTAATCCGTGTTCTCTTACTAATAATTTAATTTTTTTTTTTTAGTTTCTTTGTTCTCTACTATTCTTTTAATTTGTTTCTCTGTGAAATCGACATCCCAAAGTGTGATATAAGTATCGCATTATTCTTTGAGCGTAATCAACTTATTATAGAGGACTGTTACTGGCTTACAAGTGAAGAAGATGTAGGAGGACAAATGGCTGCCAATACCTCACTTTCTAGTTCCTTACACTAGCAGCAATGGCACAACAGAAATGACTTGAGTGGCTGAATTAATTGATCCAATTCTTAGGGATACTCTGTTATCTATTTTATTTTCTCAAAATATTGTGGACATCATAAAAACCATCCGCATCAATTTGAACAATAGAGTGGATCGATTAACTTGTGGAGGCACAAGTAATGGCATCTTCTCAATGAAGAGTTCCTACCATCTTCATAGAGAGTTCCAATCTAATCAAGAAGGTGCTACCTCAAATGCTCAAGCTCATAATGGTTTCTGGAAGTCTTTGTGGAAATTACAGGTGCGGAATGGAGTAAGGATGTTTCCTTAGAGAGCATGTAATGAGGCTCTGCCCACCTTTTTACTATTTGAATGAGAGGAAATTAGAGATGATAACCTATGTCCTATTTGTCATCTAGAGTAGGAATCTTCAGGCCATGTGTTATGGAGTTGTAGAGCTGCTCAAGATGTTTGGTGTCAAGCAAGTAGACCATTACAGAAGCTATATCTGGAAGGTGCTTGCTTTAAATCTATCTAGAAACAAATGTCAGCAAGGTTTCCACAGCATGCTCTAGAAGAAGTTGGTATGATTCACAAAGCTTATGAAGATTTAAGATGCTTTAAGGCCATTAAAACAAATGTTCATGATGTTACTACTTTTATTTGTTCCCTTAGTCTTCATAGATGGAAAAAAACCTCTACAGGGAAGATACAAATTCATCTAGGATGCATCTATCAATGAGTCAATGAGTTTAATTGGAATTGGAGCTATACTTAAGGAATACAATAGATTGGTTCTTGGTACACTTAGAGCTAGAAGGAATCTTAGGCTCTCTCCATTTGCTAGAAGGTCCTTTTTTGTAAAGAAGCTGAGATTTAGAGTTCATTCTTAAAGGTGATTCACCATAGGTGGTCAAGAGGATGCAAAAATCCTTGGAGGATTGAAGTCAGGGAGGCTTAATCATATAATATACTAAAACTATGTTAAGTTCATTTGCATCTTAGAGTGTTTGTCATGCTAAAAGGGATGCTAATATGGTTGCTCACTTGCTAGCCAAGAATGTCATTTTAAGTGAAATTGATCTTTATAATCTTGAGGAGATACAGATACTTGATTGTATTAAGCAAGTAGTATCTGATGAATCTTTGTATTAAAAACCCCAGTTTTTGGGGTTCTTATAAAAACTTTAATTCTTTTCTTTTTCTTTGAAAATATATTTGACTCAAAAACATGATTTTCATACTTGATGCATACGACATGCAACCTTAGTGTTTAACGTGTGAATTATGGGACTAGTTTCAAACGCACACTTTGTTAGGCATCATTGACAAGTCAACCACCACATGAATCCGTCTATACTTCATATAAAAGCATACAAATGGGCTTAGCATCCAAAGAGGAGCTCTCGGCCTCCACCACTAAGGTTGGACCGAGACCCCTTTAAGACCACTTTTTAAGATTTTCTTCCTCTATCCTCCTCCATATACTCTCCAAGCCCTAATAAAATTAACTAAACATTTTTAGCGCCACTAAAAATGGTTGACCGAACCATATAGTCCTCCATATACATGGATTGTTAATAAACGGCAGCTCCCTTAGAGACCATCATTTGCTCATTCAATCGCTTTCAGCTTTGATTATTCTCGTTTAATGTTAGCAGATGCACAGGTGGATACAAGTATCAGTGATGATAATCTGTAGCAGCTCAGAGTTTTGAAACTGAGGAACCTTGCTACTGTTTTTCTTCAACAAAGAACATCTTATTGGGAAAAGACCAATGAACAAACAACAAGGATATGAAATAAACTACAGCGGATGCAACAATAAGAAATAAAACAGTAAACAACCAAAGAACACAGTGATTTAAGTGGTTCAGCTCAAAATGAGCTTACATCCACTATGCAGTTGGTTTCAAAGTTTCACTAGATCAAATGGAGGTTACAGAGAGAGAATTAGAAGATTCTTACAAAAGGAAACACTCACCTCACGTGTATACACTCAATCCTCACAAATTTCACTCAATATAGTGGAGAAATGGAGAAGAAATAATCAAGGGAAAAGCTCTGTTCTTCGGGCGGAAAACAGGGGACGCTGCTTCTTTGTTCGTCCGTTCGCGCGAAATGACTTCGCGATATTTATAATATGCGATCTCACTCGAACGAAACTTAACCTCGCTCGAGCAAAGACTTCTAGGTCAAACTCGCTCAAGCAGGATGTTGAGCGAGAAGCTCGCAAACGGACACGTGGCACTTCGCTCGAGCGGGAGGTCGAGCGACTGTCGAGCGAAGTCACTGCCTGATCCTTGCTCGAGCTGGAGGTCGAGCGAGAGTCGAGCGAACTCTTGGGTATAAGTAAGTCTGGAAGTCTGGAAGTCTCGCTCGAGCGAAAGAGGGCTGAGGCGTGTATTCACAAGCCATACTCAACAAATCTCCACCTTGGCTTGAATACCTAAAAGAAAGCCTCATAAAATCCAGATCAACCCAAGAATGAAAAATGCAGCATCTGAAGAAATCAATCCCATCTGAGTTCCCTAAGGAACCTGGAAACCCCGAACCCCTATCAAGTCCAAACAAAATTTGAACTTGTATACTGCAACTGGCTTGGTCATTATATCTGCTGGATTATCTGAAGTAGTAATCTTCTGAATACTAACTGTACCATCTGCAACTACTTCTCTGATAAAATGATGCCTGACATCAATGTGCTTCGTCCTCTCATGATACATTTGATTTTTAGTCAAATGTATAGCACTCTGGCTGTCACAAAACACTATCATCTCTGTCTGCTGAAGACCCAAGTCACTAATCAGCCCCTTCACCCAAATGGCCTCCTTAACAGCCTCGGCTGCTGCCATGTATTCTGCCTCTGTAGTTGATAAAGCAACAGTTGATTGAAGTGATGCTTTCCAACTAATAGCTGAACCACACAATGTAAAAATATAGCCTGTCAACGATCTTTTCTTGTCTAAATCCCCAGCATAGTCAGAATCAACAAAACCAACAACAATAGAACTGAGATCTACATCTCTATCAAATATCAAGCCCACATGCGAGGTTCATTTCAAGTACCTCAAAATCCATTTCACTGCCTGCTAGTGAGTTCTACCAGGTTTAGCCATATATCTGCTAACCATACTCATTGCCTGTGAAATATCTGGACGGGTACACACTATGGCATACATAATGCTACCTACAGCATTAGAGTAAGGAATATTTGCCATGGACTGTTCCTCCTCATCTGTCTAGGAAGATAGGGAAGCTGAAAGTTTAAAATGTAATGCCAGCAGCGTGCTGACAGGTTTGGAGTTAGACATTCCAAATCTGTCTAGAACCTTCTCTATATACTTTCTCTGGGACAAGTATAACTTCCCAGCTTTCCTATCCCTATGGATTTCCATCCCCAATATTTTCCTAGCATCACCTAAATCTTTCATCTCAAACTCATTTTTAAGTTGAGTTCTCAACAAATCAACTTCAACCATGCTTTTAACAGCTATAAACATGTCATCAACATAAAGTAATAAGTGAATGAAAGACTTATCAGGCAATTGTTTATGATACACACAACAATCATAATTACTTCTCAAATAACCACGATCAATCATAAACAAATCAAAACGTTTATATCATTGCCTAGGCGACTGCTTCAACCCATACAAAGACCTCTTCAGTCTGTATACACGGTCTTCTTTACCTTCAACTGTGAACCCTTCTGGCTGACGCATATAGATAGTCTCTTCAAGCTCATCATGTAAGAACGCTGTCTTTACATCAAGCTGCTGAAGTTCCAGATCATACAAAGCCGTGATGGCTAGTAAAACTCCGATTGAGCTGTGTTTTACCACTAGAGAGAACACTTCATTGAAGTCGACCCCCTCTCTTTGACTGTAGCCTTTAGCAACTAGACGAGCTTTGTATCTTGCATCAGACTGGATTCCCTCTTTTCTCTTAAAAATCCACTTGCAGCCAACAACTCTAGTCTTCGTTGGTAACTTAACCAAATCCCAAGTTTGGTTCTTGTGAAGAGACTCAATCTCTTCAGTCATCGCTGAACACCACTGTGTAGACTCAGTACTCTTCACAGCCTCTGAGTAACTGGAAGGCTCCTGCCCCACAATTTCTTCTGCTGTAGAGAGTGCATAACTAACCATGTCTGCATGAGCATATCTCTGAGGTGGTCTGATCTGCCTCCTCTGTCTACCAGTAGCTATACTGTATTGCTCCTCAACTGGTGTCTCAGTCTCTGATTCAGAATCATGCTCATCAGCTATGGCATGATCCTGAGTCTCAGGTGGTGTCTCATATGAAGCCTGCAACTCCACCTTCTTCCTTGTAGACACGGGAATCTGATTTCTTGGATTAAGCATAGATTTTTCATCGCAAACTACATCTCTGCTTATCACAAACTTGGGTGACTTGGGATCAGTACACCACAATCTATATCCCTTCACCCCAGAAGCATATCCCATGAATATACACTTCTTTGCCCTAGGTTCTAGCTTACCATTATTCACATGAAAGTAAGCAGGACAACCAAATATCTTCAAATTTAAATAATCAATAGGTTTATCAGACCATACCTGATTAGGTGTCTTCAATCCAATAGCTGTGGTTGGAGAGCGGTTCACCCGAAAACAGGCTTTATTGATTGCTTCCGCCCAAAAGTCCTTAGACAGCCCGGCATTGGAGAGCATACTACGTGCTCGTTCTAGGAGGGTTCGGTTCATCCGTTCAGCCACTCCATTTTGCTGTGGAGTGTACCTCACTGTACGGTGTCTGACAATTCCTTCATTCTTGCAGAACTCATCAAAGTCACTGCCGCAAAATTACATCACGTTGTTAGTCTGAAGCCGTTTAACCTTCTTACCAGTCTGATGCTCTATCAGAACTTTCCACTGCTTGAAATTCTTGAAGACATCACTTTTCTGTTTCAAAAAGTAAACCCACACTTTCCGTGAATAATCATCAATAAACGTAAGTAAGTAATTAGCTCTACCTTTCGATGGAATTGAAGGCGGACCCCAAAGGTCGGAATGAGTGTAGTCCACTGTACCTTTTGTTCTATGGACCCCTATTGCAAACTAAACTCTGCTCTGCTTGCCAAATACGCAGTGCTCGCACAGGTCTAGTTTGCCCAAATTCTGATTCCGTAACAACCCTTGCTTACTGAGGATAGACATCCCCTTCTCACTCATATGGCCCAATCTCATGTGCCATAGACCAGTAACATCTAACTCTAACTGATCAGATATTGAAACTGCAGCTTCACTGCTGACAGTACTGCCCTGGAGGAAATATAGATCATCTTTCATGTCTCCCTTCATAATAATCATGGAGCCTTTGCTGACCTTCAGAACTCCATCTTGTCCATTGTACTTCAAACCCAAAGAATCAAGGGCCCCCATGGAGATAAGATTCTTTTTCAAGTCTGGAATGTACCGGACATTAGTCAATGTCCTAACTATCCCATCAAACATCTTAATCTTCACAGAACCCAATCCCGCAATCTTGCAAGCTGTGTCGTTCCCTAACAAAACAGAACCACTGTTGACTGGTTCATAAGACATGAACCAGTCCATTCTGGGACACAAATGGAAAGTGCAAGCTGAGTCCATAACTCACTTTTCATTGAACCGACTATTCGAATCACTGATTACAAGAACCACGTCAAAGCCATCAGATTCATCAGCAGCACTGACGGCATTAGAGGAACTCGTGGATTCCTCCTTCTTCTTCAGTTTCGTACACTCACTCTTGTAATGTCCAAACTTCTGACAGTAATAGCATTTTACACTTTTCTTGTTGGACTTGGACTTTGATTTCCCCCGGGACTTTCCTCTGCCCTTCTCTGAACCCTTCTCACTGGATCTTCCTCTGTCGGAGGTATCTTTGACAAACAAACCACTGCTTGTGCTTCACCACCCTTATCATACTTACTCATCAACTCCTTCAAGTTCAAAGCTGACTTCACATCTGCTAAGGAGATAGTATCTCTTCCATAAAGCATAGAATTTACAAAATTCTCAAATGAGGCAGGTAATGAACACAACACAATTAAAACTTGATCTTCATCATCAAGCTTGATGTCAACATTTCTAAGATCCATAACAATCTTGTTAAACTCATCTAGGTGTTCAGTAACTGACGAACCCTCAGTCATTTTGAGCGTATACAACCGTTGTTTTAAATACAACCAGTTAGTGAGAGATTTCTTAATATACAAGCTCTCAAGCTTGTTCCAGAGACCCTCAGCGGTCTACTCCTCCGCTACTTCTCTCAACACTCCATCAGACAATGACAGTAAAATCGTACTATATACCTTTTCTTCATCGTCCTTAGATGGTACAGAAGAATCTGCCATCCTTTCCTCTAGAACTTTGAATAACCCCTGCTAGTGCAACAATGCCTTCATCTTCAGACGTCATAAGCTGAAACTGTTCTGACCGTCAAATTTCTCAACTTCAAATCTTGCTGTGACCATCCCTTTAAATATTCACAGAGCCTGAATGCTCTGATACCAGTTTGTTGGAAAAAGACCAATGAACAAACAACAAGAATATGAAATAAACTGCAGCGGATGCAACAATAAGAAATAAAATAGTAAACAACCAAATAACACAGCGATTTAAGTGGTCCAGCTCAAAATGAGCTTACATCCACTGTGGGGTTGGTTTCAAAACTTCACTAGATCAAATGGAGGTTACAGAGAGAGAATCAGGAGATTCTTACAAAAGGAAACACTCACCTTATGTGTATACACTCAATCCGCACAAATTTCACTCAATATAGTGGAGAAATGGAGAAGAAATGATCAAGGGAGAAGCTCTGTTCTTCGGGCGGAAAACAGGGGCCGCTGCTTCTTTGTTCGTCCATTCGCACGAAATGACTTTGTGATATTTATAATATGCGATCTCGCTCGAGCGAAACTTAACCTCGCTCGAGCGAGGACTTCTAGGTCAAACTCGCTCAAGTAGGATGTTGAGCGAGAAGCTCGCAAACGGACACGTGGCACTTCGCTCGAGCGGGAGGTCGAGCGACTGTCGAGCGAAGTCACTGTCTGATCCTCGCTCGAGCTGGAGGTTGAGCGAGAGTCGAGCGAACTCTCGAGTTAAAGTAAGTCTGGAAGTCTGGAAGTCTCGCTCGAGCCACGCTCGAGCAAGGGTCGAGTGAAACAGGGCTGAGGCGTGTATTCACAAGCCATAATCAACACATCTTATGAAGGAACCAAATCACTGGACTCTTTTGTGGGTTCTGCGGCTAATATTTCTGCTCATTTGGACATAGGTTTTGGACATGGAAAAGATCCTATGGATGGAAAAGCAACCTTTTTTGTAGACAGTAGTGAAGTTTTCGACAATTTCTAGGAGATCATTACCGCCATTGGACATTTCTGCATTTACTCCATAGCTATGGGAATGTCTCTCGAAAACATTATGACATTCCCTGAACAGCTTCGTTCATGCAAGGATGGAATCAACAATCTTCTCGTTCAATTAATTGGAGGAGCTATGCCAATCGTATTATCCGTGACACTTTCTATTGGTTATCATCCACTATCTCAACAAGGTGCCATAAATTTACCAATGCATGTTTATAGAAATGGGGTTGCTGCTATGGGTGGTTACTTTATTGAAGTGATTGTCCTAGTAAATATTGGAATGACAATAGCAATCATATACCAGGCTTTCGATAGAGGGAAGTCATTTCGTGGAAAATCTAATTGCCAAAGATATATTTCGTTGACCACTACTTTGAAGAACAATGATGTAGAACAAGAGTTCATCAGATTAAAAGCTATTCACCAACATAAATGGGCCACGACTTCGCAGCTCATGGCTAGAGCTTTGATTTTTTTTTTCTGCTTCTTTTCCTTATTACAAGAAGTGTCTGAGTTTTCTATTACAGCAAGCCTTTGAATTACAAGGAAGGAGACTCATGAATCCGCAACTTGAAGAGTCCTCACTACTATAAGATCCCTAGTGCTGTTAAAAATGCAATCATTGGAATGTAGAAAAGTTGCAATAGTTCTATAAACCTTGTGGACAAGGTTTCTTTGAGTGGGGGAGCTTGTTATGAGGCCTATGAAGAAAATGTTTATTGTTAGGAGTTTAGTGGGCCATGCTGGTGGGCTTAGTATTTAGTTTTTAGCCTGCCTTGTTCGTTTTCATTTCATAACCGACATTGGCTTTTTGATGGGGCCATGGCCTTATAACGTGTTGATAGCTTTTGTTATGAAGGCTCCAGTATATACAGTCAGTAGGCAGCAGAGGTATAGGCATGGAAAATCATCTGAATTCATCTAGAACTACTCTGTAATATGGAACTCTTGGGAGGAAGGAGGACCTAGAATCCCTCCAGCGTGACTCACACATTTATCATCTACGTTTATTTCAATTCATCTCCTGGATCACCATTTATATATTTCCATTTCATCATACTTGTATCTTTACATTACGTTTTCTGCACTACTTCTATATCCATTTTACTTGGACCCTAACAAATGGAAAGGAGACTAAAGAAGAGAGAAGTTAAAAACAAAACAAGAAAGCAAAAACTGAGAGATGGAGCTACTGAGAGATTTTATTTTGAGTTTTTCTGAAGAGGCGGATTTGGAGAATAAAGACGAGAGTTACATGATTCACCAACCGACTTTAATAGAGAACACTAATTTTATTCTTTTTCTTTTCAATTTCGTTATGAACTAATTTTATTTTCTAGAGCTTGATGTAATCTAGCATTGAACACATAATTTATATTTCAAATTATTTTATTTTTAATATTTTCATAATTAAGTGTTTATTTATTATTCTTAATACTTGCAATTTTCTAGACAATTATTATTTGTTCTATTGAATCCCAATAAGACCGAGAGGATTTGTGATTTTAGTTCTAGGATTAAACATCATTAGTTGAGCAAAATAAATATATTTTATCACGGCTAGTGTAATTTTTTTAAAAATCTAAAGAACTTAATAAGTCTCCAATTAATTAAATTCATATAAAGATATGGAGTTATTAGATGGAGATATTTTTAACATTGTTCGAGGAAAATATTGAATAGTTAAGAGATTTTTATCATCAACATGAGATTATTAGATTTAACAATTCAGAAGAATAAATTGTGTTGGATTTGTTAGGTGAAATCCAATGCTCTAGATATATTCTTACCATATTTACAATCTTAAATTTTATGATCTTTTATTCTTAGATTTATATTTGTCTAAGTATTTTAATTTAATTTAGATAGTAAAATTTTTTCACTTGTTTTTTAGTTCCCAAATAGTAATTAATTTAGTAAATTTCAATATTCAATAGCATTAATCCATGTGGGTTCGATATCCATTTTCTTTAAAATACTTTACTATTTGTTACGATTATGTGCACTTGCAGATAATTTTACGCGAACATCTGGCAATATTTTAATCCTTATCTCTTGTTGTTTCTGCTTCCCTGAAACTTCCCTGCAAATTTTCCTAGCACTCAAGTACATCCTAATTTCGATCATCACCATTTTCCAACATGCTTAACATTTCAAAGACATTAATTTTCAATTTTTCAAACCATCTGACTACCCTACCAAACACCAAAAGGAGAATCAAAAAAAGAGGATTGTAGATTAAATTGCATATATAATTCATAATTTCATTCTTGCTAGTATTGTTCAATCGAAGGGAGAGGAAGATAGAAGGTGTTGAATGTGATCGAGGAAGGTGAGGTACTGAGCCCTATCGTTCCGCTTCACATAACCCTTAGCCTCCCTCTTCGTATAAGCGCTCAATCCCTTCTTCTCATTTTTCATTCACAGCTCCATCGTGTAGCTACTATGCACGTAGTATGGCTCCGTGCTAGTCAGCCCCTCAACATTGCACAGCATGCTAAATGCACCACGGATCCCGCCACGGTGTTATCACAAGGCTCTAACTCTAACAAAATGGGGAGCCTCTCGTAGTGGCCATGACATTAGAGTGAGAGAGGGGGGAATGGAATAAGGATGACCAAATCCTCTAATATGCAGTACATGGATGGGAGTATGTGGCCTCTACGTGGCATCCTTTCATTGGTGTTTGTTGTTTGAAGAAAGAGAATATCTTATAACCAGCCTTATCTCAAAAAACCAACCTCCATTTGAATGCAACACGTCAGCATATTACTATCATTACCATGTATCCCACTGCACCCGAATAGCACATTCCATTCCCCCTAAATCCCTTTCTTCTTATTTGAACCCCACACCAAAGGCACCTCATTCCATCCCAACCCAAGCATTGCAGTGGCAGTCTTACGTGTGTTGTCGTTGATACGAAGCATGGTACTGGATTTAGAATAGAATTGGTATACAAATTCGGGTTAGTGCTGCAAAACCTGGTAGTACTGCTCCACAAATTAAGTCCTACCTGACCTATTTACCACTGCCATTAGAGAGAGAGAGAGAGAGAGAGAGAGAGAAGGCTAAGAGATAGCAAAGCGAACAGGTACCTGATTAGCAGTGATTGGAATGGTAAATGGCGATGCCATTTTTGAAACTCCCAATAACCCAAAATGAGAGAAAGAAGCAGCTTCTGAATCGAAACCTAGAAGAAGATCCAATGCCCCCTCGCCCATGAAGATCTGAAACACACACCACCACAGAACAAAATCTTACATGATATTCTAAGATTGGCAAACAGAGCACATACAAAAAGACAATATTAGTCAATATGAATATAAATATCTGAGAGATGGTTGTGCTTTAGATCTAGAGAGAGAGAGAAAAGATTACCTTGAGAGACAGTGAAAGATATTGGGGAGGATATTTTTTTTCCAAGGGTTGTGCTTTTTGTGCTTGTGCTGGGTTTTGTTGTTGAAAGATATTGGGGAAGCTGGTTTCAACGTCGGCGACGACCCTTCAGAGGGCTAGTTTCAGCATGGAGCTATGCAATGTATTTTAGGTCTCAGTGGCAACTATGATGGGAATGTATTTTAGAGGTAACCGACGGGTCTCAGTGGTGGCATAGAGCTATGCAATGTATTTCGGAGGTAACTGACGAGAATTTTCAATCTCAATAGAAGTCAAACTAGGGTCTCGACTCTCACAACGAGTTTATCTTCTCTAGCAATTTTCAATCTCCTGTATTTTAGTTTATGGTGTTCATTCCATACTTGCTAACGTATCACATTCTAATTGGATGGCTGATTTTCTTATAAAACCTGAAGGGTTGTTTAGAAGCATTCCTCTTAAAGAAAAGTGGATTGTCCAGTTTCAAGTTATTCTCTTTAGAATTTGTCATATCATTAAATATGAAGGAAAATTATAAAAATCAAAATGAAATAGAGTATTATTATAATTCAAATTTTTAAACCTAACTTAGAAGTAAATAGACGTATTATAAAAATTTTACCGCAATTATAATTAGAGATATGGGTGTTCATCTAGATTCGAATATTTGACTATAACCGAAGTCACACTAGATTCAAAAATCGGGAGATTATCCTCCTAGATTGAATCTAGGTAGATAACTGAATTAAATCCGGATATCCAAATTGTAACTAAATTTTTGGATTTTTTACTTTTATTTTTTTTGCTCAAAATCCGGATATTCGGGTTATAATCAAATTTAATCCAAATTTTTTCGTATATTTTTTAAAAAAGACTTTATAACTTTTAGAAAAAATTATATCAATTTAAAAAATATATATATAATCTGATACCATGTTTAAAATTCCCAAATTTTAAAAGAAAATAATAATTTAAACACTTCTATTTTTTTAAATAAATTAAAGCTTTTTAAATAAATTAAAGAACAAAATAAATAAAAATGTAAAAATAATAATATTGTTGTTAAATCACAATACAAAACATAAATTTACAAAGAATAAAAAATAAGTAATAATACATCACAACTAATTACGCTAACTTAATAACTAATAATAAGGATAGAAGGCAGAAAGTACTGCTTAATAACTAATGGCCGATTCAGTTGCAGCACATGGCCATTCTCTTCCCCCTCCTTTTCACATAAGAGATTTTCATCTACACCACCATCAACAACAAGAATTTCATCACCAGCAGCAACAACAAAATTTAGAAGATGAGCAAAGAGGAAATAGCGGCTGGCCCCAGAAACGAGATCGTGATGAAAACAACAGCAGCAACCTGATGACAGCACACGAACAACTCAGCCTACAAATGGGTGTAAAATGAAAGCATTAAAGTTCTACAAATATTTATACACATCTACCAAATAATGTTATAAGAAAATCAATATCTTGCAGTTTTACCAATAAAATATCTTATAAATAGATGGAACAATTAGGAATTGGAAATCATTAAACAAGGCCTATTGAAGAATTGTTAGTACCCAAACTGCATCATTATGGAGATCTTCACTCCTTATTTCCTATTGAAAGTATGTGCCAAAACTGAAATTCTCAATGCATCATAAATTGAAGCTGGAAACATACAGGTAATTGCATAATTCTATAAAGCTGGAAATTCTCAATGCATAAGATAGACACGAAAAATATAAATAAAACAGTTGCAGACCAGCCTATTATATTTGAAATTAAAAGTATATATTACTAAAAAGAACTTGTTACCCTCCGATCCTTAAAGATAAATAAGTGATATGATTGGATATGTAACATCCCATAATCGAACAGATCAATCTTAGTAATCATTCAAGGTCATGCACACAGCCTCTTCTAAAATTGAATTCTCATTCAAGGTCATCTCATAAGTGATATTCATGGAAGAAGGTATTAAAAGACTAGCGTCTTCCTCCATGCCTAATGAAATATGAGTTGAATTAGAATCCCCAATGCTACTACTAAAATTACTTTCTATCTGTTTTAAACATAATAAGAGAAAAAAAGTATAATAAAATTAAATCAACCTATATTCAAGAAATGGTGAAAACAAACAAGTATGCACATGTTGTATATAGTTGAAACATCTATATGTTTCTAACAATGTAAAATCAACACAAATGATAATACACAGCATATTTAATTTCCAGATATCGTAACAGGTGCATATTATCTGAAGAATGAAAAAAGAGAACAAAGAATCTGCTCACAACCCTGTCCAGATCCCTTCTAATCAACTCTCAAACACGTGTAACTGTACCTTTTTATTAGTCCATCAACAATATATTTTAGAAGTAGTTGAGTCTCCTCTAATTATTTTTGTTTCTCAAATAATAAGAGGGATCCAAATGAATTCTGCTATATATAAAAAATTTTATGTAAAAATTATGCGAGAACAAATTTAAAAGATATATAAAAATAAAAATAATCATTTGCTTAACAATAAATATAGCTAAAAATTAAAAAGACCAAAACGCAAAATATAATCAATGATAAATTATAACTTATTTCTTACACAATTCTTGTACAATAAAAATTTTCTGCAAGTCATTTTTCGTTTTGAATTCATAACGGGGCGTCGAGGAAGCTCTCGTCTACGTGATCTGGATTTTATTTTATTTTATTTTTGTTAAAAAATACTAGGGATAAATGTTATAAATAACTGACGGACAAATATAAGTAATAATTTATAATATTTAATGTCTATTATATATTGTATAATATCTATAAGTTGACATTTGTGCCTAGCATTGATCTTCGTTGTTTATCCCCTTGGTTAAACTTCCTGACCCTGCAGAGATACCCCAGAAGGAGAACAAGTAGAATAGGAGCAAATGGCGATTGCGCGAACCGGGGTGTACGTTGATGACTACTTAGAGTGTAAGCTTCTCCGAAACCCCTCTAATCTTTTCTCCGTAATACTTTCCCAAATTCATTCGGCTAAAAACCTAAAATTTGAAATTTCTGCAGACGCAAGCACTTTACCCGCTGAGCTTCAGAGGCTTCTCAATACCATCCGAGAACTCGATGAACGTTCCCAATGTAATGCCCCAATTTCTTCAAAAATTTCAATAGATCAAGCACCTGTTTTTGTGTGTTTGTGTCTCTGAGTGAAATTATTTTATTTTATTTTATTTTATTATTGGGGGGGTGAAAGCGATGATAAACCAGACGGGGCAGCAGACGAAGTACTGCTTGGGACTGGCTACACAGAGCTCAAAGAAAGGTAATAGTAATAACAGCTGTTCTTACTATTACAATAACAATAATAATAGTCAAAAAGACGAGGTGGCAATCGAGAAAATGCGAAAGGATATCGATTCGAGTCAGGATAATGCATTGAGTTTATGCACCGAGAAGGTTTTGTTAGCACGGCAAGCTTATGACCTGGTAAGCTTATCTTATTGTTAATGGTTTTGTATTGTGCCTTGGGATTTCTTCAATTTTATCGTTCTTCTCTTTAATTGCTGGGCAGTTTTTTATATTCCATTGGCTTTTGATGAGCGAAGGTCTCTTGCTCTTCTTTGCATACTTGGAATGTCGCTAGTTCAAGATAGTGTCAATGATTTTGCTTTACTTGTAGTTGTAGGTATTTTAAAACATGTGGTATCACATATGGAAATAGGAATAACAATTGGACTATATGTGTTTCGGACTAAAGGTTTGTTGGAACTTGGGTTGCTGTGCTCATAAGTATAAAAGTAAATAGAATACTCACGTAAATGATAGAAGTGATTGTAAAAGTTTTCTCTAGAGCTTTCTTAAATTAAAAAAGGCCACTATACCATTACACTTAGGGCTGGTGGCGGGGCTTCCCGCCACCCCGCTGTCCACCTCCCCATCCTTACCTGGGCAGCTTGGGCAAACCCCGCCCCCAAAACATATATATGTATATATATATACACACGAGTGGGTATTTGGAACAAAAGCGCTCAGAGTTTTTAGGACCATAATAGATTAAGTAGTCAATTTATGTTTTTCATGTAGGGGAAGGGAAAATTTTTCTCTCCGTACAACCTCTTGCTTTCTCTTTGTTTTCCTGAACCAAGCGTCATCTATCCTTCAACCATTTCCAATGATTGGCTCAGTTTTAGTTTTTTCTTATTAGAATTTACCAAGGGTTATCATTCGGAGGTGGTTATTGAGTCAAAAAGATTTATCATCTCTAACGACGGGGGGCGCTGTTGTATCTTTGAGAAGAGATGGAAGGTAGTGCGTCAGATCCTGCTTGGGACTGCTTCAGTGCAATGGCTCATTAAATCGTTGGAGGAATGTATCAAGGGGGAAGGAACAGTGGTGTATACTCGGCAAACAGGAATGGATATAGCAGCCTTATTGCCCAACGATGCTCCAATAACAGAGGACGTTATTTGGAGCTCAGTGAATACAGTCAGGAGGGGAGGAGGAATATATTATGCTTTCCGGAAGGGGATGGAGGATGGGGTTGGCATAAGATAAGAGATAAGCTCCTGGTCTGGCGTAAACAAAAGGGTGAGCACCAAGGTAACAACAAACCCATCTATGGCTGTTGGGAAAGAGGGGAAAATTCACGTTCGTATAAGGAGGCGCTGGCTTCTGGCATCCCGACGCAAAAGGAAATGAATTTGGTGGGTATTCCGATGCCGAAGGAACTGGCTGGTTGCTCGGAGTAGAAGATGACCGTTAGGAAGCTTAGGGGCAATAAGAAGAATATGATACAGGCGAAGGATCCCTCGAGCCGCGCGGTTGATAGGTCTGAAGCGTGGGAGATACGCATGCTGCTGAGAGAAGTACAAGATGATATCCAGCAGTTGAAGAAGGAAATGGCCCCGAGGGCAAGACTTGTCGGGCTATTTCTGGAAGGAGACGACTGGCGCAAGGAAGTCGAGCGGTATAAGAGCTCGGGATAGAACGAGGCCGGGCCTTCTAAAACCAAATTCGTGTCCAAGCCCAAGACGAAGCGGAGGTGGCAAATCAAACGGACTGGGCCGGGGCTCAAAGGATCGGCAGTAAAGGCCCAACTAATGGGGCTGCAATGTTCAGGCCTTGAGAAGGAGCCAGGCGTTTCTGAAACGGCCCGCAGACCGATACAAACGTCGCCGTTTCACCCCAAGACGACGGATGCGTGCCGAAAACGTCTCCGTCCAGGGTGACGCCGTCGATAGTGGCACAGACAGTGCCGACGATGCCGATAGTGCTCTCCGATGAGCATATGTTGGCAGAGGGAGTGTCGGAGAAGGAGTCCTTGGCACGCGGGAAGCACGAGAGCTCCGCAAGGGCATCTGATAGCGTCGATACTCTAGGGGTAACCCAGATATTGCCGTTTGAGGGAGGTGGTGAGGTTACGTTGCCGTCGAACAGTCACAGACTTCCTGAGGTTGGATTCGAGCTGTTGGACTCGGAGGACTTTACTTCGGAGGACTTCATGCATTCGGTTGAAGACTCTATGCAGGGGTTGGAAGAACTCTCGGTTGATGAAGAATTCCATAACCCAATCCCCTAAACTACTTCTTTCCAAACCAATCCGATTGGGTGCTGCAAATGGCTCAGGGAATTCATCAACTGATTGGGATTCGTTGTGTTGGTTACGAAGAACAATTCATGGCATTACTTACTGCCATTGAGTTAGGATATAATAAAAACCGTAGAGATAACTCAAGGCAAATCAGAGAGCTGAACCGGTTGACATGGTCCTTGAATTTGGAAGGTCCTTCCAATAAGGGAAGGGTGAAAGGAAAGGGGCATATCATTTCTTAATGAAGCCCAAAATTGTGTCTTGGAATGTACGGGGTCTTAACGAGGGTAATAAACGACTTTGGATTCGTAACCTTCTTCGGAAGTGGGAGGCTGATATTGTGTGTCTCCAGGAAACTAAGATGCAACATATCGATAGGAGTCTGGTGAAAAGTTTGTGGAGGGGTGTTCATGTGGATTGGGTGTATATGGCTTCCTCAGGGGCGTCAGGAGGAGTCATCGTGCTCTGGGATCCGAGGGTGGGGGAAAAAGTGGAGGTGCATATTGGTAGATACACGGTAGCTTGTTTGTTTAGAAGTGTTACTGATAATTTTATGTGGGCTTTTGCTGGTGTGTATGGGCCTAATGTGGATGCTGACAGACGACTCCTATGGGAAGAAATAGCAGGTCTACACAGTGTATGGAATTTCCCTTGGTGCATAGGCGGAGATTTCAACATAGTTCGTTTAGCCAGTGAAACTTTTGGTAATAGAAGAGTGAGGCTAGCTAGCTTAGAATTTTCAGAACTTATCTCTGACTTAAATCTAGTAGATCTACTGCTTGTCGGAGGTCCAGCCACGTGGTCTAATAACCAGACATGGTCTAGGTTAGATCGTTTTCTCATTTCTTCGGAGTGGGAAAGTCACTTTCTGGATACTATACAGAAGCGTTTGGATCGTTTGTTCTCTGATCATTGGCCGATACTGTTAGATTGCGGTGGTCTTCGGAATGGGAGGCGATACTTTAAGTTCGAAAATATGTGGCTGAAGTCAGACGGTTTTGTTGAAAGAGTTAAACAATGGTGGTCTTCTTATCACTTCGAAGGCTCCCCCAGTTACATCTTTACTAATAAGTTGTGAGCCTTAAAAGGAGACCTGAAGTTGTGGAATTCGCAATCGTTTGGAAACCTAGGTGATAATAGGAATGCATTATGGAAGGATATTCAGGAACTAGATAGACTTCAAGAAGAGCAAACTCTCACGCAGGAGGAACAATTGCATAAGACCTCTTTGTTAGCAGATCTTGAGCGGGTCATTCTTATGGAAGAAATGTCTTGGCGCCAAAAATCAAGAGCTCTGTGGCTACAGGAAGGGGATCGATGTACGAAATTCTTTCATAAAGTTGCAAATTCCCACCGTAGGAATAATAACATTGAGATGCTTAAGATTAATGGCATGGAGAGTAAAGATGAAACGGTTATCCGAAGCCACATTGTCAACTATTACGAGAACTTGTTGATGGAACAAGAAGACTGGAGACCTAATCTGGATGGTCTCGCTTTCGATACTATTGATCCAGATGAGGTGGCTCGGTTAGAGAGGACTTTTGAGGAAGAGGAGGTCTTTAAGGTCATCCGCAAAATGGTCAAGACAAACCACCTGGACCCGATGGTTTCTCTATGGGTTTCTTTCAGGAATGTTGGGAAGTAATCAAAGATGATCTCATGCGAGTGTTTCAGGAGTTTTTCCTACATCAGAAATTCAAAAAAAGCCTCAACTCTACTTTCTTAGCTCTCATACCCAAAAAAGTGGGGGCCATAGAAATCAAGGATTTTCGACCTATTAGCTTGGTTGGAGGGGTCTATAAGATCGTATTGAAAGTGCTGGCTAACCGCCTCAGCGAGGTTATTGGAAGATTATTACTAAATCTCAGAATGCTTTTGTAAAAGATAGACAAATTCTCGATGCTGTTCTAATAGCAAATGAGTGTATTGACAGCAAAATAAAAATGGGTGGGATTGGGATTCTGTGTAAATTAGATATGGAAAAGGCCTATGATCATGTGAATTGGAAATTTCTTTTGTATCTTCTTGGTAGATGTGGCTTTGGGGAAAGATGGACAGCGTGGATAAGGTGGTGCATATCCAGCCCCAGATTCTCAGTCTTGATAAATGGTTGTCCTGAAGGTTTCTTTCCTAGCTCTCGTGGCTTGAGACAAGGCGATCCATTATCCCCGCTTTTATTTGTTTTGGTTATGGAAGTGCTGAGCAGGATGTTGTCGGCCCTGGTGGATAATGGTTTGGTAAAAGGGTTTCCAATCGGAACACCACATTGAGGTTTTGCTAATATCTCCCACCTTCTGTTTGTAGATGACACCCTTGTTCTGTGTGAGGCGGAGATAGGTCAGGTGCGAGCCTTAAAGGCTCTTCTACTTTGCTTCGAAGCAGTATCGGGGTTAAAAGTGAACTATAATAAATCTGAGATGGTTCCCATTGGTGACGTGCGTAACCTGCAACAGTTGGCCGGCTCCCTCAGTTGCACGACTTCCTCTCTTCCACTGACATATCTGGGACTTCCCTTGGGTTCGCCATCAAGGGCGGCTGAGATTTGGGATACAGTGTTTGAAAGAATGGAAAGGAAACTAGCAAGGTGGAAAATGATGTATTTGACTAAAGGGGGCTGAGTCACTCTCATCAAGAGTACTCTTTCTAATTTATCCACGTATTTTCTATCTCTTTTTCCAATCCCGGCTAGAGTGGCTAGCCGCCTCGAAAAGCTGCAACGAGACTTCTTGTGGGGAGGATTGGGGGAGGAGTATAAGTATCACTTAGTCAAGTGGGAGCACGTGTGTCGTCCGTTATCAGAAGGTGGTTTGGGCATTCGTAACTTGAGGTTGTTCAATCGAGCGTTGTTCGGTAAATGGTTATGGAGGTATCATCAAGAACCAAAAGCTCTATGGAAAATAGTGATTGATCATAAATATGGGGAAGCATGGGGAGGGTGGAGCTCCAATGTGGTCAGGGGATCGTGTGGTGTAGGGGTGTGGAAAAATATTAGAAGTGAATGGGATATCTTTCATCAGCACACTAGGCTTCTTTGTGGTGCAGGTTCAAGAATTAGATTTTGGAAGGATGCCTGGTGTGGAAATAGGGCCTTAACTGACTTGTTTCCTTCTCTTTTTCAGGTAGCTAGCGCAAAAAACATCACTGTGGCGGAGGTGGCGGAGGCGGTGGAGGCATATGGCGGCCGGCTAAATTGGAACGTCAACTTCAACCGGGCGGCATAAGACTGGGAACTAAACTCTCTTGAGGAATTCTTCAGTCTCATCTACTCACAAAAACCGAACCTCCAGACTCAAGATGGATTATGGTGGAATCCTGAAGGCAGAGGAAAATTCACAGTCCGTTCATTCTATAAAGTGCTCAGTCAAGGACCGGCGACGCAATTTCCGTGGAGGAAGATTTGGCGACACAAAGCACCCCCAAAAGCGGCATTCTTCGTATGGACAGCTTTGTTGGGGAAGATTCTTACTACAGACAACTTGAGGAAAATGGGAATTATTATCATAGACTGGTGTTGTCTGTGTCGCAATGGGGGGGAGTCGGTTAATCATCTCCTTCTATATTGTGAGACAGCTAGAGCCCTCTGGTGTGCGGTTTTTAGTAGGTTGGAGTTAGCTTGGGTTATGCCAGAGACCGTAATGGCAACAATGACATTCTGGAACTCCATTAGAGGCGAGCGGCATATCAGAGCTGTATGGAAGATGATTCCCATATGTATCATGTGGTGCTTTTGGTTAGAACACAACGAGCGAACGTTCGAAGACAAGGAGAAAACAAAGGAGGAATTGATTGCTGTATTTTTTAGAACTCTCTGTACTTGGTCCATTGCCGTGAATTTCAACGGCATGGACCTACATGATTTCTTAACTGCTAATGTGCCTAGTAGATAGGACATGACTTTCTTTGTTTGTAATTGCTGTGAACATTTGTAATTGGCTTTTGCCTGATCTTAATATATTTTTACTTATAAAAAAAAAATATATACACACTAGTAAGGGAGTTACGTGCAAGGCACGTGTGCCCCTTGCACGTAGCGCCCGGTTGGAGGAATAAAGATATCCTACCAAAAAATAAAGGAGGTAGGCTGCCGTGAGGGATTGTGGTGGCTGGGTATGGTGGCCGGGGTGAGGGGAGTTGATGGTGGCCAATGGTGAGGTTGGGGGCTGACGACGGCAGCATGAGGGTGTGATGTGCGGAGTCGAGAGAGAGAACTCGGGAGGGAGATAGCCGAATGAGAAAGAGGATTTATATGTAGTCTGAAATTCTCCAGGGACAAAAACGTAATAAGATCAAGCAAGGCAGGGGCATAAATGGAAAAAAGGGAAAATGTTAAACACAAATAACTGTTCATTCTTGTTCATCTCTTATAGATTCTTATAGATTTTCTTTTTAAAACAAATGCTGAAACATCTTTTTGGGTTTTTTTTTTTTTTTTTTTTTGGGGGGGGGGGGGGATGTTAAGTTAACTCTAAATCTCCCTCCCTCCCTCAGACTCTCTTCTCTTCTCTTTTCTCTCTCTCTCTCTCTCTGGCCGCTGCTGCCCTCTCTCCTTCTCGCAGTGACCTTCTTGTCATATCCTTTTGGGCTCCTCCACCTCGGTTGCTCCTTGTCTCCAAGTCCATGAGTTTGTTTTTTACTAGTTTAGATTTTTTTGGTTGTTTCCGATTGGAATCATTTGATATAAATTTTGTTGTGGATTTGATTTGTATTTTGTTTATTTTTGTGGATTTTTTGTGTGAATTTGTTTATTTTTGTGTTATTCGATTATTTGTTTTTTTTTCCAATCCAATTATGGGGTTGTGGGTGGTGGATGGGGGGCGGATGGACCAAGTGTCTGCCCTGCACTCCGGCACACGGATGGGGCCCCCATAATATGGTGGCGGATTCCAGTGGCATAACCCCCCCCCCCCCCCCCCCCAAAAAAAAAAAAAGTGGGTGTGGAAGGGGCAACTCCGCTCCATAGGGTGTGGGTAGCACCCCTAATTACAATTTGCAAGTGTTGAAATCCCATCAGCTTAGATTCAAATGACATTTTTGGTGGTTTGTTTTCAGAGACAAGATTGCTTTGAAAATAATACATAGGGTTGTTACTTGTTAGAAGGGGAAAAAAACTAAAGAAAAAAGTGAGTGATACACTTATATGCCTTAATTTTTGTGTTTTTTGATACAATCTTATAAGAACGAGTTGTCTTATCTCAACATTATGGATAGGATTCACATAGCAGACACTACTCAATGATGTTTCACCATTTCTTTTACATAGCATTTGTTGGCCATGGGGCCCCTGGTTTATATCCATGTCTCATTGAGTGTAGTGATACAAAACATTTTGTCACCTGCAAAAACGATAAAAGAAAGTTAAATTGAGCCCTTTAACGGATAAGTTTCCAAAACTCATCCAACTTCCCTCACATTTGTCCCTTTTCTTGTGTTTAAGTTTCCAACAATTCTTACACTTCTTAATAGACTGCTGCTTTCTCGCCTTTCGATTTTGGTTTTTTGAATTTATTGAGTTGGGATTATTGTATAGAAATATTTATGGTCCATGTATAAAGCCGCAAAATTTCATTGAGTCTCTCAACTGGATGCCTGTTGATCCTACAATTTCTTCTCTATCCTCCCAAAAGATCAAAAAAGGAAAAAAGAACAATTTTTCTCCAATCACTAAACCAGTTGTCCTACCACTGTGTCTGACATCAGTTCAAGTACTATAATTTTTTTTTTTTGTTGTTAATAAGTAAAAACAGTTCAAGCACTATAGCATGATCTAGAGTCAGTTTTGTGGTTTCCTTTTAACCTGTAGGTTTTGTTTTTCTTCTGCCAAGTAACCTGCAGCTTCATATATTATGGGTTTTGAACACCCACCCTCCCCTATCACTAGCGCTTACATAGTATCATATATTTTTCATTTTGCATTTGCTTCAGATAGATAGCCATGTAAAAAGACTTGATGAGGACCTGAACAACTTTGCTGAAGATCTAAAGCAAGGTAGGTAAACTTCAATGTTATCTTCTATGGAGTCTTCTATGAGTTTGAAAGAAATATAATCTCAGTAGGAAACCATTAGAAGGTTATTTGACTGGTACGAAATAAAAAACCCCCAAAGAA
Source organism: Platycarya longipes (assembly GCA_036559045.1). NCBI lineage: Eukaryota > Viridiplantae > Streptophyta > Magnoliopsida > Fagales > Juglandaceae > Platycarya > Platycarya longipes. Next base: position 106,865 of record CM071798.1, read on the forward strand.
CCAATGCATCCACTTCTTTTTGCACAAAATTTTCTGCTTAGGAAGAGGCAAAGTTGGTTACGTAGCTTATGTTTCTTTTCTTTTCATCTTTTCCAATTTGCTTTAGAGGGAAAAATATCTCCAGATGAACCAGCAATTCTTCCTCCACTACCTATAGTCCCTAAAAGTGAAAAACGCAAGTATTTTTATGGAACACCTCAATCAAAAAGGATGGATTACAGGGAGAGGGAGTGGGATCGGGAGCGTGATAGGGATTTCGAGCTCATGCCGCCTCCAGGAAGTCAAAAAAGGGAATTTGCTGCCCCAGTCGATGTCGATCAACCTATTGATCCAAACGAACCTACCTACTGTGTTTGTCATCAGGTCCTGACTTCTATGTTAGATCCTTTTAAATCTTGCTTTCAAATCAAAAGTTCTTTTGGAGATTGTTTTGTGATTTATTTTCAGCTGCTTTGGTTCATTTACTGATGTGCTGCTATAATTATCTGGATCTTTTAGGTGTCATTTGGAGATATGATTGCTTGTGACAATGAAAACGTGAGTCTTATTTTCTTTGCCTTATTTTATGTTTCTCGGGCTATCTGGTTATGATTTTTCGTAAGGCTTCTTTTGTTTAGATGGCACCAATGCATGGGATACAAAACCTGTGACTTCTTTAAAAATGTTGCAGAACCCTGCTAGACCAATTCTCTTTAGATTTATGTTTTAATATCACTATTGGCGCCTGTGTAAAATGAAAGGAGCTTGGGGTATCTGAAAAACTGACACCTCGTAGTTTCTGGATTATATGTCATCATAATTGTGTTATCGATACTGCTTATAAAGGAAATTTTGATGTTCTCGATTGTAGTTGGTGGATTGGCTAACGTTTTGTACGTTGACAGTGCCAAGGAGGCGAATGGTTCCATTACACGTGTGTGGGGCTGACACCAGAGACGAGATTCAGAGGAAAATGGTATTGTCCAACCTGCAAACTGTTACCGGAATGTCAATGATGTTGGACGACTGGAGCCTCTCCGTGAATTGATCGCTGTTGTATTTTCAGGATTTTCAGGATCACTTTAGGAGGAAAAGCAGTGGGGAAAAGTTTTTCTTTTTTTCTTAAAAAAAAAAAAAAAAGGCACTGTAATTTGGTTACTTGGTCTTGTTATTGACAAACTGGCCATACACTAAATTCTCAAAAATACCAATCCTTTATTCATTGCTCTTCTCACAAAAAGTTACGCGAATCTATTATGAGAAGATAAATGATTAGCATCAGCCCCTAATTTGGGATTAGCCTCCAACCCACCATTAATGACACTTATAGAATACTTGAAATGTCTCCATCTGCATTTGATTAAAACAAAAAATACATGGGTGAATGATTGAAATATTCCCATCTGCATTTGATAATATATATATATATATATTTTTTATAAATTATTAGAGATGGCTTTTGTCTTTCAATAATTTTGTGAATGATCTCACCATCATTATTTTAAGTCTTGCATAGTAACTTATATAATAATTTTAACGATTATAGATATGAGTTTCAATCATTCTAAAATTTATAAGAAAAATATATAGAACGAAAAAATTTTTAATTTTTAAGAGTTTTAAAGAGTTTTTTTTTATATTTTTCTTTTATAATAGTAGTTTCTTTTAAGTTTTATAACACGTTATCAGCATGAAGTTTTATCGATACTGAAGTTGGTGGTCTTCTGCTTTAAGTAAGTTTTTCAATATATTATTTGCAGTCTTTGAGATGAATATAAAAGGTAATATTACTTAATATTACTTGATAAAATTTTATTTTTATTCTCATGATTATGTAAATATATTTTTTAAATTCACATATTTATTTTTGTGATTCATATATATAGAAAATGTCAAATCTTATAAAATTGATATTTATTATTATTAACATTTTTGAAAAAATTATTTATCCAAGATCCTTGATGAGATCTATTTGGATATGATGAATTTGGGAGATACAATCAAAGAAGAAAATCACGTGTCCCTACAGGACCGTACTGTATATCTCACGATGAAAAAAAAAATTATCTTACTTTGTGAAATGATTTAAGGGAGAGATATGAATAACAGAAGACTGTTATCCTCCCAGAAGATCATTATGACTTATTGTACCTGAAGTTGTAAAATTTTAAGAGTGGTAGTGAATGTAGCTCTGCACTCTTTAAAATCAGTTCAGTATTAAAATTATGTAGTGAGAAAGTCACTGATGATGATATTTTTAAAAGAATACATTATCTTTCATGTTTTCAATGTGCTCCTGCAATAGCAATATCGATAGCGAAAGTTCAACTAATATTGTAAACTTTTATTTTGTCTTCTAGTGATTAAGCTAAATAGTGAGTTTTTTTATTAATAAATCACAAGTTACGTCCTATTAATGATATTGGATTTATACTATTCTTAGAAGTGAATGGTGCATCATTTCAAAAGAACCAAGGGTGTAGACGTGGTAAAAAAATTATAAAAGTGTTATTCCCAAAAGCGACAACATTAAAGATGATAATAATATACTGTATCACCAGAAGTGATCCAACTCGAAAAAGGGTAAAGACCCTCAGAATAATTTTTCATAGAAAGATGAAAATGTTAGTTATAGATGTGGTATAACTGAACATTGGTTACGTACCTATTATATGGTTAAACACTTGATTTACTTATACTAAATTTTATATATTATAATAAAGTTTTTTAATGTTTTATTATGTTTTGAAATAATGAAAAGTGGGTGCCTGAAGCACGATAAGAAATTACTTGGGATAATAAACACTGTCTAAATGTGATCCTTTTACAAATGAATGTGAACCAAAAGTTCAGAGGATTACCTATTTATAAAGTATTGCAAATCAATTACTTGATGTATTTACTGACACTAAAAGTATTGTAAAATCATATATTACTGCTGTTAATATTTAAGCAAGAATTGAAATTCCTAAGGGATAAGTTGTTAAAACAGCATAGATGAGTCTAAGACATACCTGAAGTGTTGAAGACTTATTAGTGCAAAAGAAAAGAAATCGGTGCCTCTGAAAAGACCGTACCCACAAAACAAGCAATAAGATCTATCCAAATTTTCTGTACAGAAAAAGAAACTTCTGAAAAGAAAACTTCCTGAAAATGTAACTCCTGAAGAGTACAAATCTCCAGAATAAGTAATTTCTGAAAAGAAAACCTCCTGAAAAGATAACTCCTGAATAGTACAAACCTCTAGAAGATGTAACTTCTAAAGAGGAAACTCCTGAAAAGTACAAATCTCCTGAAAATGAACCTCCTGAAGAGGAAACTCCTGAAGAGTACAAACCTCCTGAAGAGGTGTTTTATGAAATGTTTTCCTCTGGATAAAAACATGTACTTGAAAACAATGAAATCTCAATACATTTCATGAGTACTGGAAAAATTATGGATAGAAATAAAACTGTTGTCGACAACATATTTTCATATAAAATGGCCTTTGACATTACCAGAAGTATTGAAGAAAGTGAGCCAAGAATCGTCGAAAAATGTCGACGTAGAAATAATTGGCCAAAATGAAAAGCAACTATTGAAACTGAATTAAACTCGCTAGCAAAGCAAGAAGTATTTAGACCTGTTGTCCAAACACCAAAGAGTGTAATACCTGTTGGATATAAGTGAGTATTTATACGAAAGCGTAATGAGAAAAATGAAAGTGTGCGGTATAAAGCACGATTTGTTATACAAGGTTTCCTGCAGAAATCCGAAATTAGTTATAAGGAAATATATTTCCTCGTTATGAATACAATTACATTCAGATTTTTGATTAGTTTGGTTGTTACAAAATGATTAGAAATGCGGTTGATGGATGTGGTTACTGTATATTTATATGGATCTTTAGACCATGACATATATATATGAAAATCCTTAAAGAATATAAAATGTCTGAAGCATATACAAGTACATCTAGAAATATGTACTCTATTAGACTACAAAAAACTTTATATGGATTGAAGCAATCTGGACGCATGTGGTATAATCGCCTAAGCAAATATCTATTGAAAGAAGGATTTGAGAATAATCCTATATGCCATGTGTTTTGATTAAGAAATCAGAATTCGGATATGTTATTATTGCAATTTATGTTGATAATTTAAATATTATGGGAACTCCTGAAGAGATCTCAAGAACCGCTACATATTTAAAGAATGAATTTGAAATGAAAAATCTTGGCAAAACAAAATTTTGTCTCGGCCTACAGTTCAAGCACTTGCTAAATTAAATTTTTATTTATCAATCTATGTATACAGAGAAAGTTTTAAAGTATTTTTATATGGACAAAACTCATCCCCTGAGTACTTCAATGATTGTTTGATCACTTGATGTGAAAAATAATTCATTCCGTCCTTATGAAGACAATGAAGAAATTCTTGGTCCTGAAGTACTATATCTCAGTGCAATTGGAGTTTTGATATTCTTGCAAATTGCACTTAGTCTGATATTACATTCTCAGTTAATCTGCTTGCAAGATATAGTTCTGCACTAACTCGAAGGCATTGGAATGAGATTAAACATGTCCTTCGTTACCTTCATGGTACGGTTGATATGAGATTATTTTTTCAACGTAGATCAATTCCACAATTGATTGGGTATACAGATGCAGGTTATCTTTCAGATCTACACAGAGGTAGATCTCAAACTGGATATTTATTTACTTATAGAAATACTGTCATATCATGGAGATTTGTTAAGCAGACACTATCCGCTACATTTTTAAATCACTCAGAGATCATTGCAATTCATGAAACAAGTCGAGAGTGTATTTGATTAAAATTAGTAATCCAATATATCCAAGAAAAGTGTGGTCTTCCAATGATCAATGATAGCCCAATAATTTTATATAAAGATAATACTGCTTGTATCACTCAAATCAGATGAGGATATATCAAAAGTGACAGAACCAAATATATTTCACCTAAATTTTTTTATGCTCACAAACTGCAAGAGAAATGTGAAATTGATGTCAAGCAGATACGATCAAATGATAATCTGGCAGATTTATTCACAAAAGCATTACCAACTGTAACATTCAAGAAAATTATGCAAAACATTGGAATGCGGTGACTTAAAAATCTATTGACGTATACTTTTTAAAGGGAGTAAATGTCTTGAAGATTTGTGTTGATTGTACTCTTTTTATTCACTGAAGTTTTGTCCCACTGGATTTTCCTTTGTAAGGTTTTAATGAGGCAATTTTAAAGCACTTGACAGTATATAAGAATACTGTATTTTTTTTCCTTCGCCATTGATTTTTCTTCGCACTAGATTTTTCCTTGGTAAGGTTTTAACGAGACAGATTCTTTATGGATGGTCATTCAAGGCAAATTGTTATGAATTATTAGGGACGGCCCCCACCCCCATTAATTTTGTGAATGACCTCACTACCATTATTTTAAGTCTTGCATAGTAACTTGAATAGTGATTTCAATGCCTATAAATATGAGTTTCAATCGTTCTGAAATTTATAAGAAAAATATATAGAACGAAGAAAATTTCAGTTCTTAAGAGTTTCAAAGAGTTTTTTTTATATTTCTCTTTTGCAATAGTAATTTTTTTTTAAAAAAATTTTATAACAATATATATATATAAGTGCACAATATGTAACTGCTACCGTTACTAATCTCTAACATTTCTCTCATCAGAATGTAGTGCAAAATCGTCAAAATCGAAGCTTTGGAGTTACGATAATAATGGTGTCGATGTGCTGATTAATGGCCGGTTTGGATTTGTAGACGAGATGAGCTCGTCTTAATTTATTTTAGATTTATTATTATATATTTTTAAATTTTTATATAAAATATTGTAATGTAAAATATAATTTTAATATAACTTTTTCAAATTTTAATATATTTCTTTTAAATTTTAATTTAAAATTTTCAAATTTTCAAATAATAATAATATTATTAAAAAATATATTAAATTCATATCAATTTATTTTATTTCTCCATCCAAACCGAACCGTTCCCTGGAAATGATGCATCTCCTCAAAAGTTTGCCTAGAAAACTTAGGATTGGAATTTAGAGAAGCAGGTACTTGATCGTGCATATTGTCATTACTTTTTGTGTTTATCAATTCAACTTAGACAATGCTACTGATACCTATAAAGAACCGATAAAATCAATCGATGCAGTGTAATATATTTCTTTTTATTTTAATAATTTTCTATATAGTTTTAAATATTTCTAAAAAATAAAAAAAATATTAATTCTCTTATATTCTTTTTTTTTTATCATAAAATAAAATTAAAAAATAAAAATAAAATAAATAAATAAAAATGGTCAAAGTTTGAAGATGAGATGAGTTGAGATGAATTTAATTTATTTTTTAATATTATTATTATTTTGAGATTTGAAAAAAGTATATTAGAATTTGAAAAAGATGTATTGAGATTTGAAAAATGTGCATAAGAATTTATATTTTATATAAAAAATTATAAAAATATAATTATGAAATGAAGATGAATTAAACTAAATTACGAATACAAACATGGTCTAAATCAATCCGTTCAATTAGCATTTTTCATTCAACTTTTGCTTTTTACTGTGGAGAAAAAATTGTACTTCCTTCTTTGTCTACAAAATTGAAGTCGGAGCTTTCATGCGAAGCTCTTTTAAGTATACTAAAATAAAACCTAACCAAAAAAAGACGCGGAGAAGAGAACAGAAACCGACCGAGATGTAGTATCGATGGGAACTTCAAATTTGTAGTTCTATCATCAGCAACTTATAATGTTGGCACTGTTCAACGTGACATTCTATCTGCTATCCTGTAGAATCGTAGATATTTTTTCAAATCTACTTTTCCTTTGAATTTGTGTTCGAGCTGATCAATGCTTCCAATTTTTGGAAAGTATTATAAATTCCGTTGTCATCTTCCCGGTCCCAAATTTGAAAGCTCTCATAAATTTTTGGCAAAATCTGCCTATCTATTAGTTTGATCTATTAGTGTATTAAATATTTTTATTTTAATCACCTTTAATCACGTACAATACTTAGGATGCACCTTATTCGGTTGTGTATATACTTTTTCATTTTACTGAATAAAATAACTTAGATGTTTTTTTCCAATTTTTGAATGTATGATTGTGATACTCCGTATTTACGGATATTTTTATTGAATGATTATTTAAATTATTATAATTAATAGTTATATTATTTTAAATTAAATATATTTTTTTATTATTTTATTTGTATTTTATTTTAAGTTGTGAAATTTAAATTAATGTACTTTCTTTATATTAATTAATGTTTAGTATTTAAATTATTTTTTAATTTAAATTAATTTATTATTGGGCTTTAAATATTTTATTGAAATTGAAATTAAACTGTAGCCTTTTCAATTCATTTTTACTTATTTCATTGTACTCTTTTCTAGTTTGATTGCATTTCTTTTTCCTTATTTTTCTTTTCTCTTTTTTTCTTTTTCTTTTTCTTTTTCTTCTTTCCTCTTTCTTTCTTTTTTCTTCTTCTTTCTCCCCTGTTTTTCCCCCAGCCCGCTCGGTCTCCCGTTTCTCCCCCTCCCTTCCGTGTGCTTCACTGCCTAGCCTCGTCGTGGCCGCTATCTGAAGACACTGCCCATACCGCCGGCATCATTTCCCTCCGACGACCTCTCCTGCACCTGTAGTGCACTCCACAGCAGCCCATAACCCACACGTGAGCCATAAACCCGAATGGGTATCTCCCTTGCTCTTCCTCCGTTTTTGGTGCCACCACCGGACACCCAACTACACCGCCAGCTTCCACCATCTCCCAGCAACCTCCGGCAGCAATCCCAACTACCGGCACCATCCACGGCAGCCACAAATGGTCCCAACCCGAAATGGGTCTTGAAACCCACGTGATGTGCTATTTCTCCACCTAGCGCCACCGTCCAGCCACCGTGGGTCTTACTTCCACTACCAAAACACTCCCCTACCTCGGCCGACCACCCTCCTAACTTAGTTTCCCCATTCACGACCCCACCTTCATTGTACAACCTCAAATCCGAAAATAGGTTTTCACCCATTTTGAGCTCAATCCGCTACCTTCCGGTGGTTGCACCGCCACACCATCACCTTCATGAGATTCCCTACCCTTCTTTGAGTATTTTCCTAAATTTTGGTGTCAAACCGAGCACTCTAACCCAACATACAAAGTGACTCGCTGTGAACACTGTGGATCAACGTTTGCTCAATGATTCGATTTTTACCTGCTGTAAGTATTTTCCAAATGAATTTTAAGATTTAAATATATTTTTGCATCGACAAATATTGTATTTGTTTGACGTTGAAATTTATTGGTTGATGTTAGAATTTATTAATTGTTTGTTATTTTGTGTGTTGTGGTATACATTGTGTAATTACACGCTTGATCATGTGTATTTTTGGTGTTTGGATTTTAATATGAGATATGATTATTGAGTTTATGGATTTTAATGGTTTTGATTGAGTCATAACGGGAATGGCGATACGTAACGCCCGTTATGATCAGTGGGTGTGAATGACATAACGGGGACGGCGATACGTAACGCCCGTTATGGTCATTGTGTGTGTATTTCATATCGGGGATGGCGATAAGTAACGCCCGCTATGAAATGAGTGTGTATGATTCATAATGGGGATGGCGATACGTAACACCCATTATGATTGGTGTTAGGTGTATGTCATATTGGGGACGGCGATACGTAATACCCAATATGATTAGTGTGTTTGTGTCATAATGGGGACGGCGATACGTAACGCCCATTATAATTGGTTTGTATGTCATATCGGGGACGGCGATACGTAATGCCTGATATGATTGGAATGTTTGTGTCATGACTGGGACGGCGATACGTAACGCCCGTATGACTGGCATGAATATGGGGGTAAGTAGGGATAGTGGTAGAGTCCCGCTTGCAATACTCGTTTTTTGTGTTAATTGGTTTTATGTGAATTATTTTCTTGAAAAAATGGTTGTGGTTTTTAAAGGATTTACGGATATCTTTTTCTGGGAAAATGATGGATGTTTTTATTGAAATTTTATCATAGACCAACATGAGATTTTGGCATGTGTTTATTTTATTTATTTTGAGGAAAATGATTTTAAATTTCATGCATACAGTATCATGATCATGAGTGATGTTGTTGTTGTTGCATGAGTATATTTAATATCTTGTGGTTTGTTTATGTTATACTTACCTGCAATGTCATTTTCGACGTCGTAGATTTTGGATGCAGAGATCGAGGAGGTTGAGTTTGAGGAGACGACTCCACTGTTAAAATAATTGTGTTATAATTTATTATTTTGGAAAATATTCTATTTTGATGTAAGTATTTTATGTTTTGATTTTCGGACGACTGTATTAAATCTCTTGCTGGAGAATTTATATTAAACTGATTTGTAAAATATTTCTAAAAATTTCTGGTACTTAGTTATTGACTTTAATTATTTGCTACTTTTATTTATGCATGTCGCATATTCACACACTCAGCACTTGACGTTTGGGGTGCGTGACCCGTGTTATCAGCATCTCGACGCATCGATTCTCATGTTTATTTTAAAGAGAATTTGGGGGCGTCACAGGTAGTATCAGAACAGTTCGGCTTTAGGTAAATCCGCGAGTTACCTAGGAATTGTACTAGAAAAATTTTTGTTTTAAATTTGTTTGTTTTATTGTTTGGTTATTTTATTTTATTATTCTAATCGTTTTCTATGTTATTCATACTATGTTGTATTGTAAGATTTTAAATAATTATTTCGGTGTGTTGTGTTTTTTTTTTTTTAATTTTAATGTGCATTTTGTTTATTATTTCTAGATTTATCTTAGTTCTAGATGGTTGATTTGTTTTGCTTTATTTCATTATAATATTTGTTCATTAATGTTATTTTGGGTAATAGTTAAGATTTTAATTAATTGATTTTATTTAATTAAGTTGTTGAGCATTTATTTTTATATATGTCTTTGTTTTGTTTAAATTGGAATTTGGATCTTTCGGATTAGATTATTATTTTATATCTTTTATTTTAATGGAATTTTTGTTTAAATAATTATATTATGGAATTCCTTGTTTTAAAGTTATTAGTTTGTTGTGGGTTATTTTATTTTATTTTATTAAACTTTTATGCATTTATCATATAGATTTGGTTTTATTTAATTTTAGTTCATAAGTTTCTACAAGATGGTTTTGGATTTTGTTTATTATCTTTTTGTTTCAATTGTGGCTTTTGTCATTTAAATATTTCTGAAGCTTTGAGATTTATTGAGACAAAGATTTAAAGGAAATCGTTACTATATTTTCCTTTTTGAGACATGCATAGAGGTAAGCTTTTAAACTTATTATCTTTTCACATTTTCGCTTGTTTTATTTTAAAAGTTTACTTATTTATTTTGACGAGTGGATTTATTTTGGCAACTTGTTAGTATTATTTATTAATTTATTTATTTTACTATGTTTCGTTTCCTTTAAAGGTTTTAAATATTAGAGATTTCTACAATAAATCTTTTTAGAGTTGGATTTTGAGGAGAATTTCAAAACTTTAATTGTCATTTTATTTCTCCGTTCTTCTTTTAATTCAATCTCATTGTTTTATTTAATAAAAACTTTTGATGATTTTTTGTTTACCAAGGGAGATGGACTTATTTTCTTGAACGCTTGGCTTTTACTTATTTGTTTATTAGATCTTTTCACTAGTTTTGTTTATATATAATATTTATGTGAATTACTCAAGTTTTATTTAATGATTGGGTATATTACTATATATTTGCAAGATGGATTTGTTTTGATAAATCGTTGATATTTACATGATTGTATTTCTTTATTGATATTTTATATGCTAATTATGTGTATTATCTGGGTCTCACTAAGTGTTTGCGTTTCAAATTTCTAATTTGATCTATGGGAGATTGTTGAGATTATATTCTAGATGGACTCTTCTTGTGAGTATGAAATTCTTGGCGATTGATATATCGTTATGGAATTTGTTTTAGTAATGCTTATGATAGTAGGCGATCAATTATTTCCTTAGTGAAGTTTTGATTTTGTTTGTGGATGCTTAGAGATTGTTGTCTAATATTTGTGTGTGTAAATTTTGGAGAGTACTTGTCTTTGATTTGTGCTTGACTTGATAGAAGTTGTTTTGTTAAGTGATAGAGGTTGACTTGAAACGATGGTATTAAATTCAAGAGATCTAAACTAGAGGCTTTTGGGCAAATTAATTAGGGTGAGTAATTTAAGCTTGATATTTGATGAATTTAATAGTTACCTTTGCCGAGGTATTTTAAGGAATTAGTTGTGACTTAAGGTCGCATATAAATTTAAATATTTGAGGTCATCCCATCTCATGGGTATTGAAGGCCCGGTTGGGAGAATTTTATGTATCTTGGTTATCTTGCTAATTAATTTGAGTAGAGTAATAGGATTTTTATGTGATATACGTTGGAGTTTAGGTGTCCACCATAGTAGTATAATCATAATTATGAGATATTAAACTTTAGGATTTAGAAATGTGGTATATGATTTCTTGTTAATAGGTGTTGAGCCAGCTTCTACTCAATGGTGATAATTTATGAGGACTTAATTTTATGCAATTAGTGAGTTATCAGAGTACACGCGAAAGCGTGATGTCTCGCGATATAATTGGATGTTCAAGTCTTGTGCTGGTTTTGAGAAATTAGTGGTGACTTGTAATTTTGGAAAAATACTTATAAGTGGACATTTATCTTTTGGTTGAGTAAATTATGCTTATTGATGGTTAAGTGGGGAAGATAAACTTGGGAGTTATTTGAGGGTAGCATAAATTATTGTATAGAGTTAGTGAATATTAGGACTTTAGAAGATTGTACTAAAGTCTTTGTACAAATAGAGATTTCAGACTACTTTACCACCTTAGGAGTTCTAGAGATGAAATGTTATTTAGAGACTATACGATTATGATGGAATAACATCCATTTGTCTTTGAAAAAAATAGGTGATTGTGTAAATGCTTGGAGTGAGTATTAAGCTATATGGTAGGTGAGCTATTGGACTTTATATTAGTTGTAGCTGAGCAAATCTCGAAGACGAAATTTATTTTAAGGGGGCAGGATGTGATACCCCGTATTTACGTGTATTTTTATTGAATGATTATTTAAATTATTATAATTAATGGTTCTGTTTTTTTAAATTAAATGTGTTTTTTATTATTTTATTTATGTTTTATTTTAAGTTGTGAAATTAAAATTGATGTGCTTTCTTTATATTAATTAATGTTTAGTATTTAAATTACTTTTTAATTTAAATTAATTTATTGTTGGGCTTTAAATATTTTATTTTATTGAAATTGAATTGTAGCATTTTCAGTTAGTTTTTACTTATTTCATTGTACTCTTTTCTAGTTGGACTGCATTTCTTTTTCTTTTTCTTTTCTTCGTTCCTCTTTCTATCTTTTTTCTTCTTCTTTCTCCCCTGTTTTCCCCCAGCTCGCTCGGTCTCCCGTTTCTCCCCCTCCCTTTTGTGTGCTTCACTGCCTAGCCCCGCCGTGGCCGCCGTCTGGCGACACCGCCCATACCGCCGGTATCCTTTCCCTCTGGTGACCTCCCCTGCATCGGTGGTGCACTCCACGGCAACCCATAACCCACACGTAAGCCATAAACCTGAATGGGTATCTCCCTTACTCTTCCTCTGTTTTTGGTGCCACCACCGGACACCCAGCTGCACCGCCAGCTTCCACCATCTCCCAGCAACCTCCGACAGCAATCCGAGCTATCGGCACCATCCACGGTAGTAAAAAATGGTCCCAACCCGAAATGGGTCTTGAAACGTGATGTGCTATTTCTCCACCTAGCGCCGCCGTCCGGCCACCGTGGGTCTTACTTCCACCACCAAAACACTCCCATACCTAGGCCGACGACCCCCCTAACTCAGTTTCCCCATCCACGGCCCCACCTTCCTTGTACAACCCCAAATTCGAAAATAGGTTTCCACCCATTTTGAGCTCGATCTGTTACCTTTCAGTGGTTGCACCGCCACACCACCACCTTCATGAGATTCCTCACCGTTCATTGAGTATTTCCCTAAATTTTGGTGTCAAACCGAGCACTCTAACCCAACATACAAAGTGACTCGCTGTGAACACTGTGGATCAACGTTTGCTCAATGATCCGGTTTTTACCTGCTGTAAGTATTTTTCAAATGAACTTTAAGATTTAAATATATTTTTGCATCGACAAATATTATATTTTTTTGACGTTGAAATTTATTGGTTGATGTTAGAATTTATTAATTGTTGGTTATTTTGTGTGTTGTGGTATACATTGTGTAATTACACACTTGATCATGTGTATTTTTGGTGTTTGGATTTTAATATGAGATGTGGTTATTAGGTTTATGGATTTTAATGGTTTTGATTGAGTCATAACGGGGATGGCGATACGTAACGCCCGTTATGGTTATTGTGTGTGTATTTCATATCGGAGACGGCGATATGTAACGCCCGCTATGAAATGAGTGTGTATGAGTCATAATGGGGATGACGATACGTAACACCCATTATGATTGGTGTTGTGTGGATGTCATATTGGGGACGGCGATATGTAACGCCCAATATGATTAGTGTGTTTGTGTCATGACAGAGACAGCGATACGTAACGCCCATATGACTGGCATGAATATGAGGGTAAGCAGGGATGGTGGTAGAGTCCCGCCTGCGATACCCGTTTATTGTGTTAATTGGTTTTATGTGAAATATTTTCTGGAAAAAATGGTTGTGGTTTTTAAAAGATTTACGGATACCTTTTTCTGGGAAAATGATGGATGTTTTTATTGGAATTTTATCATGGACCAAAATGAGATTTTGGCATGTATTTATTTTATTTATTTTGAGGAAGATGATTTTAAGTTTCATGCATACGGTATCATGTTCATGAGTGATGTTATTGTTGTTGCATGAGTATATTTTATATCTTGTGGTTTATTTGAGTTGTACTTACCTGCAATGTCATTTCTAGCGTCGTAGATTTTGGATACAGAGATAGAGGAGGTTGAGATTGAGGAGACGGCTCCATTGTTAAAGTAATTGTGTTATAATTTATTATCTCGGGAAATGTTCCCTTTTGATTTAAGTATTTTATGTTTTAATTTTTGAATGACTGTATTAAATCTCCTGATGGAGAATTTATATTAAACTGGTTTGTAAAATATATCTAAAACATTCTGATACTTAGATATTGACTTTAATTATCCGCTGCTTTTGTTTATGCATGTCACGTGTTCATACACTTAGTACTTGACGTTAGGGGTGCGTGACCCGTGTTGTCAGCATCCCGATGTCTCGATTCTAGTGTTTATTTTAAGGAAAATTTATGGGCGTCATATCGATTCTCTCTCTCATCATAGTATCAGAGCAAAACAAACCCTAGCCTTAATTGCTTCTCATCGCGATTTTCCATTGCTTCTTCTCACGATTTTTCATTGTTTCTCATTGTGATTATCAATTGCTTCTCATCGCGATTCTCTCATATGTTCAAACCTCTATGAATTCTTCCGATTCAGAATTGCGATATTCTCCTATTTTTGAGGATAATTCTAATCTTTCGTATCTTCAGCACGATGATCATCCCGCTGCTGTTCTTGTCTCTCATCCGCTTATTGGCAATAACTACCTCACTTGGAATCGATCTATGTCCATGGCCCTTCTCTCCAAGAACAAACTTTGTTTCGTCGATGGTATTCTGCTATCTCCGTCTGACTCTGATTCAAAGCACAGTGCATGGATTCATTGCCACGCAGTCGTTTTATCATGGCTTCTCAACGCCATATCCAAGGAGATTGCTGCTTCTGTCATCTATATTGACTCTGTTGTGAAAATGTGGAATGACCTCAAAGAAAAGTTTGCTTAGAGTAATTGCCCTTGGATCTTTCAGATCCGCAAGAACATAGCTTCTTTAACTTAAGAAGCCTCCTCTATCAGTACCTATTTCACTCGTTTGAAATGTTGTTGGGAGGAGATGGATGATATATCTCCATCCTATGCCTACCTATTCTTGTGAAGCTATAAAAAACATAGTTGATTATCAACAAGAAGACTACATTCTCCAGTTTTTGATGAGGCTTAATGAAACATATGCTCCTTTACGGAGTTAGATTTTAATTTTTGATCCGTTTCTCTCAATTAACAAAATGTTTTCTCTTGTTCTTCAAGAAGAAAAATAGAGAGAGATTATATCTGATTATGTTGTTCTTAATGAATTTGTTGTGATGTTTTCAAATCGTGATCCAGTTTGAGATTCTAATGGGAACCTAATGGATCCAGATATGGCAAGTCTACTGGCTCACGGAAGGATCGTCTATTTTATACACACTGTGGTTTATCAGGGCATACCATTGATAAGTGTTACAAGATCCACGGGTATCCTCCTGGATACAAACAAAAATTAGGGGTGTAGCCGATCCAATTCGGTCCAATTTTGGAAAAAATATAGAACTAAATCGGTATCATCGATTTTGCAAAATGCAAAACCAATTATGCCTCAATTATCTCCAAAAATCGGTAGTATCGATTTTATCGGCTCCGGTTTGGTTTTTCGATTATAAGAAATTGTAAAATTTTAAAAATAAATCTATCTTAAAAAAAAAAACAAATCTAGTTTAAAATTTAATTTTTTATTACAAAAATCTATTAGGCTAACAAAAAGCTATTATATAAAAAAATCTGTAATAAAAAACTGTTATAAAATAAAAAATGTTATATAAAAAAATTGTTATATAAATATAAAAAAATGTTATATAAAAAAAAATGTTTTAATTTCATGTTTAAAATTAAACTTTTATTTTATAAATAGTATAGTATTATTTATATATGATTATGTTATTATGTATTATATTTAAAAATATATAAAAATATATTATATATAATATTAAAAAAATAATTTAAAATATATAGTTACTAGGACCGGTCCGGTTCAGTTTCAAAATAAAAGGATCCGAAACTGGACCGAATGTTAGTAGTTTTGTGTTTCTTAAAATCGGTTCTGGACCGGACCGGTTCAAATCCAATCTAACCAGTTCGATTTCGACCAATTCGGGTTGGTTTATCGATTTTTCGATTCTTTTTACACCCCTTACAGAAATCATGAAACCCTAATGTCAACTAGGCCACTACTAGTCAACCTACTTTTGATTCAGTTCAACTCAATTTCCTTCTCAAAAGCAGTGTAATCAGCTTCGTGCATTTCTTCAAAATAATTATAACATGTCATTTGTGAATCAAGCAAGAACGAATTTTGCTTTATCCTCTTCCTCTGCTCCTACATCTAATCCTCATTTTTCAAGTATTCTGGTTGTCCTTTCTTCTACTAATGGTCATCATATCAGTCCCCTTAAATCTTGAATTCTTTATTCAGGTGCTACTGATCATATGATTAGTTCTTTATCTTGTTTTTCTTCCATAAATTCATCTGCCAATTTTTCTATAAAGTTACCTAATGGTTCATATACTAGAGTCACACATATAGATACAGTTAAACTTTTTGATTCTTTTGTTTTAATTAATGTCCTGTATGTTCCAACATTTACTTTCAATCTCATTTCAGCCAGTAAACTAGTCTCACAATTATCATATTTTCTTCTATTCTCACATGATTATGTTATATTTAGGACTTCTTAAATTGGAGGACGATTGGAATAGCTAAATAATTATAAGGACTATACCATTTATTGAAAGTACGAGGCATCTCTTATGTTTCTTGTAAATCTGTTGATCCTGTTTTTTTCCTTCATATAGTTTTGTTAGCAATAATTCTCACATATGGCATTGTCGCCTTGGACATAACTCTTATTCCAGATTACATTATGTTGCTTCTGATCTTTCAAACTTCACATATAAGCATAATAAACATTGTGATATTTTTCCTCTTGCTAAACAAAAAGATTTCCTTTTCTATTGAGCATATCTACACTTCTGTTTCCATATTTGAACTTGTTCATTGTGATGTATGAGGACCTTTATCTATACCCTCTTATAATGGCTTCAAATATCTTTTGACTATAGTAGATAATTTTAGTAGATATACTTGGATATACTTGCTTAAATCAAAATCTGAGACTTAGCATTACATTCAATCTTTTTTTTGGGTTGAGACTCAATTTAATTCCTAAATTAAAGCTGTTCATATTGTTAATGCTTTGGAATTTGATATGAAACAATTTTTTTGCTAATAAAGGTGTTATACATCAACATAGTTGTGTATATACATCTCAACAAAATGTCATTATTGAAAAAAAAACATCAACACATTAAATGTTGCTCGGGCCCTTAGTTTTCAATTCCGCACTCCTTTAAATTTTTGGAGTGATTGTATTTTAACTATTGTTTATCTTATAAACTAAATATCAATTCCAATTCTTTCAAATAAATCACCTTAGAGTACTAGCAATGGTCTAGTCATTGCTAAGTCTAAAATGAAGTCCAAATTTACTCTTTTAGCTATAATGCATATAGTTTAGTTAAATAATCTACATTGATCTAGTTATTTCAAAGTCTAAATAATAATATAATATTATATATTTTAATATAAAAATATATTTTTTAAAATTTTACAAATACACTTAATATATTAAATATTAAATATTAATTTTAGTAAACAATAAATTATTTTTTTAATTTTGTAAATACACTTAATATATTAAATATAAATTTTAGTAAACAATTTTTTTTTTTAATTATTTCCTCACTCAAACACTAGCACAACTTATTGTACCAACCAAGCACCATCTACAAAACATCACCAAACTGTCATCTGCCAAATACTAGACATGCACAAAGCTATTATATATTTTTTTCACCATTGTGTCAAGTTATCTGATCAGCAAGAACCAGCAAAACTAGATGAAAGATTAGAGAAAAATAAGACCAACTTAAAATAACAAATTCTTGCTTTACCAATAGCAAATCACAAAAAAATAGAAGTAACGAATAAATAATAGCAATTACACAGTTAAAGCTATGGTTGAAATAGATTAAATTTCTATTGAAAATGAGTATATAAACAATTCTCAAAGTTATAAATTGTGGACGGTTAAGAACTTAAGAGAGCTATGTATTTAACAAAATCAGACTGTGGTACATAGTATAGAGTTTTAAACAGGAATTAAGAAAAATGATTCACACACATTTCTATTAAAAAGGGACGTATAAATACAGATTGAGAAACTTAAGTTACTCCTAAACTTATGCTAACGTATAACAACGTATATGAAAATATGGGAAAGTATGAGCTGTACAGATTTCCTAAACTAGCTGATCACAGGTGTCGGATTATGATGCTGATTTTCTGCATGAATGGTAGCTGTCCTTATATGCCCCCTCAAGATTAGGGGTGGCAATATATGACACGACACGTTAACACGACACGATAAAAGCGGGTTAGTGTTTAGCCTTAACGGGTTTCGGGTCAAATCGTGTCAACCCGTTAAGACACGATTTGATAACGGGTCATAACGGGTCAAACCCGTTATGACCCGTTAAGACCCGTTATGACCCGTTAAGACACGTTAACCCGTTAAGACCCGTTAAGACACGTTAAGAAATTTAAATTTACTTTTATACCCTTAGCTAAACTTTAAAAAATCCTAATTTAAAATTAGATTTATACTCTTAGACACTTAGCTATCCCATTTAAGTACTTATTAAAAAATCATTAACGAGTTAATTCATTGTTATTTAATATGTTTGAGTTATAAATTTAATATTTTACAATGTGTGGATCATATTTGTGTGTTTATCATATTTTATAGTGTACTACTTATTGAATTATAATTTTAAGATTGTAATTTATAATTAATTTTTTACATTTTATAACTATTGTTTAAGTTTTAATATTTGTATAAAATCAATTAGGTTAAACTCAAACGTGTCACTAACGGGTTTGCGGGTTGAAACGTGTCAAATCGTGTTATATCGGATCGTGTCATAACGTGTCATATAGTGTCAAAGGTCTTAACGGGTCTTAACGGGTCGTGTCGTGTCAACCCGTTATCTTAACGGGTCGTGTTCGGGTTGAAGTTTTTGACACGAAATCCTTAACGGGTCGTGTTCGTGTTGACCCTTTAAGCATTATATACACGTTCTGACACGACACGAACACGACCCGTTAACACGTTTTGACACCCCTACTCAAGATGGAGGTGCCATCTGCAACACCAATCTTGGATCTTAATAGTTGAAAGCGCTAACGTGTTAAGGATTTTGTAAGGAGATCAGCTAGTTGATCAATTGTATGGATGTGATGCACACGAATGGCTCCCTTCTTGACAAGATCTCGAACAAAAAGGAGATCAATTTCAATGTGTTTCATCCGTGTGTGTTGGACTGGATTTAGACTGAAGTGATTTGCACCAATATTATCACAAAACAGTTGAGGTGCTTCTGTGAGAGTGAGACCAAGTCCCTTGATAAGTGAATGAAGCCAAACTGTTTCTGATGTGGCAGTTGCTAGTGCCCAAAATTCTGCTTCTGTGGATGATCTTGATACTGCTCGTTGCTTGCGTGCAGACCATGAGATTGGATTAGAACCAATGAAGGTAATGAAAGCAGTGGTTGAAACCCGAGTGTCTGTATTTGATGCCCAGTCCGCATCACTGTAAGTCTTGAGTTGGAATTGATCATGCTTTTGTAGGAGAAGGCCATGAAACATGGTCTGTTTTAGATACCTGAGAAGGCGTTTTGCTGCAGTCCAATGGGTTGATGTGGGCTTCTGCATGAACTGGGATAATCTGTTGACTGCAAAGGCAATATCTGGCCAAGTGAGGCCCAAATACTGAAGTGCTCCAATGGTCTTGCGATACTCAGTGCTATCAGCACAGTCTGAATTATCTTGAGCCGTAAGCTTAGCTATAGTGGACATTGGAGTGAGTGTTTCTTTAGCATTGTCCATGGAGGTTCGGGAAAGGAGGTCCCGTATGTACTTATGTTGTGTGAGAAAAAGGCCTTGTGGTGTTGGAATCACTTCTATTCACAAGAAGAAATGCAAGGGGCCCATGTCTTTGACTGAGAATGTAGAGCCGAGCTTTCTTATAATGTCATTTACAAAGCTAATTGTGTTGCCAGTGACAATTATGTCATCAACATAAACAAGGCAGTAGCACAAGATATCATTAGATTTATAAATGAACAAAGAAGTGTCAGTGGCCGAGTGAACAAAACCAAAGCTGAGGAGTGCATCCCGAAGGGCTTGGTACCACTGTCGTGGTGCTTGTTTAAGTCCGTAGATACTCTTTTTGAGCTTGCAAACATGCTTAGGATTGGATGGATCTTCAAATCCTGGAGGTTGGTGCATGAAGACTGTTTCTTCAAGAGTGCCATGCAAGAATGCATTGTTGATATCTAATTGTCGAAGAGACCAGCTATTCATAACCGCAATAGTTAGAAGAAGCCGAATTGTTGCTGGTTTTATCACAGGGCTGAAGGTTTGAGAGTAATCAATACCGGGCCTTTGATGAAATCCTTTAGCGACAAGTCGAGCTTTATATCGACTGATTGTGCCATCTGGATTTCGTTTCTTTCGAAACACAAATTTACACCCAACAATATTCTGGCCAGGAGTGGGAGGTACCAGGTCCCACGTCCCATGTTGAAGAAGGGCTGTTACTTCTTCTGACATTGCCTTGCGCCAGTGAGGGTCTTTGAGGGCTTGACTGACACAAGAAGGTTTGGGTGGTTCAGGTAATGGGTGCTTGGTGGTGCTGTGAAGTTGTTTTGGCCGAAAGATATTGTTCATGGATCGAGTAATGATAGTTCTCGGACGTTGTGGGGGTGAGGAATTTATTGAATTTTCTAGTGGGGTGACAGAAGTAGATAAAGGAGTGGCAGAAGATATAGGAGGTACTTGAGCTGGAGCTTCACTTGGAGGTTGCACAAGAGCTGGAGCTTCACTTGGAGTCGAAGAAGCAGAGGGGAGATCTCCTTGAGGCCGTGTGATTGCTGGAAGTTCCCTGGAAGCAAGTTGCAGAATTGGTCTAGAATGAGAGGGTATTTCTGGTGTTGATGAATCAGTGGGAAATTGTATGGGAAGCTGTTTGAAAGGATAAACAGACTCATCAAATGTTACGTGCTTGGAGATGTATAGGCGCTGACTTGGAAGATGAAGACATAGATAAGCACTTTGGCTGGTGGAGTACCCAACAAAAACACACGGAACAGATTTCTTTTGAAATTTGTTTGTGTTATACGGCTTCATCAAGGGAAAGAAGCATAAACATCCAAAAGTACGTAGTTTTTCATATCTTGGCTGCTGCTTGAAGAGAACTTGAAGAGGTGATTTATGTTGGAGAACAGGTGATGGAAGTCGATTTATCAAATATGTGGCTGTAGCAAAAGCATAAGCCCAATATTCTGATGGAAGAGAGGCATGACTAAGGAGAGTTTGACCTGTCTCCACAATGTGCCTATGACGACGCTCAGACACTCCATTTTGTTGGGGTGTATAAGGAGCAGTCGTGTAATGGCTAATGCCATGGGCAGTGAAGAAAGGTCGGAGAACAGTAAACTCACCTCCATTATCGGAATAAACTGCTTTAATGTTTGTGTTAAAACGAGTTTCTATCATTTTGTAGAAATGAGGAAATATTGTTTTAACATCTGATTTGTGATGCAGGGGAAAGAACCAGACATATTTTGTAAAGTGATCAACGAAAATAACATAGTATCTGTGACCATTGAGACTAGGAGTGGGAGAAGGTCCCCATACGTCAGTGTAAAGCAAATCAAATGGAGCTGTGCTTGTTAAACCATGCTTGTGAAATGGTAACATATGAGCTTTATTGATGGCACACGAATGACAATTATTATAACCAGAATTACATGAACTGGTGGGAAGAGAAAAAGAGCTAATTAGCCGAGTAACAACTTTGGATGATGGATGACCAAGGTGCTGATACCAACCAGTTGCGGATGTTCGTTCATGGACAAAAGCAACTGGAGTAGCAGCAGGGAAGGAAGGCAGAGGATAAATTCCATTTTCACACGGTCCTTGAAGTAGAGTCTCCCCCGTTCGACGATCCTTCACAAGAAAGTAAGTTGGGTGAAATTCCAGGACGACATTGTTTTGCTTTGTGAAGTGGTGAACATATATCAAGTTTTTATTAATAGTAGGAACACAGAGAGTATCTTTAACGTGAAAATTTCGGGTTGGAAATGAAAGAGTAAGTGAACCGGAATGAGTAATGGGCAAACTTGATCCATCTCCAATAATAACCTTATCAGTACCATCATATTCAGAGTGAAATTGTAAGTTTGAAACCTGAGAGGTAATATTATGAGAAGCCGCTGAATCAATGAGCCAACGTTTATCCGGACTAGGAGTGGCAGTTGTGCAGTTCACAGTGGCTTCAGAGGGCTTCAATTTCGGGCAGTATTTAGCAATGTGGCCCTGTTCATCACAGTATTGGCATTTGGGAGGATACTTGTATTGCTTGGACTGCCAAGGCTTTGATTTAGAGTCAGTCTTCGATGGTTGATAATTTGATGAAGATTGAGTCTTGAAGGAGCGTGAGTCCCTGCATTGAGTGGAGTTGGCAGTAAGGACCAAGGATTGGGTAGTGGAGTCAAGCCGTCAAAGATAGGCCTCATGACCAAGTAGCAGATCATGTAATTCTTCAAATGAGAGAGAAGACTCTCGTGCTCGAATTGGGGCAACTATGTCGCAGAAGTCAGATCCTAAGCCATGAAGAACATATAAGGTGATGTCATCTTGGGATAACGGTGCATCAATGAGGGCAAGCTCATCGGCAATAGTTTTAACAGAGTGGAGGTACTCTGTAATGCTGCGAGTTCCACGCTGCATGAGGGTGAGATCCTCTTTGAGCTGCATGACACGCGTCCTGGAGCGACTAGCATAAAGTTTTGTTAGTTTAGTCCAGGCTTGATGGGACGTCTTGGAGTTTGCTATGAGTGGTATCACAGCTGGGGACACTGAAGTCAGGATGGCACTTAGAATAAGTTTGTCCTGACGGAACCAAAAGTGATGAGCTGCAGTGGTAGCTGCATCAGGCTCTGCATTAGGCGACGTCGGTACAGGTGGGCAGGTGTGAGTGCCATCGACATAACCAAAGAGGTTATAGCCGAGAAGAAGCGACTCGAATTGAGCATGCCATGAAGGGAAGTTGGTTGGTGTGAGACGTGCGGTGATTTGCTAGTTGGCATTGATAGCTATTGGAACATTGTCAGAGGAAGAATTAGCCATGGCGGAAGCAAGAAAGACAGGAAATACTCGTTGGAGTTTTTGGGGCTTAAACTGATACCATATAGAGTTTTAGACAGGAATTAAGAAAAATGATTCACACACATTTCTATTAAAAATGGACGTATAAATACAGATTGAGAAACTTAAGTTACTCCTAAACTTATGCTAACGTATAACAACGTATATGAAAATATGGGAAAGTATGAGCTGTACAGATTTCTTAAACTAGCTGATCACAGGTGTCGGATTATGATGCTGATTTTCTGCATGAATGGTAGCTGTCCTTATACATAGAGCTTGTGACTTTTCATAAATAGTCTCAAGTAAATAGAACAGAAATAGAAGACGCAAACAAATTGAAATTTTGTTTCCACATTCAAACTGAAATTTGGCATACTGATATAACTTGTGACTTTTGTTTCCACATTCAAACAAAATAAGTCTTGAGTAAATAGAACAAAAATATAAGACGCAAACAAACTGAAATTTTGTTTCCATAGAACAAGAAATAGAGCTTGTGACTTTTCAGAAACAGTCAGCAGCTCCAGAGTAGTTTCCACATTCAAACTGAAATTTGGCATACTGATATAGCGCCTCTACCTGTTTTGTTCCTATATGGGAAAACGGGATCATCATTTATGAGTTCAAATTCACGACGAGAAAAATCTCAATTTTAGGTGCCGAACTTAAATAATTGGCACCAGCAACACATCTAATAGATCAACAAGATTTTCCTACTGAAATGATAAAATCGAGGACAGCTCACAATTCCCTAAAAAAGCTCATTTTTTTTGTAAGTACAATAGAAGATGGAACTACCGAAAAATATTAACCTGAACTACACGTATATGTGAAACATGATCTGTAGTCGTTTTCACAAGATTTCCAAACACATTTGATTGGATTTTGCGTATGAGACTATGAATTTTAAAAGAAAAAAAAATACTAATACCCTACCACATATAACCAAATACTCCATCAAAGCCAATGCTAATACAAACATCACTCGGTAGCTTAATTCCAGAAACCCATAATCATATCTTAGAGATTTATTTTCAAAAGAACACGTAAATATACAATAAATACTAACGCGACACGAATAACTTTAAAAATCAAAGTTTATAATTTAATTAAACCTAAGTTTTCTTTCCACCTCAATAATTTTCCCAGAAACCAAACAGAGCCTCAAGAAAACCATCATAATTTATTCCAAAAACCATCTGCTTCTGAAGAGTTAGGGCTACGTGAGCCGGGGGAACGAAGCGAAACCCTTAAAATCCCAGAGAAGGAACAATAACCAGAGGTGCGAAGCGAAACCCTTGATGTGGAGGGGTGCGAAGAAGAGAAAAGTGACCGAAACCCTTGAAATACTAGAGGTGCGAAGAAGAAGAAAGTGACCGAAACCCCTGCAAGTTGCAATACTAGAGGCACGAACAAAGTACCGAAACCCTTGGAAAATGTCAAGGGAAACTCTTCGCGCGTCTTTCCTGCAGATAAAATCATAAAATAATCATATGAAAGGGTAACAGTAACTTGCCATATATAGCGAGGCTGAAGTGTTTACTGTAGCTAAAACCTATCTTTGAAGTCTTTATATCCGGTCCAATGCTTAACATTTTTTGCATTCGAAGTCTATATTTTGGACTTGCACATGGCAATGGTTAGATGCTAGTGCTCTTATAAGATTTTATTTTTGTGATATTTCTAATTTATGTTTAAATTTTAACGTAAACTGAAACGTCAGGATAAGTAGTACTAGGCTATATACACTCATTCGTGTCAAAAATTTTATGTATGCACCTAAACTTACTATTATATGCGAGGCAATTCACAGTGAAATAGAGTCTATATCTGTAGTTATGCAGAGAGATCTAACTCTTGCATAAATAAATCACAGGACAGAAGTAGAACTATAACCTTCATAACTTCATATTTACAATAACATATTGTATCAAATAATTACATAATCTAGTTATTTCTCTTCAAACACATAACATATCCCACTACCATCTGGTAATCTAATTATCCCACTTGTTTACGTACGTGAGAGATCATTCCATCAAATAAGAGGAATATTCTGTAAGATCCTCAGGATACCTCAGAATCTCTTATGATGTTTAGGTCTCATAACAATTTACCTATTTCTACAATAATGCCTATCATTCCATAAAAAATGATATATAAAACTTAAAAGAGTGAGATTTCCAAAAATTTCAGTAAATACACAAATAACGTAACAAAGGTATTATCGGTACATATCAATAAAATGAAATAGTATATATCATGATAAATTAACATCACACATGACTCATGAATGCCTTATACATGTCTTATGCATAACTTGTGCACCCCTTGCAGAGAGACTTATACATTTTCATAAAAAACTTATATAAACATGCGTACATAACCTTTCGTGACATGCAACGATTTTTCTTAAAACTCTTATCTTATTCATAATCACATTCTTATTCTTATTTCTAAATCTTGATAGGCGTTACGTATCACCGTCTCCTGTTGGGCTCTCCACTATTATTACCAGTGGTTGGGCCTTATCCACCATTATTATCCGTGGTTGGGCCTTATTCATATTTCGTCAGTCGTCCCGTTGTGACGAGCCTTATCATATTCTTATCAGTCATACAGACGTTACGTATTATTGTCTCAGTTATGATGTAAACAATCTTATTATACGACAGATGTTACGTATCGTCGTCCCTGTCGTCATATTAGTTATCTGGACGTTACGTATCACTGTCCCCGTGATGACGTGACTTTAGACTTATCTTAGTCTTATCATATTATTATAGAGTTTTCTTGTCTTATTTTCCTTATGACAAACATCATGACTTATGACGACACGTATGTGACAAAATGAGACATGAACATAACTTTAGACTTTTGAATGCATATTTCATGTCCTTATGAGTCTTTTGACATACAGAAACATAACACTGTAACATACATCATGTACATATACATTTATGTCACATAATCTCGTAACGTCAAAACACAACAAATTATGTTGAAATTATTAAATAAAATAATAAAATATTAAATTCCCAAGGGCTGGTTGAACACTATAGGTGCTCAAAATTTACTTTCTTTTATTTTAACTTTACCAAATTCCTTATTTATATAACATTAAAATTTCCATAACTTCAAGAATAAAATTCAAGCCTAAATCCTTATGTTTTTCTTAGTTATTTTTTCACTAATTTCTTATATGATAATTCTTGAAAATCTTCAAGTAATCTAGAGTTCCTAAACTAATCATAATTATTTAAATAACATCCAAATAATTAAAATCAATTAGATAGAAATTAGAATAAAAAATTCACCCATAAACCCTATTAAAGCCGAAAGCTTCTAAGGTGAGTTTCTAATTTTTTTTTTGTCAAACAAAAGCTTCTTATTTTCACATAAATTCTTTAATATATCAAAATATAACATATTCCTAATTTCTTGTAATTTCTTTTAGTATTTTTTCATAACAAAATCCGAGTTAAAACTCACTAGATTTCATTTAACCACTTAAACAAAATTTAAGATTAAATAAGTAACAAACATTATCTAATTTTCAAATAAATTATTCTATGCCAAGATTAGGTTAAATTGTGTACTTAAAATTTTTTCCAAAGCTTAGTTTGATGATTGAAGTAGGTTTTGTGCAATTTCTCCTCCAAGGCCCTAATTTGCTCTCTTTTGATGTTTTGGTGAAGTGAGTATGTTTGAGTGAGCTTTCTTGCTTCTTTTTTCACTATGGTCGAATGTTCTCTCTAAAGGGAAGAGAGGATAAGTTTAAATACATATATATAGGCATAAAAGGCATTATATACAATGACTTAAGGGTGAAAACACTTAGGGTATTTGGCAATCCCCTTAGCCGAGAGTGGTGAGGTGTCATACCCATTTGTGTCTCACGATTACTTCTAATTCTTAGGTTTATTTGCTAATATCTCATATAATGGTCAAGTTTGATCCACCTACAAGCTTATCTTGATCAAGGGCTCAAAGGATTCCAACACATGGGGTGAAAACAAAAGAGCATCATGAGTGGTCTCCAACGGGTACAATCCAGCCATTTGGCCTTCCAAAGGTCACACAACCATCTCTAGGGGTTTATCCCCATTTTCCATATATTTAAACCCCCATTGGTACACTTGGGATAGTTTAAAAGGTTTTTCTAAGACTTGGTTAGGGTATAAGTTGGCAACTAATGGATAATTGGATCATTAGATTGGTTTCTAACTAATCATTTGCCATACACAATTTCTTCATGGTTTTTGGCTAACCATCCTTCTAAATAATTTTCCTTAACATGTCACAGACCCCCTTAAACCTGTAATGATGCCAAAAATCTTGAAAACCAATCAAATTTTGCCTCCATGAGTAAGGCAGTGCTAATTATCCAATTTAGGTTTCAATTCTACCATTTTCAGGTCTAATCACTTCTCACCCAACTAAGTCCTTGATCCAGTCCGTTTCTTTAAAAAATAAAAACATGAGAGTTCTATATCTTCCTCTTAGTGATTTATATAATTTTGAATCACCTCATTCTAAAATCAGATGAGAAAGATATGCTTAATTTACCAAAACCTGTCGAAACTACCTGAGAACACCCAATCCGAGCTCACCATGTGTTCTCCTCTTTCACCTCAAATTTTTTTCTTAATCTTCTAAAAATAATTTTTCTCTCAGTTCAAACTAAAATATTCTAGCTAATATCTTACTCAAAGTTTCAAGAATTTGGTCACAATTCATCATATTTTATCCAATAGCTTAAGTGTCTCTACTTTGATTTTAAAACTTATATACCATATGTTTCTAAAAGGTTCCATAAAATATTAAAAAGACTTCTAAAATAAATATATATCCTAAGGAAGCCTTTTAGAAAGAATGGTTATTACAATTTTCTACAAACCTCAATATAATTATCTTAAAGTTTTTGGAAGCCTTTGTTATATATCTACTCTTGGTGGTTCTTCCCACAAATGTTTTGCTCGAGTTCATCCATGTGTTTTTCTTGGTTATCCAGTTGGATTAAAAGGGTATAAGCTGTATAATATCTATACTCACAATATACTAATTTTCAAAGATGTTCTCTTTCATGAATCCATTTTTCCTTTTAAATCTATTTCTTTTTCTTTATCTAATACATCATTGCATTCTCTTATATCAGATCCTGTATTACCAAATCCTATATCAGATATTGTGCTCAATTCTTCCCCATCCACTTCTTCATCTCCTACCCCTATTCAAGTAGAATCTGACTCTACTTCTCTTCCCACCTAAAAATCAACAAGAAGTAGGAGGCCACTTGAATACTTGCAGCATTATCATTGTTCCTTGATTTCTAACAATAAAGTTACTCCTTCTCCTCTAGTTGATGGTTCTTCATGTCCAGATACAGTCTATCCTATTTCTTTCTACTTGACATAATCTAAGTTTTGTAATTCATATAAGCATTTTTGTTCTTGTATTGATTCTCTTTATGAACCACAATTTTTCCATTAATCCATTAAACATCCTCATTGGAGGGATGCAATGGTAGCTGAAATCAATGCCCTTAAATCCAATAATACTTGGCTTTTAACTGAATTACCTCCTGTTAAGCAGTCCATTGGTTGTAAATGAGTGTATCAGTGCAAGTCGAAATCTGATGGCACTTTAGAGCGTTATAAAGCTTGATTAGTTGCAAATGGGTATACTCAACGTGAAAGAATCGACTATTTTGATACTTTTTCTCATGTTGCAACGCACATTATAGTACGTTGTTCTCTTGCTTTGGCTTCTATTCACATCAATTAGATGTAAATAATGCATTTCTTCATGGAGAATTAGATGAAGAGATATATATGAAGTTACCCCCTGATTTCTCTAAACTTGGTGACTTTCAGGTATGCAAGTTGCTTAAGTCCTTATATAGTCTTAAACAAGTTTTTTGTCAATGGTTCTCCAAATTCTGTTTTACCATGGTTACTTATGGATTTAATCAGTCAAAATCTGATTATTCTTTGTTCACAAAGTATTCGGGTGAATCATTTATTGCACTATTGTTATATGTTGATAATATTGTTATTGCCTCTAACAATTCAAAATATGTTGATGATCTTAAGGCTTTTCTTCACTTGCATTTTAAGCTAAAAGATTTTGGAAATTTGAGATATTTTTTGGTCTTGAGATGGCAAGATCTTCCCAAGGTATCTCTATCTCTCAAAGAAAATATGCTTTTAAAATTGTGAGTGATTCTGTACTCTTGGCCGGAAAGCCTACTAAATCTCCTATAGATCAATACTTGAGGCTATCCAAAATCGATTCTTCTGGTCTTTTAATTGATGATCCAGCCTCTTATAGAAGGTTGATTGGTAGACTTCTATATTTGACTTTGGCTAGGCTTGACATTTCTTAGTCTGTGAATACTTTGAGTCAGTTTTTGGATCAACCCCACCAATCCCACCATGATGCCGCCCTTAGAGTTGTCAAATATATTAAGGCCCCGTTTAGAACCCAAAACCTACTTAGTTCATCTTTAAGTTAAACACTCTCAACCATCCAAACACTCCATCCACATTTAGCTCGGTTTGAATTTCCTAAAACTTGATACTGTAGATGACATGACAAAAGCCTATTGGGATAGCAAAAAGCAGATTCCTTTACCTGTTGCCAAAATATTGTGCAGACATAAAAAGTGAAATAAATTCCACATTAGTTCACGTCTGCCATCTTCTTTCCATTACTGGGGTTACGTCTCTCTCTCTCGCTCGACCGAAGGCTGGATTCGTTAATTGACATTCAGCCTCTGTCCGTTACATTTTGACAGTTTGGTTTTTCCCATTTTTCCTTTGCTAGCGTGTGAAATAGACAAAAACTGACAATACACATAAATTTATCTACACTGATCTAAACATCCAAACACATTTTAAACTCATCTAAATGAGTCCCATAAAACTCGCTCAACTATTTTAACTCACTATTATTAATAAAGAACTCAACTAAACTCAATTTATTTTGACATCCAAACGCAATCTAAGGCTACTGCTGGTCAAGGTTTATTTTTCCCCAATTCTTCCTTGTTGCAGCTAAAAGGATTTTGTGATTCAAACTCGGCCACATGTCCTGATTTCCAACGATTGGTTATTAGTTTCTGCATTTATATTGGTGATTCTCTGATTTCATGGAAGTCCAAGAAACAAGTAACAGTTTCCAAATCCTCAGCTGAGCTGCTGAGCTGAGTACCGTTCAATGACATTAACTTATTGTGAACTCAAATGGCTTATTTCATTACTTGCTGATTTCAGTATTATTTTTTCTACTCCATCTGTTTTGTATTGTGATAGTCAAGCAATATTATATATTGCTGCAAATCCTATTTTTCATTAAAGAACTAAAGATATTGAGATAGATTGTCATTAGTCAAGGACATGATTCAAGCTAGCACGATAATTACTTTACATGTATCTTCTGAACATCAATTATGTAATTTTTTTACTAAGCCTCTCGAAACATATAGATTTAATAGTCTTCTTAGCAAGTTGGGTATAATTAATCTACACAATCCAGCTTGAGGGGGCCTATTAGTGTATTAAATATTCTTATTTTGATCACATGTAATCACGTGCACAATACTTAGGATGTGCCTTACGGTTGTGCGAAATCTTTACTGTGTTGCAGAGATTTCATACTTATGAGTTATTTCAACGTTTATGTTCAAGCAATTTTCGATCCTGGTTGAATGCTTACGGAATGGTTATATGACCGACTCCTCTCATGTGATGAAACTCTCAATTTTATGGTTTAATTATAAATAAATAAAAATAAAGGACGTCAATATTTACGTATTTTGACATTGAGGCCTACAGGCTACATATACGGATCTTAGGTTTAAATATACCGTAAGTAGCTGTAGAATTTTATTGTTTATACAAGCTCTCCCTCTTGATAAAACTCTCTACTATGCTTCGATGGAGTTCTCTCTGGTCTTGGAGCTCTCTTCCTCTCTCTGGTCTTCGTTCTCTTTTCATGGATGTCAAAATCAGAAGCCCCTTTCTCT
The DNA here is from genome assembly GCA_036559045.1 of Platycarya longipes. Taxonomy (NCBI): domain Eukaryota; kingdom Viridiplantae; phylum Streptophyta; class Magnoliopsida; order Fagales; family Juglandaceae; genus Platycarya; species Platycarya longipes. Next base: position 138,118 of record CM071798.1, read on the forward strand.
CTGGAGATGCTAAAGAGTCTAAGGTCCATTTCTTATGTCCACTTAATGTATTTTTATTTTATTTTATTAATTTTTACATCATTTTTTAAATACTCTAAAATATTTTTAAAAAAGAAGAATTTTACAATATTATTAAATAATATTTTTTTAATTATTAAATAATATTTTTTTAATAATTAAATTTAAAAAAAAAAAAACAAAAAAAAAAGTTTGACACAGCAAAAAAGACCCATTTGTAATGAAACGAACAAAGAGTGGTGGGACGGCTACCGCCCCCTGTCCCACCACTAAAATTATGTGAATGACCCCACTACTATTATTTTAAATCTTGCATAGTAACTTACTTAGTAATTTCAATGCCTATAAATAGGGGTTTCAGTTGTAATGAAATTCATAAGAAAATATAGAGAGAGAATAAAGTTTCAGTTCTTAAGAGTTCTAAAAGAGTTTCTTATATATTTCTCTCTTGCAATAGTAGTTTCTTTCTTTAGTTTTATAACACGTTATCAGCACGAAGTTCTACTGATACTGAAGTTAGTGGTCTTCTACTTCAAGTAAGTTGTTTAATATATTATTTGCAATCTTCGAGATAAATATTAAAGGTAATATTGCTGAATATTACTTGATAAAATTCTACTTTTATTCTCATGATAATGTGAATATATTTCTTAAATTCACAGATTTATTATTGTGATATAATATCAAATATTGAGATTTATTACTATTGACATTTTTGGAAAAAATTATTTATCTAGGATCCTTGATGAGATCCATTTGGATATAATGATGAACTTGGGAGATACAATCATAGAATAAAATTATGTGTCCCTGAAGGACCATGCTGTGTATCTCATGGTGAAAAATCATCTTACTGTGTGAAATGAATTAAGAGAAAGATATGAGCACCAGGAGATGTAATTCTCTCGAAAGATCATTATGACTTATTGCACCTGAAGTTGCAAGATTTTAAGAGTAGTATTGAATATTCTGCACTCTTTAAAATCAGCTCAATATTAAAATTATGCAGTGAGAATGTCACTAATGATTATATATAAAAGAAGACATATTATTTTTTATATCTCGAATGTGCTCCTGTAATAGTAATATCGAAAGTGAAAGTTTAACAAATATTCTGAACTTTTATTTTGTCTTCTAGTGATTGAGCTAAATAATGAGTTTTTGTTAATAAATCATCAGTTACATCCTATTAATGATATTGAATTTACACCATTCTCAGAAGTGAACGGTGCATCTTTTCAAAGGAATTAAGGGCGTAGACGTGGTAGAAAAACTATAGAAGTGTTGATTCCAAAAACGACAACACTAAAGATGATAAAAATATATCGTATCACCAGAAGTGATCCAACTCAGAGAAGGGTAAAGGCCCTCAGAATAATTTTTCATACAAAGATGAAGATGTTTGTCATAGATGTAATATGACTGAACAGTGGTCACGTACCTGTTGTACTGCCAAACACTTGATTTACTTATACTAAGCTTTTATATATAAGCTTATTAATATTTCATCATGTTTTGAAATAATGAAATTTCGGTGCCTGAAGTACGACAAGAAATTACTTGGGATAATAAAGTCCTATCTAAATTTGATTCTCTTACAAATAAATGTGAACCAGAAGTTTAGAGGATTATCTATCTACAAAGTGTTGCAAATCAATTATATGATGTATTTACTGACATTAAAGGTGTTGTAAAATCATATATTACTGCTGTTAATGCTTAAGCAAGAATTGAAGTCTCTGAAGGACAAATTGTTAAAACAGCAATAGATGAGTCTAAGATACACCTGAAGTGTTGAAGACCTATTGATGCAAAAGAGAAAAATGAAAATAAATCGGTGCTCCTAAAGAGACCGTACCTATAAAATAAGATCTATCCAAACTTTCTGTATAAAATACAAACCTCTTGAAGAGGAAACTCCTGAAGAGTACAAAACTCCTGAAGAGAAAACTCCTTAAGAGTATAAATCTCCTGAAGAGGAATCTCTTGTAGAGGTGTTTCATGAAATGTTTTCCCTGGAGAGGAACAGGTACCTGAAATAATGAGATCTTAATACATTTCACGAATACTGGAAAAATTCTGGATAGAAATAAAACTGTTGTCGACAACATATTTTCATATATGATGGCCCTTGACATTACCAGAAGTAATGAAGAAAGTGAGCAAAAAACCGTCGAAAAATGTCGACGTAAAAATGATTGGCCAAAATGAAAAGCAACTAGAAGCTGAATTAAAATTGCTAGCAAAGCGAGAGGTATTTGGACCTGTTGTCCAAACAACAAAGCGTGTAATGCCTATAAGATATAAGTGAGTATTTACACGAAAGCGTAATGTGAAATGAAATTGTGCGGTATAATTTGTCGCACAAGGTTTCCTGCAGAAACCCGAGCGAGAGTAGTTATGAGGAAACATATTTCTTTGTTATGAATGCAATCGCATTCATATTTTTAATTGATTTGGTTATTACGAAAGGATTAACTATGCAGTTAATGAATGTGGTCACTGCATATTTATAAGGATCATTAGATCATTACATATATATAAAGATATATGATACTTGAAGCATCTAATCCAAGTACATTTAGGAGTATATACTTTATAAAACTTCAAAGATCTTTATATGGATTAAAGTAATTCGGACACATGTGGTATAATTAAATCAACGAGTATCTATTGAAAGAAGGATTTGAGAATAATCGTATATGCCCATGTATTTTATCAGAATTCGGATTTGCCATTATTGCAATTTATGTTGATGATTTACCTTGTTAGAACTCCTGAAGAGATCACAAGGGCTGCTAAAAATTCAAGAAATGCATTTGAAAAGGAAAGATCTTATTATTCAATTGATAGATGAGTTACAAGAATTTGAGACTTCTAGCCTCATCTCTTAAATGCATTTGCTCTTCATAAAGCAACATACCATCCTTATCTAAAAGATTAGGCAGTCATAATAAAGAGGCAAGTAAGGATTTTAAATCCTTATTCTCTTGCTTTAAGTCTGCAATTTTTCTGTCAGACTCTTGAACAAGTCGTTGAAGTACGGAAACCTTCTCGTTAAACTCCTCAATCTCACGATTTTTGGATTGTAATCGGTTGGAAAATCCGACAATAGAGGAGAAGTATCGGGTGCCGAGAGACACCAACTCATAAACGGCTTCACGATCTGACTTATTAGTCAGATCATTTGCTTGCTGCAACATGGCACCTGCGGAAGATGCAGGAATAATTTGTAATTGAGGTGAAAGATACCTCATATGTTGATCGTGAGAAATATTGAAAGGAAATTGATGAGCCATTGAGAATTTGTAGAATAAGAATGCAAATACAGATGAATTATAGATATGAGAAGAAGATTTGATGCGTACTAAATGAAGATAAAGACGGTTTTTATAGAAATGGAAATAAGAACAAAATAAACCATCATCTCTTCAAATCTCACTTTACAAGATATGCTGGATGCATAATGTCAAAAGCCAGCGAAATTAATTACAGCTATCCCTATTTTCTTGTAAACGCTGAACATCTACCGTTAGCTGCTGTTGTTGATTTTGTATCTGAGCCATCTCTCGTTCCAGCTCTTCTACTCGTGTTTTCAGGTCACGAGAATACCAGTCTATAAATTTCTTCAGCTCCTTGTTTTCTTGTCTTAAATCTTTATTTTTTCTATTTTTAGTTGCAAGCGTTTGATGCAACTCAGATATTTGATTTTTAAGATGATCAACCTCACTCGTTCTCACCAGTAGCCTTTGAGACATTGTTGTAAGAGAGGCTGCATATTGAGCACTGAGGGTTCTTGATGCTGCAACAATTTCAGGATCAGATTTACTAGAAAGATATATCTCTGCTCCTATCATGGTATTTACTGCCTCAGGAGAAAATATAAGTGGTTGAGGTATAAAATGTTCATGGTTCAAATCTGGGACATTAGAATTTCTATCAGACATAATATCGTTCTGGATGAACAACAACTAAATCTATGAGGAATGTGAGATCTTTTTGCTGGAGTAAACCAATGGTAAAATTGGTTATATTTAAACAACAACCCGAAACCTTCAAATCTCTTCAAAATCTCGTTTGTCAACAATGTCAAGCGGATTTGATTTTCCGCCGAACCGATAATATTAGACTTCAAAACTTTTACAGTTTTTATCATAAATGGATGGTTTCCAATGTTATTTCCGCCATATATAAACAAGTTCTCCCTAATAACGCCGAATGGGGGGAGGAAAATTTTAGATGAAAATATTATCATGTTCTCTCTAATACATTATTTAGATGGAAATCATGTTTGAATTCGTAATCTGTTATATATGCTGAAATAATGTTTGCTTATTACTTAAAACACTAATGCATATTATCAGGGGGAGTTTAAGTATTACTGCAGGTATCAGATTTCTACTAAGTCTGTCAACCAGATATTATCTTCTACATCTTCAAATCACTCAGAAATTATTGCAATTCATGAAAACAAGTTTAGAGTGTATTTTGATTGAGATCAATAATTTTACATATTCAAGAAAAGTGCGGTCTTCCCATGATCAATGATAGTCCAACAATTTTATACGAAGATAATGCTACTTATCATTCAAATTAAAGGAGGATATATCAAAGATACGATCAAGTGATAATCTAGCAAATTTATTCACGAAGACATCACCAACTGCGACATTCAAGAAAGTTGTGCAGAATATTAAAATGTGAAGACTCAAAAATCTATCATCATGCACTTTCCAGGGGGAGTAAAAGTCGTGAAGACTTGTGTTGATTGTATTCTTTTTCCTTCGTTAAGGTTTTGTCCCACTGGGTTTTCCTTTGCAAGGTTTTAATGAGGCAATCTTAAAGCACTTATGGATACATAAGAAGATTGTACTCTTTTTCATTCGCCATTAGTTTTTCTTCCCATTGGGTTTTTCCTTGGCAAGATTTTAACGAGACATATTCTTTATGGGTGGTCATTCAAGGGGGAGTGTAATGAAATGAACGTAGAGTGGTGGGACGGCTGCCGCCCCCTGTCCCACCACTAAAATTATGTGAATGACCCCACCACTATTATTTTAAATTTTGCATAGTAACTTGCATAGTAATTTCAATGCCTATAAATAGGGGTTTCAGTTGTAATGAAATTCATAAGAAAATATAGAGAGAGAAGAAAGTTTCAGTTCTTAAGAGTTCTAAAAGAGTTTCTTATATATTTCTCTCTTACAATAGTAGTTTCTTTATTTAGTTTTATAACACCATTATCATTTTCCTTCTCTTTTACTCTCCCTCTTGTAGAGTTTATCTCTGTGGTTTACATCCCATCCTCTAAACTTAGGTCTCATCTCTCTGGCTTTATTTCTTCTGCTTTAATTTAAGTCCCATCATTACTTTATGTCTTCTGCTCTAATTGTCTCTTCCTCACTTTCTCTATTATACCCTTGCATACTGAACCTTCAATCTCCATATACTCTTTGGTGGGCTTAAATATTGCATTTATTTTACCCCTAAACAATTTACAACATCAACATCTTCTAGCTCCTAGGAAAGTCATTTGCTCTCCCCAGGGTCCAAATCATGGGAACTCAAGTCTTCCTCATTGACAAGGCAGAAGGTTCAAAAGCCTATCTTTTAGTAATATTGCGTGGAGCCAGAGTACCAAGGATGACCGAAATGGTTCTTCACATGATGTGAATTGTATTGGTGAAGAAAATGAAAGCTTATACGGCAGTGATGAGCCAGTTCCTAGGTGGCCCTGAATCAATTGCATCAATGATGATGTTCTTACAGATGCTGATTTTTGTGAGTACCTCGTGTGGTGCTTTTGATAGTGGAACATCATCAGTGTGCAATATAGCGACTGACTACGCTGACGGCCTAGTAAGAACATCATCATTGATGCAATTGATTTAGGGCCACCTAGGAATTGTAGACTGCAAATTCGATCGCCATTTGTTAAAATCACCTGCATAGTCTGTGTCAACATATCCAGTTACTAGACTATCTTCACTCTTCTCGAATCTCAAACCAATATCTACGGGCCCCAGAATATACCGTAGAATCCATTTAGCCGCATGCCAGTGTTTCTTTCCAGGATTATGCATATAGCGACTGACTACGCTGACGGCCTCGGAGATATTAGGTCGTGTACACACCATGTCATATATTAGACTTCCAACAACACTTGCATACGGGATACTTTTCATGCAGTCCTACTCTTCATCATCTTTAGGAGATTGTAATACACTGACCTTGAAATATGGGGCCATTAGAGTACTCACCGGCTTCAACTTTGAGTCTATGTTGAAGTGTTGCAATACTCTCTTCAGATACTGCTTTTGAGTAAGGTGAACTATACATTTCACCCTATCTCTGTTGATCTCCATCCCCAATATTCTTCGTACTTCTCCTAGATCTTTCATTTCAAACTTATGACTCAATTAAGTTTTCAAACGATTTATCTCCACCTTACTTTTACATGCAATCAACATATCATCTACATATAAAAGCAAATAAACAAAAGATCCATTTGCAAGTTTTTTAAATACACACAATGATCGTATTGGCAACGAGTGTATTTCAGGTCCATCATAAAGCGGTCAAACCGTTTGTACCATTGCCGATGTGACTGCTTCAATCCATAGAGAGACTTCTTTAGTCTGCAGACCCATTTTTCTTTACCAGTTTCTTTAAAATCTTCTAGTTGAGACAGATAGATCTCATCTTCCAGATTATCATATAAGAAAGTTGTCTTCACATCAAGTTGTGCTAACTCAAGATCATGTTGTGCAACCAAAGCTAGCAATATTCGAATGGATGAATACTTCACAACAGGAGAGAATACTTTACTAGAGTCAATTCCTCTATCTGAGCGTAGCCCTTGGCTACCAACTAGTTTTGTATCGTATTCTATTTTTAGCAACTTGATCATCTTTCTTATTAAAGTTTCACTTACAGCCAATTGACTTCTTTCCTTGTGGAAGTGGCACAAGTTTCCAAGTCTGGTTTTTATGAAGAGACTGCATCTTCTCCTTCACCGCCTTTGTCCATTCATCCCATTCACTGAATTGTATAGCTTCTTTGTAAGTGGTGGGGATCTCACCCCCTTCAACTGGTAATGCATATGTCACGAAGTCTGCATAATGTGTTGGTACACGTTTCTCTCGTCTCGGTCTGTTGGTTGCTACTGATTCAATTTGACTTAGAGATATTATGACTGGACTATCAACCTCCTCTTATCTGTCCTCTCTTGAATCATTTGGAGTAGTAAACTCTGCCTTCTGTGAATCACCGGGTGTTTCGCCTTCATGGTTGCCTTCATTGGAATCTTTATACTTATGTGACCTAAGCATCTTAGATTTTTTTAATGTAACATATCTACTGACGATTACATTCTTAGACTCTATACACCAGAGTCTATACCCTTTTACACCAGTACTAAAGTCCAAGAATTTTGCTTTATTGGCTCTAGGATCAAGTTTACTTTCTTTAGTATAATAGTAAGCAGGACATCCAAAAATGTGTAAAGATTCATAATCATTAACATGTATACCTTTACACATTTCAATGGGTGTCTTCCCGTCATTGGTAGCTGCGGGTAGTCTGTTGATGAGGTGACAAACATATGTCATAGTTTCAACCCAAAATTGTTTACTAAATCACGTATCCAGTAACATACACCGTACTTTCTCTAGTAAAGTACAATTCATTCGTTCTGCCATACCATTTTACTGTGGTGTTCCTCGTACTGTGAAGTGTCTGACAATTTTCTATTTTCGACATACTTTCATGAAAGGGTCTAGAGTGTACTCCCCTCCATTATCTAATCTGAGCCACTTGATTTTTCTGTTGGTTCGAGTCTCAATCATTTTCTTTCAAACAATGAAGATATTCAGTACTTCATATTTATTCTTCATCATATACACCGACACACAACGAGAATAATCATATACAAAAGTTATAAACCATTGCTTACCTCCCAAAAGTGCAACTTCGGTAGGACCCCCAACATCAGAGTATACATAGTCAAGTATTTCTTGTGTATTATGAACAGTGGTTCCGAACTTGATCCGCTATGCTTCCCCAATACACAGTGCTCACAAAAAGACAATTTGGCAGTCTTGGCACCTTTGAGTAAGCCTTACTTTACTAGTGTTTGCAAAGTTTTTTCTCTAGCGTGTCCCATACGCATATGCCAAAGACTGGTGGTATCAACATCAGTCTCATCTAGCTTCTCACAGCCTGTAGAAGCCCTTCCATCAATAGTAATTTCTTGCAAGAAGTACAAGTTTCTTCGTCTCAAACCTTTCATAGTCACCTGAACCCCCATTACCACTTTGAGAGTTTCTTCTTCAATAGTGATTCTGAATCCCTTTAAATCCACAGATCCTAGCAAGATAAGATTTTTTCGCAAGTTCGAAACGAACCGAACTTCTGTTAGGTCTTGACGGTTCCATCGTGCAGTTTCAACCAAATATTCTCTATTTCCCGAGTCTTACTAGCACTGTCATTGCCCATAAGTACTTCTTCATCATCAATCTTTGTGAAGTAAGTATACCAGTCCTGATTGCGACACATGTGATAGGTACATCCAGAATATCCATTCATCGGAATGACAAATGAATGACGAACCTGTCAAGGCAATGTCTAGATCTTCATTTCTGTCTGTGACATTGGCTGTGGTAAGTTGATTCTTTTGTTGTCCCCTTAGTTTGGGACAATCTTTCTTCCAGTGTCCTTTGTTGTGACAAAAAGAACACTCGTCTTTGGCGAGTTTTCTCCCGACTAATGAACTTGTGATGTGGCTCTAATTTTTGATTGAAAACCTTTCTTCCTTCCTGGATACTTTGATTGTGATTTCCCTCTTATTGTTAATGCTTCACTTGATGTGTCTAACTGTACCTACTTATCTTTTTTACGGTACTCATTGCTAATAAAAGAACTAGATACATCATCAAAACTGATTTTTTCCTTCCCATACAATAGTGTGGTAATTAAATGTTCAAATGATCGGGCAAGAAATTTAACAACAGTATAGCCTTATCTTCATCTTGGATTTCAACATCCAAGTTTAGTAGGTCAGCAAGAATTTGATTGTAACTATTTAGGTGTTCGGACATAGAAATACCTTCACGAAATTGGAATCTTAAGAGCTTTTTCTTCAAGTGCAAACGACTCTTAATGCTCTTTTTCATGAACTTATCTTCTAATTTCTGCCAAAGTTCCTTTGTAATTGTCTCTCTCATGACAAATACTTCTGGTCTTTGCTAAGGCACAAACGGATTATACTACAAGCTTGAGTATTAAACTTCCTCCAATCTTTTTCCGTCATTTCATTGGGTTTTTCTCTCAACGCTATATCCAACTCTTGTTAAATCAAAACGTTCATCACTTCAAATTGCCACATGACAAAGTTAGAAATTCAATAGAACTTCTCAATTTCAAACTTGGCATTTGAAACTGTGGACCTACGCCCAGAGATACTGGCATTTTCAGAGCTCATATCTCCCCCAAAACCTTCCATATGAATTTAAAAAATTTAGAAGATAAATTTCAAATTTCTAACCATACGGATGAGTCCAGAATGATCCAAATAGTTAGAAAATACTATTTGATTATTGAAATCGAATTCCAAATGGCATAGATCAAGCCCAAAAATGAATATGGAATCTGGACGGTCAAGATCGGTTGGCTCGTGTGATACACGCACTGAGGGTGTCTAGGGCACGTGAGCGCCTGGGACACACGCAGATCATCTGTAGGGCGCATGGGGGAGCGTGTGGCACGTGGTTTCACACGTCTTCCACCTATACCGGCGAGTGACAGCGCATGGTAGTGCGTGTTTTTCAATCGTCTTCAACCTCCCACTGTGAGTGGAGTTCGTGGGTACACGTTCCAACCTTCTAACGGTGTGTGCGGACTCCTCCGACGTCCGTTTTCAATTCCGTTTGCTGCAATGGATTCATCTTAACGCAAGGAACAACCTGGAATTGTCAAAAGTTGATTTCAATCAACTTAATTTATGGATAGTGCAAACCGATGACTTTGATACCAATTGTTACGCACAAAACAATACTGTCCAAAATCATACAAGACGATATTTAAATGGTTCAGCAATTTGCTTACGTCCATTGGTGCCAAATTCATTATGTTTGCTTGAGATTGCAAACACTCGAAAATTTTTCACGTCCACTCTCTCTAATTTGCACCCCTACCACTTCTAACACCACCGCACTTACACACACACTAGAGCTCTTCTTTTATAGGAGAAGTTTTGCTAAATAGGACGGTACAACTACATTTGAACTATTGCCTTCACATAGTCATGGTGCATTTTAGTCTCCTATAGCTGCAACAGCTCTATATTAGACAGTGCAGAGATATGGACGGTGTTGATCAGCAAATATGGAACTTCTCCATGCATTCACATGGAAGTATTCACACTTATGCATTTACACTTAAGTAGTCATTTTCAACAACTTATTAAAAAGAAAAAGTCTGGTACTTTGGATAAATAGGTAGGATGGTATGCCAATATAAAAGGGTATAAGTTAATTAAAAAGCAAAAAGGCCAGGCTAGGAAAACTAAAATACTAAAAAAAATTGATAAGACAATCACAAAGCCACGTATTCTTGATTGGAAAATGCTAGTTGCAAGCGGCCTGTGCAAACAAAGCGTGCAAACGTCTTTAATAAAATATTTTTATTTTGTTTATCCCTCCCTTTGTCTATTTTCGTCACCTTTCTCTCTATCTTTTTCTTATCTCGCGAGTCATGATTAAGAAAGTTTCTTCTCGATCAAATCACACTCATTCCCAACTAAAACTTGCATACACTTTTTTGTCTATTTCTCAATCTTCTTCATTCCTCATTTTTCGTTGCAAAATCAAAAGGGAAATGTGCAATTTGAAGTACAAGTAGAAAAAAAGGATAAACCCAAGTTAAAGAACTCTCTCCTTCAAAACTCAAACAAGCCTCCCCTAGAAATTAGTTTTCTTACACAAGTAGATTTAAAACTGATATTTGGTTCCTAAAAAAAAAAAAAACTGATATTTGTAATTTCACGACTTCAATGAAAACATGAGTGATTTTGAATGGTTGCAAAGGAGGAGGATTTCTCCAACGAGGAAGTGGTCCTGCAACAATCAGTATTTGAACTTGGAAATAAAGGGCCGACTTGCAGCCTTTCATAACAGTCTACAAGAGTTTTCCCAAAAAAAAATTAACGAGGAAGTAATGCATACTTTAAATGCTTCTGTTCTTTTTATTTGTTTTTTATTCCTTTTCGTACCGCCCGACTTCTTCCCGTTTGCACATTCCGTTTGTACGTAGCAATGCCCTTCTTGATTTTGCTAGCAAATAAGATGAAAGCAATTGCATGCTTCTACATAATAATTAGAGATTTGGGTTGTGTAAATGCTGACAACCTCTCCATTCTTCTTGAGGGCCCAGGATTATTGGTTTGAGCAGAGCGGATTGGCCAACACATACATAAGAATAGGTGCCATAGTATTCATGACTTGAGCCAGGACTGCACATGTATAATTCATCAAATCCATCCCTTCCAATTACCACCGAGCTTCTTCTACCCTGTTCCATATTAGAGATCAGATCGGAAATAATTAAAACGGTCAACATCTGTCCGATCCAACTCTACGAAACATAACAAATATATAACCATCAGAAATGCTATAGCCATACTCCTGACTTCGGATAAGTAGCGGTTGCTAACCAGTTGTGTCTTTAGTGGATTTAGTTATTCGGTCTTCCGATAATGAAAAAAAAAATGATTTAGAAAAAAGAAAAAGAACTAAAAAAGACCTTGACAGTTAGCGGTTGTAGGAGATGTCAACAGCAACAGCTAGACAAGACTGAAACTGAGCGATTATATGTTAGAAAAAACAGTGCGTTCTGTGTAACTGTCCTATTGTAAAGGCAAATATATCAGGAGATTCCCAAGTGTTTGTTTTACATAAACAGATAATTGATGACACAGAACACTTCTTTGCTTAACTGAATACTCCAAAAGGAAGTTTCAGCTCTCCGGAGAGACAATTTAGCCCCATTGCATAAGGACAAACTTCACCAACAACTATCAACCGGTTATGAAAATTTTGATTCGTGTGCAAGAACATAACAGCAAAAATGAGCTAGTCCTAGAACAATTTTATATGAATGTAAGAGAGAATGGGATTGCTGTAGAAGCATAGTCTCTGGCCTCTAGAGTTATGTATTAGATCCTAGGTGCCCCATTTTGCGGATGGGAAAAGTCACCAAAATCTCAATGTGGCGATTTAAATGCTCTGTCCAACATGAGAGTTTGAAGTATGAGAATCAGTTGTTTGCAGCATTAACTTAGGTGAGCATAGAATTTGAATATTATAAGAAAAAGTACCCTGTCAATGACTGTGAAACGCCGGGGTGCACTGGTGTATATCCGACTCAATTGCTCTGTTAAATGCATATAGTTTCCGTCCTCTTCGCCCTCCACTTCATCTTCGCGTTCTCTTTGGATGCCTCCTGCAGCATCAGCTGTGTTTTGATTTCTTGGAGACCGACCGGACAAAAGTCCTTTCAGCGACTTTTGATCCCATAATTGGCCAAAACCAAATTCATTTTTCTGGCGTAAGTCCGGAGGAACAATTCCAAAGCTTGACAAAAATGGTGGTCTGTTGACGAAATTTGATCCTTGTAATCCTACTGCATAAGTTGCATCCGGCGAGCTCACTGTCAAATGGCTTACAATGGACCCCTTCAGTTGGAGCGTTGAAAACTTGGAGTTTGACACAAAAATCTCGGAGCTCAAGATATCTTCTTGGAGACTCACAATATACTTTACTTCAAACAAGTTCTCTGAGTCACTGTTGATCAGTTCTACCTGCATTTCATTTGACAAAGTATTAAGTTTATTTTTTTATTTTTTTCAGCAAGAAATTTAACTGAAACAGAGATTTACGGCGTGACCATTTGACTTGACCCTGCGGCCATTTGGCCAAACAATTATGATAACCATCTATCTATCCTATTGCCCTCTACAAATCCCAACATCTTTAAATATTCAGAAATATTGTATAGACCCGACTTACATGTCCTGTTTAGAAAATAATTTAAACATAGCTTGAAAAAAAGTACTGTTTCGTGGAGCTCAAAGTTTACTTCTTGCCTATCAAAAGAAGTTTCCTCCATCCTTTATTAATAGCCTACGTAATTATATACACACCTGAATAGACTCTTGAGCATTTCCACTTATATTAAGAAGATCCCAATTAGTTGGAGACCATGGAACTTGTTCGCCATCACCGCAACAATTTAAGGCTACAGATACCCCTCCTCGAATGACAGCATCACCATTCTCCTCCTCGAAGACTGAAGTGTGCAGCAATTCTACGGAGCCTCCATGCCACATGGGAGCCTTGTACGATGTAATCAAACCACTTGGCAACATCAAGGTGGCTGTGCTTCCATTTTCCAATCCCATCTTGGCAACGCAGCTATCACCTATACCTTCAAAGGTGACACCATGGCCACTGAATTCTCTCTCCATATCGATGGGTTGGTAGGGGATTGAAGCCACTTTTGGCAGTGGGAATTCCCTTTTCCCATTATAGTAAGGAATACAACGACATGGAACACAAAGGTGGTGAGTAACCAAATGTTTTGCAGGTATTGCAGAGGATATGGGAATGAATTTGGGGGAGAAAAGTTGACTCCACGCCATGCTCATGCTTCTTTCCTACTTCTAAACTTTTTATTTCTTTCCACCCTTGTAATTGGCGTTTTATCCTCGTGAACTTGAGGCGGTAGGGGTCCACTTATCCTCATGAGCTTGAGGCGGAAAGAGAATGCATTAAGCTTGCAAGTAGATAATGGGATGAGTAGATTTGTTACCTCGATTTTTTTTTCTTTTTTTGTCAAATGCTAGAATAAGTTCTTAACCCTCAAACCCTAACTTATAATCAATGGGAAAAACAAATCCCCAATTTTTTTTTTGAAAAAAAGGCAAGTGTTATTAAGTCTTGAAGTTAATTATTTTGATTCGAATATAACGAGTAAATGGATCACAATCACTTATTTGTTCACTACAATCAATCTTATCCATTCATTTGCGTAACACACAACCAGTGATTGTTTTCACTAAATCTAAGCCAAACTATTCATCAAGTACCTCTTTTTAAGAAAGCCATTCTGCCCACCAAAGCTCCATAGTCCTCAATCGATATGAGCTGTTATTTCTTAATTTCAAGGTCAATGCGTGATTCGATTCAGAACATAAATTGAAATCACTTGTAGTAATAAAATCCGACTTTTGGGCCTTGAAATGAGATTTGGATCAGTTGAATATTTTTGGGGGTGTTATGGTAATAGAGTGATGCCTGACTTTTGAGCCATGATATGTGATTTGAATCAACTGGATAAATTGGGGGTACTGGAGTGATAGACTGTCCCTTAGAGCAATAGCTATAGCTCAAACAAGACATTCCACAGTGGAAGGGACTCTTATGATCACGTCCAATGAGGGTTGTTAAGTTGATTGCCCTCGCTTCCCCTTTAGTTGAGAAAAAAAAAAACCCTTCTATAATTTATAATTAAATATTGGACCTTTTTTAGTTGTTATTTATCTTCTTCATCTTTCAAGTTTTGAAATAAATACCCAACACACCCTGACCACTCATCCACCCCATACAGAACGAGAAAAAAGGAAAAGATGTCTCCTATATTAAACAACCAGAAGATAAGGCCATTGCAACCACAAGTCCTGGCAGACCCTTGAGTAATTATTTACCAAGCACAAGGGAGCAAGTTAAGTACTGAATTATGTGAACACTCCACTTACAATGTAAAATTTATAATTGCAATTGAAATCTTTGTAAGGGATAACTCAACTAACTCAAAGTGCAATGGGAGATGTTATTACAAATTATCGTGCTCAATAACCTGTGCCCCCCTCCAATCTTCGCCGGGTTTCACAACCACGGGTACCAGCATTGAAGCAGGGCCAGTGCAGATAAAGTACTCCTTGCCATACTTCTCTGACAAGGAACCTGGGCTGGATAAATAAATATCTTCAAAACCTATCCGTATCACCCTGAAGAAGAGCTCACGTCCCTAATACACAAGAATCGAGATGAACAAAACAAAACATATAATTAAGTATACCATGAGAAGTCATATCTACTGAAGATCACGTTAGGATATATTTCATCTACTCTATGCTCATAAAAATGCAGGGTATTTTTATGAGCTGAACATATGCCTACTCATGAAAGCTAAATATTTTCTATAAATGCATCGGTCCTAAGTTCTTTCTTTCAACTTGGTTTCTGTTCAAGGCAGTTGAATAAGATATCTATATGGAAAATCTCTGAAGAATTCACTATTTAGGAATTGGTCAAAAACTTCGGGTCCAAAGGAAATGAAACACATAAAGAAGGTTGCACAATATATGCTACAGATATACTATTTAACCCGCCTTGGATTAGAAGTGGAAAATTCCTGGTTACCTGATCAAGTGTCTCATACTTTGAAGGTGGTGTGTTAAAAAATGCCTTCAATCTTTCTTTGGGAGGGGCAGCATAGACTCGAGTGAACTTGTTTTTCAAAATGGTGAAAGGTATGTCTTGCAGAGTCCAAGAGCCTGGTTTATCTTCAGGCTCAGAACCAAAAGAGAACCATCCCGGAGACTCAGCTTTCATTGCTTCTGCTGGAGATAAGATTTCAAAAGGTGAGGATAAAGGCGGGTGTGAGCAGTATGAACAGCCCCGAAGACCTTGGATGGCCGCCCCACCTCGTTTTTTAAATCTAAAATAGCTCAGTATGGCATTTGTTAAAGTCACTGCCTTGCGGCCATTGTTCTTTACTATAACAGCTGTTGCCATGCTTAGTGGATAGAGTGACACCACATAGGTAATACCAAGTGTTCCACAAGTGCAGCTCAATTCCACCTGCAACCGAAAGGAACAATGAAAAGGTCGGGGGAAGGACATTTTCTTCTCTAGATTCTTGTGACTTTGCTTCCACTAAATTAATACCGAGTGAGTTATTTTGAGAAATCCTATATAAGAACTAAGAAGTTTTCAATTAGTCACCAAATAGAAGCATAGATATTGATGAGGAAATGAATTCCAAATCACCAATTGGAACTTTTCTTAATTGTGACTTAATCATGACTTTAGGGGTTGTATGAGTCGTCATTAATTTAAGTACTTCATATCCAGTGCTAAAAAATTCATCGGACACAAAATTTGTGGAAGGGAAAAAGAGTAAAAATGCAATGATTTGAGGTTGTGAAGAAGTATGTGTCATCCGAATATACTTGTCTTATCGCAAATAACTTACTTCTGGTTAACCTTCCCTCCCCACCCCCATTTAAATTTGTGTTGAGTCGTTCATTGTTGTTGCAAGTTCTCTTAGATTTTTAATTTCAGTTTGCAAAACTGAGGCTCCTGTTGGATTTGGAGACGAGGTTGTGAAGAAGTATGTGTCATCCGAATACACTTGTCTTATCGCAAATAACTTATTAATTTTTAAAATTATCTCAACTCATCTCTTCCATCTCATCTTATCTTCAAATCCAGACAGGCCAGAAACTCACTAAACCTGACAATAGAGTACTGGAAGGCAAGCAACTCGAAAATGTTGCCGATCATAATGGTTTTTGAGTCGGATTATGGATAACTAGTACCTGCAGAGCATCGATGGAATCCGAATCAACATCTTTAACGGTCCATTTAGAAGTAGAGAGAAGAGGGGACACTTTGGAACCAGGTTCTGATACGTCATTGATGACCAAGCCTATTCCACCCTTGGCCTTGGTAGAATCTGCACCGCCAGCTGGAATCGTATAAAGAACCTCCTCGAACCCATCATCCTTCCAGTAGACTTTTGGCTTGTACGAAGTGACGTGGGCATCGGGTATTCGAAGCCTTACGGAGCTGCCATTTCTAACAGTCATTTCCACAATTGGAACATTGTCAGACTCCAAGAACTTGATGCCTTTCCGGCCGAACTTCTCATCAAGAGTCTCTGGTATGGTAAGGGTGGTTGCAGATGATGATGAACAAGCCCTAATTATATTTGGTTTTGGGAGAGAAAAGGGAAGAAAAGAAGCCATCAGGGAGAAGAAAGAAACTCTTTTACAGCTTCCACACACAAACTCTTTAACTAGTTTGCTAGCCTCATCCTTATACAACAGCCCCTTTTGTTTGGCTGTGTTTCGGTTTTTGTAAGCAAGCACCTTTTTCCTTTTCCTTTTTCCTTTTAAATTATCTTATTTCTGAAAGAGATCCGTATCATAAACAGACAACTGGACGGGCCAGCACGAGTCATCGGGACCCAACGGCGGACCTACATTTTCCCGGGAGAGCTCAAAATCTTTTTAAATTTTAAAATAGGGGTTTAAATGGTTCAGTGATCCGATTTTATATGATATAATAGATTAAATTTAATTCAAAATTTTATAATGATTAGATTTTTTTTTTGTCTAAATTTAATTATTTTTAATATAATTTACGTATTTATTATAAATTTAAGTCAAAAAATATTTAAAAAACCTACTCTTAAAAAAAATGATAAAAGAAAAATAATTTAAATAAAAAAAATAGAAAAAAAGATCAATTTTTAAAAACCCAAATAAAATTTTTTTAAAAAAATTAACTTTTAAGACTTAAGAATTCTTAAGAGTTAAGAGTCCAAATAAATAAAAAATAATAAGTTAATATTATAATAGTATATATTATATATTAATATGTTAGTATATATTATATATTAAGTATGTCAGTAAACTATAATTAATAACGCTATTACATTAGTATATTATTTATTTATATGTTAGTAAATAGTACTAAATTAGTAATAATATATTAAATAATAATACACTTATTACTTATAAATTATTATTAATACTCTATATAGATATACTATAGTTTATATTTTTATACTACAACTAGCCAACTATTATAAATTATAATATGCTAATATTATAAGAATATATATTATATATTAATATGTTATTATATTAATCTATATTAATATTAATATTATAATTTATATACTATTATTTATATATACATATATATATATATATTTCGCCCCGAAAGAGTTCAGATACAGAAAGTTCCACTTCTTCAAAGAAAGATTCTAAGAAGAAGCAGAACAAAGAAATGCTGGAGATACTGAAGAAATCCATCGAAAGACAACACAATAGCATGATGCTATTGAAGAAATCCATCGAGGAAGAAGACAGTGAATCAGAAGAATCAGATGCTTCTGATGACTACAGCAAATACTTTGGACATGACAAAGAGTACTCTTCGCCTGATCTCGGAGAGCAATAATTGTCAGTCCAACCAGATAGCCAGTCAGCATGAGAAAGCAAGATGCTTTCGGTGCCGACACTCAGACAGCGCAGAAAGACAGAGTTACTTTCGGTGCAGCCAGGCAAGCCAGTCAGCACCAAAAGACAGAGTTACTTTTGGTGCCGACAACTTTACTTTTTCAAAAGTGACAGCACAAAGATATAAAGTCCGCTTTAGGCCACTTTCGGCTCGGTGCTTGGTGCAGAGTTACTTTTTGCTTTTTACTTTTGTAATTGCCCCGTGATTTACTCCAGCTTTATCTTTTGTAAAAGCTCATTCACTTATAAAAGGAGACCTCAGTTTCCACTTGAAGGCAGAACTAGTTCGACCCTTCTCTGAGATAGAGAAACCTGTAAGAACTTGTATCCAATCTTCAAGCTATAATCTTGTAGACATTGTTAATCTTGTGAATATAATGAAGAATCTTTCAGTTAAAAGTTTATCTTCATTATTTATTTTCATTACTATGCATTGCATTCAGATGGTTGGCCTAGCCGCCTCATAACTGCTGCATATTTTCTGCATATTGTCATTCTTCTTCCGCTTCTCTTCTGTTTATGGTATCAAAGCCATTTTCTGGTTCTGTTGCTATCTGTTGAATTCTATCTTTATTTCCTTTTCTTCTTGATAATTGCTTGAGACGCTCTGTCTCCTTATCTTGTTCTTTTACTGTTATTCTGTTTGCACCCCCCCCCAGCAGTCGAGTACCTAAGCTGAACAGTAAGGTCCCGTGTAGCCGAGGATAGGCGTTGAAAGGGCATGAGAGGTTCAGGTAAGGACGTAAGAGGCTGATAGGGTATGTGTTACCCGTGCAGCAGGGTAAGGTCAAAGACCTAGACCTAGGAAGTACCGAGTCTTGCTTCGGTAATTACCAAGGTGAACAGGATGTTTAGATCCAGTTCATCAGTTAGTTCCAGATCAGGTAAACCGCCTGATATAATCAATGAAGAAGATTGCATTTTTGAGCAAAATCAATTGCCAGAAATCGATCGATGGCATATGCCAAAGATTGATTCTGACTCTCTTTATAACAAATCCTGGAAAGAAAAAGTTTTTACTATGGAATTCAAGGTGAAAACCGTGGAACGAAACCTTTGCTATTTCCAAAACCTAGGAAAAATGCTGTCTGTTTCAACACGATGTTGTTTCAGACATGAAAAGAAAAGATTTTTCATTCATGCATATTGCATCTGTTCAAGTTGCCATCAAGCCTCTTATAAGGCGAGGTGTCAACGCCTCTGTTCTTCTTTGCTTGCGTGATGCTAGGTTTAAGAATTTTGAGGACAGTCAGCTCGGGATTGTTCAAACATCCCTTGCAGAAGGTCCAGTTTATTTTGATTGCTATCCAGACTTGACTATTGATTTGAATGATAGGAATGTTTTAGATGTTTTAACTCTTAATATTTTGACTTCTGGTATCGATATGACTAAAGGCAGTAGGCCTCTGTCATTGATTTACCGTATTTATTATCGATTGATGAAGACTAGCCTTAACCCAAAGGCTAAGTTGAAATCGTCAAGAGACCAAACCCTCCTGATACAGAGCTCGTCATCAAGTGCTGATATCAGGATACCCAAAATGATTTACTGGAGAGATGTTTCTCTTCCAGATGAATGGATCCTTCCTAAGGAACTACCACCCAGAGAAGTCGTATCTCGTGACAGAGATGTTGACTTGATCCAGTAGTATCTCGATGGTACTATGAAGATCTCATTTGACCGACCTTCCCAGACCAAAGAAAGAAGACATTCTTTCACTGGTCCCCGATCGTCTTGTTCTTCGGATCCAAGAATTAGTAGAGATAAAAATCTCGAAACATTCTTGGAGGATTCTGCCAAGATGGCAAATCCTACTCGTCCGGCTATTATTCAAGAAATTCCTAAGGGAAATTCTTCTGAGTCAAAGCTGAAATGAGTCTCTTCTGAGTCTCAAGTTACTTCGGCTTTTTACACGACCAAGGATGATTTTCCATCATCCAAGGGAAAAGCTAAAAAGGAAGAAACTGAAGAAGACGATACTTCTTCTATGTCTCCGACAATTTCGGATTTAGCTATGAACACTTCTGTTTTGCACCCACAATTAATGATGATGTGCAAACCATTTGAAATTGACATGGTTTCATTGTTTAATGAGTTTAACAGCATGGAAAACCGTCCTAAACGAAAAGTTTATGACGTGACTTTTAATCTGGCTGAAAAAAGAAAGGTCAGATTTAAATGGAAAGAATTGATGTATGCCCAGAACAGGCATATTCTTTTCTTTGATTATCTTGAAAATCATTCAGTTTTTAAAGATAAGTTTTTAAATGCTTTTAAAGATAAATCTTTAAATGTTTTAAAAACCAATTTTGTTAAAGCTGAAGATAAAACAGTTTTAACCGATAGCCATCCCCCACTGGAAACCATTCTGGTTTCAGTACAGGGAGCTGAAGTTAAAGCTTCACCTTTTAAAATTCCAACTGCTGAAGATCCTAAATTTCCTCAAACTTTTGAAACGAAAAAGATCATCGAGCAGAATAATTTTTCAAACACTGCCCTCCATACAATTGGTCAACAGTTAGACCGTATTGAGGAGAAAATTGTTTTAAAAGATCCAATTATTTCAAAACCTTCAGCAAAATTGAAGCTTTTGGAAAAACCTTTGATCATTTTACCAGAGAACAGGCAGAAAATGGATTCTGCCACTACACTGGAAAAAATTGATCAAATGCTAGCTCAGATAAAGTTAGAAAAACCTTCCACTAGTGTTCTTGACAAAAGTGGAAAGATTTTTAAATTTGAGTCTGATTATATTTCAGTTAATAAAGATGACTCTTCGGAAGATGATTCTGTCATTGATTCTGTTTTAAAACAGTTTTCATCGGAGGAAGCTAACATAGCCAGACTCACTTCTACGAAACCTACGGGTTTTGTGAAGAACTGGTTTAGCAGGCCTACTCCACCTGATTTACAAGTTGAGGAACGTATGTTTCAAAGCCAGTTTTCGGTAAGTGCAGACCGGATATATGAGTGGAATATTGACAGACTCTCTGAACAAGAAGTCCTAAATACTCTGCAAAAAATGTCCATGGTCGCCGATGCCTATGTTCAGAAAAACATCTTACAACCTGATGTTGTTCAGATGTTAGTTTCTGGATTTATGGGTATGCTTCGGTCTTGGTGGGATAAACACCTTACAGACGAAGCTAGACAAAAGATTCAATTTGCTGTAAAGTAAAATGATGATGGTACCCCAGTTTTTGATACCACCATAGGACGAGGTGTCTCTGATGGTGTGAATACTTTAATCTATACGATTATTAAGCATTTCATTGGTACGCCTTCGAATGTGACTAATCGTTTTTCTGATTATTTGAATAATCTGAGATGTCCTAACATGTCAGATTATAATTGGTATGAAACTGTATTCATTTCTCGTGTGTTAATGAGAGATGATTCTGATAAGCCTTATTGGAATGAGAGATTTATTGACGGTCTCCCTCATTTGTTTGCCCTTAAGGTTAAGGACGCACTGCTTGATGGTACCGGCAGATTAGATTACGATAGTTACACCTATGGTGATATTATTAGCGTAATTAAAAAGCTCGGTATAAGCATGTGTAATGATCAAAAGCTCATCTCTCAGCAGATGAAAGATAGAAAGAGAGCCAAATACGAAATGAGAAATTTCTGTCAACAATTTGGCCTTCCTCCTATCGCTCCATCCAGAGAGAAGAAAAAACATATTAAAAAGTTTTCTAGAAAACCTCACGGAGAACATTTCAAAAGAAAAACCCGTGATGAAGTTTTCAAAAAACCTTTGCATAAAATATTTTCTCATAAAAAATCTTTGAAAAACTCTGACAAAAATCAGAGATGTTTTAACTGTGGCAAAATGAGACATTATGCGAATAACTGTCCAAACCCTAAAAAGTCCAGTAAATTGAAGAATAAGCTTAACGCTTTAAACATTGGTGAAGATGACCAGCAGGAATTGTTTCATTTACTTGAAAATAGTTCTAGCTCTTCATCCTCAGATTGTGATGAATTCAGTTCTAGTGATAGTGATTATCACTCAGAATCGGATTCATCCAATCCAGCAATGGTTAAGCTTGGCTGCAATTGCAGTGGTTCCTGTTGCAAATCCAGAGTTAAAACAGTCAATGTTTTAACTAAGGAGGAAGAACAAGAGAACCTTCTTTTGAATTTGATTTCTCAAATTGAGAATATTGAGCTAAAAGAGAAATATCTCAGCCAGCTCAAGAAGACTATGACTCGTAGAGAGCCCCCATCTTCTCAAGAGAGAATCAGTTTTCAGGAAACATTAAAACGTTTCGATAAGAAACCGAAAAATGTTTCTACAAATGATTTACAGCATGAAATTGGAATAATCAAGCAAGAGATTGTTGAACTCAAATCTGAAATTAACAACCTTAAACTTGAAAATTCATCTTTAAAACAAGATTTCATTGCTTTTAAAATTGAACAGCACTTTGATCAAAGTCCTTCCGATAACGAGGAAACAAAAGTTACTGACCATAATGGTTCCTTTGATTCACCTAAAGCTGTTTGTTTGTTAAAACAACCCATGCCTACCAAATGGTATGCTAAGGTTGAGATTGTTGTTTGCCGAGAATTTTCATTCTCTGTGATTGCTTTAATTGATTCGGGCTCGGATCTTAACTGTATCCGTGAAGGTTTAGTCCCGACTAAATATTTTAAAAAATCCACTGAAAGACTGTCAGCAGCTAATGGCTCAAAGATGAAGATCAACTATGAGCTAAATGACGCCCATGTCTGTCAGGACAATGTTTGTTTTCGTATCTCTTCTGTTCTAGTCAAGAATATGACTTGGGACGTTATTTTAGGGATGCCTTTTATTAATTCTATCTGTCCTTTTTTGACTGAGAAAGATGGGATTACTACTGATCCCTTTGGACAAAAAGTCAAATTTAAATTTGCTTCCAACTTTGACGTTAACACGTCAAAAGGAAAATTGTCTTTAGTCTCTGCTAAGATACATCATCTGAATTCTCTTCAACAATAAGTAAGATTTAGAAAAATTTCTGAGCATTTGACTGAACCATTATTGCATTAAAAAATCGATGATTTTCATAAAAAAATTGGTTTTTGAAATTTGCTCCGAGCTTCCAAATGCTTTTTGGAATTGGAAGAAACATGAGGTTTCTCTGCCTTATGTTAAAGATTTTTCAGAGAAAAATATTCCCACTAAAGCTCGACCTATTCAAATGAATAGTGAGACTTTAGAATTTTGTAAAAATGAAATTGCTGATCTTCTTCAGAAAGGTCTTATCAGGCATAGTAAGTCACCCTGGTCGTGTGCTGCTTTCTATGTCCAAAAAAATGCTGAGATTGAGCGAGGGTCGCCCCGTCTTGTCAATAATTACAAACCCTTGAACAAAGTGTTAGAGTGGATAAGATATCCAATCCCTAACAAAAATGACCTAGTTCATAGGTTGAATGATGCAGTGGTCTTTTCTAAGTTTGACCTTAAGTCTGGATTTTGGCAAATCCAAATTAGAGAGTCAGATCGTTATAAGACTGCATTCAATACCCCCTTTGGGCACTACGAATGGAACGTGATGCCATTCGGTCTCAAAAATGCCCCTTCTGAATTTCAAAATATCATGAACGATATTTTCAATAGTTTTTCTCATTTCACTATTGTCTATATCGATGATGTCCTTGTTTTTTCTAAATCTATTGATGATCACTGGAAACATTTATTGGCGTTTCTTGATATTGTCCGATATAATGGTCTAGTGGTTTCTGCGAAGAAAATTAAATTATTCCAAACCAAGATTAGATTCCTTAGTTATGATATTTCTGAAGGAAAAATTAAGCCGATTCAAAGAGCTATTGAATTTGCCGAAAAATTTCCTGATGTTATCTTGGACAAAACTCAGCTTCAAAGATTCCTTGGATCTTTGAATTACATTGCCGATTTCTACAGAGACTTGAGAAAACAGTGTCATCCTTTTTTTGAACGACTCCAACTCAATCCTCCTCCGTGGACCGATATTTACACAAATTTAATTAGGGAAATCAAGACATTTGTCAAAACTCTTCCATGTCTTGAAATTCCTAATTTCAATTACTTTAAAATTGTCGAAACTGATGCCTCTGACATTGGTTATGGCGGCATTCTGAAACAAAGTGTTTCACCAGGTTCATCCGAACAAATTGTTCGATTCCATTCTGGAACCTGGAACCATGCACAATTAAATTATAGTACTATTAAAAAAGAAATTTTATCTATAGTATTATGCATATCTAAATTTCAGTCAGATTTATTAAATCAAAAATTTCTTGTTTGCATTGATTGCAAAAGTGCCAAATATGTTTTAGAAAAAGATGTTCATAACATTGCATCTAAACAAATTTTTGCACGCTGGCAAGCGATTTTAAGTATTTTTTATTTTGATATTGAATATATTAAAGGATCAGATAATTCCATCTCTGATTTCCTTACCCGTGAATTCCTACAGAAAACATGAGTAAGAAAAAGAAGCCTGAGAAGCCCGAGAGCTCCCAGAGGCACCCGCCTCTCCCTGCTCCCCGTCTTCTCTATTATTGCCTACAGTAACTTCCCCACTGGAAGTTGCTAACAGATATACTGTTCTGAGAACGATTCCCAGACTAGTAACCCCAAGTTCTTTTGCTACGGCATTAACCATGCCGCATGATCCCTTGTCTAACCCTTTGGGTAAGACAAGATCCAGATTCCCTGCTCCTAACAGAGCAAAAAGTTTCCAGAAAAATTATTATCAGAATCTGTTCTATATCGAAAACTCGATAGAAACAGATCCTTTTAAAATTGCTTCACATTATTTTTCTCCAGGTTGGCATTGGGTTCCTAGGAATCCAACTAAAGACCTAAAATTTTTTCTTTCCATTCTGTCTCATACCGGGTCAATTTCTTTGAAACCATTTTACGAAAAAGTGGATCCTTCAAAAAAATTTTCCCACAATTGTTATTTGGTCAATGTATTGACCCCACAGCAATGGGGACCAAATTCGAATACTCTCAAAAGTATTCCGGATACCAGACTCCGAATTTGTCGCATTCTTGGTTTTTCAATTTTGACAAGAAATGCAACAACAAATTTCCTCTCTGGTTCCAACAATGGTGGCAACAATTCGGCCCCATCTCAAATATTTATCCAGAAAGCCTTCAGCCTGTTCTGGATCATATTAAAACAGTTGCTCCGAAGCTAGATCCTTTGAATGCCAAGATGCCATTCTTAATCCAGTTTTGTTCAAGATACAAAATCCCTTGGATACTGAAATGGACCTATTAGAAATCTGCTGATATTCTTGTTCGTAGGTTTCATGTTAAGTATTGGGATAAAACCCAAATTCCTGAGAATTTAATGTCTAAGGTTTTAAGAGATTTTCCATCTCCGGTTCCCAATTTAAAAGACCGGGAGGAGTTCCCTTCACCACAGACACAACAGATTACATTTCCTTTTCCTCAAATTGAAGAAAGGAAACCCCCATCAAGTTCCTCTTCCAAGAAAAAGGCTTCCTCAGAAAAGAAGAAGACTTCAATTTCGCCCCAGAAGAGTTCATATACAGAAAGTTCCACTTCTTCAAAGAAAGATTCTAAGAAGAAGCAGAACAAAGAAATGTTGGAGATACTGAAAAAATCCATCGAAGGACAACACAATAGCATGATGCTATTGAAGAAATCTAGCAAGGAAGAAGACAGTGAATCAAAAGAATCAGATACTTCTGATGACTACAGCAAATACTTCGGACACGACAAAGAGTATTTTTCGCCTGATCTCGGAGAGCCATAATTGTTAGTCCAACCAGATAGCCAGTCAGCATGAGAAAGCAAGATGCTTTCGGTGCCGACACTCAGACAGCGCAGAAAGACAGAGTTACTTTCGGTGCAGTCAGACAAGCCAGTCAGACAGAGTTACTTTCGGTGCAGTCAGACAAGCCAGTCAGCACCAAAAGACAGAGTTACTTTCGGTGCCGACAACTTTACTTTTTCAAAAGTGACAGCACAAAAATACAAGTCTGCTTTAGGCCACTTTCGGCTCGGTGCTTGGTGCAGAGTTACTTTTTGCTTTTTGCTTTTTACTTTTGTAATTACCCCATGATTTACTCCAGGTTTATCTTTTGTAAAGGCTCATTCACTTATAAAAGGAGACCTCAGTTTCCACTTGAAGGCAAAACTAGTTCGACCCTTCTCTGAGATAGAGAAACCTGTAAGAACTTGTATCTAATCTTCAAGCTATAATCTTGTAGACATTGTTAATCTTGTGAATATAATGAAGAATCTTTCAGTTAAAAGTTTATCTTCATTATTTATTTTCATTATATATATGGTAGGGGTTTGGTCCGATTAAGGGGGAGAATTCTCCTGAACTAGGACCGGACCAGAATTATTTGGTCCATATATTAATTGGACCAGACTGAACCAAATTCCATTCAGTCCGGTCCGATTCCCTTTTTTTACAGCCCTATTTTAAAATAGTCTTTAAATTTTATTTATAATTATATATATATATAGAAATTGACCCCCCCAAAAAATTTAAAATTTTAATATACATAAAAACGTCTCTTTCTAATTTTTTTTTTTCTATAATTCTTAGATTTTGTATAATTTTCATATATTATCTATTTTTTAGGATGTGGCCACAATGAAATTAAATTAAATAATAAATTATTAACCTTTATCCCAATTTTATATTATACATTATTGAGTTTCTTAATATAGAATCTAAAGTGAGAATACTAGAAAAACCATTTAAGATTAATAATTTATATGAAAAATAATAGAGATGATTTATCCTTTAAAATTCATCAAGTAAAGAAAATTTTATTTAAAGTTTTATTTGTAGGATTCTATGCTTAATGTGACACCAAAATAAATAGATTTTACATTAAATTTGATTAACTAATTTAGATATTAGAATAAGAAATAGCATTTTAAAACATCATTTAATCATTTCTACGAAGAAAATAATTTCTAAATATTTCAAATTATCAAAATTTTATTTTATATATACTTTATAATTTTATAATAATTTTTGTATTTTACATAAACATATTGTGTGATGGAAAAATTAGCCTCTCTAATAAAACTACTGATTCTGCCACTATCTGAACCCAATCCCTATTTTCAATGGATTTGCTTGACTTCGGCCCTTGCTATTATGGAATTATGATACTTCCATATGGCAGGAAAGCAAAGTCCCAATAAAAGGAACAACAACATTTCTCTATTGAGAAGTACGACATTGTAAATTTGCATACTGTGAGGTGGGGCGTACGTAAGAGCGGAACCTAGATGCGGAGCACCGGCCCCGACCGCCTATATAGTTACCATGCTTACCAGCTCTTACCATTGTCGCCTATAGATGGGAGGTAGGCGAAGGTAGCTTGCTTCTCCCCAAAAGATGACTTCTCCAGTCGGCGAACGCATTAGATATTTACCTAAACCGATAGGTCCTTGTACGGATCCACATTAGCCTCAAGACGTTGGTCTCTAACTAGAAAAGTAAATGCCTAAATACACATGCAACCGCACGACAGTGCTTATCTACCGCTGTCAGTCTTTAAGGTACGAGAATCAAACTCCCAAGCAGGAAGTTATCCAACGCAATAAATAAGATGGAAAACTCACCTAGGGGTCCAAACCTTGACGCCTGACATTTAATGGAAAATGGATAAGTCCGAATGGCCACTCACTCAAGAGTCAGTCTTTACTAAGCTCATGGAAACTCTCACCTGTCTCCAAGCAGGCCCATAGACCTATGGCTCGACAACTTGAGGCCTCACCCACCTACACCCCGGCCACCTCCTTGGCAGAGCTTGTGCTGGGTTTTGCGATTGCGATTGGGTAGGAGGTTTTTGAGTGGGTTGGGGGACAGCCCCGGCCCCCTGGATGGCATGCGGCTCACGCCATTCGAGGTGGCCCAGACCAGCATTCATTCGCAAATCCTGTAGTGAAATTGAGACTACTCGACCTCGGAAGCTAATTCGCGTGTAGGCGGCGCTGTCTGTCGTACCGTTGACTTTATCTATTCATTGAATTGACTTTATTACATTTTTTATATAGGCTCGCTCCCTCTTTTTCCAAGAATTCATGCACTTCCCTTTACTTCATAGGGCCTTCTCTAATAGGTAAAAGCCTTCAATTTCCGTCAAAGCATAGAAGCAAATAAAACCTATTAAGTCCAAGCCTGAATCACCCTCTTCCACTCCCTGCCCCCCATTCTCACTTTAACCACTCCATTTTCTTTCTGTCGAGTAATTCAATTTGTATATAGAAGCGTGAATTCATTCATTCCAATGATAGTACGTCCTTTTAAATACTGTCCCAAACTTTCCCTTAAAAAACATTTGTTACCCATCAGGCATTATGGAACGATGAGAAGTAAAAAGGATGATGGAGTAACATTATTCTTTTTTTATTGGCCTATCGACTAATAATCAATAGACAACTTGTTCCGGCTTCTGATCCTTTTCTTCTCTCAAAGGTAAATGCGGTGTCCTTTCTTTCTTCTTCCAGAAAGGAAAGACGGTATTTATCATTTCGAGCATCTTTGAACTAGGTTTTGCTTTTAATCAGCTCTCAAATAGCAGAGGAATTGGAACTTTTTTGGGTGGGTTTTAAACTGACAGAATCTGAACATGAAAAAATTAACCTAACAAAGGAAGAAACCAAAGTGGCAGAGCATAGAGATAAGAATTGTCTTGCTTTGTCTATTCTGATGGAAAAAAATATTAACAAAGAGGCTTTCAAATCCACCATGGCCAAACTATGGAATCTAGAGGGATGGATTAATTTCAAGGAAAGTGGCCTGAATAAGTTCATAGTTGAATTCCATAGGGGTATGGACTTAGAAAGAGTTCTCAATGGAAGGCCAGGGACTTTTGATAGGTTCCTTATTTGTATTCAGGAGTTTGATAGAAATTCTTCCTCTAACGAGCTGGTTTTCAGCCATGAAATGTTCTGGATACAATTACATGGGCTTCCCTTTGCTGCCATGAACTTTAATGGGGAAGCTCAAATTGGGAACTCTATAAGGGAAGTACAAACTGTGGATGTAGATGAAGAGGATGTGGGTTTGAGAAAATACCTAAGGGTAAGACTCAAACTTGACATTACCAAGCCTCTTCCAAAAGGGAAATTAGTGAAAGTAAAGGGCAAGCTGAGATGGGTAGAGATTAAATATGAGAGACTTCCACAGTTTTACTTTCAGTGTGAAGCCATCAAACATGTTGATAGTACCTGTGCTATAGAGAAAAGTAAGAGGAGAAGAGTACTAATCAATATGGACAGTGGTTAAGGGCATCCAATACCATGTTTAATGGTGAATGAGATAAAAGGATGTCTTTAAAAGCTAAGAATCAATTTTTGCAAATTGATCAGGCAAGATCAGATGAGGATCAAGTCACTAGTGGTTATTAGTATGGAGATTAAGGCAGAGCTAAGGCTAAAGACAAAGTTGATTAGGACATTCCAGCTTTAGAATTTCCTCTGTCCAGTGGGAATACTAAGCTAGACAGTGCTCTGGAGACATTTCATAGACCTTCTCAACCACTCAGCTTAGGTGTATAGGAAGGGGAATCCAGTAATCCTTCTGTAGGGAGAGTGGAGCCCGAGAATGTTCAAAAAGTAGTTCAGAATGACATACCAGTTCCTGTTACAGTATTTCCAAAGAAGAAGAGATCAAGCTAGAATAAAAGTTCTAGACAGGCAATTGGTAGCAAGATTATAGAAATGGATGATATGGACATTACTGGTCAGGAAGATGAAACAAAGAAAATGGATAATTCTGAAGTGGCTCACATGATGAAGTAGGGGCCAATGAAGAAACAAGAATTCACTCTCAAACCTATAAAGAGTATAAAGCAGGAATCAAAGGTGGTGGCTGTTGAGCAGCACCACTTGACCCAATGAAGTGCTTCTCTTGGAACTATAGAGGGTTAGGGAACTCCCTCACAGTTCATGAGCTTTTTGTTTGGTGAAGCATAAGGTTCCTAACTTAGTCTTTTTGATGGAGACTAGGTGTAAAAGTCAAAAAATGGAGAGAATTAAGAACAAACTAGGTTTTGATCTAAGTTTCATTGTTGATAGCAAGGGTTTTAATGGGGGATTGGCAATGCTATGGAACTTTGATGAGGACATAGAGTTGGATTCATACACTACAAACAATATTTTCTATAAATATTGTGGATAAACACTCGGGGTGTAGATATCTCCTAACAAGTTTCTATGGAAACCCTTGTATGGCTTTAAAAAAAGGGAGTTGGCAGTTGCTAAGGCTTTTGAACCTGTTGATAACAAACCTTGGCGGTGTATAGGAGACTTTAATGACGTTTTGTATAATCATGAGAAGTTTGGGGGCAATTTGAGACCTTACAAACAGTTGAAAACAAGGAAAGATTAGATAGAAGCATGGCCATTTAACAGTTCTGTAATCTGTTTCAAGACATTCAGATTTTTAATTTAGCCATGTGTTCTTCAAACCCTAATCTCATGATGACAGTCTGTAATAAGTAGATTATAACTGGGAACCAACGAACCCTATGTTCATATATGAATATAGTTAGGGAAAACCGCAAGAATGTCAAGATTTGATTTTCAATAAATGGAATCAATTACCTCACAGCAATGCTTCACTTGAGATGGTTAATATGAAACTGAAGGGATGCAGACACAAGCTGGTCAATTAGCACAGAACTAAGAATCAAGCTTTAAGCAAAAAGTGGATAAAAACAAGGCAAAGTTGCTCTCCTTACAACATAGCAATAGCCTTGGGAACCTGCCAAAAATTACAATGATTAAGCATCGGTTATCATTGTTGTTGGAAAAAGAAAACCTAAGGTGGCAACAAAGAGCCAAAGAAAATTGGCTTCAATTGGGAGATAGGAATACTACATATTTCCACAAGTGCGCCATATAAAGAAGGACATCCAATCTCATTCACAAAATTTTAGATGATAATGGTCAGACTCAGGTTTCAGATCAAGGTATTGCTCAAGTGTCTCAGTCCTATTTCGTCAAGCTTTTTACAACTTCTGAACCTAGAGGAGACAATGAGGGCCTACTATCAATGCAACAATCAATAACTGACCACATGAATGAGATACTGTTGGAACCTTTTTCTCCCAGGGAGATTGAAGAGACAATTTTTGGGATGAAGCCAATAGGATCTCCATGCCCTGATGGTTTTCAACAGGTTTTTACCAACAATATTGGCAGTCAATAGGAGTCCAAATTTGTAAAGCTGTTACTAAGGCCCTGAATTCCAGTAGTTGGGATCAATCAATCAATAGAACATACCTGGTCCTCATTCCAAAAAAGAAAAACCCAACAATGGTAAAAGACTTTAGACCTATTTCTTTTTGTAACGTGATACATAAGATTTTGTCTAAAGTCTTAGCTAATCGATTGAAGAAGTTTCTAATTGTCATAATTTCCACCAATCAAAGTGCTTTTGTATATGGTAGACAGATAAAGGATAATGTTATTGCCTCATTCGAATTGATGCACTTTATGAACGGAAGAATGAAGAGTAAAGCAGGTTACATGGCGGTGAAGATGGATATGAGTAAGGTGTATGATAGATTGGAATAGACTTTTATAGAGGTTGTCATGATTAAAGTGAGCTTTAATGAAACGTGGATACAACTGATGCTCAATTGTGTTAAAAGGGGCTCAATTGTGTTAAAAGGGGTTTCATATTCAATTCTCATAAATGAGATCCCTCAACCAGAGTTCAAGGCTTCAGGGGAAATTCGTCAGGGAAATCCCCTATCTCCCTATCTCTTTATAATCTATGTTGAAGCTTTAACTCAACTTCTCAACAATGCTGAACAGATGAGGACATTCTCGGGCATTCCTTTGGGAAGGTGTAAATCCACTTTCAACCACTTGTTTTTTTGCCGACCATAGTATTCCATTTTGTAGATCTTCTCTCTCAGAATGGTCCAAGTTGCAATTAATCATTCAGGAATATGGCGAGGCCTCGGGTCAGAGAATAAACAAAGAGAAGTCATCAATTTTCTTAAGCAAGAATACAAGCCAGCAAACCCGGAGATCTATTCTAGCCTCAGCAGGTATGAGAAATACCAAATATTTTGAGAAGTATTTGGGGTTACCTACACTGATAGGAAAATCTAGAATTTACTCTTTCCAAAGCGTGGTTGATAAAGTTAAGAGTAAAATGAATAACTGGAAACATAAGTTCCTATCAAGGGCAAGGAAGGAAATTCTTCTTAAATCAGTTATTCAAGCCATCCCTATCTATTCAATGGCAATGTTTAAGCTTCCTAAAGATTTGGTCAAAGATTTAAACAAGTTGATAAAAGCTTACTAGTGGGGCCAGATTAATCAAGAGAGGAAAATTAGTTGGTTAAATTGGACAAATATGGGAAAAACTAAAAAGGATGTAGGGTTTTAGGGATTTTGAAAATCTTAATCTAGCCTTATTAACAAAACATGGCTGGAATATAATGCAAAATCCTAATTCCTTTTCTGCTCAGATTCTCAAACAAAAATATTTTTCCAAGTCTGATTTTATGAATGCAAAGCTGGGACATCATCCTTGTTTTATCTGGAGGAGTTTGCTTGTTGCTAGACACCTTATTAAAGAATGATCAACTTGGAGAATATGGGATGGAAAATCTGTGAGGATTTGGCAGGATCACTGGCTGCCTCAACCCTATACTTTCAAACCACAAAGTGGTTATAATCCACTTTACTCGGAAACATTGGTAGCTGATCTAATGAATAGTGACACAAAGGAATGGAACTCAACTTTGATAAATGCTATTTTTTCCAAATAAGAAGCATATCTTATTAGAAGTATCCCTATATTTCAAACTGACAGAGCAGATAAATTGATTTGGAGAGGTACCCCTAATGGCATCTTTAATGTGAGGAGTGCTTAAGAGAGGAAAAAGGAATAGAGTTCGAAAAGTCCAACAAAACTAGCAGTTTGGACAAAAATTTGGTCTCTTAACCTTCCTCCTTCCACTAAGAATTTTTTATGGCGTGTTTGTCTTAATATATTACCAACCAAGGTAAACTTGTGTAAGAAGAGGGTAGTAAAGAATGAGAATTGTCCACTCTGCCTTGTGAATCTTGAAACTATAGAGCACTGTTTATGGGAGTGTAAAGGTGCAAATGACCTACTGGGCAAGAGTTCTAAAGCCATTTAGAAATGTCCAAGTTCATGCCTAAGCCTTCAATTTTTGATTTCTGACTTATGGAACAAGTTATAGCAAAGTGAAATGGAAGAATTTGCTCTAATATGGTGGAACTTATGGTGGCGAAGAAACCAATTAGTGTTTAACAATATTATGGTGGACCCTAACACAACCCTACAGAGAGTTCATCAAATGCAAGTGGACATGGATAGACTGAAATCAGTGCAAAGCCCTTGTATTCAAATAAGAAATGACAGAGATGTTAACTAGGAAGCTCCTCCACCAAATGTTGTTAAGATCAATTGGATTGTGGCCATTGATAGACTTAACAAGAAAGTTGGCATTGGGGCAACAATTAGAGACGAACATGGCAATTATATGGCAACTCTAAGGGAGTCTCAATCTTTGTGCCTTGAACTAAAGTTAGCAGAGGCCATTGGAGCTTCAATTGTGGTGAAACCTAGACTGGAGACTGGAATGAGAGGTATTAAACTAGAAGGAGATTCCAGACAAGTTGTTATGGATGTCATAGCCCAAAGAGAAGATGTTAGTTACTATGGTCTCATCATCTCGAAAATCAGGGATCATATCAAATGTTTTGCTCATTGTAATGTGAATCATGTTGTAAGATAAGCCAACCTTGTAGTTCATAATCTGGGAAAAACTACACTGACTGTGTCTAAGTGCATTGTGGAGTTGGAGGAAACTCCTCTTGACGTAGCTACTTTGTAACCGTTTTTGAAAATGAAACGAGTTATTTCAAAAAATAAAAATAAAAATAGTCAGCTTGTTCCATTTTGTTCATCCGGGTTCGAATATACCTAGGCCTTGTTGTGTTATGCAACCTAGGTTAACCAGGATTATGGCCCAAGTTGGTATATGGACTTATACAAGTTTTGCCCATATTTTGCAAAAAGTCAATTTCTTTTTTAAATCCACTATTTTATTAAAAAATTGAAAAAATTGAAGTTGAAAAAGAAAACTACATATGATTTTGAGCTTTAGAGTTGAAACCCCCTTCATCGGGATATTTGATATTTGGGTTTTGGTCCGAGTATACCCAGATTCTCAGACCAAAACCCAGATGAACAGTCCTGGTAAATGGTGCGATTTTATATATATATAAAATAAAGGTTCTCTAAAATAAAAGAGGTGAAGTTATTCTAGCATGTAGTGAAGTGCAAAATGAGGTGACAAATCCAAAATCTATTGAAGCTCTAACTATACTTAGAGTGTAACAATTTTATATTCAATATGTTATTTTATGGGGTATGATCACCAAATTATGTATCCCTTGAAATTGCACCATCTTTATGGTGATGGTTCCCATGTAGGGATGATGGTGGTTAAAAATATAGAAACACAACCTTTTGACGACTTCAAAAGGTTGTATCCCTTGTGAATTGTCACTTACTAAGAATTATGTCACTTAATAATCATTAAGATACTAATGATTGTGACTACCCCCAATAGGTGCATGGTGTCTATAAATAAATATTACTATTACACAAATCATTCACTTACATTCTTCTTTTTGTCATCATCAACTTGTAGGACAAGCACTCTCATGAGATTGTCACTATTTAAGTTTCTTCTTGTCCTTCATTTTATTACACAATGGGATATCCTGAAACTAATTATGGAAAGTGATAGCTTATTACTTGTTAATGAACTTCAAGAGTCTCAACTCTTGAAGAATTACTGACAGAAATATAGCAATTGATAAAAAAAAACATACATATTATACATATATATATATATAAGTAAACAAGTGCAGAAGTGTACATGTTCACAGAATGGTAATGAGGCTGCACATTATTTTGCTAAATATGCATAAAATGTGAAGAATATTGAAATATGGTGGGACTATATCTTGATAAGAACCATTTGTAATGCATTTTGTGTCAACGTTAATGATACTTTCCTCTATACACACACACACACACACACATATATAATATATATATAAGAAAAAAATACCACAAAAGGGCACCTCGGGAAAAAATCAGTTAGTAGAGAAAATTTCTTTCTACAAATGCCAATCCAATTAGAAACCATTTGTAATGCATTTTGTGTCAACGTTAATGATACTTTCCTCTACACACACACACACACACATATATATATATATATATATATATATATATATATATATAAGAAAAAAATACCTCAAAAGGGCACCTCGGGAAAAAATCAGTTAGTAGAGAAAATTTCTTTCTACAAATGCCAATCCAATTAGAATAAGTTGTGACATAAAAGATATGGATACTACACAATAAAATAGCACTTATTATTGCAAATTATAAGTGATAATATAGTCACTATGAAGGGTGTTTTAAGTGTTAGTGAGTTGAGATGAAATGAATTAAGATAAAAGTTGAAAGTTAAATAAAATATTATCAAAATATTTTTTAATATTATTATTATTTTAAAATTCTAAAAATCAAATTATATATTATGTTTTGTGTGCGAATTTAAAAAAATTAGAATAATGAGATGAAATAAAACATTTTTACCATCCAAATAGGACCTTAATCTACACAATGATAGAGGCCAAGCTGCCTCTTTTATCACACATGCATATTTACATACCATATGGGGATATGTAATTATTAAATGATCTCATGTTAATAAAATTTAGGTCTGGTTTGCTTTTAAAACATATACAATCTCATTTCATTTTATCTTATTTAATAATTATACATTTTTCTTAACTCAATACTAAATAATATAAACAATTTAACTTTTTCAAATCCCAATACAAAAATCATATTAAAAAAATATATTATAACAATTTTTTATTTAACTTTTAATTTTAATCTCAATTTATCTCATCTTATCTCGATCTCAAATCTGAAAATAAACCAAACCTAGTGTTTATATTGAGGCAATTATATGATAGAAACAACAAAGTAACTAATAATTTTCCTTTAACCATTGAGGCAATGCTTACTTTAAGTTCTTATTTTTCTTTTAATTGTCACTCCTTTATCAAAATTACCTGACGACATTATATCATTGTATTTTTTTCAAATATCACTTTTCATCTATTTTTAAGAAATAAGATGGACGAAAAATGAGTGATATTACATAACCACAATGTTCAGACTTTGTACAAATGACTAAAAACAAATTATATGACCAGATCTTAATACTTATGTCGTAACAAATTGTACAAATGATAATATTTTGAGAGCTTGATGATGTAATATTTTAAATGTTGTAATTCGAGCACCCATTTTAAAATAGAAAAATGCTAGATTATCCAATGATTTTAAGAAATAAGATGTGCATTAGTAGCACATCTTATCTTTCGACTGTGTGAGTAAAGACAGCCCTTAGTCCTCCTACGGCAGCAAACGTAGCAGCAACTTACTATTGAGGGGCCTCACTCCCTAATTAGGCCAAAGTGCGTCAGGTTCATTTCGGTGGGCCCGACAGGGGAAAGGCATCCCTTTCTTAACTTAGTTAAGGGTAATCGTTGTTGGTTAGATAGATATGAAGAAAGAGCAGTGCTTTATTAATAGTCATGGGGGTCTGGGTCTAAAAATCCCAGCTTTAAGTCAATAAAGGTAGGGATAGGCGATTTGAGTTGTTGGGAAAGAGGCGGATTGCGGCGAAGACAAAACCTTTTGGAAAAGCGAGTTAGTCTAGTGCCCCTCCACCGTCTCACTTCCTCGAAAGAAACCTTAAGTGGGGTATAGTTATGCTATAGGTGCAGGGTCAAAAGGGTTGGACAAAGCAAAACTGGCAACGCAAAGCATGAGAGGCGTACTCACACGTCTTTTGTGGCAATTTGCAGGCAAGAGGACAAAGGGTTATAGGGAAGATTCAAGTCAAAGCAGCGGTTCTCTTTCTGCTATCTTTCTCGAAGGGCCTACGAGACTCTTTCCCTACGGGATGCAGCTTCTCTTGTTGAGGCGGGTCCGATTGCTTCGTAAGTGAAATAGGGGTGAATTTATCTAATGAATTGGTGTTTTGAGTAGTGATATAAATGGGGCTCTGTAATCAATTTTTTTTATTCTTTATTATTTTATTTTTAGTATTTTTTTAATATTCTTAATTATTAAGAAAATATTTTAAGAAAATATATAATTTTATTAATATTCATATTTTTAATCATTAAGTAAAAAAAAAAAAATTGTTAAATAATTATAAATTGGTTGTAGGTATATCATTTCTCTTAATGAAATTGTATATATATATATATATATATATATATATATATTAGTGATTTAAGGATACTGACAAACAAAAAAATCAAAAAGTTTTCAATGGCCGCCGCAGCAAGACTCTTAAAAATATAGGTTTGCTAGTAAAATTGGTTCAAGGTCACATAACATGAAACATGTTAACATAGCATAAAAAGTACTTAGAAAGCAAAACATTGAATTAAAAGACCAAAAATTAAAGATTAATGCTACATATAATCGTGGAATTGTAAATAAAATCCAGTCATTTTAAAAAAAAGTTGACTTTTTTCACGTGAATCCTATATATATTTAATTTTTTTTTTAAGTGACTACACGCCACTTGCAATACTATGACTGTATCTGCCATTTCTCAAAATTAAAATAATTACAAGAACACTAAAAAATCCAGTCAGTGTGGCCCCTCAGGTAAAATAGCATAAAAAGTCATGAAAATACAATAAGAAGCCCACGAGCGAAAAGCTCAAACAATAGCTTTACAACTTTGCACTCAATTGATTTAATACTAAGCCAGGGCAAAGTGGCAAAAATGTGAGCAACTCCGATTGGATACCGGGAGGCATACAAACCATAAGGTCATAAAAGTACCATAGGAAGCCCCCAAACAAAAAAAATCCAGCCTCATAACTTTGCAACTTTGCACCTTTGCACCTTTGCACTCAATTGATTTAATACTAAGCAAGGACGAAGTGGTACAAACGTAACCGACTCCACTGGCCCGGTGGATGGGATGTACATACCATAAGGTCATGAAAGTACTATAGGAAATCCCACTTAAATACACAGTTGTAGTGAAGATGATTATTTTCTTTCTACGGTAAAATCTAAAAGTGGGGGCAGACAAGACTTCCGAAGACAATGCTTTTACTGTTTGTATTAATTCCCTATTCCGAATTTTGTACTTCCCTCAGAACTTTGGCAGCATCTTCAGGGAATACAGGATTTATATGACACCCAGTTCCGATTTCAAACCCTGCTACCACGGTTAATTGAGGAATTATCTGTAAAAACCAATGCGTGTAAGGTAACTCTGAATTGGTAACCTGAAATGGTGAGGTGTGAATCATAAAATTGAATGGTGGATTGTTCAACTGTAATGATATCTTCCGAAGCATGAGTTTCAGTAAACCACCAAGATCAACTGCCTGCAGAAGTGCAAATCAAACTGTTTATAAAAGGCTCAGATGATCACGAATAAGTTGCTATCAGCAGCTATGACAGGTTCTGAAACTATGATACAAGGTTAAAATATGAGCAAACATGAACTACTCTTCAGTAAATAATCAAAAGTTGGGCACGCAGCGAGACTAGTCCAGGCTATAGCTAATAATCAAAGATCCCTTTAGTTGTGATTATAATATATAGGCATCAAAACTACAAGCCAAGATTACTAACCTCTACACTCTTTACCCCACACCCCTTTTTTTCTTCAAAAAAAGAAAAGAAAAAGAAAAAGAAAAATTAACATAGGAACTATGGCTTGTTGATATTCTTCCATCGCTAATCTACCCAACATGTTCCACTGTCATGCTTGAAATGAAATTGATACTGCTACAAGTTGTTTCTAAATCACACAGATTTATATGTTAAAGAGCTTACAGAGTTCTTTAAAGGCCGATTAATTGTAACCATGCCTGTAATGCCAACTATATTTCTATTCAACTTTTCTGTTCTTCTTTTTATCAGCCTTCTACTAAAACAATAAGGTTAGTTTTGCAACAAAACTGTTCTCTAAGTATTCTCAGATACTCTTAAATTTCCTTCCCAAACATCACTTTCCCAAATAATAATATTTCAATTTCAAATATTCAACTTTTTTATCTAATCATTACCCAAGCATTACAACTCTCCTAAACTCCCAAACAAAGAACAAAACCCAATATTACTTTTCCAAGTTTCAAAACAAATAATATTAAAAATTATATTCAAACAATATTTTCAACTTTAAAAACATATTAACTCAAACTATTTTATTATTATTCATAATTATGCTGAAATATTCTAAGGCCTTATTTGTTTTCAGAGATGAGATAAAATTAAATTAAATTAAAAAAATAAGAAAATATTGTTGTAATATATTTTTTAATATTAATTTTGTTTTGGATTTAAAAAATTTGTTTTGGAATTTAAAAAAGTTGAGTTCTTTATTTTATTTTATATGAAAAATTGAAAAAGTGTAACGATAAGCTTAAGATGAGATGAGATAGTTTGGGAAAACAAACAAGGCTTAAATATCTAAACGGGCCTTAAAACTGATTATTCAATTACACCAAGCCATAAAACCTAATCAAAGCCCATGTCAACCCAAAATCAGTTCAAGCAAGCTCCAAAAATAACTCAAACCCAATGACACTTGAGCATTACCTTTGCACCATCCAGTTCATGAAAATGAGAAGAGTGATGGCGGGGAATAATCCATATCTCAAAAGGAAAAGTAGCAGCAAATGGAACAATCGCAAAAAAATGGGTCGATTCATTGATCAAGAGGTCTTCGACTCGTACTTCACAAATACTGCATTTCCCTGTCTCATGGAAAAACCCCTTCATACTGTCAAGTCGAGCAGATACATCGGGAGGAACAACTGGAAGAGCTAGTATTTGACTGTGAGAGTGGCTCATAGATGCCCCAGCTGAAGCACCATGGTTTTTGAACACCTTCAAACAAAGAAGTCATTCCCTATCAGATAAAACTTCATTCAATTGCAAAAGGATAGAAGACAAATACACCCACAGGCACGCACACGTAAATACAATCCAGCTACAGCTCAAATAAAAGTATTTATTTGTTTGTGTCTATTGTTTTTTTATAAGTAAAAATATTATATATATTAATAACAATAGAAGTAACCAAATACACTGAATATACAAGAAAATGGGGCTAGCCCATACTAGAGAGCCACTAATGCCTAGTAAGCCTGTGAAAATTAGAAATCTATTCAAAATACACCAAGCTAGAATGATAATAGAACAAACCTCCCCAACCGCAATCCCTTGTTTCCCGTAAGACTAAAAACTCATTTGTTTTCACAACTCTTCTCATCTCATCTCATCATATCTAATCATTACAATTCTTTTAAATTTTCATATAAAATAAAATAAATAATTCAATTTCTTCAAATCTAAAATAAAAATAATATTAAAAAAATATATTGCAACAATATTTTATTTAACTTTTAACTTTAATATTAACTCAACTCATCTCATCTGCGAAAACAAGAGAGGCCTAATACTCCACCTTAAACTCCCTCTACAAGGACGGTTTCATAATGCCCTTCCATCTGAGACGATTCCGCGTTGAATGTCATCATCTTCTAATCCCAAATCACAGGATCATCTCACTTCATCATCTCAAGGAGAAAACAAGTTATTCAGGAATAAAATGCAAATATAGGTTTGATGCTAGGCTTCACCAGATCTGTGTCGATGAAACAAAAGAAGTGGTTTCCTAAGAAAATTCCAATAGTCAGCGAGAGGACTGATGCCCGAATGCCCTCAGAGGAGTCATTCGAGCCCGTCGGTCTTGTCTGTGGCAGTGGCAGTGGCAGGCATCTGCAATTGTCTTACCTGAGCAAGCCTACCTACGTCGACAAAACCAAAAGGATCCTAACAAACTCCAAGTTGCTGGAGGGAGAACTGACGTTGGAGTGCCCTCAGCGGAGTCACTAGATCCCATTGGTCTTGTTTGTGGTAGTGGCGGTGGGGAGCTGTCTTACCTAAGTGTCACACACCGGTCAGTGCCTTAGGGTTTGAATGAAGGATGACGGCAAGGTTTTCTATGTGATCTATCATAAAAGGTCCACTACCCTTTCAAGATCAATGATCACATGGTTATTATGTAGCTTCTCTTCTTCGCATAATGCTCTCTCCTTCACACCTTTCAAGACCTACAACTCCTCCAAGGACTTCTTATGTTTTTTCCAATAGGTAATTAAAAGTTCTATTCCAAATAAATAGGCATAACCAGGTACGTAGGAAGTATGCAAGTGAGTACACCTAAATGTTACTCCTAAAAGTGAGTATACAAAACTTCTTATGTATGTTACTCCTAAAAGTTCTCTCATATACAGAACTTCATACAAGACCATTTACAAATAAAGTAAATGGATTAAGACCTCGTTTGAGAACACAAATTATCTCATCTTATCTCAATTTTTCATAATTTACTTCCCAAACATAATCAAACACAAACACTTTTCACTTCCAAAATTTCAACGTTTTCATCATATCATTACCTAATTATCACAACTTTTTTAAATTTTCAAATATAACACAAACAAATTATTTTTTTAAAATTCTAAAACAAAAATAATATTAAAAGTTATATACTGACAATATTTTAGATTTATAATATTCAATTTCTTCTCTCATTTCCTAAAATTCAATAAAATATTTTAAATCAAATCATTTCACTGCTATTCACAAACTATTATTCACAAATTATTTCACTGTTATTTACAAGCATTGCACTTCTATCCACAATTTTCTCATTTATCTCATTTCCAGAACAAAAAGAGACTCCAGCACAAAAAATGTGCAAAACCATAATCTCATAAATTTAGAAATTTTTAGCACGGCCAAAACCTGCACAAATTTAATGGAGTCGTGGGTGGAAATCTGCTCGATCCGCTTCTTGTAAGCGAGAAGAACCTCGCCGACCTCCTGGGGGGACAAATCCGAAAGTTGAACCGAGTGAACTGGGGTCTCGATCACTACATCATGAAACCCAAACCCTCCCAAAACCTTGACACCGGAGCCATGGTTAGGGTTTGGGTTAAGGAGAGGGTATTGGGCAGAGGGGTCGGCGAGAGTCCGGCTGAGAGCCGGGTAGAGGTTCTCGATAACCCTGATCTTCCAGTGAGAGTCGGAGCTAGGGGGGACCCGGAAGATCTCGGGAGCGCACTGGTGCTCGTGGCCGAGGCAGAAGGGGCAGTCCTGCTGCTGTTGGGTTTGGGTGGTGGTAGGGGATTTGGACTTGAAATCGGAAGGTCTCTTAGCCCTTGCCGGTGAGAATATGACCCACCGATTCGTTACCGAGTCCTTCCTTAGTTCGGGGATTCGACCCTGTGGCGATCCCATGTCTTGGGTTTGTTTGCTTTGCACCGATTCTGATTTTTGTTCTGCTTTGCTACCTTTGGAGCGTGTAGGCTTGCAGGTCTGAAGTTGGTGACAGCTTCCCTTGACGGTCAATAACTTGGAAGAAAGTTTTAGGCACCGTTTGGATGGGGGATTAGACGAATTTAGGTAAGTTTAATTTATTTTTTAATATTATTATTATTTTAAAATTAAAAAAAAATTAAATTAAAATTTAATAAATATATTTTGAAAATTAAAAAATATGTATAAAAATTTATATTTTATATGAAAAATTAAAAAAAATATAATAATAAAATAAAAATGAATTGAAATGAATTGAAATGGATTTAAAATCCAAACCAGACCTTATGTTTGTATAATTTAAATGGAAAAATACTACTTTTTAAAAAAAAAATGCTATTTATAATTTCATATCATATTTATTCTTTTTTTAAATTATTTTTAATTTATATTTT
Organism: Platycarya longipes; assembly: GCA_036559045.1. Lineage (NCBI taxonomy): Eukaryota > Viridiplantae > Streptophyta > Magnoliopsida > Fagales > Juglandaceae > Platycarya > Platycarya longipes. Next base: position 181,405 of record CM071798.1, read on the forward strand.
GCATTTATTTTATTTTTTAAAATTAATTAAATTATTCTATTTATCATTTTATAAAATAATAAAAAATATAATTTGTGGTGTATAGAAATAATAAATAAAATTATTCTTAAGAAAAGTTTACAAAATATGATAATATTATTAAATTTGGTGCGGTGACTTTCTGAAACTAATTCAATTTAATTTAATTTTAAAATTAATTTAATATTTAATTATTTAATTATTAAATTCATCTCGACTCAATTATATGTATATATATATATAAATATATAAAAGACTTATAACTTTTTTCTTAACTCAACAACTCTTTATAGAGATTACAATTTTTTTTTAATTTCTCATAAATATATCTAAATTTATTTTAATACTTAAATACATATAAACTTATCTAAAATAAAGTTTACAAAACTCATTATATCATATAAAAAAAAAATCATCTTAATTCAACTAACAAATTATATGGACAGTACAATAAGAGCACTAGTAATGGTCTTAGTAAATTTGTAGTTTAAAAAATATAATTTTGTATACTTTTCAAAAAAATTTAGTCATATTTGATTAATAGTGAGGGAAAAAAAGTGAAGAGAAGAGAATAAATGTATTTTTTTTTTCCACAAGCGACTCAGTTTCGACATTCGTAAAATCCAATTGTTCGCCATTCTTCAAGAACGGCAGGTGTCGCTCACGTGCTGCTACAATCACTTAGTTGATTTTTGTTTTAGATTCCTTCAAGATCAAAAATACGGAATTATATCTATTTATAAATATGCTTCGTTTTTGTTTTCCATATTTTATTTTTCTGTTTTGTTGTTTGTTTTAGTTTAAAAAAATAAAAAATACAATTTGTCTTTATGACTTTTGATATGTAGAGAGTGCCATAATCCGTATTAGAATGAGTGCAAGATTGGTTTATTTGTTTGATTGTTATTCTGTCATGAATAGGGTTAGACTACTTCTTCAGATGGTGATTTAGAGAAATTTTTAGTAGCAAGATTAGATCATGTCAATTATTTTTATGAGTTACAAATTATTATTAATTGACTTATAATATATATGTTAAGTCTATTTATAGAGTTGTGCTAGAGATTAACCACACTCAACACATTCTATCTCACATGTTACTGTTTATATAAACAGTAATATATAAGATAAAGTGTGTTAAGTGTGATTGATCTAAATCATTTTACCTATTTATAATAGTCATTATTAATGAATGCAGCTGTTATTTTCCTCTTCCAAAGAAATATGTAATATATATATATATATATATATATATATATATATATACATACACGGACAGGAGTCTACTTGTAGAAAACCGATGATCTAGCGTACGTTTGGAAAATCAAGGCAACCTTTTTTAATAATATTTTTACAACAATCTGAATCGTTCTTATCAATTTTGGCTCGAGTTGAACGGTAAATTTTTACAACAATAATATGAAATAATGATGAGGACGATGATAGATTTTGGAGGGAAATGTCGTGTGCATATCTACTCCAATTTTTTTTTTTTTTTTTTCTTTAAGAAGGTATCTACTCCAACCTCGAACGAATTTGTTCGTTGCAATTGTAGCAGGTTGCCTACCGCTGTTGACATGGTAAGCCATAGCCGACAGGCCCCGCACCACACCCAAGTCAAATAAAGCTTCTTTCTTTCTTTTCAATTTACATACAAAGAAACTTCTACGACCTATCACCAGCTACGCGTTTCGTTCCTTTTCCTTTTTTCTGTTTGAAACTCCCCCCCATAGAAAATCACGAAGCTTTTGTCATAATCTTCGACCCATTCATCTCTCTCTCAATCAAACGGCACGGAAGATTTTCCCTTTCCGGCTTCTGAAAGAAAATGTGTCCCATGAGGTTCATCTTGGTGTTTTTCTCGGCAATACTAGCTGTATATTTTGCATGGAGGTCAGTTCATTCTTCGCCCCAGACGGACAAGATTGTAGAGGACATTCCACTTGAGAAAACGTCAACGATAGATAAACCCGAATTCAATCTTAAAAAGGTATACTATTCATTTACTTTTTTGTTTATTAAATTTTCAACATGCTTTTATGTTTTTTGTTCGTTCATTTTTTGCTGCTCTTCTTTTTTGTTCCTTTGCCCTGACTTTGGTGTACTTCAACGTCAGACGATTCAAGAATGCTTCTGGGTGTTCGTTGACATGGCCAGCGGGAGGTACTTATGGAGGAATCTGAGGAAGAACGAGCAAGTTAAGAGCTGCTAGAACTGTATCATGGAATTAATTTCAGGCTCTGTAATCTATATACAGCACTAGAGAAATATGTTATTAATTTTCGGCGGGCGGAGGCTGGGATATAAGAACGTAGCACGGTAGCAGTGTAGACCTTATTCAATTCTGCAAATACGAAAATGTATTTTTACTTTTTAGTCCTTGTCTCCAACTTTATATTTTCAAATGCATCTCTCGCTTTCGAAGCCCGAATTCCGTAATACAACAACTGGGTAGACATTTTAATTTTTTTCTACATCTAAACAGAATTCCAACATCTTGATCCAAAAAGTATCAATATCCAGTCTGCAATTTCTGCACCTTCTATTTGTCAAACCAGTTCCTACAGGAGTTTTATATCCAATGAGCGAGCAAATATATAATTAACAACCCTCAGAACACGATAACAGAGACAGCTTATGTACACAGCCAATTTCTAAAGAACAAAATTACAGAAACTGAATTCTTTTTACAGAAGATGAAGTAGCAGTTGGCAGCTTTAGTTTAATTCGACCTGTAGCTTAATAGACATGTACAGAAGAGTGAGAAGAGCACCCTGTGGAAGTGGTGCATACCTTGCCAGACAGGAGGCTACCCACATGGCTACCACCACCAGAGCAACTATGCTGCTGCTGGTTTTTCCACAAACCCAACTTGCAAAAGAGAGGCACAAAGTCAGCAAAACACCACCACTCCCGCCCAAAATCCATGCAATTACATAACCAATCTTATACCCTGCATCCAGATTCCTATCAAACATGGCCATGAGGCTACTAAAGGTGAGAGACCATCTAGAACCAAAGGTCCGCAGAATAAATATGGATATAAAGGCAGATCTAAGCACTTCGATGAAGGGTTCTTTCTCTTGATCCATACTTCCTTCTTCAGACATCTCATCCGAATCATCATAGGAGGGATTCTCCTCAGTGATGTTATAGCTATGGCGCTCCCAATATCTCTCATGTTGCATTTTTAACCTCACTTCAGCCCACCTATAAATCCTTGCCCCGTCTTCAGATTCAGGGCTATGGTTCCATTTTCCTCCATCTTGCCTGTCAGTGTCTTCTTGCAATTTGAGGTCTCGGTCATACTGAGTCCTTGTTGCTTCATTAGATAGAACCTTTAGAAGAGGATAGAGGATGCATATATATATTATCATTGGATTTTTGGAAATTAAGGTAAGAAAAGAGTTTAGGAAAGAGGGAAGTGTGGTATTTGAAGGTGGGGAAGTAACTGGTAAAAACACTGCACTACAGCCAAGTTCATGGCAATACGGAGTCAGTATCTTTATTTCTTTCAATATGTGATATGGAGTAACAGGTAGTAAGATCTTTCCAACACCATCAAGAATTGATTCCTCATTCCAGAAAATATCTCATTTGTAAAACAAGCAATCAAAATTTCAAAATTCAAAGTTTTCTTAGCTGTTTACACCATCTTTCCCTTCCAGTCAAAAGATAAAAGGGGAGTATGAACAGGTCATAATAAAATATAAAAAAAAAAAAGAGTTTTCTACACCATTTGCACAAACCACCAGTTCTTTCCATTCACACCGTGAAAAAAATCTCGAGATTGAAACAAGTCAAAAACTTCACCCACACTTAAGTAGCATTTGCATGCAGTAGAGATAAGAAGTTTCGAGTGAACAACAGATCAAAAAGATTTTTAGAATAAAACAGTTAATGTAAATCACAAAACGAAAAGATGACTTAAGGATTGCTCACTTCATAAGCATGACGGATTCTCTTGAATACCTCACCAGATTGCCAATCTTTGCTAACATCGGGATGATACTGTAATTAAAACAGACAAATGCATAAATTAAACCAACGTTTGGTGTCTCACTAATACTGTTCACAGAAGGTATTAGTTTATCTGAGTGAAACTTCCAAACTATAGAAGATCCCGCAGAAAAACGTAGCTTAGAATAATTGTGCAAATGTATAATATAATCTATTTTTGACATGTAGGAATTTTCTTTTTTCAAAGGAAAAGCATATATAAGATGAGCATCAGGGAGACATGCGAAAATGTTTGAGACAACACAAAGTGCAAGGGAATTAGGCCCAAATAATGGACGTCCAGGCAGCATGCACAAAGGTGTCCCTGAAATTATGGACATCCACAAGGCATAAGGCATGAAATTATGGACTAAATAAACATGTTCATCTATCATTTATCATAAAAGTCAAAAGCATTAAGCATGTAACATTTTACAAGGAAAAGAAAGACATGGAACCCAGAGATATTATGGATGAACAAACATGTGCCGGTAGAAACTCCCTGTATTCTGGAGAAGCAGGGCTAATTAACTGTAAGGGTTGTTTGCATCTCATCTAAAAAATTCTCACAATTATCTTCTCAAATATCACTCAAACACAATTATAATGAAGTGATATCCTTCTCAAATACCAAAGATGATGTAGCTTTTAGTCTTGTAATGAAGTAGTATTCTTTAAGCCACCAAAATTCCAGTTATAGAAAAAACTCTATTATATGTGGAAGTACTGTAGTCTGTAGAATCCTAACCTATCTTTCATTTTGCTACAGATTCCTGGCAACCTAACAGAATATAAATAAATAGTACCTTACGGGCGAGAAGGCGGTAAGCTCGTTTGACGTGAGCAAAAGAGGCGTTCCGCGGGAGACCCAGAACAGCGTAGTGGTCGAGATGGGCAGCCGATGGGGAGGAAGAGAAAACGAGTGGAACCCAGCGCTGGAGGCGAGGTTGGGTTCGGGTGCAGGTGGATGGAAAGGCAGCAAGATGAGAGGAATTAAAGGCGGAGGAGAAGGAAAGGGCAGTGTATGAGGAAGAGGAGACGTTGATTGGGGAGAGTCCCACTCCCGCCGAAAGGAGTTGAGCCTGCATAATGTTTGGGTATGTGTTGCTGTCACTGTTGTTCAATTCATGTTTTGTTTCTGTGCATCTGCTTTTCCAACGGCACCCCCTTTTCCTCTTCCTCTCATCACGCTCTGAGGATGAGGATGAGAATGGTGCGGAGGAAGGGAGGAGGGCTAGTCTCACTGCTGTCTGCTGTTTCTGTCATGGGAAGGGTCCAAGGGATGAGGGGAGGAAGGATTGGGCTGGCCTTTTTTCCTTGTTTGTTAGAGTGAATTGGGCCTGCCATGGTCTGGCCTGCACCAGATTCTTAGTTCTACCATAACTTAACAGCCTCGGGTCCTCGTATTCTTAAAATTTTGCTTACTTCCTTCTTTTTTTTTCCTCCACCCATTGTATTTAATGTCATCCTTTTTAATTTTCGGTTTAAAAAACCATTATAATTTTCATTAATGAATACAAAATATTGAAATAACATAAACGTGATTAAAAGATCCGCCACTCAAAACTATTTAAAGAATTACGAGAAAATGAAAAAATAACTGAAAAGAAGATTTCATGAATTTGTTTTGAACATTTTCTTCTCTTCTTTCCCTAGAGGATAGATATGCAGAACAAAGAAAAGAAAGAGAGAAATTTTTATATGTAATTATTAAGAGTTTATACTGCAAGGGTTTTAAATCCACAGCAGTTATCGGTATACGCAATAATGCTAACAAAGCAACAGAATATGTGGTAGTCATCTTTCGATAATACCTTCATGTATAGAAATTATTGCATTGAACACACATATTGTCTCTAACAAAAGATAATTCATAATAAAGGCTGTGCCAATATTAAACATGGCAGCATTGTTATTGGAGGGATTTTAACTGCTCCGCAAATTAGTTCCCTCAAGGGATGCGAAGACTCTTGTAGTACAAATGCTTCGAGCTGCCAAGCCTCAAACTGGTTGATATTGATCTGATCAGATACATTTTTAGGTTATTTTGGACAGACACCGTGCAGCATCATCACAATTGCCTTCTCTGTGGACGGGGGCGAATTCAAAACTAGGGAAAACATGTGAGTAAAGAACATTCTTGTGGAAACAAGGGACAAAGCAACTGGGTAAACATGAGAACAAAAGAGCATTCTTTTGCTCTGTCCTTTTTGTGTGAGTGTATGAGGAATAACATGCATGTGAAGAAGCCCAATCACCGTCGAGTGTGTCTATATAAAGGACAATATGATAAGTGTTTATAAATCCCAACACTAGTTAGTTTCAGTCTCAATTGGTTTCTCGATCACGCATTGGATGCGTCTTAAGGGTTAAGAAGTCAACTTGGCCAACATTTCGCCATAGAAAGCGAGGTTTCTAATTTGCCAGTACCGACGTTAAAGCTCCATGCAAAAATATAGCTCAAGGATCGTATTGGCTTCAACGTCATTCTTGAATTCTTTCCCATGGGAATCATCGGCCGAGCAAATGGGACTCTTTTCCTCATCATCGTGTCCCTCTCGCTCCTCACAGTTTGATCTTAACATTTCAATTTCTTGTTCCAACACTCCAAAAGAGAGAAACTCATCCATTAAAAATTTCAATTGGCTAGTGTTATTTTCACTCAACAGGGCGAAGTGAGGAGATCTGACCAAGACTAGATATCAATATGGAAAGACAATAACCAAAGACAAATATACAAATGTGATTTCTCAGCTATAGATCGGAATTTTTCGTGTCAACAGAAACGCCCTTCCATCCACCCTAAAAGCACCAAAAAACAAAACATCTGTTAAGTTAGCCACACGCCACTATTACCTCCAACCGAGCTCCTAAAAATTTCCAAAGGAAAGGGCCTCTGCGACTGCAAATCCATTGTAGGCATCTCTCATTCTGAATCGCTGTCCATACTCCCCATGGCCTTCAATCCTCTTGATCTCTGCATCGCATACCCAAAAGAGAAGGGAAAAAAACCAAAACACGTCAAATACCAAAAATATATGCTGGAAAATATATAAATTAGCAAAGACCAATCAAGTACCTTCTTAGAATTCTTCTTCTCTCTAACTTCATATCTCTCATGGCACATATCAGTCAGCCATGCCCCAGGACTCACCAACTGCCACCAACTCGACCGAAAAAGGAAAGCAAAAAACAAAATCAAAACCAATACAAGCCAAACAAGACTCTAACCAATTCAGGGAATTACATAAGACCAAATCTCATAATGCTTTTTTTTTTTTTTCTTTCAGCTAATATATGATTATGGGAAAAAACAAAATGACTTACAAGTACACTTCTTTGGATGATCTTGGCCCTCTTCTTAGGCCTCTGTGGAGGCTTACAACCCTTCATAGCCATAAAATCCTCCTCTTTCTCTTTGCTAGACAGAGTGATATACAGCTTTGGCAAAGCCAACCCTCTCTCTTCCCCAATCCCCTTATTATTATTCACATCCACCGATACCTTCCCATTTTTCTCAACAATCACTGATCCTCTCGTGCTGTAATACCTCTCCTTCTCTAGCAACGTCGTTTTCCGCAGCGTACTTCCCTCCGTACACCTGCAACCAAATATCCAAAAAATACGCCTTTAGAGCTCGTTTATTTTCATAAATTAGTTTTTCTATTCATAACTTATTTCGTACTTTCAACTCATCTCAATATTCATTTTAAATTTTAACTCCATCTACTTATTTTATTGTTATTCATCTCATCTCATCTCACCTCTAAATTCAGACGAGATGAAACAATTTCCTGAAAAAAAGGCGGGGGCGCATATATTACACAGTTAAGGAATCAAAGTATTTTCTTTTGCTTTCTCAGCATTCAAACAGCACTCGACCAACCTGTAGAGCCTATTGGGTTGAAGATGGAAGCTTTCCTTCTCAGAAGCAAAGCTAGATGTGATTTTCCTCCGTATTCCACCATTTAGTCTAGCAGATATTTCAGGGTCTTTGACTCTCACGCATCTGACTCGCTTTCTATTTCCCCACTGTAAGAAAAGTTCAGGTTCTAAGGGTTTACACGTTGTCTGATTCCTCTCCCCTCTCTCCATACCTGCCCCCCAAAAAAAGAGACGTGATTTTTTTTTTTCCAACACCAAGTGACCCTTCCTTTTCAACTCAGAAATCTCAGAAGCAAAAACCAAAGAAAGAAGAATTTTGGAGACAACAGATGCTGGATTTCCTCCTAAACTAAGGAGCAAAGATAAAACCGATTAAAAGAAAATTGAAGAAGGGAGAAGAAAATTAGGTTTTATTTTCTTCGGCTGAATCAAATAAATAACACACAAGTGACAAGTGAGAAATAGCAGACGAAGATGAAAGGATCAGAGTAGATATTTGGATAAAACCAACTTTCCCATGAATGCTCTGAAAAAACGCCCGGGTAGAGGAAGGTCAAAGACACAGATTTGCAAGTTGAAGAAAATGATCTCCGACCTCGAATTCTGACTACAACGAAGAAACCAAAGAAGATCTTTCTCAAACCACCCAGCAAATTAAAGGGTTTGCTGCTCAATTCACAAAGAAGGGATTCTGTTACAAACAAGCCAAATGACGAAGAGTAAGTTTTACAATGAGATAAATTCATGCAAGAGAATCAAATAGACTTCGTGATATCAAATTTACCTCGGGGTAACAAAAAAAGAAAAAATCACCAAAATAAAAGAGATTCCAGATCCTTCTCTCTCAATAATTCTAGAGTAGTTGAAATTTCTCTTGCCTGCGTTGTGAGAGGCTCTTGTTGTTATGGATTTTACGGGTTGGACTTCTTTTCGCCTGTTAAGAGTTCTGTTCTGCGTGTGGATTGTTGCTTCTGCTCCTTTCTTCTTCTTACCGTCTTTCTCTCTCTCTTATCTTTATCTAAGTTTTTTTTTTATTATTATTATTTATCGATGCTTCTTTCCTTTCCAGACCCCGAGTGATAAAAAAAACCAAAACAATCAGATGGAAATGGACGGTGAAGATACCGCATGCCCTCTTAAATTTCATCAATTGGATTTGGGTCGCTACAGAATAAATTGCGTAGTTTGTTTTTCAGAAATAAGAAAACTACCTTTTCCAATTTCCAGACGAGCAGGTTCTTCAATAAATTATGGAGTTTAAGGTAAAATTTATAATTGAAATTTTTTATTTTATTATTAAAAGAAAATAAAAGAAAATAATTTTAATAATTTTATTATATTTTTATTTTTAAAAAATTACCTATTATTTATAAAATAAAATTATTAATTAAAATTTATTCTACTTTTTTAATTAATAACCAATTTAATCTTTATTAAAAAATCAATTTAGAAAAAATTTTATCAAATCTAGCTAGTATAAGACGTATTCTTAAATTTTAAGAATCGTTTGAGAACACAAATATTTTTATGTATTTTCACATATTTTTAAATTCAACTTTTTTTCTCACTCAAAATCTAATAAAACATCTTAATAAAAAATTTTACTACCATATTATATATTTTAAGGTATTCTTAATATTTAAAAAAGACCTAGAAGCAATTATAATAACCATTATCAATAAAATTTTATAAAGAAAATGGGCTCTTGTCTCTTCAAATGATTATACAAATTTTTTTTTATGAATATTCAAAAATTAGATTTTGTTCTTTATAATTTCCACATTATATATTAAACTAATAATGATAAAAAAATAAATATATTCTTATAAATAGAGTACTTGAAACAATTATTATATAGAATACTTTTAAAACTAATAGTAACATATAATATCTATTTAATAATTTTGTTCTCTAATTAAATTAATTGATTTTTTTTAAATTATATTTTAAATTTTTTGATAAGGAATGAGCCTTTTGCTAGTAGGGGACCTTAGGCAATTGCCTATCTTGCCTAAGGTAAGAGCCGCCCTACAGATGAGCATAGACTTTTTTTAGCAAACGAGCATAGATTCAATTAAACTAAAATATAATTATTTGTATTCTAAGTTATATATAGTCTTAATTTAAATTCGAAATTCATCTAATTTTATCTTATCTCATCTAATCTTATCTTATTATAATAATTTTTTTTAATTCTTATAAAAAAATATAATAAGAAATTCAACTTTTTCAAATTTCAAATAATAATAATATTTATTCAACTTTTATCTTTTATCTAAAACCATCTCATATCATTTCTAAATCTAAACTAGATCATAAAATCTACTTGATATCATGCAAACTCTCATATTTATCAATTTTTTTAATAGAATAATATGCTAAAATCAACGTATTAATTAAATATTTTAGGTTTTTTTTTAGGAAATAATCGACTTTCATTTAACTAAGAAGATGAAGTCTACAATGTGACTCATAAAACTAAGAAAACTCAAATTACATGTTAACTAAGTTCTAATGAACGCACAAACTTCTAAATCTCTCGAATAAAATGCAAGAGAACAATCACTGTCTCCATTAGAGGCATTTACGAAGATTTCTCCTTTAAATAAGGAGAAAACTATAATTATACGGGCTAAAACCTAAAAAACTAATCCTCAAGTATATATTTTTTCTATACAAACAATATATACAAAACCAACTAAAAAATACACTACAAAACACAAAAATAGCCCAAAAACAGTCCGGTAGTAGTAGCGCATGGACCGCACGCGCCACGCTATGAGTTGAAATCCGCAAGTCTAAACCACTCGGAGACATTAGTTCCATCTGCAGCCGCTCACGGCAGAAAAAAAACTCACCAAAAAGCACGGTGCGTCCCCAAGCAACCCCGCGCGTATTGAACACGCGCCTCTCCATTCATCAAAAAACTCCGGTCAACTGCCAGATCAACGGGCGGAGAGAATGGAGGAAAAGCGCGTGGTGGCTTTATACTAACGAAGCTATCTCCACCTGTAACTCACCGAAATAAAAACCACATCATCCGAAAACCACCTTTAAAAAGCACAACAAACGGTGGCCGAAAATTAAAGAAGAAGAAGAAAAGAAAAAGAAAAGAAGGAAACAGAGGAGAACGGAGGAGCGAACGGAGCCGTAGCTCCGACCTCCCCCCAGAGCAACGGGAGGCAGGAGTTTCGCAAAACAAAGTTTTTTTCACGAGAATTTCTCTCTCATGTGAAGAGTTTATATATAGTTATAGAGTTATATATAACTACACACTCGTGAGTAACCCAAGTGGTAAACGCAAATTCAATTTTATCTGCGATCGAACTGTGATATAAGTGAGAGGCCATGAAGGTGGGTAGATGTGCTAGTCTCTCTAGGTGTTTTAAGCTCCACAGATAGTCGGCTGCGTGTAAGTGTTGTGTAATTTAAAAGCATTGACATTGGTTTCATCAAATGCCGGTGTAAATACAAATTTGATATATTTATTTAAAATACTTATGCATTGGAACCATCAAATGAAACCATGAGAAGTTTTGAGTTACGGTAACTTCATTTCATTCTTCAAACTTTGAAGGCCTACTATTCACCTATCAAAATAATTTTTTATTACCTTTTAATATGTTTGTTGAATGAATAAATTATAGATATATTTGTTGGTTTCATAAATTGTATATTATATTATTATTTTGATGAATCCAATATAGGGTTATGGATGTGGAGGTGTTACCTTTCCATCAGATTTTGAAAGAAATTCTGATAAGCCAATGCCAATGCTCTAAGTCAATACAAGTACAAATTTGATGTATTTATTTAAAATATTCATGTATTGAGTCCATCAAATAAAATCATGGGAAGCTTTAAGTTACACTAACTTCATTTCATCATTCAAATATGAAATATTACTATTCACCTATCAAAATAAATTTTTATTACCTTTTAATATATTTGTTGAATGAATAAATTATAGATATATTTGTTGGTTTCATAAATTGTATATTATGTTATTATTTTGATGGATTCAATAATGAATCAAATGTGGAGTTATGGATGTGGAGATGTCAATACTTTAAGGGTGAATTTCGAGACATTGCTTTGATTTCAATCTAAAACTGACTCCAAACTGACACTTTATTTGTCTGCGTAGAATGGATCGATAAAGGGAAGCAAGTCAATGGGATCGATTTTTATAGTTTTCGATCAATTGTCGAGCGTGATGACAGATTAGACATTCACAATTTCACAGTGTCGCTACCACAGCCGCAATGCACTGTACCACTGCCGCGTGAGAGAGGTGTTGTGCAACTACTGCTTGAGAGAGAGGTATTATTTCGTTGCTGCATTACATGAAATAGAGGGAAATGATAATACCTTAAAGTCATGCATGGGTGTGGGGGACGGCGGGGTTGGGAGTGGGGTTCAAGGGTTTTAACTTTTAGAAATTAGAAAGATTAATCTGTACAAATTGATTTGTTTACTATTTAAATTTTGCATTTGAGTTGGAGCTTCTCTTTAAGGATTCTTCCACAGAATCTTGCAATTAGGAAAAGAAAGAAAAAAAGCAAAAAAGTCTCAAATTTGCTTCATTCCTAATCAAACTCACAAAGCAAAAAGTAAAAAACAAAAAATAAAAGAACAATATTAGGGACAAACGTCAGACAAATATCAACTGATATGACATGATAAACAAAACGCACCATTTTCATTTCTTTCAGTTTCAAATCCATTTCTTTATTCTTCAACTCATAAATATTGTGCAGCACACAACAGACACTAAACACTACAAATTATCAATTGGCGTTTGTCCAGCATTTATCCCTAGCATTTTTGAAAATAAAATAAACTTTCAATAAGAACGGACGAAACTTAAACTTGACGCTCTAAGTTATCACTACAAGCAATTAAAAATATATATACTAAAATACAATATTGCAGACCCTAGAATGAAAGAAAATTTTTGTGAAAAAGTAAAAGCAAAATTCTACCAAATTATTTGATTCACCTTTACTTGAACGTAGCCTTCTCAGAACAAAGGTTTGGTCCACACTATTGCAGTCATAAAAAAAACTATAGAAAAATTTTAGAAAAAAAAAATTAAAAAAAGCTAAAACATAGCAATCAAGGACCATGCCCAATAATCTTAAACATCTTGCTAGAATCAATATTCATAGATAGTACTTATAAGCGAGAAGGGAGAAAATGAAGGGAGAGAAGGATGAAGAAAGGGGAGGACAAAGGTGAAGGTTGGAAAGAAGGAGAGGGATGAGAAAATTCACTATTTTGTTTAATTGCTAAAGAAATACACCGTTTCATTTTTTTCACAAGGGCAACAATTGCACGATGGTTCTCTCATTCGACCGCAATAAGCTTTTTCCAATATGAATGTGTATAGTAGGTAGGTCCACTTGTCTATTTGTCACTCTAAATTTCAAATATTCTAAATTCTAGAGTTCAATTAAGAATTATAAAGAAGTAATATCGAGTTGTAATTTGGTCCTCATGTCCGAGTCTAGGGTAGAGTCCAACACCTATCTCACAGAATGCAGTGTAATGAAAAGGGTGGTCATATAGAAAATGGGGACCATGACAGTGAGTCAACACATGACAACAATGTGGAAATGCATGGCATAAAAGGAAAGTTGTATCGTAACAAGCCACTCACAATGGCAATATAACCTATTCACAGCAGCATTATATAACTAAGGAACTGATACAATGCACTACACACCTGTAACATTCACATATGTGTACATGAATATTCTTTGTGATTCTCTAGAGGATAAAAATAGCTAACTTTTTATTTATTTCTTGCAATGTGTATATATATACACTAGTCTTTTGTATGTGGAGTACCTTGAATGAGAATCAAGAAATTCTCTACATTTCTGCCTCTTGTTCTTTTCATTTCAACCTCTTGTTCCTCTTTTGACATGGTATCACAACAGGAAAATTTCTTGCTATACTTTCTTAGTCTCCAATCGACCTTCACTCCATAAACCATGACCTCCTCCTCTTCTTCTTCTTTTTCTCCTACTGAAGATCCAAACAGTCCATTCATCTTGCCTCACAGTGACAATGCAAACACTGTCATTGTTTTGCCACCCTTAACTGGCTCCAACTATATCTCTTGGAGTAGATTATTTCTACTCTATATTTCAATAAAAAAACAAGTTTGTTTTCTTGGTTGGAACCATTCACACTCCTGACCTATCAAACCCCTCATATATGTTATGGTTGCGATGCAACGACATCTTCCTTACTTGGATTTTAAATTATGTTTCAAGGGCATTGCCTTTTATGTGTTTTTAATGATCTCAACTAAACACGTATGGGACAAGTTCAAGGAGAGTTTTGCACAACTTGATAACTAGGATATATCACCTTCAACACAACCTTGGTGGCAATGTTTAAGGCCATCTCTTTGTAAGTGACTACTTTATACAACTTAATGTCATTTGGGAAGAACTTCATAGCTATAAACCCCTCCATTGTTTCTCTTGTGGATTATGTACTTGTGATACTTCAAAGAATGTCGGTGAAGTTCAACAAGGAGATTATGTGTTTAGGTTTTTAATGGGTTTAAATGATAGCTATGATGTTGTTAGAGGACAAATTATTTTGTTGAATCCCTTACCCTCTATAGACAAAATCTTTTCACTGATTTTACAAGAGAAAAGGCAAAGGCAAGTAAGAAATATGACCTTACTTACCACAGAACCCTATGCCCTACTTGTTTATCAAAATTCCCAAACAAAAAGGAGAAAATAGATTTAGTTTATAACCATTGTGGAAAGGTAGGACACCCAAAGGATAAATGTTACAAACTACTAGGGTTCCCACCCAATTTCAAACTTACCAAATCCAAGTGTGGAAATGGTTATGGTATTCTTGTTGCCCCTTATTTTGCAAATCAGGCTGCTCGTGGTGGTTCTTATATGGATCAGATTGCTGCTGCAGGTCATAAAATACCTGCTTCAAGTGCTTCTCATTTGAACGTCTCTCAAGCATAAGCACAGCACCTTATGGCTCTTGTCAATGCTTAGTTCCCTCAATTGAACTTGGGACAGACTAAACCATTGTTGCCTACCCCTGTGCTTCCCTCACAAGCCATTCTGACCCTAATTGTTCAACCACATCTTACTAAAACTTAGCAAGTAATCATCATTGGTTCTCTAGTTTTAGTATACCTCATAACCCTTCTCTTTTCAATGTCACAAATCATGACAAACTCACTTCGTTTTCACATCATCAGCATGCTAATCTTCATAACACACCATGGATTATGGACACAGAGGCCACTGATCACATGGTGTGCTCTACATCATTCTTTACTAACTCTTCTTGCTACATTCGAGCCTTTATACAACTTCTTAATGGCACAAAAGTTCAAGTTACACACATAAGCATTGTTAAGCTCTCGGATTCCTTATTTCTTAATGATGTCTTATGTATGCTCTCACTCACATTCAATATCATCTCAATCAGTAAACTCACTCAAAGACCAGATACTTGTCTATTTTTCCTAAATGATCTTTGTTTCATTCAGGTCCTCTCTTCATAGATGACGTTTAGACTTGCTAAAATTCATGTTGGTTTCTATTACCTACTTCCCCACATGCCAGCACCAGCATTTTATCTTCAAATATCTCTAGTCTAACTCGAGTTAATCAAGCTGTTGTACATCAATATTTTGACTTGTGCTACTTTAGATTAGGACATTTACCTTCATAAAGAATGAATTTAATTCATTTTCATGTCTAATGTAAAGTCCAAGAACCAATCTCATTGTATAGTTTGTCATTTAGCTAAACAGAAACATTTTTTCTTTCATTCAAGTGTTTCTAGCAGTTCATTTCCTTTTTATTTAATACATTGTGATGTATGGGATCCATACTCTCAAGCTTCCCTTCAAGGATTTCATTACTTTTTAACTATTGTTGATTACTATTCTAGAGTTAGGTTTTTCTAATGAAACTGAAATTATATACAAGCTCTCTCTTACAATCTTTTTTTATCTCATACAAACTCAATTCAATAGCAAAATTAAAAAAAAAAAACCATAACTGATAATGGACTTGAGTTTAATATGGTTGATTTTACAAAATACATGGCATCATTCCCTTAAAAATCATGTGTATATCATTCAACAAAATGATATTGTTAAGAGAAAACACCAACATCTCTTGGATGTTGCTTGAGTCCTCTTTTTTCAAGCTTCATTACCCACCCAAGTTTAGGGAGATACCATTTTAACTGCAACCTATCTCATTAATAGTATTTTCATAGCCCTCATTTCCAATAAATCCCCATATGAAATGCTTTTCTCATCACCACCTTCGTATACTCTCTTTAGGATATTTGGTTGTCTATGTTATGTTATCACTTCCAAACAAAATAGAAGCAATTTTGGACCTAAAGCTAAACCTCGCCTTTTCTTGAGATACCCCGCTAATGTCAAAGGTTACAAACTATATGATATTAAGACTCATTCCACTTTCATATCTAGAAATGTCCCCTTTCATGAATCTAATTTTTCTTTCCAATCTTCCACCTCTACCCTCTATTAAGATAATGCTCTTTCCTCCTTTCCATAAAATCTAGTCCTACCTCCTGCACCACCAGATGACCTCTTTTCCTTCCCTCAAAATCTTCCCCCATTCACTCCCTTACAATATGAACCACCTCCTCACCTGTTGCCTCCTCTACACTCCCTTCACCTGCTACCTCTTCTACTTATTCTCTTCCTTTACCTAATCATAATATCATTGCTAATTCATTCCCTTTTTGAAGGTCCACTAGAAATAGAAACCAACCTACTTATCTCCATCACTATCATTGCCAAATTGCAAAATCTCAACCCCTGAGTCCCTTTTTAACAATCCATCC
Source organism: Platycarya longipes (assembly GCA_036559045.1). Taxonomy (NCBI): domain Eukaryota; kingdom Viridiplantae; phylum Streptophyta; class Magnoliopsida; order Fagales; family Juglandaceae; genus Platycarya; species Platycarya longipes. The sequence goes on from CM071798.1 coordinate 198,193, forward strand.
CCTCAATGATTACTTAACTTACACAAATCTTTCTCCATCTCACAAATCTTTTTCATTTTTCCTATTATTGCTTCATGAATCCAAGTCCTATAGTGAAACTATAAGATTTAAGCATTGGCAAGATCCCATGAAGAGTGAGTAGAACAAGGGAGAGAAACTAATCTGCAAATTAAATAAGCCTCTCCATAGACTTAAGCAAACATCCAGGCAATGGTTTTCAAAATTTTTCAATTCACTCACTGCCATTGGATTATATCAGTCCAAATCTGACTACTCTTTATTTACTAAAATTAGTCATAGTAGATTTATAGTACTCTTAGCTATGTAAATGACATCATAGTTGGTAGGAACTCTCAAGAAGAAGTCGATTCACTCAAGGCTTACTTTCATAGCAAGTTCAAAATCAAAGACCTTGGACCTCTCAAGTATTTCCTACGATTGGAGGTTGCTAGGTCCTCTTTTGGAATTAATTTTTGCCAAAGGAAATACACCTTCGAAATACTAGAAGATGCATGGTTACTTGGTACAAAGACAACTTCTACACCCATTGAGCTGAACCACAAATTAAGCCACACCATAGATGAACTCCTTTAAGACCCTACAACTTATAGAATACTCATTGGAAGGTTAATTTATTTAACCATCATCAAACCATACATCACTTATGTTGTAAATTTTCTAAACCAATTCATGGACAGACCCTCACAATCTCATTTGCACTCAGTCTTATAGGATTCTCAAATATCTTAAATGATCCATAGGTCAAGGCATTGTCTTGTCATCCAAATCACCTCTACATCTAAAGGCATATAGTGACTCTAATTGGGAAGTATAATTTTCAGTTATCTTAGTAGGAATTTTATATATTTATTTTCGTCTACAAAATCATTTATTTTCACAGGAGATCATGATGTCTTCCTACGGGATTACGAGTCTCTTTATTAGCTCCTATTTATTGGGCTAATGTCTCGAGACTAGGAGATTTATTTTAATTTTTTTTTATATGTATTGGAGACTCATTAATAAGTTGGAAACCTAATAAATAAGTGTTTGTTCTAGATCTTCAACTGAGATAGAACACAAGGTACTAGCTTCTACAAGCTGTGAAATCATGTAGCTTCATGGTTTGTTAAAGGAATTTAATGTTTATCATGCACAGTCGGCTCTCCTATTCTATGATAATCAGGCAACCATTCACATTACAAAGAACCCAAATTCCCATGAGAAAACTAAACGTATAGAACTAGACTGCCATTTTGTTATAGAGAAAGTCTAAGCTAGGATCATCACACCTATGCATATATCCTCAAAATTCCAGTTAGCATATAGCTTTACTAAGGCCTTACCAATTTCTACTTTCCATTTTTTTTAATCGAAATGTGAATTGTTAATATCTATGTCCATCTTAAGGAGGAGTCTCACGAAATGTAGTTTAATGGAAATGAAAATATGGAAAATAGGGATCATGACAGTGAGCTGACACATGACAGCAATGTAGAAATGCATGGCACAAAAGAGCAACTGCATTGTAGCAGGCCACTCACAATGGCAGTACAACCTATTCACAGCAACACTACATTACAAAGGAATTGATACAATGAACTACACACATGTAACATTCACACACTTGTGCATGAACATTCTTTGTAATTTTCTAAAAAAATAAAACTAGCTAGCTTTCTATTTTTTTTTTCTGTAGTGTGTATATATATACTAGTCTTTTGTATGTCGAATATCTTGACTGAGAATCAGGAAATTCCATACATTTCTACCTCTTGTTCTTTTTATTTAAACCTCTTTTTCCTCTTCTAACAACCTAAGAATAAAATGAGGATATTTCATTCATTGGGAGATACAAAGTCCTCTTTGAGAATATTCTAGTTGACTCGCATACTTGTTTTCAAAGTTAAAACATGGCTGAAAGACTTTAACACTCTTTTCAAACTCTTAAAACTCTTGTATCTAACTCAAATGCATTTAACTTAGAGTTAACTAGGGAAGTGAGATAAGATGATAATTTTATGAATAATAATAAGATAGTTTGTGAATAGTAGTGAGATCATTTGAGTTGAGTATTTCTTAAATCTTAAGAAATGAGAGAAAAAAAATTGAAGAAAAACTATTATAAAGTTAAAAAATTGTAAGAATATAATTTTATAATATAATTTTTGTTTAAAAATTTGAAAAAATTAGACTTATTTTTTATTTGAAATTTTGAAAAAAATTATAATGATTAGTTTGAAAAGGTTATAATAATTAATTTAAAAAATTTGTATTTGAATTATATTTAAGAATAAGATAGAATGAGATAAAATGAGATCAATGAGATTTTTGTATAACATCTGAGGCCTCAAACCTACCTAGGCTCTCTTTATATTTCTGTAATCAATTTCAAAGTTTCAAGTCCAAAAAGGTTTATTATTTATCAAATGGATCCCTCTCCTCTTGGCTCTCTTATACTCAATATTGATGGTGTTTCTAAAGGAATCTTGTCCTATGTGGATTGTGGGAGAGTTTTAAGTTCTATGATAGTTCTTTTAAAATTGGTTTTTCTTCATTTTGGGAATCACTACTGATACTTTTACTAAATTATCAACTTTGAAAATGGTTTACTTTATAGTATCAACTTAGCAGTATTAATCTTATTTTGAAGACTGGTTCTCTAATTTGCTTAATATTAATTCCTCTTTCCCTTGGCTTTATTCTAACATTTGGGATGATATTTACCAATTTAAACTCACTTTCCTTGTAGTATCTTTCGTGTTTATAGAAAAGGTAATGGCATTAGTTTCTCTTCTCTCTTTGAGTTACCTAAACATATGATTGGTTGTAGAACCTGAAGGGGAGTCCTCATGAAGTGAGGTGTTTTTTCTCTAGAGGAGAGTTTGTCTCTTTGACTTAGTTCAGTTTGAAGAGCAAAATGGAAGACGAATTCTCTCGCCAGTGACAATCAATGAGACTCACGGAGCAAGAGAAACAAGATGTAGTTTTGACCTCCATCTCCACTCCAAAAACCATACATCCTATATCAATCTGCTTGATGGCCATGATAGTCTCAAAAAGAAATGTCAACAAAGAGGCATTCAAGACTACAATGACTAAAATATGGAGGTGTGAAAGCTGGCTTCAGTTCTCTAAAATTGGCATCAACAAGTTTCTCATTGAGTTTGACAACACGAAGGATATGGAGAGAGTAGTAGAGAATAGGCCATGGTCGGCTCATCTACCTCCAACCTTTTGATGGCTCCATCTTAATAAAGGAGGCTGCTTTTAACAAAGAGGTCTTCTAGTTGCAAGCTTATGATGTTCCATTCGTCTGTATGACATCAGGCATAGGCACAAAGATAGGAAACCAGGTTGGAAAAGTCCTCAAAGTCCATGCAGATGAGAGGGGATTTTCTGAGGCAGATTTATAAGGATTAGAGCTGAAGTGGATATAGCTAAGGCCTTCACCAGTGGTACCTTCCTTACATTCGAAGGCAAGCAGTTCTGGGTCCCTTTCAGATATGAAAGACTACCATTAGTTTATTTCAAATGTGTCATTCTAAAACATAATCACGCGACCTGCTCCAATGTTGCTAGAGAAGATGGCAAACAGCAATATGGTGTTTGGTTAAGAGCCCTTGCAACTAGGCACAATGACCTAGTGTTTAGGAAATATGGAGAAGGTTCTCTGCAGGATCAACCATGGAAGATGGAATCAAAGCTTAGGGATGACAGCCAGCCTGGCAAAGAAAATATCCTGAATATCCACTAGGTCCAACATGACTCCCCAAAGAGTACAAAGGTCCCAACAGTCCCTATTGATAGGATGCAGAGCTGACAAACCATGCTTTATCCAAACAGACACATCAAATGGAAAGTCAACTTAGTCCTTCTCAAAAAGATATTGTCTCCTTAAACACAAAAGAAGAGGATTTTGACATGACAGGTGGAGAGTCCAATGACCCAGAAAAGGATCGGACATAAGATTCTTTCCCTGCAACTACCATAAATAGCATTAATCCCAGAGACACTACTGAGAAGGATCTAGCTGATCTGCTCCACTAGATTAACTCCATTGACAATTTTTTTCACTAAACAAGTGAAAAACCTACAACACTCTAGGAAGAAAGCAACATGGAAGAAGAAGGCACGAGTCCTTAGTTATGAAGATCCTAACTTGGCACCAAAGGGGACACTGCCAACTAACACCCCCTTGAACAAAAGTGGTTTGAGCCCCCTCCCTAACAAACTAAAGAGGATCTCGAGTCTCCTTCCACTATCAAGTGGCACTCTAACCAAAGCCAAAAAGATAAAACTTGAGTTACTTTATGAGGAACCAACTCACCCAACCTATATGATGGAAGCTATTGAACATCCCCACCACCAACAATGATTGGCATAAGTTGGAACTGTCAGGGGCTTGAGAACTCCTAGACAGTTCTTGATCTACACTTGATGGTGCAAACAAAGCTCCACTCTTTTGTTTTCTTGATAAAGACAAAGAGTAATAGAAATAAAGTTGAAGCTATCAGGAACAGACTTAACTTCAAGCATAGTTTCATCACTGACAATGTAGGTGCTAGTGGTGAACTTGCAATCCTATGGAAAGCAGAGTTTGAAGCTGATGTGCATTCCTATTCCCAACACCATATCTCCCTCTTAGTACAAGATGATGAGGCTGGAAAGAGTTGGCTTTTAACAGGGTCTTATGGACACCCCGTGACTACAAGAAGAAAGGAAAGCTAGGCAATACTTAAAGCCATTAAACCTCCACCTTCCCAAGGCTAGTTATGCTTGGGGTATTTTAATGAGGTGCTCAGGTTTGGTGAAAAGAGTGGGGGTCCCCCTCAACTTCACTATCAGGTGGAACCCTTTTGAACCATTATGGAAGAATGTGGCCTGTGTGATCTAGGCTATGTGGGTAATAAGTTCACCTAGACAAATGAACAAGTTAGGTGAAGTTTTTACTAAGGAAAGGCTAGACAAAGGTCTCAGCAACTACCACTGGTCTAATATTTATCCATTCTCCAAGATTACTGTCCTTTCAACCTTTAGTTCAGACCACTGTCCAATTCTAATCACACTTGATAGAAGCTAGGCAGTATTGCATCAATCTGAGAAACCATTTAAGGTGGAAGCCAATTGGTTCCCTGATAAAGAATGTCACCAAGTAGTCGAAGCAGCCTGGAACCAACTTAGAATCTCAGAGGATAAGTTATCTCTTGCAACAAATGGGCTCAAAATTTTCCAACAAAAGCTAATGCAATGGAGGAAAGCAGATTAGAGAACCTCCAAACAGCAGCTAAAGACCAAGATGGCTTGCTGACTGGCCTGCAAAAGAATAATACTGGTCACTTAACTGAGGCAATTAAAGAGGTGCAAACCAACATTACCAAGTTGCTTGAAGAAGACAATGTTAAGTGGAAGCAAAAAGCCAAACAAAGGTGGCTCAAGGAGGGAGACAAGAACACTAAGTACTTTCCTTAGTGCGCATCTTAGAGAAGGAAAACCAACATGATCAAGAAAGTTCTCAATGCTGAGGGACAAACAGTGCACTCAAAGGAAGGCATCAACATGCTTTTTTAAGACTATCACATGACCCTCTTCTCGTCATCAATTCTAGTTGGCATCACAGAATGCTTGCAGGCAATGAAACCTTGAGTTACAGCAGAATAGAATTCCTTACTAAACAAACCTTACACTCAACAAGAAGTTGAGGAGGCACTATCTCAAATGGAAGGCCTTAGCTCCCTTGGATCAGATGGCTTTCCAACAGCCTTCTACCACAAGTACTAGTCACTTCTAGGTTCCCAGGTCAGTAAATTTGTCCTATCTGTTTTGAACTCCAATGATAACATAGCTGCTATAAACCATACTCTTATCTCCCTCATTCCCAAGAAGAAGGTCCCCTCCAATGTTACAGATTCTAGACTCATTTCTCTATGTAACGTGCTTTACAAATTAGTGTCTAAAGTCATAGAAAATAGACTGAAGTTAATGCTACCTCATATTATATCTTGCACATAATCTTCATTCATTCCTAACAGGTTGATATCAGACAATATTGTGGTAGCTTTTGAAATCTTACACGTCATGACAAGCAAGATGAAAGGGAAAGAAGGTTATATGACCATGAAATTATATATGAGTAAAGTCTATGATAGGTTTGTATAGCCTTTCATTAGAGCTGTCCTAAATAGATTGGGGTTCAACAGCAGTTTTATTCAATTGACATGAAATGTGTAGAAACAATCACCTATGCTTTATTGATCAATGGTACCCCTCAAGAAACCATTATACCATTAAGAGGCATAAGACAAGGTGACCCCCTTTCACCTTATCTTTTCATTCTCTATGTTGAAGCATTAAGTAATCAAATCAGTTAAGTAAAAGATCAAAATCTGATCCATGGGGTGCCAATAGGAAGAGGACAGCTTGGAGTACCCCACTTATTTTTTACGGATGACAGCCTCATGTTTTGTAAAGCCAATGCAATTGAGTGGAGTAGAATGTTTAGCCTTCTCAAAGGATTTGAACTTGCATCAGGCTAGAGGTTAAACCTTGAGAAAACCTCCATCATGTTCAATCAAAACATCGCCCGAGTTACTCAATCATATATATTCTTTCCATTGTTAGGATTAGAGCTGCATCATCCTATGAAAAATACTTGGGTTTACCCTCTGTGGTTGGCAAGAACAAGTACAAAACATTCAAAGGTATTTTAGACAATGTGAGAAATAGACTTAGCAATCATAAAGTGAGACACCTTTCTCAAGCTGGGAAGGGGGTTTACATAAAAGCTGTCATACAATCGCTCTCTACCTACACTATGAATGTTTTCCAGCTCCCTCTCTCCCTCCTACATGATATCAATAGCTCCATCCATCAATTTTGGTGAGGGCAACATGAAAAAGAGAACAAAATCCATTGGATTTCATGGAAATGGATGGGCGAACCCAAAACTGGAAAGGGAATGGATTTTAGGGACCTAGTGGCTTTTAACAAAGCTTTACTAACCAAGCAATGTTTGGGGTTCATTCAACAACCTAACTCCCTAGCAGAAAGGGTAATGAAGGCCAAGTATTTCCCTAGAAACTCTTTCCAACAAGCCAAGATAGGTGCTAAGCCTTCTTTCATATGGAAGAGCTCCATGTATGCACAACCATTAATGGATATGGGTTCCTATTGGAGAGTAGGAAATGGTACTCACATCCATGTATGGAAAGACAAGTGGATTCCACAGCCTACCCCTTGCAAAGTTCTTAATACAACCAAGATCCTCAGCAATGAGGCTACTATATCAGAACTTATTGACAATGCTCAGCATGGCTGGAATGATGCTTTGGTAAGAAGAGTCTTCAAGCCTGATGAAGCTAATCCCATCCTTCAAATACTAGTAAGTCTTCTGAATAGTAAGAATAAAATGGTATGGAAAGGTACTCAAGATGGCTCTTTCACAGTGAATAGTGCATATCATATGGAAAATGAGAGGGTACTAGCAGAAAAAGGGTAAGCACAAACTAGTAATTCCTTCAAGTGAATATGGCAACAAATTTGGCATCTGCTAGTCATCCCAAAGGATAGAATGTTTCTGTGGAGATCATGCCTCGAGTCTCTACCCACAATGCATAACCTGTTCAAAATGAAGGTGGTGTAGAACCCACTATGCCTAATATGCAACTTGGCTACAGAAGACACACTATACGCTTTATGGAAATGTGAATCGGCAAAGGATGTTTGGAGTTCATGTTCAAAGAGTCTGCAAAAATGCTCCCTGCCACAATCATCCATGATTCGACTCTTTCAAGGCCTCATGCTCACAATGGACCAGCAAGTAATACTGGAGTTTGTTATAGTGGCTAGGAAGATTTGGTGGATAAGAAATAGATTGATCTTCCAAGGGGAATTCTATCACCCCAATGCATTAGTCAAAGAAGCCCTGGCTTCTCTTGAGTGGCTATCAATAGAGACCTCAGCCAAGGAAGCTAGGAAATGCAGTCCATGTAACTCACCCTAATCATGGCTTCCCCCTTCCCCCCCCAAAAAAAAAAAAACCAACTGGACTAAAATCAACTGGAACTGGGCCATAGAAAAAATTCAATGCAAAATTGCGGTTGGAGTGGCTGTAAGGGATAGCAATGGTAAGGTTCTAGCAACTCTAAGGACTGCCAAATCCATGTTCCCTGATCCATTACTAGCAGAAGCATATGGAACACTCCAGCAAATCATATTGGAGAAGGATTCTCTTCAGGTAACCAAGGCTCTTCACTCGGACAAAGATGGAGGGAATAACGCAAGCATTTTCATTTACGAAACCAGACAGTTACTCAAATCCTTAACTAAGTGGAAAATTTCTCATGTTAAGAGAAATTGCAATCTTGTAGCTCACTTGTTAACAAAGGATTCTCTTTCATATCCTAATCTGATTGTAACCTTGGAAGAGACACCAACATGTATTACTTTTATGGTTTAATGAAATGAAGATGAGATGTTTCTTTCAAAAAAAAAACATATGATTGGTTGTTGTTTTTTTCTACAATAGTGGCAGAGCCACGTTGGGGCAGAGGGGTCGTGGCCCCCCTCCCCATGATCCCACTTCTCTCCTAAAAAAATTGAAAAAAATAATAAATGTTTTTTTAAAAGAAAAAAAAAAAAAAATATATTTTTTTTTTTATGATTTAGTAGGATAATATTAATTTTATCTTGTGTTGGCCCCTCTATAATATTATATTGATATTCCTCCACAAAATCTAATCTAATTTAAAAATAAAATACATCTCATATAAAATAAAATGATATAATAACATGATGACTTATTTTTATTATAGATAAAAATAAAAAAGAAGTTGGAAGATTTCTAATGTATTTTTAATATATTTTTATTATGATGGCATGTTCTTATTATATCATTTTTTTAATTATAAATTATATTAAGCGTATTTTATTTTTATTATAGATCTTACTATTATATTGTTCTATATAGTATAAAAAGCTGTATGGAAATAGAATAAAAAATATTTTATGTATTTTGTCCTAACTTTGCATAGCCCCTAAAGCAAATTCCTGGCTCTGCCATTGCTCTACAATTTGTATGTGTATTCCCTCGTTTCATCATTATTATTTAGCATTATTCATCTTGGTTTGAATTTATTTAGTGGATTAGGTTTTATTAATTTTTAGGATTTGATTTCAGGGATTTCCTTCTATAACTCATTGCTTCTCTTTGTATAAGACATTCGTCTACATAAGTGATTTTAGATGCCTTGTCTTTTGATCTCATGCCATGATATTCTTCTTATTTTTATTTCATAGTTTCTTTTGGCATCAAGTATCCAATATTATTCACTATGTAGGGCTAAAATTTCTTTAAAGTAATTTGGATATTTCACATTGTAATTTTGAAATAACTGCACTTAGTACTACAATCAAGATTGCTATGCACTCTGAGAAAATTGAAAATAAACTTTGTACTGTATCCTTAATATACACGCTAACCTAACTGTACAATTCATTTATCAAAATTCAACTTCAAAGATACTCAAAACTAATAAAACTCATTTTCGAACAAGTATTTCGTCCAAAAACTAAAAATGGGTTTTTTGGCCATAAAATAATAAATATTCCTTTGAATATAATGGCACATACTACATCATAATCTGAAACTTCTAACTATCTCAGATTCATAAATAAAATCATGCTTATGACAGCATAGTGAATGGTAACACTAATTGTGTTGATAAACTAAAATCTATGCGATTGTCAGTTTGTGAAAACTTATAGAATTTTCACCAGATTCTTAAAACATACATAAATTTTACTAATGAATTTCTAGCGCACTGTTATATACAAAAGCAAAGAGATATATAAATGGTTTGGTTGGAATTACCCAAACTCTCTTTTACTTCGTTTGTTATATATTTCTTTGGCTAGACAGTTTCTTTTTTTCTTTTTTGATAAACAATAATTTCATCATGGACGATGATAATTTTATTGAGAATAAATAACATAAAGGGTACTAATAATGTCTAGTAATGCAAAGTAAAGTAGGTGGAGATTGTGGGCACCTATAATTACTCCAAAATTTCTGAACTTGAGTGGTAAACATTTAAGCTCCATTTGGTTTTATAGATAGTCTCAACTCATCTTATTCCTTTGATCTCATTCTCATTTATTTTCAACATCAAAATACTATTAAAACACAAACACTTTTCAAATATTCGATTTTTTCAAATTTTTTTTCATATAACTATTATCTAATCATTATAACTTTTACAAATTTTCAAATAAAATATAAAAAGCAATTAAGCTTTTTCAAATCCTTAAAAAAAAATAATATTTTAACAACATTTTAACTTTATAATGATATTTTTATTTAACTTTTTCCTCTTATTTCTCAATACTTCATAAAACAACTTAATTCAAACCATTTCTCCACTATTCACAGATTTATCATCTTATATCATATCATCTCATCTGCGAAACCAAATGAGACCTTAGAGAATATGAAAGTAACATGTAGGTCATAGAAATTGAGACAAACCGCTATGTGCTCTACAATGGAACACATTATTGGTGGATCAACAAGAAAAGATACCGGATCATTCTTTTATATTGTGCCTATGATGAACAAATATTAGAACCTTTAGGAGGAACCTGCCTCTAACGAACCAAAGTTTGAGAATACTTTTTGAATATTTTATTGATAGCATTCTTACATCCCTAGAGCCCTCTCATTAACCAACTAACCATAGAAATATAAGAATGAGTTGGTATCAGACTTTAGACCAATAAGTCCTTGTAAAGTATCAAAAGTATTAGTAAACAGATTAAAGAAGATATTAACTACTTTGATCTCTACTTCACAATGTACATTTTGTTGGAAATCAAGACTTCCCAAATTCACCCCCTAGGATCTAACTTTGCAAGAATATTAAGAAAAATAAAGAAATAAACACAACACAAGAATTTAAGTAAAAAACTCTCAAAACATGAGAAAAATCACTAGACTTAGAAAATAAAATGCATTATGTGAAAAATTATTACAACATACAATTTTTCTCCTCACCTCAAAGACATCCACAAAGCTTTCCCACTAACAAAACTTTAACTCTCACATCTTCTCCTTTTACATCCAAAGGCCAACAGAGATTTTCCTAGAGTCAAAAGTTACTAGTTAAGCTCTTGACTGGTACACTTAGCCAAAAAAGCTAAGCCTTCTTTTTTAGGCCTTAGGACTCACTCATTCTTCACTCTTTACCCATGTGGGACAAAAACAAAGGAGCGAAAAACCCAGCAATCTCCACCTTGTGACTTTGGTTGATCCCACAGGCACGTTCCACTACTGTGACGACCCGATATTTTCTCTACTTGGTTTATTATACTTAGAATATTTAAATTTACCTTATATTTATTCTTGATTTTTTATTAGGAATTTTAGAAGTTAATATTATTGGTTATACATTAAGCCCACCAAAGTAGGTAAGATTTTATTTTATTATTTTGGTAGAACCACATGACTATTGGAGGGAATAGATGGGATTATAAACAAAAAAAATTCTTGGGAGAAATTTGGCCATGAGAATCATATATTAGACATTCAAATATCAAAGTATTTGAAGATGGATGGTGACACTTGGCATAAATCAAACTTTTTACTAGGAATTTAAAAGTGAAACAAAAGTGATTTGTTTTTAGCTAAAAGGGAGCTACGGTTTAGACTTGGAAGATAAGGATATTCATCTATTTGAGTTCATCTTACAAAAGTCATAAGTGGCAAGCGATGGTTGGAAGAAGAAAAGAACCAAAACAATCAGAAGATTGCTTGAATGAATTTCGGCTAGGTTGAGTTGAATGGAAATTCAAATTGGTCCAAAGGCATGGGAGGACACATGGCATGAGGTAAACATGTCTAGAACCAAGTAAGCATGAGGAAAACATTTTTTCATCTTGCAAAAGGAGGCTAACGAAATTGAGAAGTGTGAAGACATGGTGCACCGACTTTTACCCCTTTGGAAACCGACTTAGTGCTTGTCTTGTTTAGGATATACTTTTTTTTTTTTTACATATGGTAGTATAACATGTGTGAGGACAAGTGGCACCACTTAGCTTAAGATAAGTTTTAATCATTTCATATGCCAACTAAGCCTAAAAGGAAGCAATCGAGCACACTAAGACCTAAGTGAAGGGTATGTGAAACGGCTTGGCATGTCCCAAGTGTTTTGGATTTTCTTTCACCATTCGGCTTAGAATTTTAACCAATATAATAGCTTGACATGTGTATGGACACATGGCATCTTAGGGACTTAAGCTTGAAGTAGTGTTCGGATTGGTCTCAAGGGTGAATTGGAGTTGCCGAATGCTTCCTTTGTTTTATCTTAGATTTTGCTACTCAAGTGAGAAGGATTTACATATTTAAATATTTGGTTTTCCCCTTAGGTGGTACTCGATGAGCCATTAGATGGCTTTCTTGCCAACCAAGCCTAAAATTAGATGAAATGATAATCTTAAACCTAAGAGGACAAGTGGCCCACGGCAATAGGAACACATGTGATTCTAGAAACATTTTCCTACTCCTTTCTATATATATATGTTGGTCGACCAAGTGGTATGGGATTACCTCCTTTTTCCCTAAGAGAAGCTTACGGCTAAGGCAAAAGAAAAGTCCTCTCCACCTTTTCAAATATTCACTTACCTTACCAAAACAATTTTCAAAGCTTCTAGGAGTAATTTTCAAGGAAATTTTCTAAGGCAAAGGTCTTCCACAAATAGAATTGCTTGAAGAAAGTTGTAAGTGCACATTTAACATAGTTTTAGTTTTTATTTATGTAGATAGATTAAACAAATTATTAGTTGCTCTACTTGAGTGAATATCATGTAAATTGAGTGAATAATTTCACTTATGATTGTGTTAGGTTATCCTATGAAAATATAAGAAAGCATGCGAGATTAATCCTTTGTAGAGTAAGGGTTTGTTTTAGAACAACTATGAATGGAAATCTTAGAAACTTGATAGGTGGAATTTATTAATAAAAGAAGTGAAATTTTGAGACTTGCAAGGGTTTCTAAGGGTTTGGCCTTGGTGGAATTCCTTAGAGTATTATTAGTTTATTTTTTTAGATTAAGAATATAGTGATTAAATTAAATTAGTAAGTAATTGAGGGAAAATTCTATAGATTAGTTCTTTTGAAAATTAGTGGAAGATTTAAGATTTATTGAATGGTGGAATGATATTTTGGATAAAAAAAGAAATGAAGAAAATAGCTATAATAGGTGAAGGGAGATTTTCGGCCTAAGGGTTTTGTGGATTTACATTGTCGAGTTTTAATATATGCTAAGAGTAAACTTAGTAGGATTAAAATAACGAAAAAGAATTTTATAGCCTATTTCCTACTACACGGCCAAACATATATTAAGATTAGTATTATGTTGTTTTTTTTTGTTAACTATTTATATTTTATTTGAATAAGAATTATTGGTATGAGCAAACATGTATGCTATGTATTGCTATTACATGTTTCATATGCCACATGACCCTAAGAAAGTATATAGCATGCATGAATAAATCTAGTGGTTCATGCATGTCTGTTTACGTCACAAGATTTTCATGTTTGGGTCATACCGTTTTTCAAGAAATAAGATTACGAAACTCTATAAGAATAAGAAAAAAACAAAAAAAAAAAAATTATGAAAAGTCGCGTCATGACGGTGAAGACAATTCGATCTGTCGGATGACTGACGTGCCGATGGTGAAGACGATTCGATCTGCCGTCGTAGTATGAAAGTCGTGTCATGACGGTGAAGACGATTCAATCTGTCATATGACTGACATGACTTAGTGGTGAAGGCGATTCGATCTGCCATATGACTGACGAAAATATGAAAGTTGATAGTGAAGGCGATTCGATCTGCCGTCATGATTAATACTGTAGATAATTTATTGTTAAGATAAATATTACATGATCCAACAGCATAGTTTTTTGATAAGATTTATAAGAATAAGAACGAAAATATAAAAGTAAGATTTTCACGAAAATATACGTCACATTACGAAAAGCATGCACCTATGTCAATTAAGTATTTTTTCTGAAAAAATGCATGTTTTATAAAAAGGTGCACAATTCAAGTGTAAATCATGCATATGTCTTATATGAGTCATGATTAATAAGTCTAGTGATCATATCATGTGTATTTACATGTATTTGTGTATACTGTTATTGCTTTTGTTATGTTAACGGTGCACTTACTAGAATTTCTTGAAATCTCATTGTTTGAATGTTTTCTTATCATTCCTTTTGGAATGATAGATTTTGTTGCAGGTGGGTATGATAAGCTAGGAGACCTAAACTCATCGAGAGACTCCGGTGAGCCTTGAGGAGCCCACCAAATTCTCTCCTCTTGATGACCCTTCTTTTTGATAACTACGCATCTTCTATTTTTGACCATATGTTGGAGGAAAAAATGCAACATACATCTTTTATGTCTGAAGAACGGTTAAGTATAAGATGTTGCCTATTTTTTAGCCCTGTCTATAAATGGTGTTTATGTAATGCCATCAGGAAAGTTCCTCCATCGCGATTATAAGATCAATATGAACATGTTCCAATATGGGAACGAATATAAAAAAGTTAAGAAAGAACCTGCTTGGTGAGGAGGCATAAGGGAAAATGATGATCTATGTATGTGTATTTTGAATCATTGGTTATGTATAACCTGATACTTGATGTTATTGTAAATATATCTATGGGTTTTAATTATGTTGTACCATGTGATTCATGTGCAAAGTTAGATTTCTTTGCATACTCAAAAAATTTTACCTTATTCTGCTGCATTAATCATTGCACACTGCTAGTAAGTTTAGGTGCATGCATAATATCTTTACATGTACGAGATATATGTAACCTTGTGTTACCTATCATGACGCCTCTATTTACGTTAAATCACATACGTAAATATGGGGACATTACAGCTGCAATGAAGATCTTCATAGCTTCTGCTATCATTCTCCACTATAAAAGCATACCCACTCAAAATAAATCAATTTTAAGTATTTCACTTTGGCCGATGTTGAGAATAATCGTATTAAAAATTATGGTGTAACTCCCTGCATTTGGCTTTTCTGGAAGTTCATTAGCAATCGATATGAATTTCCACCACACCCTACATCAATGCCAAATCAATGCCTGTGTGCAAACATGTGAATCTACTAACAGTAAAACATCCTCTATTATGACAACTTTGGGATTAGCGGCATGCCATAAGGATATACAAGTCATTTTTCAAAGAAAATCATCTTCTATGGAGAGAGACACAACGTTAGCTTCATACCAGTATCTCCATTTATTGACTTGGAACCACTTGCCAAACCTATTCCAGCTCTTGGCATTTTTTCTTGACGTGCCTAGATTGTTCACACCTCCAACAAGTTTCTAACTTCATGGGTTGGTCTACCATTTAATGCCTTATATAATTCTGATGAAATAAAAAATTATTGAATTGCACTTGCCACAAGCCAAAACTAATTTTCCCATTAAATTTCTTCACCTCAAATCTGATAGAATTTGAAGCTCTACTTCCTGACGTTGTCTCAATGAATTTTTATCGTAGAAATGAATAGTACTCACTAAGTAAGTTCTCAGGAAATATTATTCTTTCCTAAACAAAGTTTCAAGGTTCTCAGGAAAAATTAGAGGGTCACACCATACACGCTTAAATACCAATCTCCTAGACAGAACTTTTTTAGACCGTATATATCCGCACTATCACATCAAAGCTCTACCCCACCAAAAGAACCTAGTGGCTTTAATCCACTTGTTGGAATCTGAACCTCCTAAATTCACCTCCTACGATCTACCTTTGCAAGAATATCAAGAAAAATAGAGAAAAAAATACAACACAAGAATTTATATGGAAAACTCTCAAAACAAGAGAAAAATCACCAGACCCAGAGAAAAAAATGTACTATGTGAAAAATTATTACAATCACGCAATTTTTCTTCTCATCCTAAAGACACCCACAAAACTTTCCCACTAGTAAAACTTTATCTCTTATTTTTCCCTTTTACATGTAAAGGCTAACAAATGATTTTTTTAGAGTCAAAAGTTATTAGTTAAGGTTTTGACTGGTGCACTTAGCCAAAGAAGTTAAGCCTCCTTTTATAGGTCTTAGGCCCCATTCCTTCTTCACTCTTTACACATGTGAGACAAAAACAAAGGAGCAAAAAACCAACACATTTGTGCTAGGAAGATTGATATTTGACAATGTACTCATAGCTTATGAATTGGTGAATTTTATTCGAAAAAAGAATAAAGAAAAGAAAGGTTTCATGTCAATCAAGTTGGATATGAGCAAAACTTATGATCGACTAGAATGACATTTTCTTGAAGATGTTATGATCAAGATGGAATTTGGGGCTACAAGGATTGGATTGCTAATACAGTATGTGAAATCTATTTCTTTTTCTATTCTGGTTAATGGCCAACCTAAGGCTCCAATTTTTCCTACAAGAATTATAAGGCAAGGGGATCTCATTTTCAAGTAAAAATTTGCAGCCAAGTCTCCAAGTAGATATCATGTTGTTTTGGAGTGTTACTTAGTGTCAAATTATGATTAGTACTTGGGACTCCCATCTATGGTGGGTAGAGGCAAGAAGCAAGCTTTCTCACAATTGAAGACAAATGTATGATAGAAATTGCAAGAATAGAAGGAGAAGCTCTTATCACAAAGGGCAAAGAGGTTTTTATTAAGGTTGTAGCTCTTTCTATCCCTATTTATACAATATCTTGCTTTAAACTTCTTGATTCTTTATTCTCTAAGTTAGAGATGCCAATTTTTGGTGGGGGGCAAAGGAAAGAGGAGAGAAAAAATAAAGTGGCCTAGTTGGAAGAAAATGTGTGAATCAAAAGCTCAAGGGGGAATGAACTTTAAGGACTTAAAAATGTTTAAGATGGCTCTAATAGCTAAACAGGGATTGAGAATTCTTAAAGAGAATGATTCTTTGCCTCACAAGATTTTCAAAGCGAAGTGTTTTCCTTCAAGTTAGGAGCTGCACAATCTTATGTGTGGAGAGGTATATAGGAGGCAAAGAATTTGTTATTTCAAGGTTTTAGATGGAGAGTGGTAGATGGAAATGCTATCAATATTGGGTCTAACTATTGGTTACCTAATCATAAACTTATACCAGTTTCACAATATGTTACAAGCTCACAACTTAACTGGACAGTGTTTGCATTAATAGATGAGCATACGAGAAAGTTGGATATAGAGAAGGTGGGAAGACTTTTACCTTCATTGGAGGCTTCTGAAGTGATTAATTTGATGTTAACTATGGATGACAGATCTGATAGTATGGTATGGAAGCAAGAGAAGAGTGGCAAGTATTCAGTAAAATGTACTTAAAAATTGTTTATGAACTTAAGAGATGATAAGCCACAAGGTGAGGTCTATATAGAGAAGAGCAGAATAGAATGTGGAAACATTTATGGAAGATGAAAATTTCAAATAGAGTGAAGATATTTGCATGGAGGGTTTGTAAGAATGAATTGCCTACATTGAAATATTTAGAAGCTAAAACAAGTTGCGATAGACACAAAGTGTAGGTGGTGCAATGTGGGGGAGGAAGACATCAATCATGCTATCCTATATTGTTCAACAAAAAGTCAGTTTTTGCATTATCAGTTTGAGTTCCTGAAAGAGAATCACCTACATCAAGATTTTGTCCAGATTGTTTCTCATTTAATTCAAGGAAATGCACAAATGAGCTAGAGAAGTTGTTCTTATGTGTTTGGTGATTGTGTGGTATTGAAGAAATCAGTTATACTATGAGAACAATAAACTCTCTCCAGAGGAAGCAATGGACCATGCTTATACAGTGTCTAATGAGGCTATGAGCATTAGATAGTTGTTGAATAACATAGAAAAGGTCTCAATTCTAGTTGCAGCTGGTTGCCTCCACCACCTGGAATTCTGAAGCTGAACACAGAAGGGGCCTTATTTCCTGGCTATTGCAAGTCTGGAGTTGGTATGGTACTTCGAGATGACACTAGTCAAGTGTTTTTTGCAGCTAGTAAATTAGAACATGATGTTACTGATCCAATGAAGATAAAGTTCTTAGCAATATTAATGGGACTTAAAATCTGATTGTCGTTAGGAATTGTTGATCTTCAAGTGAAAAGTGATTCATTTCTAGTGATCCAAGAACTTAACACAGAAGGAAACTCTATGTTTATTTGGGGGAATCTGGTCCATGAGATTAGAGATTGTTATTGAACATGTTTCTAAAAATTGTAATTCAGCATAGAGATCTTGTGACCAATATTATTGCCCAATATTTGGCAAAACATTTATGACATGCATGTTGATGATCTTATGATTTTGCGGGATTCCATTCTTGAATGTGTCTCTCAAGTTTTTTGACATGATATTTTGATGTAGATTTGTTTTCGGTTGATTGAATTCAGTTATTTTGTGGAGGAAAAAAAAATACTCATTCAGATACTTCCCAAATGGGAATCGCCGTAGCCTCTCCCGCTTGGGTTTTCGGTTTTAGCAAGCAAAACACGATCATCTTTATTATATTATTTATTAATATTGATTTTCGAGACTTGAATGGTGGTTCATTCCGGCATAATTACGATCCATCTGTTTTGACTAGTAACCTTCGTTTTAATCATTTAAACTCATCATTTTCTCATGTGATGTGACCATGTCTTAATTTTTTTCTTATATATACCATGCCTGTATTTGGTTTTGATATTCTGAGTTGTCTTTATCCTTTGTTTTTCTTTTGCCATCAAATTGACAAAGAGAAAAGAAGCAGCAAAAGAAGTTGCTTAAGATGTACGACTAATCTAAATGATAAGATTCCAATCATGCACCAAACCTTTTGCCAAATTCTGACTCTTGGTGTATTTGGAAATGTAATGTTATTCTTGGTCCAAGGGTGGAAGCACATGGGATTGGAAACCAAACAATTGAGGTAAAGGAGAAGGCTGCAGCTGTACAACAGTACATAGAACCCAGCACGGAGCTCCAGAAAAGAGGACCATCACTTTCATTTATTATTTATTTGTTTATTTTCTATCTAGTGAACCCCAAAACTCCACAATTGGACGGTAACTACAGACTCCAGGGGGGCTGCTTTAGAATTGGGTGTTATCAGGAAGGAAATGGAGAGAATCTGACTGAGTGGGGTCACCACTCCATAAAATCTCCTTTGTCTTGGGATGAACTGCTCCTTCAATCACAGTCGCAGTCGCAGTCACAGTCGCAGTCCCTTCATTCATGAATCATTTTCTTGAGCCCAATTAAAAATAGGGAGACGTTTGGGGATCGATTCGGCTATCTTCAGCGTCTAAAATAGTCTAACGTTAGTTAGACTACTTTATGATGAAAAATATATTAAAATAAAATAAAAAATATAATTAAATAAAAAATTGAAGATTAAAAATATAATAAAAAAATAAAATAAACAAAACATAATAAAAAATACAATAAAATAAAAACATAATAAAAAACATAATAAAAAAATAAAAACATAATAAAAAACATAATAAAAAAATAAAATGAAGATGAATTTAAAGGAATTCGGCCATGGAACAAACGAAGCTGCCGCTGGTGGCGGTGGGTGACACCGCCCACACGAGTCCGAAACGGGTTTAAGGCTGCCAGGGGCACGCCGGAGCTCGCCGTCGTAAGGGTAGGGCACGCCTGAGTCTGCCGGTCCCGATGGTGTGGGCGGTGTCGCCCACCGCCACCAGAGACGGCGATGACTGCTTGTGTGGGGAGGAGACCGTCTGCCTCTAGGATTTCTCTTAAAAATATCACATCTTAATCCCACCAGCTAAGCTATAATGCAATTGGGTGGATGCATTCTACGTCGGTCCCTCTCTTAGCTCAGATGCGTATCTTATCTTGTTTACTCTTTTACTGCTCTTAAGTGGACTGCCCCTGACATTCTCACATTCAGCCCACCTACTAAAAGCAATTTCATTTCTTATTGCCGATTTTTATTTTTTTGACGGATTATTGCCGAAATTTTTGATCTTATGTATCATCAATTGGGAATTCGGAGGTCAGGCCGCTGTTCATATGTCAGTGCCATCGCACTAAAAGCAGGTTTGGCAAGTAAAATTTTTTTTAACATTCTTTAATATTTTTTATTATTATTTATTATTTTATTATTATTTCTTACTTATTTGTATTACTATTTATTATTTTTTATTATTTAATATTTTATTATTATTTTTATCTATTTTTTATTATTATTCACAAATATTGTCGAGCACTCTCAACATCCAAATCTATTTTAAGCAAATTTACTTAAAAGGGATCCTTTACCATTATTTTGTTCTGACTTCAATGATTTCCAAGGCTGTGCTCAGCATTAGTTTTCTGTAAATACTAAATAAGCATTCTCCCGAAAACGCTAGAATAGATATAATAAAATAGAATATTTGGAGTTCAGTCAAATTGAACCCCGCCCCTTTGCAGCCCCCTTTGTTGTTATCAACGGTGGACGACACAGTCCACCCCATCGGGACAGAAAAGAGAGCCGATGACCCCACTCCTGCGAGGGCGAGCCCCGACGACATCTGGTGCTCCCCCGACGGCCTTAAATCCAAAAATGAGTCCGTATGGTCCAAATGGAGTGGGCGATATAACCCACCGCCTGCAGCGGCAGAGGAATGGGTAAGACTGAATCTCCATTAAAAATTCATCTTCATTTTATATTTTTATTGTCTTTTTTATTATGTTTTTTATCATATTTTCTTCGTTTTCTTCATTTTATTATATTTTTTATTGTATTTTTTAAATTTTATTTTATTTTTTATATTTTTTATTATATTTTTTAATATTTTTTATTGTATTTTTATAATAACTATAGGAATTTAAGAGTGAGGAAGGAGCAGCGGGTGCAAAGACGCTAGGATGCAGTCCGACCGCACCCCAGCGTCTCCCATAATAAATTATCATTATTTTAAGTTTTAACCCAAAATATAGTAGTGCTTTAATCAATACGTATGATCTAAAGGAATATATAGAGGAGAAATTTCGAGCTTCTTCTGCGTAATAGTTTCGAGTTCAGAAACTATACATAATGCCCAGATAGTGTCTTATTTACAAACAAAAAGAAAACAAATATAATATATATATATTTATAAGAAGATATTTATAAGAAGATATTTAATGCAACTATGGTAAGAATTGAAACAGCAAATCCATCCGGTTCTCGAGTCTCCCGAATATCTTCAAGGAAGCGCTTCAAAGTCCATCATGGTAACCACCGCAAGTTATGTGAGCTCTGGTCATAGGAACTCCTCTTACTGCTGAAATTGCATCATTCAATTTGGTTGCTTGGTTCACCACTTGCTTTATTCTCTGCAACCATATATTGGAGCTGACTCAGCTCAATGACACCCCATACCCTTTAGTGAGGCACTTTGAAACTAATTCTATGAATCAGGTACCTTTATGTTTAAGCTCCTAAGAAATATGCTAGCTTGTCAGGTATGTGAAATTGAATTACCTGTGTTTTTCTTCCGAAAATTAAAAAATAAAAAAAAACCCACCGTTTCCGCTCTGAATATGTCAGCTAGCATATATATGATCTAATTGATTATCCGACCATAAATCTAAAAATTATCCTTGAGTAATTTTAATGGAAGAAAGAAGAAATCGGGGATCCGTATCTCTGATTATGAAGATCATGAAATCGATTAGTTTTAATGCCTGAAAAAAAACTGTACAAAGAGGACAATAAAAATGTGAAGCAGCACAAAGTCAGAAGAAACTTGCTGACCTTGTCATCAGTGTAGATCTGGAACCGAAGCCTCTCCTTCTTTGGGTGCTGTTTGCGTCCAGGTTGGTTTCCAAAAAAGAGAATACAGATGGTAGCAGCAGCAACACCAAAAGAGCAAATAGCTCCAACCCCAGTTAAGCTCCATTTCCATATGTTCAGCCTACCACTATTCTCTTCCCAAGTGACCTCTTCTTGGCTGCCATCACCGTCCATGTCCATGGTGTTCTTGATCTTGCTCATCGCCTCGTTCTTGCTCTCCAAAGCCTCACCTTTTTCCTCAAATTGAAAACTACCTGAATCAATTTGAGCCATGAATCCCCTACAACCAGACCTTGGAGAGTCCATTTTCATGTCGACGAATTCATTTTCCTTCATCCTGAAGAAAACTTGCGAAACCGTGTCTTGATCTGCTTCCATAGCTCCTTTAATCGGAGCTATGTCTGTTTTAGGCATAACAGCCGATCTCACAACACTGATTTCGATAGGAACCTTAGCGATATCCTTGTGCAGTTCATCATCTTGTGCCTTGCCAGTGCCACTTGTTGATTCGAAATGAATTGGAACTGTGACAAGCTGTTGACTTGGCATCATTGAATTACCAGGTGGTTCAATTTCATTGATTTTCCTCGAATTTGGTGATGGGCATATGAAGTAATTCATGTTGAAAATAGTTTTCGGATCAGAACTGCGTTTGCCCCAGAAAATCTTTTTCTCATCACCAACTTCACGGAAATCAAGGAAGGCATCGTCAGGGAGGTATTCCCACTCATCAAGATCCATTTCCTGCGAGGATTTTGGATCGTGAAGAAAGGTTGGGGTGGAAATAGGAGTTATTTATTTATTTTATTTTTGCTAAGGGTTGTGGAATTGGATCTTTGGTGTTGAATTATTGAATCAAAGAAGGTGGCTCTCATGGAGTTTAGCGAGGAATTCCCATCATTAATAAGCGCAGGCCACCGGCATGGTGTCCTCTAGCACTTGGAGTGAAGACTGAACCCATTAGCTGGGATGGAGGAGGATTTGACATGATTTATGTTCTTATCCATCCTAAAGGCGACAAACGGTGGATGGTCCACGTGGACCCATCTGGAGAATGCCTTCTTGATGGGTTCTTCCAAGATATTTCTTTTGATTTCTGTAATGGATTAATCCCTCACTTCCATAGGAAATTCAAGATTAGTTTTTCCCTTAATTATTGTTTGGTCAGTCATATATAAAATCCTACTTCAATAGATCTTTGAAAAAAATGTTCAACTATTTAAACTCGAATAGAGTAAATAAAGAGTATATTTTCTAAGAAGACAGACGATAAAGAGAGTAAATAAAGTGTAGGCTGTTTTAAACCACGTTGGAATTAAACAGAAATAAAACAGAAGACTTATACTAAATTCAAGTTTGATTGCTATAATGGGAGTTTCAATGGTAGATAGCTGAAGGTTCTTCTTTTGGTCCTTCATGCGGACACGTCTCGCAGAGAGTTGCGAGAGACTTTTACTTTGAAGAGAGAGAGAGAGTCTTTATAGTATACTCTCTCGTAAGTCGTAAGCATGAAGAGAGGAATTGGATGGTGTCGGTTGCTTGTTAGAGTTTGCTTGGAGCAACAACGATGAGTTTTTGTTGTTTTTAAGGGAAAAGGTGAAAGAGAAAGCCCCATTGCCATACAACTGTCCACCGGCTGTTGTCTTTAGGTTACACACATAATATTTCTTTTTTTTTTAAATATCAATACATATTTGGATGAAAATCCATCAATTTTTTTTTTCTTGCGGGTTTAAAGGCAGCAAGATTGACATGAATTCGTACCATATTTTGTATTTTATATTTTAATCTACCACATTAAATCATGATAATTTGTAGATTTATTTTTATTAATTTCTTTGTAGTTAAAATATTTCTCAAAATCCATACATGGATGAATAGTATATGTACTAGTACTAGCTATATTTAGCTGCTTCTTCTTTTTTTTTTTCTCTTATTATGTACTAGTACTAGCTATATTTAGCTGCTGCTTTTTTTCTGAAGCTATATTTAGTTTCTTACTTAGCAAAATTGTATTTCATATTTCATTTAGATAACCGATTGAAGAGATTTTTTTAGATATTTCTTGACTATTTTACGTGTGGATGTAAAATGCATAACCCATTGGGAATGTTTATACATAAAAAAGAAAATTAAAGAAAAAAAAACTTTTAACAGAGTCAAAAGTGAATAGAATAAATAGATTGAAGGCCTATTTGAATATTTAGAATATTTCAAAATACTTGTAAATTTTAGTGAAATAGTTTGAGTTAAGATATTTTACTAGATTTTAATAAATGAGAGGAAAAAATTGTTTTGCAATATTATTTTTTAATATTATTTTTATTTTGAAATTTTAAAAATTGTATTATTTTTTATTTGTGTTTGGAAGTGTGTGAAAGTTACAATTATTAGATAAAAAGGTTGAAAGATTTGAAATTAAAAATATTTTATATTTAATTGATGTTTATAAATGAAATATTTAAAAATATTTGGGAATACTTTAACATCAAACGGACTTGAGAGAAAACTTAGATATAAAGACACACACAAACATATATATATATATATATATATATATAATGAGGCTTTCCATGTAAGTCTTTCATATAATAATAAAAATATTCAACAGATGTAATAAAATACACATCGTATCCTTCTCTCTCTAAGTTTAATAAACTTTATAATTTGGACAATTATAAATTCGTGATCTGAAATGAACCAAGCACCCCAAAATAGGGGATAGATGTTTGTAAGCCAGAATATAAACAAATTAAATAGATCGCTTAGCATGCCAATAAATAATTTTCAATGCTCTGACGTACACCATCCAATGTTGGGACTTGGGTCCCTCTTGAATCTTTGTATAAAGAAATAATTAATACATGGAATATCCTGGGGTAGACCGTCTACCCCCCACACAAAGCAGCCCCCACCGTTCTCAATGGCGGTGGGCGACACCGCCCACGCCATCGGAATAGGCGGACTCAGGCGACCTCACCCCTACGACGGCGAGCTCCGGTGTGCTCTCGGCAGCCTTAAACCCGTTTTGGACCCGTACACACCGGAGCTTACCAGAGCTCGCCGTCGTAGGGGTGAGGTCGCCTTAGTCCGCCGATCCCGATGGCTTAGGCGGTGTCGCCCACCGCCACAGGTGGCGGCTCCGTTCGCTCTATGGCCGAATTCACTTAAATTTATCTTTATTTTATTTTTTTATTGTGTTTTTTATTATGTTTTTATTTTTTTATTGTGTTTTTTATTATATTTTGTTCATTTTATTTTTTTATTATATTTTTAATCTTCATTTTTTTATTTAATCATATTTTTTATTTTATTTTAATGTATTTTTTATCATAAAATAACCCAACTAACATTAGATGCTTTAAACGCTGAGACAGCCGGACCAGTCCCAACGTCTCCCATAATACATCCGGATTTGGTACCCGTGGCCGTAGAACTTTGAAAATTGTAAGATAACCTTTCAGAAGTCAACTTTTTCCGCTGCACGCAAATGTCATAAAGACCATTAAATTTGTACATAGAGTTGTGCTATTTACACACTGACCATTATATTGGCTTTTTGGATTGGAGATGACCCCACTCCTAGTCCAATTTTGATCAATGTGATGAGAAAGAAGACTTGATAAGTTGAGAAAAATTGAGATTCTGTTAAAAAAATGTAATTTGTTCATAGGTTTATCCTTTTTTCAAAGTACACAAAACATAAATATCATAAAACTCAAACCAAATTGCCTAAACCACCAGGCAAACCCACCATTGATTAGAAAGCATTAGCAGTTGCACCGAATCTCATACCGCCCCCAATTTATCGTGTGTGTGTGTGTGTGTGTGAGAGAGAGAGAGAGAGAGAGAGAGGGTGGTTAACACGTTTACATTCAACTGATCTGTGAAGCGGACAATTTACACGAAGAAAGCTGTTCTCAAATATACATGGTCGTTTGCTTCCTCCCAAAAAAAAAAACCCAGACTCAAACAAGGACAACAGCTTCAGCTACATCACTTAAGAATCATATATTTTTCAGAAGAAAGGGAGGAGGCAGGGAGAGGGAGACCTTCCTGCAACCACCAGAGCATCAGAGCAGTTCATAGTCTATCATTTAGAACGATGAGGTCTTTTCTACACCCAATTTCTCTAAAACTACACTTTAAGTCGACGATCTAGCTGATGATTCACCCAAAGCGACAGAGGCCAAGGAAGAAGCCCAAACTCGAGCATTCTTTGCACCTTCGTGGAAGTTCTTCGTCTTGCATAGCCTCAGCTTGGTCCAAACCCTCCGTACATCAATCATGTGAAGGATACGTCCCATTATTTGGCTTGTTTCACCAAATATTTCCAGGTTGAAATGGGGAATATATGTGACCCAAAATGCTTCAAGACGAGATAAGGCAGCTGGGAACATGTATAAAAGTAGCTTCAAACAGAGGAACGATATGGAGAAGACCAAGTACGGTTCACTCTTTGACATCTCTTTCAACCACTCACTATTTGATGACAGGAAATTGGATGTTCCTCCACTCTCCAAGCAGATTGGTTGATCCTCAGCAAAACCTTGAACTGGTTCAATGCCTGACATACAGAGTCACATCATGTAGTTGATCTTAGAAACATCAAGTCACGAGAAATGCACATTAATCAGTTTCTTTGCTCCTCCTTTAACCAATGAGTTGCAGTCGCAGATCCAGGATTGAGTTCTTATGTTCCTTTTTTATCCTTTTACTGACGTTTAAAAGAGACAAAAAAAAAAAAAGCCCCCCAGCTGGAAAAAGGGGCCGGGGGGTTACTTGGATCGAAGAAAATAGTGACTAATTTGATGTGGAGTTTAGCATGCACAATAAGAGCATATAGAGGATGATCAGATGATCCAACAGCGAACCCAGCAAATATAAATTTAGTAGAAGGTTATTAACTGGTGTAACATTGTAAAAAGTAACTTACCCAAAAATAATAATAATAATAAGACATTGCAAAGAGTAGATATTGATATAACCTGAACTCAACCCTGCATATATGTATATACATCCACAAAAATATGTATCTATTTGTTT
The DNA here is from genome assembly GCA_036559045.1 of Platycarya longipes. Classification (NCBI taxonomy): domain Eukaryota; kingdom Viridiplantae; phylum Streptophyta; class Magnoliopsida; order Fagales; family Juglandaceae; genus Platycarya; species Platycarya longipes. The sequence continues at coordinate 225,060 of CM071798.1, forward strand.
GCTCAGGATAACCTTACCCGTAGTCTTCTTATAAAATTGAACAAATGCGGGGAGATTTTTGGGCCCACGATATCGCACCCTTGATGTCTTGTTCACCATTAATATGGATGGCCAGCTATGGATTCCAAATCTTGAAAATATGCTGCAATACAACATGCCAAACTCAGACAAATAGCATCCAGGTTTCTAAGTCAAACTCTTATTTCCATCAGCATCATCCGTTAAGAAGGTCAATTGCATACAATAGAACTTGCATGTCCGAATTTCAAATTCAATAAACATGCCAAAAGGTTTTTAATGTTTTGTTCTTTTTTTTTTAAAATCAGTGCTACATTCAGTATTCAGTCCCCATTTTGGAGACTGCAATGCAAGCCCAGTTTTTTTTTTTTTTAAATGAAATTACAATAATATCCTTTTAAAAAAAAATTTTCCCCTTTTATCCTCATTTATCAATAAGACTGCAATACAGTCCCCCACCCAAGACTGCAAATAGAATTTTTCTTTTCTATAAGTGCAATTTCTTGCACCACTTACCCAAAAATATAGAATCAACTCAGCCTAGGTTAGAAGATAGAATGCCACAGAACAGACATCATTACACTAACATGGGGAAGAGGGAGGAAGGGGAGGTTCTGGAAATGATTCCAGGAAGATACGATCATGATTCGCAAGGCTAAAAAATATTATGATATTACTCAACAATCATGCCCTCACTCATATACATTGCCCATCCCTGGGCAATCTCACATCATTAAGGACGGTCAATCTTTCACACCAGGTACATTTGCTTCATGGTAGCTCTGGCATTTTCAACCAGCCCATGCAACAACTGGTCATGGGTGAATATATTCTCCACCCAAACTGAAAACATTAAAAAGCAGGTCAAGTAAGTAGCATCACACCTCGGCATGGCTGAAGATTTCTCAACTGTCAAATGTTCTATCTGCGGAAACATGGAACTGAGGGTTTTATAAGTAGGAAGTACACTGCAAGAGAATGGGCACCAAGAAGCATAAAAGAGTACAGAAGTATATTCATTCCTCCCTTTGGAAGCCAAAGCTGTATCAAGGAAGTCTCCACCCACCTAGAGATAACAAAATAAAGATAATATCAAAATGCACTCCTTAGAAACAAATATTAAGTAACATGTCTCATTGGTAATTATGTAAGTACAAGAAATCAAGCTATGAAATTCTTGAATGTTTGTACCATTCCTTCTTTAATTTTCTCCATGACATCAGGAAATACTTAGATATCAATGCTACGAACAGGAAATTAAACAATGGAAAGTATGCCTAACATTCGTGCATGAAACACAAATGGTAGAGATCTTTTTTTTTTTTGGCAAGTACAAAGGTTGAGATATATCAGTAAAGAAAATTAAAGAGGAACAAAAACCATGGTATAACCATCCATCCTCTTCTCCTCTCAATTTCTCTACCCTATCAAATACGACAACATGGAAATCTATTTTCCATTTTCCTTCCACCCTCTTCCATCCTCCTGCTTTTCGTCCAGACCAAATATGCTCTAAAGACCATTTTGACAGATTATTCAGTGGCTAAAAGGCTAGGGACTACTGCAAAGGTTTAAGGTTTCAAGTGTAGAAGGAACAGGATATGGTTTAGGGTTGTGAATTGTGAAGAAAAAAGAAAGTCCTGTCCAGTGGCCATGTGAATAATGATGTAAATCGCAATAGCCACACTTACCTTGAGAAAAGAACACACAAAGACCAACAGGCCTCAATAATCAAAGCCCTTGATATTCAATTATTCAAATTATTCAAGTATTCAAATCTCTGAATTCTTTAGACACATTGAGCACACACATATAGCCTCTCTTGACCCAACCTACTGAGAATTTATTTGCCCTATTGTCCTATCTCTATAAGAATCTAAATTGACTAATACATTAAAATCATAATAAGACAGAAAACTATCATTTTATTAAAAGGAAAATTTCACTACAGACAAACTTCAAAAAGTTCTTGACTTGAAACTAATTACCAACCCCAATTATCAACCAAGCCTCAAAGCAATGTCATGTCTTCTGAAATTTGTTTTTGATAAGTCATGTCTTCTGAAATTTAACCTACACCCACGCGTCAAGCCACAATGGTGAGGGCTAAAAGTATGCACGTTTTGCATAATGTTTTACTACATCGAGTGTTCTTCACCCATCATGGGTACTAGCAAGCCCAGACTGAACCCCAAACTGTTCATCAAGGACTTTTCCAGGCAGCAAACACCCAGATGTAAATTGTAATCACCAACCCTTGCAACTTAAACTGAAATATATATTTTTTTTAAAAGGCACCCTCCCAAGCTCTTTACGGGTAAAACCTTGATGCTAGATAGCCAAAGGCCATGTCAAGTATACAATTCCGCCCACCCAAATTCATCGTTTTGCTCCTCCACAAGAACTAAATTCAAACCTTCCAGAATATGAATACATTCAAAGCCATACTTTTTGAGAGAGCTTTGAAAAGTCTAATTTAAATGGAAACCAGAGAAAACTATAATAATAAAAATAAAGAAAAAGGGTCCACATAGACAAGCATTTAGTAACAACTCAATACTGAATTCACCTCTTCCTTTCCGAACATTAGGTTATAAATCAAAACTAGGAAAGTTCCAAATATTTATCGTACCAGTTTAGAAGCATCCTAACATTCAAAAAAAAAAAAAAAAACATTAAGTGAACCATCATCGAAAACAGATTCCGGTTCTCAGCAAAAATTTTGCATCGCAATGTCGACTACACAAAATCAAACCCAATACTCTCAACAAGAAAAAATACCAACGACGTTTTACATTAAAAAAAACTAGAAACAAAAATCACCCAAGATCAAGCACAAATTCTCATAACCCACAAATCAACAAATCAAATACAGCATGCAGGAGTATACAAATATACAACCATAAAAGGTTATGATAATACCAAACAAATATTTTTAATAATTGAAAAAAAAAAAAACACTAAGAAAATCAGAGCGGAAGTGTAAAATAAAAAGAACGGAAATGAGAGCGCGTACCTGGAGAGGTGGGTTGGGGAAGATCGAAAGAGGGCATTGAGATTGAAGACCGTAGAGAAAGAAATTCGATTCCTTAGGGCACAACGCCAAGGACGAAGACGCCAATCGCAGCCATGCGAAGAGAGTGATGTTGAGGAAGAGAAGGGAAGCAACAGCCATAGGAGGATAAGGGTCTGCAGAAAGAATCAACAAGAACAGTGGGGGGCAAAACGGGGGAGAGGAAGATTCTGGGGGTATTGAGAACGTACACAAACGAAAAAAGGGGACGGAAAAGATGGGGGGTTTTCCTGTCTCGACTCTCTCCTTCTCTTAGCTTTGCTGTTAGCCTGTTATCCCTTTGTTTCTAACTTTCTGTGTTCTCCGTTTGTTTTCTTTTCTCGACTCTCTATGCTGTGGGTTATGGTAATTGGGGTCGGTACTTTGGAGGGAGTGCGCTGGGGATTGACTGATTGGCGTTATCTGATCTGATCTCTGACCTGAGACCCTCACCGATTCCACTTTTTTTGCAGCTCTTGAAACCCCCTTCGTCTTCGCGAGTGTATATATATAGTGATGATGATATTAGGCTTGTCTTGACAATTATAATTTGTAAACAGTTTTGAAATAATTTAAAAATAATAATAAAATATTTTAATTGATATATTTTAATAAATAAATTAAAATTTTATAAAATTAAAATATTATTTTTATTTGAAACTCTAAAAAGTTGTAAATTAAAAATTAAAAATTAAAAAAATATTTATATTTATAATATTTGAATATAAATTAATCTATAAATTAATATAATTTTATAAATTCATTAGATCTACTTTATAATAAAAGTAATTTTATAATTTAACGTATCTTATTAAACAATATAAATTTATAAATTTATTTTTGACACCGTCGCAAGTTACCGATGCTCGTAACACGCATGCAGGTAGGTTGAGAGTGGGACTAAGGAGATATTATTTCTTAATTTGTTTGGGAACGATATTATTTCTTAGCCTTGGTTGGGATGGTAATGGAATCAGCTGACTAATTCAAGATAGCTAATTTTTAGAGAATTAGAATTAGAGAAGAGAGAAGATGGATTGTAGAGAAGACAATTTCAACTTGAATACTTCCATAGGAGGATACCCTCCAACTACTTCTATTTATAGAGTTTTTGTTACCAAAACGGTAGCGTTTAACAATGTTCAACTCATGCTTTCTAACCAATCAAAAACGTTACATATTATTAACAGAAGAAGAACATATAAGAAAAACGACAACATTCTATTAAAGGCTTCAATGAATTAAATGTTTGTGTAATACAACGACATTTCCCACTTCCTTTTTAAAGACCAATTGCCGATAACCACCCCCACTTTAGTTTTTCGATGGAACTTCATCACAGCATCTTGCCCTCGTGCCTTCCACTCCAGCACCTTCCAACTTCACACCCATGACACACCTTCCACCTTTAAAGCGCATTGCCCACAAGGTGAGGAAACTGATACCTGAGTTGCCAGTAAGATTTCTAAGTTGAGTCTTCCACTCTAGCACCTTTCTACTGGATCAGGTAGTCGACCACAACATGGTTATTCTTCTTGACACTTCTATGTTGTAAAATTTGCTCAAGTTAAGGCCTCAATTTGCCTTGCAAATCAACTGGAAGTAATGTTGAAAGTGGAGTATCATGATTTCCCAACTTTTTCTTAAAACTCGAAATATGGAAAACAAGATGTAAGAGAGAATCTTGTGGCAAACATAGCCTATAAGCTACCTTGCCAATCCTGTGAATAATCTAGAAAGGTCCTAAAAATCATAGTAAAAGCTTCAAATTCCTTCTGACTGCCATTGATTTCTATCTATAGGGTTGGAGTTTAAGATAAACTCAATCACCCACTGAAAATTCTCTATATGTAAGCTTGTCATAGTGCAATTTCATTCTATCTTGAGCAAGAGTTAAATTGGATTTGAGTGTAGCTAAGATTTGCTTTTTAGTCTGCGACAACTGACAACTACAAGATTAGAAGTCAAGCCTGGAATGTAAGTTTGTAATCGTGTTTGAGATACCCCTTCCCCCCCCCCTCCCCAAACCAAAAAAAAACTTTATTTCAGTATATAGTTTTTTAAAGATGTTCTAATATAAAGATAATAGGGTCACCTGAGCAGCTGAATATGGTTGTTTAAAAGGCATAAAGTGAGCATATTTAGACAACCGATCAACAACAACCATGATTATAGAATAGCCCCTCGACAGAGGCAAGCTTTCAACAAAATCCATTGAAAGATCTTGCCAAATTTGTTTAGTAATGGGCAAGGGCTGTAAAAACCCTACTGGGAAGACATTCTGAACTTTATTTATTTGGCAAACCTCACATTCACGAATGAATTTCTTAACATCAACTTTGGGACTAGGCCAATAAAAGTCCACTCTAGCTTGATGCAAACATTTATGCAAACTAGAATAGCCAACAACAAGACTAGAGTGAATATAGTGCAAAATTTGTTGCTTCAAAGGAAAAGAATCAGGAACATAAATTCTGTCTATTTTAAACAAGGCACCATGCCTCAAGTTACATGAAGAATGAGAATAAGGGTCCTTCTACAAGTTAGAAATCAGTTGCTGAACTGTGGAATTTGTTGCATAAGCCAATTGAAAATATGAGTGCCAAGTGGGGATTAGAAATGACAAGGCAACCAATTTAGCATTTTCATCCATTTGATCCCTCCTCAACAATGCATCAACAACCTTATTGTCAATCTCCTTCTTATACTTAATAGTGAACTCATAACCAAGTAGCTTACACAGCCATTTTTGATGTGCCACAATTCTTATTTTCTGCTCAAGTAAGTATTTAAGGCTGAGATGGCTTGTTCTAACTATAAAAACACCTCCTAAAAGGTATGGTCTCCACTTGCTAATGGCTAACAATAAATCTAGCAACTCTTTTTCATAGGTGAAAAGAGTAAAATTATTGTCTTTCAAAGCTCGAATGAGAAATGCTAAGGGTCGATTGTCTTGCATAAACACAACTCCAATTCCAGTAGCACAAGCATCACATCCTATGACAAAACTTTACTGAAGTTAGGCAAGACAAGCATAGGAGGACTTGTTACTGTAGCATTGAGGTCATTGAAGGATTTAGTAGCCATTTCAAACCAAACAAAGGCATCTTTTTCAGTAATGTTGTCAAAGGGGCAACAATATGTCCATAGTCCCTAATAAACTTTCTACAATATCTTGTCAAACCTAAAAAATCCCGTAATGACTTGAGGGTTTTAGGTATGGGCCATGTTAGTATAGAATCCAATTTCTTGAAGTCAACCTTTACCCCTTCCTTGGAGATTATATGGCCTAAGCACTTAATCTTTGAACAAGTAAACTTACATTTCAATTTTTTAGCATAAAGATGGTGTTGCTGCAGTGTTGTTAAAACAAGAGATAAGTAATGCAAATGAGATGAGATATCTTTATTATAGACCAGTATATCATCAAAAAAGACAATAACAAACTTTCTAAGGAATGGCTTGAAGATCTTATTCATAAGTTCTTAAAATGTTGAAGGGGCCTTTATAAGTCCAAAGGACATTACAAAGAATTCAGAATGCCCTTAATGAGTTCTAAAGGCAATTTTATGAATATCCCCATCCCTCATTCTTATCTGATGATAACCAGCTCGAAGATCTAGTTTGAAAAGATTTATAACCTTAAGAGCTCATCCAAAAGTCCATCCATAACAAGAATGGGGTACTTGTATTTGATAGTGGCATCATTCAAAGCTCTATAGTCAACACACATACTCCATGTGCCATCAGATTTCCTGATTAGCAATATAGGAGACGAAAAGGGTGATTTACTAGGCCTAATAACCCCTAAGTGCAAAATCTCCTTGATAATGTTCTCAATTTATGTTTTTTTTATAAAAGGGATACCTATAAGGCCTCATACTAATAGGCAATGTATCTTGCTTCAGTTTAACTTGGTGTTCGTAAGATCTGTGAGGTGGCAACCCAGTAGGTTCTTCAAACCCATTCTTAAATGTGTTAAAAAGCTGCAGTACCTACTCATCCTCCAAAGATGCAGGCTTAGGCAAGTCACAAGCAATTAATTGCAAAAACAACTTTTCCTGCTAGAAGTAGTAGGTTTAAAAACCTCAATATCATCAATAAGATTGGCTTGAGATGATGTCAAAGTTTGCAAAGAAACAGTTTTACCAGAATACTGAAATTATAGTTGCATATGCACAAAGTCCCACAAAATAGGACTCAAGGTGGATAACCACTGGATGCCAAGAACAGTATCACATCCCCCTAAGGAGAGAGTATAAAAATCCACTAAGAAAGATAAGCCTTCAATCTACAAAGGAACTGCCATACACTTGCCCTTGATGTCAAGTATTTGACCATTGGCTACTTTAACTTGTTTGGATTGATTATGTTGCACAGGCAATTGATGTCTAGAAACCACTGCGATATCCACAAAATTATAAGTATTGCCAGTGTCAAGCAAGAATACTATTCTCTTTTTGCTTATAAACCCAATTAACCTCTTTGTTTTAGGACCTGAAACCCCAACAAGTGACTGTAATGAAATAAAAGCTATTTCAGCCTCAAGTTCATCATTCAACATAGAGACTTCATTAGTAATCTAAATTTTTGATTTATTACCAAAGTTAGCATAGAATTCTCTACCTTCCAAGAGAAACAACTTTGGTTTGGCACATTTGTGGTCAGGGTGCCACTTGTCATCACAAAAGTAACACAATCTCTTCTTTCGTTTATCTTGCATTTGAGAATCAGTCACTTTTTGATAAGGCACTTTTGCTAAAGGTTGAGAATTTAGGTACTCCAAAAATTGAAGGAGTTGGCCTAGACTTAATCACATTTGACTCTAGACTATACTTACTCAAGTTAGTAATTGATTCCTCCAAGGTATCCTAACACTTGATACATATTGCTCTTGAATTTTTGCTAAACCGAATGCATCATTTAGAGACAATGGACTCATCATTCGTATAGTAACGTAATCTCATCATGCATGCTACTTAAAAAGTAACTAAATTTGTTGTTCTCAAATGAACCTTTAACTCTATTAAAAAGAATTTCAAACTCAGCTTTGTACTCAGTAATTGAACCAATATGCTTGTGGCGTGTAAGGGACTCCATTGGATCATCATAAGGAGTTGAGCCAAACTTGATCTGCACATCTTTGGTGAACTCCTCCTAAGAATGAAATGCACCAACTTCACTGGCATCCTAGTACCAAACTAGAGCTTCGTCTTCCATTTGAAATGAAGCAATTAAGATAAGATAGCTAGGAGAAACTTGATAATAAAAAAATTATTGATTGGCTAGATAAATCCATGGAGATGGATTACCACCTCCAAAACAAGGAAAATCAAACTTAAGTCCTCTAAGAAAGCCTTTGTCATTACTCTCCTTTTTCTGTATTTCACCAACAGCTTCTTTGACTTCAGGACTCTATTGTAATGAATTAGCATCTTGAAGATTCTAATTAGTTACACCAGCATTGTCAGAATCATGTCTAGAAAAACATGTAATATGCTGTAAAACCTCGTGAAACTTCTTGTCTTGTGCTTCACATTCAATTCGCATGAACTCTTCTTGCTTCAAAAGGAGTTCAATTGCATCTTCAATCTATTTCTATTATCTCTCTTATTGTTGTCTTAGATGATTCATAGATCCACGATCTAAGCATAGGAACGTGCTTCTTCGACTATGGCTAACATCAATTGTAAAGGACCCAACTAACTTATTCGAGATAGTCAATCTCTAGAGAATTAAGGTTAAAGAAGAGAGAAGAAAATGGATTGTAGAGGAGAAGATAATTTCAACTTGAATATGTCCGTTGGAGAATTTCCTTCCAGCTGTTTCTATTCATAGAGTTTTTGTTACCAAAACGGTAGTGTTTGACAACATTCAACTCTTATACATTCCAACTAATTAAAATGACTACATATTATTAATAGAAGAAGAATATATGTGGAAAGCGACAATATTCTATTAAAGGCTTTAATAAATTAAATTCTTGTATAATTAGCGACGTTTCCCACTTCCTTTTTAAAGACCAACTGCCAATAACCAATCCCACTTCAGTTCTTCGATGGAAGTTCATCACAACATCTTGCCCTCATGCCTTTCACTCCAGCACCTTCCATCTTCGCACCCATGACACATTACTCATTTTATTGAGGGGCATAATCAGATTGGACAAGTTGGGGATCCCCTCTATTCGAGTCAAGTAGTTTCTTTATTTTGGTTTTTGAATTTTATAAGCATGTTTAGGTTGTATTTTATCGTTTGTTCTTAAGTTGGTTGTATAGATTGTTTTGGTTTTATTTTATTGTTGACATGCCTAGGATGATTTTATTGAATATTTGTAAATCTCAAGTATCTTACTTATTATCACAATTTTCCTTTGCCATAAGAGAGGACAATCAATAAAATTGGAGTACTGTTCTCTTTCTTGAAAAAGAAAAAGAAGAAAAAGTATCATAACTCATTTCTTAATGGGAGTGTATAAACTAAAATTTCTTTTATTTCTTTCTCTCGCAAATACCCATGGAAGAAGAAAGTCTATTTGTCATATTTGGGTAGAGAAATGATTCAGCACAAAAGAGATCTTATACTAGTAAACATATAATTTTCAAAAAAAAAAAAGTTTGACTAAGTTTCTTCTCTCTCTCCTAAATTCTCTCAATCCCGGCGATTTCCATTTAACACTTCCGATTTCTGATTCCTATCCCATGGGAAGAGGGCTCCAACCACCTCCACCCCTTTATTTCTGACACTCTATGTCCATATTAGTGTATTTCTCAATGTGTTTTCGTTTGTTTCACTTTGTTTTCCATCTACAAGCGCCATCAGTTGATCTACTATGTATCGGCCATCTCCGACCACCACACGCAGCTCCAACACACTCTCAAGTTGCCGATCTTCATTTTCGCAGGGTAGGACTGCTGCTCCATCCAGCGCATCGACCGCACGCACAGCTTTCGTCGTGCACATTGGTCGCGCACAACCACGGATTGAGGCTCTTTGTGGAGCAACATGCAGCTCTGATGGTTTGCTTCGGTTCTCTCAGATGGCATTGTTTTCCACATCTTCCAGCAGCACGTGTGTCACACGCACCACCACCGCCGCACGCGCCTCCGAGAGTCTCTTATCGGTAATTCGGCTCATGCTGCTTCTATCCTGCTTTTCCACTTTCAATAATCTGTGATCATGTTTGAGGGATCGTGGACCTCTCCTTCAAATTATTCCAAACAAAAAGTAATAGTGTACCCACCATCCTTACTACTTTCAGCAGTAGATCCACCGTCTCCAATGGTGAGTCATTTGTTCATTTTTCAACGAACACTTTTTATCCATCTTTTTATAAGATGATATATTTCGAGACATGAGTAAAGACTAAGAAATTAGTCTCAAATAGACCTGCTTTTTTTCTTCTTTCTTCACTTAATTTGCACAGTTGTTTAATGTTTTGAGATAATTGTCGAGAAACTTCACCCTCTCATCATGTATCAACTTTTTAGTATAATGAATATACTTGCTTAAAAATATATATATAATTTTATATCATTTGATGTGATATATTAGATAAATTCTATTATTATAAAATAAATCTAACATATTTTATAAAATCATATCAATTTATAAATTAATTTTTATAAAATCTCTTTATAATAATAACCCTTCAGTTTGAAACCCTTTCCAAATCCTACCTACAACTCTTAAATGAGCCAAAACCTTTAAGCCTTGACTGAAGCTTACGTCATCAAGGGAATGAATAGCAAGGAAAGGCTAATCAAGAGTTAGTACTTGGAAGTAGCAATTTCCCTCTTCCATTAAAAGATAAGACTAGGCGATGAAGTGCCACTTAAAAGTGGTCTTATTATATTAAACAAAAACTGATTTATGAAAATGAATACTACATATGCGAGCATTAACTAAAAAAATTAAACAGCATCATTTATCAGAGTATTGAAAAATAAAATTAAAAAATAACATTCTCTCAAAACGTGTAGTCCATCTGCCTCAGATTACTACTACTGCAGAGTGTAAAGAATAGAGATGCCATCAGCGCCAGGAATACTAATGCTTCATATTTAACAAAATTCCAATTTCATGATAGTCGAGATTGGTCACACCCCCAATCCTACTTGTACCACGACGCTCGATCCTCCTTTGCAAAATCAATCTTGATTGCGCGCTCTATTGGTTTCACCACAAAGAAATACTGTCAACAAAAAAATATACAAACTTTTTAATGAGAATTATCCATCCCTCTCACGAGAGAAAACACATTAAGCATCCAAAGTTCAGAAGCATACTTGGAAAGCAAAAATAACCGGAATAACGAACTTCTGTCTCTCATTGGGGTTTGACCCTTCAATCAGCTTCTTGTCATCAACCAAAATAGACTTGCCTCCATTCAACAATTGTTTTGACTAAATGAGGAACCCCCGCAGTTCCATCTGGGAGAACCTGTCACCGAAGCACAACCATCTTTTCAATCTCTCATACAAGAGAAAACATCCATGACAAATGCAATGAGAGATTAGGAAAACAAACAAGTAGCATCAGCAAATAGGCTAACCTTTTTATCATTTTCATTCTTATTACATCTTTCACTGTTCTCAACCAAGACAACGGGGATAGCAAACTCCTATAGAAAGAAAGGGAAAATAGACAAATGAATTTTATGACATATATTGAAACTGAAAACCATAAGTAAATTTCTTTTCAAACAGAGAATTTTTCACTGTGCTAAGCTGCAACATAAAGATACTATAAAAGGTGCACCCAAGTTGAAACTCAGTACTACGAAATGCTACATGGAGCACTAAAGCATATCTTAGGACATAGAAATTCACCATCAAAGTTGATTGTCAGGGAAAAAAAATAGAAATCTCACCATCAATGTCACTTTTTGTAGGAAAATTCTAGTACACCATATTATTATCTCACTTTCATTCTATTATGTAAGAAGTGACACATTTATTATTATTGAATGATTCTTTATTGGATGATTATTTATCATTCAATAGTGATAATTGTGCTACATCTTATATAGTGGAATAAAAGTAAAATGTGAGTGTGCTATATAACAGTACTCTTTTTTGTAAGAAATATTAAGGGAGTGTACTCTTGTATGCATTTAGGGTATTAATTTTTTTAATAAATAAATAAATGCATGTAGGGTACATTTGGTACGTGAAATCCATACTCTCATTCCTTTACAATAGAATAGGTATTTCTATTCTTTTGTTTGGTGACAACAAATGATATCTTGCTTGGAATTAAATTAAAACTTCTAAAATACCCATTCCAATTATTTTCCTAAAAATTCCAGTCAAACTTTTTTTAAACCCAAGAAATAAGAAATAATAGACATGGGAATCCCATTGAAGGTGCCTCGCAATGGCCACCATGGTGGCTTTGGGTTTGTGGGGGCGTCCAGCCTTCTTGAAATTTTTTAATCTTGAAAAAAAAAATATTCAAATTTGAAGAAATAAGGACTTCAAAAACTTACACTCTTACCCTAAGGAACATCTATTCCTCTTATTTTATGAAGGAAGGGCAATTCCACACTTGCACAACCAAACTAAATGTGGAATAGCTATTCCATTTCAGAGCCCATTCCACAAACCAAACATGCCTCTTGTGAGCAATTTAATGGCAATGGCATCCTGTAATTGGATGGGAATGTCACATCATCCATGCTACCAGAATACCTAATAATTTTCCTAAGGTAACTAACTATAAACTCTTGCATATTAGAGGAGAAGCAACCAGTAGCAACCATCCAAGCAAAGAGAGATCTCAAAAGTGACACTTCAATTTTCACATGGACAAATCACTTATGCACCACACCATGCATAAGTGAACAAATAGCCTTCCAAGTCTCTCCACCACAATGTCTTACCAAGTATCCCCTCCCATCACCTTCCTAGCAATAGCCACATCACCTGATGCAAACAAAACCCAGGAACCATAATTTTCTCATAGACAGGTAGCAGTACCAGTAAGTACCTACCAAAGTATCTAATTTCGTCAGATCTTAAGAAATGGACATAAGCAAACAGCCAAATGGCACAACTGTAGTCCTTTTACTTGGGGCAAAGCGATGTATCTATGTAAACTGTCTAGCAGAGAACATTTACTTCAAGAAAGTATCATAGAAGTTTATCCATTTATAGATTATTTTAGCCTTTAAAATTTTGAAGAAGAACAAATTTTCAAACAGACACAAAAACACTTGCAGTACACATATACAGCATCTTAACATAACTTTGCAAAAGAAAGCTAATAGTTTATCATTTAGATAATCACCTTTCATGCATCTCATGCATCCTCCAAAAGAGAATTTGAAAATACACAAGTTCGTGTAAAATGTCTCAAGTTAAGCAGTCAGGCCTTCATATGAAATACTAATGACAATATAGCAGCAGGCAAAACAAAAACACAAGTCATGAAGATAAGGTTCCAAAAGAGGAATCGGGATAAGTTCTTTATAAATGAACTTGCTCATCGTGCTTTTCTAACCCCGCACCAAGACGAACAACTTTTAGAATAGCCCCCGACCTTTTGGAGCAAAAATCTTTATAAGAGAATCCATCAGGTGGTGAGAGCTGAGCATGTGTGAGAACAACCAAAGCTCTATTCCATATTCCTTTACCAAAACACTCTGTTATGGCCTTAACTACCTACCTATCCAAGTTGTCAACCCTATAAGCATCCAAACGGTCCACATAGAGTAGAACATCAATGGTCTTGTTCAGAAGGAAACTGTTACAAAAGTTGCACGCCCAGCCCCATTGAACAGGAAAGGACAAGAAATAGAAAAAAAAGTTGGATTCATTAAAAAGATCGGTATCAGTTCCTCGTGCACGCCAGAAAATACTACACGAGGAAATTGTAAAACTCCTACTATGTCAAGCAAGAGCATACCGTTTTAGAAACTCAAGTGTTCGGTAATTTATGTATTCTCCTTCAATTAGCCCTGGAGTGTCAATAATGTTCAAAATAAACATAGCACTTTCACGTGACACCATAAATGGCCTTGTTGCTCCAGACTACGAGAAACAACATAAAACCATATATATGAATATGAAATACACTGCACGGATGACATGCAAATAACCCAAAAAACAGAATGCAGCATATACCTGAAAGGGATTAACAGACACTGCTCTTTCCCCTATAATCGAGTTAACAGTTGATGACTTCCCAACACCACCTTTCCCCATTACTAGTATTGTCAATGGGGTTCACTTTCTACTCCAACATATTAACAAAAAATCAAAACACAAAAATGCCACGGACACAGTAAATTATAAGCCTGCAAACAAGCACATTTGTAAATAACGGGAATATTATTATGAGAAAAAGAACCTCCTGCTTAAGTTTCCCCAGCGACTCAAGCAAATTAGTCTATGTCGCTGAAGCGAACGTGTTGATCCCTACCCATTCATGTATTAGGGACGCCATCGATAGATGTTTCTATACTACTCCAAGCAAAATGAATAAAAATAAATTAAAAAGTATCAAGTAATTCACAAAACAAGCCAAAAAATAAAAAATTGAAATTAAACTCTATAAGAAATTATCACAAGCCCATTCAGATAAACAACTCCTCATCCAAGATAGAATAAATAAAGAAACAGTATTTTCTGTATATACACAATAGCCGATCCTCGCTCCATATCTCTAAAGTAACCTCACAGCATAACAGAGAACCTTATCAGAGAAAAAGTTAACAATTTCTTTACATAACGCAAAGACCATGATTCGGTGTATGTGTGTATTACATTGAAAATAATGAGAACGCTGGGGTTTCGGTACCCAAGGAACACTTAAATACTATATGAGGTTTTGAGACGAGAATGAAGGCTCGGATTACATGGGAAAAGCGGAAACTTTTGTACAATAAATGATTTTAATCTGTTGAATATTTGATTGGATCTCCCTCCTGTCTTCAGGAATACTGTATCAGTGAATATATCCATCAAGACATTGAAATAAAATATTTCGATATTGATATATATAGATACATATATAAATTATATTTAAAAATAATAATTAATATATGAATAAGTATATATAAAAATATATTTATAATAATAATAATAATAATAGTCTAGTATGAATTGAGGTAAAAAAAAATAACAAAAAATGAAAAAATAATAAAAATAATTGAAAGACGAAATCGAAAATCCGATATGGCCGATACGCGACAGATACGAGGCCGGTATCAGACGAAATATTGATCGGTACGGCCAGTACAGGCCAAAACGACCGCTATTTTAAGTAAAACAGTACACATGCACAATATGTACTAGAGAACCAGCCGATATGACATGTTTTGGCCGTACTGGCCAGTATGGTACGAATTTAAAAACACTGGTCTCCAGACTAAATATTGCATCGGTGGGTTTCATGTTTCCTAATCCTTCAATGGAGTGGCCTTATTTTGGCAAAGAATGTACTGTAAAAATTATCCCTGTCATCGCCCCTCCCTCCTTGATTTTGGCAGACGATTGGCCCAAAGAGTGGTCCAATGTCTTATTTGTTCACTTGGTGTGATTATAATATAATAAAAAGTGGCCAAGGCCTATTGGCCTAACGGCACAACACCTGTTTCGAAAGGGAGAATTTGAGTTGGATCTTCTTCTCCCAAAATATCAAAATATATATATCTTTATATATATAAAGTGACTATCTAACGGAAATTTTTTTTTTAACATAAATTCTTATTTCTCCGTTAAAGTTAATACTTTCCGTCAGTTTTTGTTAAAATTAATACTGCATCTAATGAGAATTACCGTTTTAAACACAATTTATTAAATTTATTCACTGAAATAATGTTCTTGGCATTAAAATTAATTTCACCTCTTCAACTCTCTACAATAGTAAATTTTCCATTTAAAACTCATTTAACATCTATTTAATATCACTTAATACTTTAAACACAATTTATTAAGCCCATAAATAATGCTAGAAATTTCTATTTTAGAATTCCTACTTAAGACATATTTTTTAATTTTATTTTATGTAAAATAAATATAGAATAATAATAATAGTATAGAATGACACAATAATAGTATAGAATATATAAATATAACAATATATATAGAAATAAATCATTCATAACAATTTATACGTTAGAGAGTTTAATTTTATTCATGAAAATTTTATTTCTTTTATATGATTAATAATTTAATTTTTTTAAAAATAATTTATAATTTTAAAATGAATGCATTATTTATTAAATTAACTATATATACAGTATATATAATTAATATACGGTATATACAATTTATTATAATTATATTAAATTGGTAATAATAAGCAATAAATATAATTAATATTATATGTTTGATATTTAATTGAAATATATATGATTAAATAAATTTATATAAATTATAAATTATAATATAACATTCTTATATAAATTATAAACTATATATTTTATTTTTTCAAAAAACTCATATTATTTCTTAAAAATAATCACATAACTAAAAAAACATAGATATTTTAATGTCCTCTCTTTTGAGACCGTATAAAATAATACAAATATTAAATTATCATCTTGGAATTTAAAAAATATCATATCTTGAACTAATATTTTATTAAAACTTTAATCAAAATTATCTCAAACAAGTTTGATAAAACTATATATTATGTTAATTTATGAGACTATCTTATTGTTTTTATCAGTTTTTTTTTTATAATATATGAAAACGTATAATTATTTATCATCTACTTAATTATGAATAATTATTAAACTTTTATTAAAAATTAAATTAAATAAACGTGCTTTGCACGTTATTTCTATTTAGTATATATATATACATATATATATAAAAGAGGAACTTAATAATAAAAAATTGCTCATTAGTGATCGTGTTATGTATACAATTATTTTTATTTATTATTTATATATTTTACTAATATAATTAGTCAAAGTATTTATTTTTTATCAAAAAAAGTGATGTCGTCAATCACATTAGTGGATTTAAAAACAAATACACAAAAATGAATTTACAAAAAAAAAAATTGTTAATGATCTAGAGGACTGCACTCCAAAAAAAAAAGTTCTCCCTCTTCTCTTTGAAAAAGGGTTGGGGTTTTTAGTCCTTTAGGGTGGGTTTTTGTCTTTCCAGCTTAAGTTTCAACGTGATTTCTTGGTTTCTCAATTTTGAGTCATGGACCATCTTGAAGAGTTATGTGGAAAATTGAGCCTTATGGAGGAGGATGATGATGTAGCAATAGAGTTGGAAGGGTTGCATTGAAGGCAGTTGAACAAAAATACGATCTCTATCTGATAGGCAAAATATGGACTGATCGAACCATTAGCAAATTAGTGGTTGAGAGCACAATGTCAAAAGTGTGGAGACTGAGTAAACATTCAAAATTCAAGGAGGTTGGTGCAAATACATTTATTATCTCTTTTGGAAGCTAGATGGACGTCCTTGGTTCTTCGACAATTCTCTATTTGTGATTAATATGTTTGATGGATTTATTCCACTAAGCAAGTTGTACTCTGACAAGACTTCCTTATGATGCAATTCCACAATTTACTTCTTGTTGGGATGACCAAAGAGAGTGGTGAACGGATTGAGAATTCAATTAGAGTGGTGGAGGAAGTAGATGTGGATGAAGATGAAGATGATGTGGGGTGGGGTGGGGAAGTTTTCTTCATTTGAAAGTTCTATTAAACCTGAAGAAGCCTATAGCAAGAGGAAGAACTGTGAAGACCTCGTAAGTTTTGGAACCCAATCCAATATGAGAGACTTTCAAGATTATGCTTAGATGTGGTCATATAGTGCATGAAAACAAAGGATGCCCATTATCTAATTTACAATCTTCACTCAGTGATCAATTTAGTTTATGGTTGAGAGCCGTTAGTCAAAGTTGACGACGAGTACAGTTTCATGGAGAAGCTAATCAAAACTACCGTGCCAATGGCCTGAGGAAGTTGGATTATGAAAGGAGTGAAAAGATTGAGTTGTTACAGCCTACTAGTTCTGTATTGATAACTAACATTTCAAATGGAGAGAATATGGGAGAGAATCAAGGAGGTGGGAATCAATTGAAAGTCTCTAAACAAATTAATGTGAGGGCAGATCTTATGGGTAAGTATTCTCAAAAGTTATCAAAAGGGGTAGCAGGATATAATGGAGAGTGGATCTATGGACATTGTTTTTGTTAATGATGTAATAATCCAAATTTTTAAGTATTCTTTTAGTTATCACATTTGGCATGATTATGTTTTTTTTTTAGATTATTTTAGGGAACCTTCCTATGAACTTTTTATTGACATTGAAGAAAAATCATGGGAGACACTAAATATGATGAGAAGATATAGTTTTTAAATATTCAAGAAAATATTGTATAAAAATTAAAAGAAATTTACAAAGGAAGTCAAGTGGTATGAGTAAGGAATATACCCTATGATATTTTCGGATTAGGCAAATTTAGAACAGTTTCAACATCTTTTAGTAATATGAACATAACTTACTCATTTTATGTCGAATTGAGATGATTCAAAATGATTTAGAAATCTAAGAGAAATATCTACAATTATTATGTTTTGAGTTTTAAGAAATATGAACTTAACCAAATACGAAATTGAGATTGAAGTGGCAAATCTGAATTGGATATATAGGTATTGACTTTAAGTTGACTAGTGACTTTGATTAAGATTAAGTTTTTGGATTATTTTCTAAATTATCCTAAGATTATGAAAAGTGTTTGGAAATATGGCAAATGAGGAGATTTTATCTAGGAAGTTTTGTGTGAAACAAGGGGGATTATTTATCAAAACACTTGGTGTGTCCGGATTGGTGCTCTTGGGTTAATCTGTCGACTTTCAATAGAAAAATCATAATTTGGTCATATGAGCTCTAAATGAAGTTATTCCAGTTCCTATAAAACCATAAGAGAGATATCTAGAACTTTTATGTTTTGGTTTTTTGAAGATAAGGAATTTATCAAAGACTAAATCTGGTGTGAAGTGGATGGACAGGAATATGAGTTAATTGATAACCGACTTAGATGAGTTGTCTTATGTTCGGCCATGTGGCGAAAATTGTAATTGGCTACCAAACTTTCTGAGGTATTGACATGTGTGGGAACATGTGGTAAGTTGATAATAATTCATCTAGAAGCCTTAGTGGGTAAGAAAATAAAGGAAAACAAATGGAGAACTCGAATTGGGAGTTCTCGGGTGGTTTTGACGTATTTTGGTAAATTAATCATATCTCTCTCATTTGATTTCGGAATAAGGTGATTCAAAATCCTATAGATCAATAAGAGGATTATATAAAACTTTCATGTTTTGAGTTTTTGTATAATAGCAATGGATCAAGAACTTATTGGGCCAAGAAGTGATCAGGCATAATTGGAACCCGCATTAGATTATCTCCACCGCCTTAGATAAGAGACGAAATCTAATTGGATTTTTGATAATTCTGGACATTTAGACATGTGTAAGGAACATGTGGATAAATGAGATAGATCCCTTAGAAAAGTTGAGGACATTTGGAGGGCCAAAGAACCAGACTTGCATTCCTTGGAGATTACTCATGATATTATTTTATTTCCATCTCCATGTGATGGCATCTCTTAAGTCATGTGATGGCATCTCCACGTGGCAACCGCCACGTCGGTCGATAATATTGAAAAAAAAAAAAAAAGAAAAGGAAAGGAGAATACGATGCGGATGGAGTGGAGGGAAATATAAGAAACGAAAATCAAAAGCAATTTGGGCGAGAAACCAGAACGTTGTTGTTGTCTATTTGCTGTCGCCGTCCATTTTCTATCACCGTCCGTTTGCTGTTGTCGTCCAGTTTCTATTGCCGGCCAGTTGTTTCTATCGCCGTCACCACATTGCTTACGTTTCTGGGTTTGAAAAAAGGTATTTTCTGGATTTGTTTGTGGGTATTTTCGGGTGTTTGTGGGTTTTTTTGGGGTGAAGAATGATTTGTTTTTGTTTTTTTTTCTTGTTTTCTCCTGGGCTTCTTTGTTGTTCTTGTTAAAGTAGTGGTCATAACATACCCTGCGCTAAAATATACCTTGTTCGAAGGTTGTACATTGATTTCGTTTGCCCATTTAGCGTGCATGGACCACCCGAATGAAAGAATCTTGTAGTTTTTCTTGTTTGCTCCTGGGCTTATTTTGATTTCCCAATCAAAAAAGTTGTAGTTTTTTGCTAGTTTTACATACCTTTCCCCCTTTAAAAGGGTCATTTTTTTGTTTCATTTCTATGCCTTTTATTTCTGTTACTGAATATCTTGAGATGCAGGGATTAGAAGACGGTATCAAATTAGTTGCAGTTAATCTTCAAAGCAGGTCTGCTTGGTATTAGATATTTATGGTATCACATTAGATTTCTACGGTTAAAATTTCCTAAGAAAATTATACCTATGTTTATGGTATTAGATAATTAACACAAACCTGATTGGGTTTTAGTAGATTTTATTCATCAATACTTGAATAATTAGGCCTAACACAATGGAAAAATCATAGGAGAGAGTTTCAATGTAATCAAATATCTAGACAGCAACTTTGAGGGGCCTTCTCTTTAAGCCAATGTCGATTTCTCGACTATGTTTGCCTTCTTTTCTTGGTGATGTAGTGCATTCTTTTTATTGATTATTGGTGCAGGTAAATTTATGATTTAGAAATTTATCGATGCAAAAGGAAATTTTGTATTGAAGCTAGCAAGAAAGTAACTTAATTTATAACCATAATCTGCATGTTTTCAGGTAAATTATTTGCTACATCATCTGCATATAAAATGGGAAAGAACAGTCATCTACGCAAAGATCATATACCTCAAATCCCCCATCCGCAGTATGTATATTATATCATTTAATATATCAATGAAATTGGTGTTGTTGAGTCAATATTTATTTCCAAAATACATCAATAACTTTATCTAATAACATGTTAGGACATACCATCAACTAGTTCAAACATCTCAAATAGTATGCTGGTTACTATGGACCAATGCATGTGTGCTCACCGGCTTTTCTGCAAGATTCGGTTGGCAACCAATATCCAATCAACATATAGGTGGTGATAACATGTTTTGATTTATTTTTAATAAGTTAGGTTCTTTGCACCTATTAAAAAAAATGTTGTTTCTTTGCCGGAGTCTAATTAAATACTTTTTTGTGTTTTTTGCAGAATGCTGGTTATCTAGTTCAACATAGCATGGAACCTTCGAAGATGGAGTTTGATTCTCTTGAAGATTTATTAAGTTATTATAAGGAATATGGTAAAAAATACGGGTTTGGGGTGATGACAAAATGGACAGAGAGGGAAGAAGATGAAACTCACAGTTAAATATGTCACCCTCACATGTACCCGAGGTGGCAAGGCCCGGAATATATGGATCATATGGAATTTTTTTTTTTTCGTGTTTGGGTTTTAGAAGGATGCATCATGTCATGAAGAGCCACGATCAGTCAGTTGGATTTTTATTGTGCTGTTGGATTGTATTTTAATGTATTCCAGTAATTTTTTTGTCGATTAAATGCATTCCAGGAATTTTATTGTGTATTTATTATATTTTTGTAGATTGAATGTATTCTAGGAATTTATTTGTATAGTTAGTGTATTTTAGTTGACTGAATGTATTTTTTGATAAATATATAGCAGGTGTGATATTGCATTGTATGTAATTTAATAGCCTATAGAGTGTAGTTTGCTCAATTTGTACAAAGAAGATGGTTCCAGATGGTTCCAACATATAGCAGGTTATGGTCAACTGCATTTGCATTGTGTATAGCAGGTTATGGTCCCTACCATTAGTTTTGGTTCATATGCAACGCTTAATACATCAGCATTTGCCATAAATGTATTACGTCTTAATTGCACAGAAGAAATTACAAAGAGAATCATAGTTTAGTTGTCAACCCTAATATATGGATGCTTTGCATTGACAAATCCTAATCCGGAAATTTTACTATGAAATCAGTGTTATTATCCTGCAATGAGTAAGAAGTCATTTAAGTACTTAGATAAGAAACAATAGCCAAAAAGTTATCATCAACACCCACATTTGATTTGAATGTTGGAATAAATCTAAATTACCGAAGAAAAAATTAATTACATAAAAAATACTTCAAATGTTAGTCCACTTGGCAACATTAGCAATGCTCTTATTGCTCGAGTTTCTCAAATGCACACCATAAGCACAACAGCAATAAACCACTTACAAAAATAACTATAGTAACTAATAAGTAACAGATAAAAAAAATAAAAATAAAGAATAAACCAAAACCAAAGTCAATCTTTCTGAATGCTATTGCTGCATTATTTAAAGTTCCCAAATACTTGAAAATCATTTTTTTAGAAATAATGCTTTCTTGGCGTGAAAGTAAATCATTTCATTGTGCACAAGTTGAATGCCTAAACATAGAACTCCTCTTGCATATATGCCTAAATGCCTTAATTTTAACTTCTTGAACATTAAGCACCAACTCCTTCTGCATAAACACCCAAACACCTTATCGTATGCATCTCAATCCATTCCCTTTCGATCTGATTCACCACCGTACACATCTCATATGTTCCCTTTTGCTAACAATATCAGGAGCACCAAGGCATCTGTTGCAAGCATGGAATACGAGAAAGAAATCAATAACACCAAGGCATCTGTTGCGCTTCACAGAAATAATAATTGCATTATTGTGAATGAAAGAGAGAGAAATCAGAAAACAACAGACACAAACATCATCTTGCATCTAAAAGAAAATTGATTATTGAAAAGCATCCATACCCTTTTCCATAATCTGAATCAAACACATGAATTCAAAAAATATCAATGTCATGCCTATATATTGGCAGCACACGTGATAAAGGGTAGGCTAGCATAGAGGGAGGGAGATACTAATGTAATCATTAGTTTTTAATAATTCGCCTTTTGGGCTCTGATGATTTGAATATCTTGGGTTATAGTACTGATTGTGAAACTAATTAAAAATAAATTACAATTTGGAAATTATAAATTAAGAATTAGTTTCTTTTTAGTTTTAAATGTGCTGTGGCATAGGGAGGCTTAGAGAATGGCCTAGGTTTCTATGGAGCACGTGAGTTTAATTTGGTAATTGCTCTTCTTTTTTTTCATTTATTTTCCCTAATTGAATTGCACATATTCTAGAGTTCAAAGCATGCAAAAATAAAAAATAAAAAGAAGAAGGGATGTCTCTAATAAGAACAGTTAAAATACACTGCATGACAAAATTCTGTAAAGACTTTCTTTGAGCTTCTTTGTAACATATACACTACAAGATTCACATTGATCCGAGCTTTAAGTATTAAGACATTAGTGGCATACATATTAGTGCACATAATGTAGTATTGCAGATAACATACGTGAGGCATTTGATTCATTAGTTTTTAGCAACCACCTAGGAACTCAATAATCAAAAGAATCCATCTTGTTACCTTACAATGAATATAATGTCAAGCCACAATTTTTTGTTGTTTCAAGAATCTTACAACAGAAATGAATCTCTCAATTTAATTCAACCACCTAAAAGAATCAAATACTAGCTTAAGAGAAATTAAAATACAAAAAGTCAATAATCAAAAGAATCCATCTTATTACCTCACGATGAAAATAATGTCAAGTCACGATTCTAAAAATCAAAACATTCTAGCAGATATCACGGAGACTATAAAACACACAAGTTCGCCTTTCAAACAGATCATAAGCAAAAACAAAAACAAAGAAAAAGTTTTGATTGCAATCAAATGGCCAAGCATGCTCAAAAGTTGGGAATTTGGCTTGATATTACCAAAACTTAAGTAATAATGAGAGTTTATATAGAAACCAAAACAACGAACACTACACTTTATAAGAATCATTATAAAATATTCTTTCTACTATTTTTCTATGCAAATCACCCATTTTTAGTGTTTAGATTCTAGCAAAAATTTCAACATATTTTGTCATATAAATCACCAATTTTTAGCCAAATAATTTCGTAATGTTTATGCAATCTATGATTAGAAATACTTTTCCTCAATATGTTTATTCGTTTCCAAGCAGAATAACAATACTTAAGCTTACAAAAAAATAAAAAAAGAATAACAATGCTCACATAAATAGTTAATCAACCGTCACGTCCGTACAGGTTCAACCCCGCAGAAAAATAGCAGGATGTGCCGCGAAAATGGAACGAATGGCATCTGAGAACTAGTGGGAGGGAGAGAAAGAAAAGAACAAATACGTCGGTTGGTTGCCCCTTGCCAGGGAAAAAAAATTACGTTTGTTGGTTGTCAGATGTTGCTCAGGTAGCCGTTTTTTCTTTAACTTCGCACACTCTCCGTCCCAAGATGCCCCCGTTATCATATGTATACCATATTACCTTTCCTCTTGCTATCTCACTCACTCTATTGCCCCCACCTTATATACATTACTTTCACTGTGCTTTTTAGGCGAGAGGGACACACAGACGCAGAAAAGCACTAATCACCAGACACAAACGTAGAGAGAGAATAGAAAGACACAATCTTGAGTCTGAGGTATCAATGGGTTCGTCTTCGGGTCAGAGCAGTGGCAGCTACGATCTCTCATTCAAGATCTTACTGATCGGAGATTCGGGCGTTGGAAAAAGTAGTCTCCTTGTCAGCTTCATCTCCAATTCCGTCGAAGATCTTTCACCTACCATTGGTACTTTCTTTTTATTGTTGTTATTCTAAGCCAATATTCAGTTTTCCTATGTTAACAAATAGTAACTTGTAAGTTCTGCTGTGTAGAGTTCTCTACTTCTGTTGGGTTGTCTTCAGTGATTGTAAATTTAAAGATTTCTTTACAAGGAAGATATGCAGAGATTTTCATGAAGTTAATGTTGTCAGTCTTTTTCCACGATTTCTTAGCAACCAAATAGAACCCAGCACTGTTGGATCTGTAACTAGATTGTTAAAACCTTGATCATATCCATTTTCAGCGTAGTTATTTTGGTTGGTCAATGCAAGTATTCATATCCTTTCTGATGGGGCGAGTAGCTTATGTGATACATATATAGAGGTTCTTATTATGTGTAGGTGTGGATTTTAAGATCAAGCTGCTCACGGCAGGTGGGAAGAAATTAAAGCTCACAATTTGGGATACTGGTAAGCTGTAGCAGTGTTGAAAGATCCTCACTTTTTGAAAGCGATTTGTTCTTCATCACCATTTTATACCTTTGTTATTACTCCATTGCCATGCCGTCTTTTGGGGGGCTCTTAATCGCAAGAGCGGTGGTTGGGAAATAAGAAACCGAAATTTGAGATAATTTTTTCATCGAACTAAAGCATCAAACAATTGCTTCACTTTTTGATGACTCCACCAATAAATAATTAGTTCATCTTCACATTGTAAACCTGGAGTAGTTATTTACAATACACTTTCTCTTCCCCAATTTCTCAGTGTTAGTGTCATTTTAATGCAACAAACATCATTGATGCATATACCGGAACTGGTCCAATGTGTTTCTTGAGATTTCACGAGTTCTGATGCTCATTAACAAAGATCTTGGGAGTTGTACAACTTACTACAAGTTAACTAACCTTTCCGTTAAGTTTGCTATATTGCTTCTCAGTGCAGTTATTATTGTTTTTTGTATCATGAAGGTAAATAAATAAACTATGCACTTACACTAGGTTTCTTGGATACTTCTGCCATTTTATTCATCTTTGTAACTCTTAACCTAAAAGATCCATTGAGAAATTGTTTCACAACAAAAATGGATTATGATTGACTAAGGAAAATGTAATGTCTGTTGCAGCTGGACAGGAGAGGTTCAGAACATTAACAAACTCTTATTATAGAGGTGCCCAAGGGATCATTCTTGGTATGCTAGCTGCAACCTATCTTCATGTTATTCTTAAGATCATGCACTGAAATATCTACTTTCTAAAATCGATAGAAGAAAAATGTTAGTTTGGTTCCAACGTGTAATTATCTTTGTTTAAATACCTACTATCTCTCCCAATTGTGTTGATATGAGTTATAGCCAAATCAGAACATGGTTCTTATGTCAGATTAAAATGAAAGATATTTACTAAGGAAAATGATTTGTACGGTCCTAGAGTGTGCAAGTCTTATGCACTTTCTTTTAAAATTGGACAAATCTGGGATTTGAACTTGCATAAATAATCTAGCATTACTCATTTCCTAATGTGGTAACAATCTTGTTGGCAAAATAACTTATCCTTGAAAGCTTTTTTCCTGGGAAAGCAGGGCAGAGATTGTTTAATCTGTTTGTTACAGAAAACCACTGTGTTTCAGCTCCAGAGGTATTGGAATTTAATGTGTTGCAGGAAAGTTAATTAGGACACCCAATAGATGGAAGGGAAGGAATTGCTCTATGAAATGATCTGATCATGAACTGATAAAAGAAGAAAAAGAAAAAGAAAAAGAAAAAGAAAGAAATGATCTGATCATGCATAAGTGAAGACAATACTGTAGCATTTAGATTACGAGTACAAGATAAAAAGAACTGGAAGGCTGAGCAGGATCTTGATAGAATCAACTAAAAAGATATCTAATCTCATCCTTTAACTACGCATGTGGCTTCTACAAAGTTCATGTGGCTGGGTAGGATTTTGTTAATTGTGTGTGGGGAGCAATATTGACACAGTAAACTTGTAAATAAATAGATGAAAGGCAAGTATAAAGAATGGCATTGCCCTAGATTAAATCGGTTCTTAGTCCCTTTTTTATAGTGTTTTTTTTTTTTTTTTTTTATCTTTGTAGGGTAGCAGAATGACATAAACCAATTCACTGGCTTTATTAGATCAACAGTGCTTTCATTCTTAATATTTGTTTTAACTATCGTTCTGTCTAAGTTCAAGATATAAATTGTCTCTCCTTTCTTTTCTCTCTTGCACATTACATTGTTAATGACCTTATCAAACATTTTTTTTCTCACAATGGTATCGAGATCTATTTCCAGCATAAAGATCGCGGAGGCCTTGAGAGAACCTTTTCTCTATTTTCTAGTCAAATTTCATCAGCACAAACATATAGGTCTGCGCACGTCATTGAATTAAGTGGATCTTATGCATCCGTCACTAGCTTAAAATTAAAAGGCAGTTTTTTTAAAGGAGGGGAACGGAACCTCAATTTTATTGATAACCCTCACTTATGGCAGATGAATACTTTATAGGAAAAAATAAGAGGCAGTTATTTTTATAAATATATGATTAAATTATTTCTCAAATATGTTTTCTGCTATTGAGTTGTTGACTTTGTTCATAACCTTATAATATATTCCGATAGCCCAAGTAAGAAGATATTTGATTGATATTGAAATAGGCATAGCCCAAGTATTTAGTAAACAGAGTTATTCTCAATTTCTTTTCTTTTCTAGTTTATGATGTTACACGCAGAGACACCTTTACAAACTTATCAGATGTTTGGGCTAAAGAAGTGGAACTCTACTCAACTAATCAGGGCTGTATCAAGATGCTTGTTGGGAATAAAGTTGATATAGTAAGTTTTATATCCCCCATATCTTAAGCATTCTGCTACTTGGTTGAGAAACTAGTTCCATACCCTTTCCTAATCTACTTTTCATGTTAAACTTCTTAAGGGATATCTCATGTGTACTTAAAGTTGCATGAAAAATAATTTTCATATTATAATCCCCATCTTGACTCTTAAAACATGGCCGAAATTTTTTTTATCGGTAAAAAAAAAAACATCGGAAAAATATCTATAGTGAGCAATTCTTGGCATATTGTAAAAGCATGTGTTAAATTGCAGGCGTCTGTGAGATCATGTGTTTTGCTTATCACTTTTAATTTGATTTACGTTTTTAAATCATTTTCCTGCTGGCAATATGTCTTCATTGCCAATAGGACTTTTTCCTCAGTACTGTTAGTAGTCTTTTTTTCTCTTTCAACTATAATCTGGCTTCTATACACACGTTACTAAAGAAATGAAACTTAGCTGTGAACTAAATTTCCTGGTATAAAAACTCCTAATTTATTGACTTAGCTAAAATAGAAGATGTATATGTGATTCCAGGATTCTGAAAGGGTGGTGAGTAGAGAGGAAGGAATTGCACTGTCAAAAGAACTTGGATGTTTGTTTCTTGAATGCAGTGCTAAAACTAGAGAAAACGTGGAGCAATGCTTTGAAGAACTTGCATTAAAGGTAATACTTAATGCATTTAACTTTATGTGGTGTCGGATATTCAAGATATTTGGCAATCACTCTGGACAATCCATTTGTTTGTCTAATCACGCTTTATAGTTGTATTTCAAGCTATTATGGGGTTATATGTTGGTTTTATTTCAAGCAATGATAGTTTGGTTTGTACCCTTTGATTGGAATGGCAATATCCCCTAATTACAAGGGGGAGGGTTTGGGAAAGGTTTGTCCAAGAAACTATGATAGACTTAAGAATGATTTAGAACTTTATATTCAAACTTATAACAAGTTTGAGGTTATTTTACAGATAATGGAGGTTCCTAGTCTTTTGGAAGAAGGATCTACCGTGGTGAAGAGAAACATCTTAAAGCAGAAACAGGAATACCAAGCACCTCCAACTGGTGGTTGTTGCTCTTAAAAAGCAAGAGTCACATATGATGAACGGATCATGTACATGTTAATTTCTCTTCTAATTTCTTACAGTTCTCCTCTCTCTCTATTTGGGTTGCTTAATTGCTCGTACCATTCAATATGGAATTGGCACTCATATAAGATATACTAGCTTGTGTAAATTGTTTCCCGCATTGATGAGAACAAATTGCTTGTATTTTTTTTTTTTTGCTATTATTGTTTTAACACAGTTTTCCACTTGTTGCTTGAATTGTTGAAGCTTTTTAACTCTACCAGTTATTTGTCTAATATTTTATTGATTATTGTTCTCAGAATTAGGGGTGCTACCCGCATGGTGCGAGGAGGGGGATACCCGCCCCCGCACCATGCGGGGGGGAGGATTTTGACCCCGCCCCCCGCCCCCTGCCCCTGGGAGGCGGGGAACCCGCCCCCGCCCCACTACCAGGGGATGGGGTTGAATTCGCACCCCGCCCCGCACCCCATGAATTTTTTTAAGTCTCCAAGGTCAATTTTTTTTTTTTAATTATTTTTAGGTCAAATTTTTTTTAGATCTAAATTTTAATATAATTTAAATAATAAATTAAAGTTTATACATCCAAAAATAATATCAATTCATTAGAGTTGTATTTTGAATTGCTTTGGCCTCTAAGGCCAACCTTTATATAAGAGGTCAATGCAATACAATAGTAAAATTTAAGCAATGTAGGACTTGTTCAAGTCCCACATTGCTTAAGTTTCACTGTTGTATTGACTTGGTCTCCTTTATAAAGGTTGGCCTAGAAAGTCAAGACAATCTATTAACTTGAATTCCACTTCAAGTTTATCAGATTGTAAATATTTGTATACAATTTATAGTTATACAAATTATTTATATAAATATATAAAATAATTTTTTTTTTTAAATGAAGGTGCGGGGGGCGGGGGGGGGGGGCGGGGCCCCGGAGGGGTCATCCCGGCCCCTGGCCCCACTTGGATTTCTTATGTGGGGCGGGAGGGCCCGCCCCCGCATGGACGGAGCAGGGTAACTCGCTCCGCCTTGCAGAGGCGGGGCGAACGGGACGGGCAAGCGGGGTACAGATATCCTGCTGCCCACCCTTACTCAGAATGACTTGGTCACTAGCGACTTGAAGCATTAACTAGCCTGCAACTTGCTACACTCGCTTGCCTTGTGGTTTGGATTGAGAGTTGAAATTATCTCAATTCATCTTATTTCAACCTCATCATTATACTTTTTCAAATTTTCACACAAAATCTCAACTCAACTTTCAAAACTCATCTCAGAATCAACAAAATTTGATTCTTGAATCCATGCAGAACTTTGATTCAATTCTGGATCAAGTTTGAGCAAACAATTCCTATAGCTTTTATATATAATAGTATTTATAAATATATATATATTATATTTATATATATGGTTGCTCATATTCTATCACAACATAATATGAGCAATAACGCAATATTTACTTATGATTTTATTTACAAAAAAATCATTTTATTAGTTTCCTTTAAAATTCAAATTTTTAAAAATTTTATAATTTATAATTTTCAGTGAGAAACTTTATTGGCCTCGTGATTGGGGCCCATTTGCATCTCCATAGGCATACTTTATTAAAAATAAAGAAAAAAAAAACCAAATATGTTTTTTCCACACACCCTCTTTTATCATTTTTAGAAAAAAAATGAACCGTGAAAAAGTACAAAATAAAATAAGCCTAAGAGATGCAAAGGGGTCCCAACCGCAGGGTCTCATATAATTACTCATTTTCATCATATCAATAACTAGAAGTGAGGCAAAAGCTTGACATTGCTCTGTTTAAACGGAACGAGGTCATTTTATTCATAAGGGGATCTAAAATGCAAGACCCCTTTGTTTTGTTTTCACTTTTTCTCACACAGGAACTCTCTCTCTCCTCTCTGGTTATCCTTCTCCAATCCTTTCCTCCCCATTGCCTACACCATTGCTAGACACCATAGAGGGAACTCTATCCAGAGTTCTTTCTTATAAGTCTTATATCTTATATTTTGTTATAAAGATTTTAGTTATTTATTAATTGAATGATTTAGGCTTTGTTTGTATATAAAACTCATTTCAACTCATCTCATCTTATCTCAAATTCATCATTGTATATTTTCAAATTTTTACACAAAATATAATAAACAATATTTTCAAATTCAATTCAATTTTTTCAAATCACAATTCAACTTTTTTTCAAATCCTGAAAAAATAATAATAATAAATAATATTCAAATAATATTTTATTCAATTTTTAGAACACATCTTATCTCTGGATCTAAACGGAACCAGGTTTGAAAATTGTTGAAGTTGTTTATGAAATTTGTTGTTTTTGTGGTTTTTGTTGTTTATTTATTGTTTGAATGGGTAAATTTCTATTTTTAGGGTTTTAATCATATTTGTGGAATTTCATTTGGAGAAAATAAATGCTACCCTTCAGACAATGTCCAGTCGAGTGTGACTCAAGCGATCTTCACACAGATTGTTCGCTCGAGCCTTCGCTTGAGTGTGGCTTGAGGGGATGTTCAGTTTTTGTGTTTTATTTATTTTTAAAATCACAAACACGACTCGACACATATATTTTTTTTTCAATGTGCTTCTAAGGTGTAGAAAATTTTCATAACATGTTAAATGACAATTTTTTATTAATTATTTCAGATAATTTTTATATCAAATTACGGATTCTACACCATCTCACCGCAATTCTCCACAAGAGAATGGTGTATAGCCGTTGGCATCATTGACAAATACTTCAAGCCGTAGACTCCCCATCTAGAGTAGTTACCTCCTGTGCAAGTAGTCCAATAGATCTAGAAGATGTTGGTATGTTTAATGAGGAAGAGGAGTTGATGAATATTGAGACCGTTCAACCAACATGACCTAGTAAAAAAAGGTCATGGACATGGAAACAATTCACTAAAGCTCCTAATAATCGCAAGAACCTGCAAGCTCGATGCCACTATTATGGGCATGATGCAATTTTCATTCAAAGAAGCAAGACACGTCAGTATTAATAACACATTTTATAGGCTGCCAAGAGTATAAGATAAACCAAGTATTAGTGGCAACGAATACATGAAGGTAAGTTACAAGACTTCTACAGCCACTGATAGCATGCAAATTAAGAAGCTTAATCTCTCAATACAATGAGAAGATATTGAGCAATGTTTTTGCTTAGATGATTATCACTTATGAGATATCTTTTAACATGGTTGATATGACAAGCTTTTGTAAATTTGTGCATACTTTAGAGCTACAATTTTCTATACCTTCATTGTATACAATGATGAGTTATTGCATAAAGAGGCATGCCAAGGATAAGGCAATAACAAAGAAAATGTCAGTTGTCATTGGTTAAAGTATCATTTATGACTAATATGGGACGTCCATATAGAATATGGGCTACATAGGTATCATTGCCCACTTTATTGATAGTAAGTGGACGTTGCTAGTGCAAATGACATTGTCATTAATTGGTTAACATGAAATACGACGATAAAAGAGCGTGAGTACCAATTTACTCATGTTCGATGTTATACTCATATCGTCAAATTCATAGTTTCTGAGGGGTTGAAGAAGGTTGATGATTCTATTACTAAAGTCTGAAACCTTGTGAGATATGTGAGGGCTTCTCCCAAGCGACTCTACCAGTTTAAGGCAATTACCGAACAACTTGAGATCCCATCGTCCAGTATGTTGCAATTGGAAGTTTCAACTCGATATAATTCAACATATATGATGTTTAATATAGCGCAAAAGTACCAACAAACATTCAAGCAGATGGAAGTCGAGGATGGGGCATAAGGTATGCTTTGTTGGAGTCAATTAGGAGAGAAGGGGATTTAGTGTGCCGGACACAGTTGATTGGGCCAATTTTAAGTATTTTGTTCAATGTTTAAAATTATTTTATGACATAACTATGCAAATATTTGAGACAAAATATCATACTGTGAACATGTACTTTGAGGAGCTCTCGAAAATTTTTGACCACTTTCAACAAAGTTATGCTGACAGTATGGGTTTGTTGAGTGCTATGACTATTGGATTAAATACAAATATAATAAATATTGCGGGATGTTAAAAAGATAAATAAATTATGGCTACGATCTTTGACCCTCGATATAAGTTGGTGATTCCAAATTTTTTTTAATTAGGGATGTTCTCAGTGATGAAGACACTAATCAGTTTATC
Source organism: Platycarya longipes (assembly GCA_036559045.1). Classification (NCBI taxonomy): domain Eukaryota; kingdom Viridiplantae; phylum Streptophyta; class Magnoliopsida; order Fagales; family Juglandaceae; genus Platycarya; species Platycarya longipes. The sequence goes on from CM071798.1 coordinate 257,862, forward strand.
AAAGAGCATAAATATGATATTTATGGTTTTTATAACCATTACAAAAGTAGTGGCTAGTCTTCAACTGAAGGTGATAGCTCTACATGCTGGCCTACTCAATATCTTCCTTAGATGACACACATGCATATAGTTCAGATTTATAGCAGCTACAATGATATCAGCAAAATCGTGCATCAAGAAATATTATGCTGTGTAAGTTTGAACTTGAGTGTTACTTTATGGAAGATGTTGAGATACCTAGTAAAACATTCCAAATATTAACTTAGTGGAAGTTAGATTCTGGCAAATTGAAAACCTCACAAATCTTATTGCTTCTCTAATATTATTTACTACATCATGTATGATGAGGTTTAAAAGATGTGCAACACATCGCATGTGTATAAAATCACCCCACAAAGTTGTGAACTCCTTATTACTTATGCTCCTCCTCATATGATCAATAGCGACATCATTAGAAGAGATATTATCTAGAGTGACGTATAACAATTAACCTCCCAATCCATCATGCATAACTCTAACATCCAAGTAAAGGTCTCACCCTCATGATTAGGAATATAGAAAACATTATGATTTCTTTGTTCAATACCCAACTTCAATCAATATAATGACATGTAACATAAATATAATTCTTGTTTTATACTAATGTCCATATATATCAATAATCAAACAAATTCTTTGACTACTCAACAAAGTCAACTTTTGCTTATCCTCATGGTACAAAATAAATTTTTTTTGAAAGATGGTTCGGGATGACAATGTGTATCTAGGCTTAAAGTACCTAGGAGTTCAAAAAATGTTGGATGTTCTATATTCTTGAATGACAATTCCCAATGGATAAAAAAAATTGGCAATTATCACCCTTATTTTTTCAGGATCATATTTTTTAATTAAGGATGAAATCCTTTACCATCCATCCTAACTTCAGAGTATGAAGGTGGTATATCATTTCCAATATTTTTTCTCTCTAATGGGAGAGTCTTGATAGGCACATTATGACACAGATCAAGTACATTATTTGACTTTTTACTAATATAATCTTGAAGAGAAATGTTACTTATTATCTCTACTCTCCATGTCAATATGTGATTTATTATTTTTATCTTTCTATTTAAACACACATTTTCACACTATAATCACACATCAATATATGTTTAAATAAAAGAATAAAAATAATAAATCATATATTAGTATATAGGTGAAAAAATATTAAGTAGCATTTCTCCTTTTAAAAATTATATAAAATATTTGAACTTTATACTCAAAGAGACCATACGAAGCCAAAACTATTACCACTTCAGCCAAAATATAGTAAATATTATATCATCACGAGAATATTGTATTTAATAAAATGAAAAAGCTAATGTATGAAACATTTTCATGTCGAAAATTAGAAATATAAAATTTAAAAAGTGGAAAAAATAAGTTTAACAACTTTTTTCAAATTTTTTTATATTTTATTTGAGTTATTTTTGTCACTTTTTTGAAGAAAGATAATGTTATCAAATTAAGATTGTATTGGGGATATAATAAATATTAAAAGATATAAGAATATGCCAAAATTATTAATAATTGGAGGTATATATATTCTTAAAAATATATTTAAATGATTGAATTTAAATGTTTTAAACTCAATCTCTAATCTGCAAGATAAATAAACTCATTTTTTCTACTATTTTTTGAGGAAAAAACCATTTCATTAGAACTTAGGAAAGAGTTACAAGTTGCATGTTATCTAGACTAACAACCAAATCAATTACATCATCTGCTAATGATAGAGCAGCTTTTGCAAGATTATGAGCAAACTCATTACCTTTTCTTTTATCAAATGAAACATTCCAGTTAGTTTAGGAGGATAATCTCATCTTAGCATCATAAAGGATCATTCCAACTCCATCCCTCTAACCAATTGTTGATCTAATCCTTAGACAATTTGAATAGAATCACCTTCCCAAATCATTGTTCTGCATCTCAATTCAATAGTTAGATTTGCAACATAATAAGCACCTTGAACTTCAGTAAGTAAGGGATCAACCAAGCTTGCTTTTGAGAGTTTTTTGGTAGCAATCATCTTACTTTTAGAATCACAAGCCACTAATCCAAATCCTACTTTACTTGCCACCTCATTCAATCCTGCATCTCAATTGATCATTATAATACCTGGAGGAGGAGGGTTCTAGTTTTCGTTCCCCTTTGTTGACCCTCGAGAAGGTGCCTTAGGATTTTGTTGGGCAACTTTAAAATATTGAAGAGACTCGCTTGTTGTTTAAGCCAAAACATTTGGATGGGTAAATGAGTCTTTAAAAATGAGCTGATTCCTCCTATGCCAAATACTTCTAGCTAATATTGCAAATATTTTCATAGTCTCTTGGTTACAAGTTGAGCTCAGTGCCTCAACTAGTTCATTAAAGGTTTCTGGTTTCAAAGAACTTTTATGCAAATCGATGGGACCTTGACTTCAAACATCCATGGTAGAGGGACGGTTCCAAAGAATATGGCCATGGTTTCATCCTCACACAAGCAGATAGGACACTTATATGATTCACATATTTGCTTCTTAGCCAAGTTAAGCCTTGTGGGTAATGATTCGAGACAAGCTCTTCACATGAATGTCTTCACTGCATTTGGAAGAGAAAGGGGTTTGGCCATTAATCTACACATTCAACTCCTTTTGAAGATGATATACACTTTTCTTAGTAAAGACCCCATCTTTAGTGCTTAGTCAGATTAAACTATCCTCTGCACCAGTAAATCTAAGTTGGAGTTTAAAAATGGTTTCAGCTTCAACCTGCCCAAAAACCTCCCTAACCAAATCCTTATTTCATTGTGTATTTGTATGGTTAATAAGAGTATCAACCCTTTCATCCAGAACTTGCAAATTGTACCTTGTAACTAGTAGGAATTGGTAACCATCTATCTTGCTAAATATATGTATTTTGTCCATTGCCAATTCTCCATATGGTACCATATTCAAGTAAATGCCTAGCTGAACAAATGCTACTCAAGGAGGGTCTTGCACCCCCTTAGCCTTCAATAATTATTTTACTAGGAAAGTATTTCACTTTAAGGACCTATGAGGCCAATAAATTTGATTGATGCATAATCCTTGATGAGTGCGCAAAAGTGCACTCTAAATATCCTAATATTTGATTAAATTACAAAGAATGAGAATATGAATAATTGGATTTCACTTATTTTATTAAATTTGATTTATATTTACATTGAGATGTTTTTAATCAATATTTATCTTCTTTTATTTTTATTATTTATTTTCTTCATTTTTTAATTTAATTTAATTATCTTATTTTATCTTATTTTATTTTTATTTTGTTTGAAGGAATGAAAAAGAATTAAGGTCTGGAACGAGATGCATGCAACCATTTAGGCCCATGCATATGCAAGTCAAAAGGCATGACCCACTTTAGTTCAAATAAGGCACACCTATTGATTCTTGGGCTTTATTCACTTCTTCATATCATGTTCACTTGGGCCCACACAGTAATGGATGGAAACTTTTAGTTCAAAGGGCAACATCAACTCAATTGAAGTCAAATGCCCATTAACTCATATAACAAACGACATCTCAAGAGTGGACTTTCACGGGGACACGACAGCAACATATATATATAAATATTGAGAGGCATAGGAGAAGGCACCGCACAAGAGGAAGCAGACCTGGACGTACGTAGAGAAAGAGAGGAAAAATATTTTGGAGCTGCGTTTTAGATGATTTTCTTCTTAGAGTTTTTGTTGTCCATTCTATTTATGGATAACTAAATTCTCAAGTAAGGTTATGGATGAACTTGCATAATAAATAGTATTTTTAATTTATTTTTAATTCATGTATTTGATTTTCAATTATTAAAATTCTTTGTTTTATTATTATCAAGCTATTGTAGTGTTTTCTTCTCTGAATAATTTTAGAATTTATTTCATTTATAAATTCAGTCATGCTTTTTCTATTGAATGAGTTTGTTCTCTGATTATGTTTGGATCTATTAATTATTTATGTTGATATAATTCTCTGCTGCAATATCGCTTCCTGGGTATATTGTCGTTGTTGGGTTTTCTTAATGTGAATAACAATTTGTGTGATTTAAAGTGATGAAAGATTTTTCAAAAAGTTACATTTAATTTAATTTTTGGTTTATAATTTTATATCTTCCGATTGAGAATTACGGAATTGAATTCTCAGTTGAGTTATCAGTGAATTGAAAATAATTAAAATACCAGATATGTGCAAGGGATTCCTGACACTCTACTGTTCGTCAATTTTGATTACTTTTCCATTATTTACTTTGTTTAATTTTAATTTTAATTTAAAATCAATTTTTCTTCTCTCATTAATCATTTAATTTTTTTAGTTTCTTTACTATTTTACTATTCTTTTAATTGTCTCCTTGTGGAATCGACACCCCAAAGCTGAACTACAATTACCGTGTTGTTCTTTGGGCGTTATCAATCCCGCATGCTTATTTAGCTAATAAGACAGTATTAAACTCTCAATCTCTCTAATTCTCTATCCTCCTTCACTTTTTGTCTTTCCCATTTGCTTCCAAAAAGTCCAATGTGTCTTACTTTCATTTTGCTATTGTCCCCATCAAAATTTGTGCATAACTCTATTGAGTTTCCTTAGGAGAGCCTTAGGCAGTTTGAACACTCTCATACAATAGGTAGGAAGAGCTTGAATAATTGCCTTTAGTAAAATCTCTTTACTTACTTGTGAGAGTGGTTTAGTTTTTCAGCTACTCATTCTACTTCTTACTTAGATCCAAAATTCTTTTAGAAGGATAAATCTTGACCTACCTATGAGAGCAAGTAGGCCAAGATATTTCCCATAGCTTAGTGTAGTTCTAAGTCCAATCATACCAAGGATATAATTTGTGAGATCATAGATTACTTGTATTTTTACGTATTATTTTATTCTTGTTGTTGATTGTTTTAATTTATTTTAATAATATTATTGGTTATGTTTTATTTGTTTAAAATTATTATTTGAACTATTAGTTAATTAAATATTAGTTTTATGTTGTTTTTATATATAAATATTGAGTTATGTTGTTTTCCTTATTAATTTTAATGTGAGGTAATTATTTTAATGATTGGAATTAAATTTCTTTATTTCATTATGAGATTATTTGATGTGTTTTATTTATTATTTTATATTAAGTAGTCTTTGCATTTAAATTAATTTATTCAGCTCTCTGTTTTGAAATTATTTTTATTGGAACAATTCTGTGAACCGAGTTGTGAGGATTGGATCTCATTTCTTTCTTTCCATGTTTCTTTTTCTTTTTTCATTTTTTCATTTTTTCATTTTTTCATTTTCTTTCTTTCTTCCTTATTCCCCCCCCCCCAACCCAGCCGTGCGACCCCTCCCCTGTTTCCCTTCTCTCCCGCCCGTTTCTCCCTTCTCCACCCAGCGCCACCGTGCGCCACTTTCCGGTGACACCGCCCATGCCACATGCACCCCCTCGCTCTGACGAGTTCATCCATGCCTGTAGTGTCAATCACGATAGCCCCACCTCCCGCCGGCAAGCTGAAATTTGAAATGGGTATTTTGGCTTTTCCTGTGTTTTCCGGCCACCGCCGGCAATCTACTAGCAACCTCCCCTCACTCGGCGAGTAAAACCCACCGCTCAAAATCATCTAGTTCCGTCATTTCCTCCTCCACTCGAAATGGGTCTCTAAATGGATTCATCTTCGCCGTGTCGCTGTTCGGCCATCGTTAACCTCACCGCCACCACCAAAGTGTTCCTCCACCCCAGCTGACCACCCCCCAGCTCAGTTTCTTCATCTACGGTCCCACCTTCCTTGTACAACCTCAAACTCGAAAATGAGTTTCCACCCATTTTGAACCTGATCCTTTACCTTCCGGTGGTTGCACTGCCTCACCACCACCTTCATGAGATTCCCCACCTTTTAATGAGTATTTTCCTAAATTTTGGTGTCAAACCAAGCACTCTAGTCTAACGTACGAAGTACTTGCTATGAGCGCTGTGGATCGACGCTTGTTCAAAGATCTATGTTTTTATCCGCTGTAAGTATTTTCCAAATGAATTTTAAGATTTAAATATATTTTTGCATTAACAACTTTATGTTTGGTTGATGTTGGGATTTGTTGGTTGTTGGATATTCTTGTGTATTTTCGTAATTATTGCATTGTGTAATTGTATGCATGTTCATGTGTTGGAAATGGAAACTGAGTTTTCATGTGTTAATGGTTTTCGGGTGAGTGTGTATCACGACTCCAAGTCGAGATGGGGCATTATCCCGGTGGAGCTCCTCTGGTCACTTGGGAGCGGAATACTAAGTGATGTCCCATGGGTTGTCGTCGGGCGACAACGGGATTAGACGGGATGGTAACACTCTCGTGTCGACTCTGTGGCTCCTTTGCTGGCAAGGGCTAGGGAATGCCTGGTCATGGTATGTGCTAGGCGTGGTTAGCTAGGCATTGTCCGTTCCGAAGTCACATGCGTGGTCGTTACCTACGATATGATGATGAGAGCCAGGGTTGCGGATGGTCCCTAGGAGAGATCATGATGCATACGGTTAATAAAATGGATGTTGAGGCCATTTTCTGGGAAAATGACGGTCTTTGATTATTGGTTTTACATGGACCATTTTCTGAGAAAATGGTTGTAGTTTTAAAGGATTTACGTGTATTATTTTTTGGGAAAATGATGGATGTTTTTATTGAAGTTTATCTTGGGACAAAATGAGATTTTAATGTGTGTTTATTTTATTTATTTTAAGGAAGATAATTTTGAGTTTCATGCATATGGTATCGTGCTCATGCGTATTGTTGTTGTATGAATATATTTTATATCTTGTGGTTTGTTTGGGTTGTACTTACCTGCGATGCCATTTTTGGCGTCGTAAACTTTGGATGCAGGTGTCGAAGAGGCTAAACCTGAGGAGGTAGCTCCGCTGTTGAAGTATTGTGTTATAATTTATTATCTTAGAAAATGTTTTTCCCTTCTTATAAATATGTATTTTTATGATGTCTTTCGAATGACTGTGTTAAATCTCTTGTTGGAGAATTTGTGTTAAACTGGTTTGTAAAATAATTCTAAAAATTCTAATACTTAGATATTGGTTTTATTTATTCACTACTTTTATTTATGCATGTCACATGTTCACACACTTAGTACTTGACGTTGAGAGTGCATGACCCCTGTTATCAGCATTCCGACGACTCGATTCCCGTATTTTTATACGTGGGAGTTGGGGGCATCACATAATCTCTGGTTTCCTTTTTGGTATTTGCACTAAAGAATATAGAAATTGTCTCTGTTGAGTTTTTGTCGAGATCCCCTTTCATATAGATTAAGCAATTCTATTATCTTAGCTGACTCCATTACATTTGCATGATAAAATGGTAAGCTATCATATGCAAATAATAATTGGTTAATGCTTAACTTGCTTCTACCGAAATGGAAGCTATGAATTTGCATAAACTCTTTAGCTTACTTCAAAAGTGAACTCAATACTTCATATACAAGTATAAAAAGATAGAAAGATACGAAGTATTCCTGGCATAATCCCTTTGTAGGTTGGAACCATGCTTGAGGAGCACCATTGATAAGTAGGGAGTATGAAACAGTAGAGATGAATCCCATCACCAATTCAATCCACCTTGAGTTGAAACTCATTTTCTCCATTGCCGCTTTAAAAAAGCTCCATTCCACTCTATCATACCTTTACTCATGTTTAGCTTCAAAGACATATAGCCTTGCTGCCCCTTCATCTTGGAACTCAGGAATGCATAGCCTCAATTGTCATAATCACATTATCAACTATTAACCTGCTTAGTACAAATGCACTTTGAGTAGGAGCAACAATTTGAGGCAAGATTGACTTGAGTTTGTTTACAAGGGCTTTTGAAACCAGCTTGTAGATGACATTACATAAGGATATAGGCTTGAATTCAGACACTGTGAGGCTTGTTTACTTTGGGAATAAGAACTATGTAAGTTTCATTAATTAAGAACATGCCACTTGTTGAGTTAAGAATTTTTTAAACAGCTCGAGTTACATGTTCTCCCACTATGTTCTAGTGATTTTAAAAAAATATAACTGAGAATCCATCAGGTCAAGAGATCCTAATGGATTAATTTGAAATAAAGCTATTTTTACTTCAGTAGCAGTGAATTACTTTGACATTATTATATTCATGTGCTCATCCACTCTCTTCTCTACATAATTCAAGCAATCAATGATCTTATCAAGTTGAGATGTTGAAAACAAATCCTTAAAATGTAAGCAAAATTTTTTTGATTTGTCCTCCATACTATAAGTCACACTTTCATCTCCCCTCAAAAGTTTTGTCTGTCATTGATTTTTGTTTTCTGGTTTGCCACTTTGTGGTAAAACTTGGTATTTCTATCTATATTTTTAAGTCAATTCTGTTTGGCCTTTTGTTTGTATTTAAAATCTGCTTCTAACAAAACATATATTTTCTTTTGCATCTGTTTCACTGCCAATGATAGATCACCAGTGTTCTCATTTTGCATTTTGGAGAGAATATTGAGTTTTTCTTGAGCCTCTTTCCTTTTCTTATCAAGTGAATTATTTTTCCATTAAGTCGGAGAATCCTTGCATCTTTTTGAGCTATTGTGCACACCCCATAGATAAGAACCCTGCTAGGATTGGTTATGAGTCCAACTCTGGTGTATAATTCGACTACATTCATTCTTTAGGTCCCAACTTGCCTCATATATGAATACTTTGATCTGTCACTCCCTTCATTTCTTTTTCTCTCTATCCCATTGCCCATGTTAAACACAATAGGACAATGGTTAGAAGATTGTGATGCAAGAACATTCACACAGTTATCAGAAAACTGATTAAACGAAGCTAGTTTCCAAAGACTATCTATTTTTTTTTTGGTAAACTGAGTTCCCTCTCTTCATATCCAAGATCACTCAGTCCACAGTACTCTACTGCTTCCCTAAGGTTTTCCATTTGGTTATAAGGCCTTAAGGCTACCCTTGCTTTTCATGTTGGTGCAAAACTTCATTAAAACCTTTAAAACAGGTCCATGCTCAATCTTTATTAGATTTAAGCAGCTTCCAACTACTCTTTTTGTGGAATGGAAAGATGTCTATAGAACCCAATTAGCAATAGGTCCTCATTGGTTTCCTCCCTTTTAAAAGATAAAGATATATGATGTTGAGAGAAAGTATCTAAGAAAATATCATTTGTAGTATTCCACAAAAAGGCAAGACCCCTACAAATGCCTATACTTTCAGCTACAAAACTTCTATCATACCTTACTAAGTTCCTTACCTTTTCCACTTTCTTCCTTCCACACTTAGTTTACATTAGAAAAACCACTTAGGCCACTTAGGTATTGTTCACTTTCACAAACACTCACATCTTATCTCATTATTACTACTTTTTTAAATTTTTATATAAAATAAAATAAATAATTCAACTTTTTTTAAATCTTAAAACGACATTTTCAAATTCCAAAACAAAACTAATATTAAAAACATATATTGTAACAATATTTTATTTAATTTTTAACTTTTATCTTATCTTATCTGTGAAAACAAACTGGGCCTTAGTCTTCACCCATATGTGAAGTTCTCGAATTGTACGAGAGTTCCCAAACCCTCTATAATTCCAACTAAGGCCCATCATTACTGTTGGTGGAGCTACAAATTCTACATTTACAGCCTCCACAACCTAGTTTCATACTTTCATAATTCCACATTTGCAACAATTTTCTGTGTCTTTTCAACTTGGTCTATGTCACATCTTTGAGGTTTTCTGATCAGAGGTTTATCAAGATCATAGCAACTTTCATTCTAAGACATCTTTCCCAAGTTGAACCATTTGATTCAACATCCACCTTGATTACATGTCCAATAGTTGCACAAAATTAACTTCCTAGATCTTTGGTCATGGCTGCTAGAGGCATATTATATAGTTGAACCCAAAATGACTCAAATTTGAATTGTATAGAATTACTAGCAACATATTCATCCACTACTTATAGAGTCAAGAGATTCCTATACAAAACCAAAGCCTCCCATTGAGCACTTTTTCCTCATTAGATAATTGTTGGAATTCAATTAGGAATTTTAAGCCACCCAACTCCTTAAACCTCATCCATCCAGCCAACCTTTATACTTGAGCCATTGTTTTCCTAAAAGTTTCATTGTTCAGACCTTTTTCAGTAAGAACTTTGCCAATTATACAATGCTTTCCACGAATTCTATAATCTTTTACTCAAGGAACCTGAAAGATGAAGCTTTATTCATTAGTTACATTCAGTTTTTTCCATTGCTTTTTATAGTTATTCCTTTTCTACCACCATAGTTCTCTACACCACATTCTTAAGGAGAGATTTTAGCCCTTGCTAAAGCAAGAATACACCACCTTATTATTTTAGAGAGAAAAAAAGGACCTCTATGAGATTTCAGTTTTTTTCTGTTATATGGTTAGTGTTTTTTTTTTTTGAGCAAGTTCAGTTGATTAGATAAATTAAAAGATTATAAGATACAAGTTCTAATGAGGTGATAATCCTTTACAATCTTTTCAAAAAATTAATACACAATGCAATAATAAAAAAGAAGCCAAATAAATGACTTCTAAAAAAAGGGACAGATTGAAACCAAATAAATGGCTCTTGCCCAATTTTCAAATAAGGAAGGGATAGTTTAGAAATGATTTTAGGTTGCGATGAAAAACTACAACAGTAAGGTGTGTGCTGCACCTTGTTAGTGTAGACTAATTGACAGGAACTTTCACGCCTACTTTCACTTAATCTTTGGTTATGGAAAGCAGAAAGATAGGATAAACAACAGTCAAGTCCGATACTCTGACAAAGGGCCCATAACGACAATGGTGGCGCGTATGGCCCAGCGCCTCCTGGGACGAAGAAGTATGGTTAGATCCCATAGATTGGAAACTTCAAAAAATTCCACCAATTGTAGTTTTGCATGGACAGTGTGCACGACGTGAGCGCTGTGTGTGGCTTAAGCGCTAAGTAAAGTGGCGGTCCTTTTCTATGAGTGTGTCGATTGGCGGCTAGAGAGGTCATTGATGTCGCGCGTGGTGGTCTAGAGTAGCTGGAAAGCAGTGGATCGAAGGTCGCCAACGCTAAACTGGAAAAACTAAGGAAAAATGAAAAATTGATCCAAAAAGTAAGAAAAAATAGAAAAAGAAAATTGGAAAGAAGTAAAAAGAGGAGGGGAAGAGGTGGTCGGAGCTTTTGGCTCCGAATTCCCTCCACCCATGAGTGGAGCTATAAAGTTGGGAATGGCCGAAAATTGCACGTTGGAGAGAATAAGAGAGGAGAGAGAAATATGTGTGCCTTTTTTATATGATTGATCATTCTTATTGGATTGTTTAAAATTATTTTTTAAAAAGTACAAATTAGTACATTTATCAAAAAATTTTGGTCATATTTGATCAAAGGTGAAGAGATGAAAGTGATAGAAGAGAATAAAAATATTTTTTGTGAATAGTAAAGCTAAAACTTTGTCAAATAAATATGTAAATTTATACTTTTTAAAATATAATTTTAGACAATCTAATAAGAATACTCTCATTAGCTTGGCCAAATGAGATGCTTGATTAAAATTTAAAAGATTTCAACAAAAAAAAAAATGGCTATATTGGGTTAGCTAAATTCAAAAATATTTAGCTAATGTGAACAGTAGTTTCTAAAGATAGAAAGTGATTAGTTGCTTGGTTTAAAATTGAAATATTATTATTCTATCTAACAAAATACTAGAATACCTTGAATTCAAATTAAAGTATTATTATTTTATTTAATAAAAGTGAAAGAATATTAATTTAATAATATCTTATTATTATATAGAAAATAAATGACTAATTTAATGTGTATTTTAAATTTAAATTGGTTGGACAAATATAAAATAGTAAAATATTAATTAAAATAATATGATATTGATTAAAATTTGAAAATAAATTTATCTACGACAATGAGAGTGCTCTAAAAATGCAATTAGCTATATCTATTTAAAATTTACAGCTATAACTACTTGATTAAAGGGACAAGCCGGAGTCACTCGCGACTTGACCTCAAAAGCAAAGGGCCGCGGGCATCCTAGCAAGAGCGGCATACTGAACAGACAATCTCAACAACGCCGGAGGAATGGATAGGGAATGGGGTTCGAAGCCTGGCAGCGGAGGCGCCGCCTCCGCCCAGAACGAAGCTATCGACCGCCGTGAACGACTCCGACGGCTGGCCCTCGAGACCATCGATCTCGCCAAAGATCCCTATTTCATGCGGAACCACCTTGGCAGGTCCTCTCTCTCTCTCTCTCTAGTTTTTTATTTGCGGGTTTCTTGCTTCTTCTGAGTTTAAAGTCTTGTTGGGGGCTGCTGTAGTTACGAGTGTAAGCTTTGCCTGACCCTTCACAACAACGAGGGGAATTACTTAGCCCACACACAGGGAAAGCGGCATCAGACTAATTTGGCCAAGAGAGCTGCTCGCGAGGCTAAGGAGGCCCCTGCGCAGCCGCAGCCGCACAAGCGCAAGGTCTCCGTACGCAAGACAGGCAAGTCCCTTTTTTTTTTTCTTCTATAAAGATTTGTGATTTGTTTTGTGCCTAAAAGACAATGTTATGTATGCCCTTAGAGTGCCATTTATTTAAACACAGACTGCGCAGTCGAAGATAATTGTTTTGTGTGAGCGTGATATGTTGGGAAAGTATGTTTTTTTGACTCGGGTTGAGGAAATTATAAGTAGCTGATAGTGTTTGTGTGTGTCTGCCTCTGAATAAGACCACATTCCCCGGGAGTTTACTATGATTGGGACTCAATACATCAATGGATATATTTATAAGAGAAAGATTAAAAGGTTACAATTAATGTTTGAAGCCACAATGATAGGGTTTTCATGACCGATTGGGTTTACTAGTTCTGTATATGTGCAGATATTTTTTGAAATCAACATACAAATGAGATGAATCGAGATTTCATGCGTGTGTGTGTGATGGCTCTCTCTCTCTCTCTCTCTCTCTCTCTCTCTCTCTCTGTGTCTCTCTGTCTCTCTGTCTCTGTCTCTCTCTCTCTCAGGGTATGACTTTTCATCTCCCGTTCCTGGTGCTCCTCGCCAGGAATGTTCCTGATTCTCTTTGCTTCCTTGCTGCCTTGCTTTGTCTCTTCATTCTCTTTTTCTCGTTTTCACCTTAGGTTTTTCTGCTTCTTTTATCTCGTGATGGAGGGCAGTTTTTGGATTGAATCCAAGTTTAGGAGGAAGGGTGGTAATTTTTTCTGCATTTCTGAGAAGAGTAGGAAGCTGTTGATGACTCTTACTCTTAGTGGAGATTTTATTCTATGGTTGGCTAAGGTGATGGAGAATTTCTTGAATCATGCTGGAAGTATGGATCCTCATTAGACTAGAAAGGATGGTAGCAGAGTTTTCTTGGTCAAAAAATGTCAAAACTCTTTTGGTCGATTTGTGAAGTTGATTAAATTTGGCACTGGCAAAGGGCAAAGGGCAAAGGGCAAAGGGCAAAGGGCAAAGGGCAAAGGGCAAAGGGCAAAGTAACCTTGTGATTCTTGAAGGAAGGGGAGTGGTTGGGCTATTTTTGTAAGGATTCTGCGAATGCTAATGGGGTCGTTTCCAACTGCTCCAGTTTCAGAGAATAGGAAGGTGCTTGACTTGAAAGGTAAAGAGAGGATTGTCGATCCTCATTCTAGTGCAAATAAGGTACCTGAGGCAGCACCGTACCTAGCAGCTAATCTAAACTCAAAGTCAAATACTTCGGAAGCTCGAAAGTCTCTGGTTGATTTTAGTAGGAGGAAGAATAAAAGGTTGGTAGATAAGCATTGGGAAGATGGTGGCATTGTTGAACCCCAACATTAGTTTTCGGCTGAGAAGTCTGACTGTTGGACTTCCTCGATGATGCAGAGGTTCGGGGAAGTCGAAAGGTCCCTATGGCATGCTTGTGCTGAGTTGTTCGGATGGAACAAAAGCTTGAGTCGATGTTGAAGACAATAGATGGCGGATTGGGTATGCTGATGGGCCTATCCAAGTATCTGTTGGGCACAAATGTTAAAGGAAAAAGCAATGGGCCTACTTTAAAAAAGGACATGTGCCTAATTTTGGGTGGAGGACCCATGTCTTATTCGGCACAGTGGAGAAAGGTGGTCTCCATTAGTCAGCCCAGCACGGCCTAGTTCAGTGGTGATAGACGTGAGGAGGCCCAGCCCAAGGTAGCGTCGGATTCTTCGTCAGCTCCTCCTCAGAAGGGGTCGCTGTCAACAAGGGATCCATTTGAGGGAGCTCTGATGGCCGGAAACTCATCGCTGCAAGGTCAAAAGTCTCGTCACGTCTCTCTGACTTTGCTCGTAGTCTCATCTTCCTCCCTTGACGCTCGGAGGGTTGAGTCACCCTTACCGAAAGTTTCGACGGTGCCTTGTATGACCCGTGAGGGTCCATTGGAGCTGATCTATTGTTCGGCGATGGGTGGGTTGTTTGCTTCCTCTGTCTTTGAGGATTCTTTCGAGGTTTTTGAAGGTGAGGAACAACTGGGTAAAGATATGGATGTGGAGGAGGATTTTGGACTTGAAAATGTCCTTGATATTGTCGAGTTTTGTGACTCTGGTGTCTCTGGTACTCGGACTTTAAATTCTAAGATGCAACTGGTTCTTGGTGGTGCCTTTTGTCCTGAGAAATATGATAATGGGGAATCCTTTGATTTTGAAGAGGAATTGTCTCCAGGATCTTTATGTTCTGTTCCTCCAGGAATAGAATGGGATCACAAATTTTCCGATTGGGTGTTAAGAAAGGTGGAAGATATAAAGGAGTGCATTGGTGTTTCGTGCGATGGTTTTGTTGATCAATTCAGAGCGCTTATCACTGTTGTTGAGGCTGGTCAGCCAGCTTTTGCTAAATTAGCTTTAAAATAGGAGAGGGAATTGAAGCGCTTGGCTTGCTCCATTGATTATAATGTAAGAGGTAGTAGTGTCTTTAGAGATAAAGGCAAGGGAAGGGTCGCTAATAATTCTTTATGAAGCCGAAAATTATCTCTTGAAATGTTAGGGGTCTTAATGATTTCAGAAAACGTCTCTGGGTGAAAATTTGGATTCGCAAGTGGAGGGGTGATGTGTATTGCTTTCAGGTAACCAAGTTGAAATTGGTTAATCAATCTATTGTTAGTAGTTTGTGGAATTGCCATTTTGTGGGGTGGATGGATTTAGTGGGGGATGGGGCATTGGGTGGTATCATTGTTAATTGGGATTGGAGGGTGATTGAGTTGATTGATCACTTTGTGGGTAATCATTTGGTGGCCAGTCATTTTAGGAATTTGGAAGATGGTGTGGATTGGGCTTTTGCAGGTGTTTATGGTCCTAATTTGGATATTAATAGGAGAGTATTTTGGGATGAATTGGCTGGCATTCGCTTTTGTTGGGATCTTCCTTGGTGCATCGGTGGGGATTTCAACGATACAAGGTTCCCTAGTGAAAGAGTGGGGGATTCTCATTTCACTAATGCGATGAATGGTTTTTCTGATCTCATTTAAGAACTTGATTTGATTGACTTACAGCTGGCTGGTGGAGATTTTATGTGGTCCAACGGTAGATCATGGTCAAGACTGGATCGTTTCCTGGTTTCAGCTTCTTGGGAGATCATTTTTCCAGTTTGCATAAGAAAAGATTACCACGATTATGTTCGGATCATTATCCAATTATGTTGGATTGTGGGGGTCTTAGTGGCGGCATTAGATCCTTTAAGTTTGAAAACATGTGGTTGGAGGATGAGTCATTTGTGGAAAGGGTGAGGCATTGGTGGTCTTCATATTCTTTCCAAGGCACTCCAAGCTTTATTTTGGTTTGTAAACTCAAAGCTTTAAAGCAAAATCTGAAAAAATGGAATGTTGAGGAATTTGGGAACATCAAAAGGAAGAAGAAGTTGCGAATTCAGCAGTTACAAAGCTTGGAGGAATTGGAGTTGTCAGGGTAATTTCAGGTGAGGAGTTGGGGAGGAAGCAAGAGGTGGTTGTAGAGCTGGAAAAAATCTCCCTAATGGAGGAAATATCCTGGAGGCAGAAATCTAGGGTTTGTTGGTTGAAGGAGGGTGATAAGTGTACTAAGTTTTTCCATCAAATGGCAAACTCTCACAGGAGGCACAATGCAATTGAACTTCTTCATGACGGTGAGGATTTTCTTGTGGACCAGCCAAGCATCAAGGAACATGCTGTTACATTTTATGAACAGTTATTCAAGGAAGAATATGCGTGGAGACCTAAGCTGGATGGTCTTTCATTCTCTGTTATAGATCCTGAAAGTGGAGCTTGGTTAGAGAGAGTTTTTGAAGAAAAGGAAATGCATGAGGTTGTCAAAGGTATGGCTCAAGACAAGGCTCCGAGTCCTGATGGTTTTTCTGTGGCTTTCTTTCAAGCTTGTTGGGACATATTGAAGGGAGATATCATGAAGGTTTTTCTGGAATTTCATTATTTTATGAAATTTGAAAAGTGTATTAATGCTACTTTTATTGCTTTGATACCTAAAAAAGTGGGGGCAATCTCCATGAGAGATTTCAGGCCTATTAGTTTGGTTAATGGGGTATATAAGATTATCTTGAAGGTACTGGCCAATAGAATGAGCACTATAATGGGAAGTATTATTTTGAACTCCCAAAATGGTTTTCTGAAAGGTAGACAAATTCTTGATTCTGTTTTAATAGCAAATGAATGTCTAGATCATAAAATTAAATCGGGAAAATCCGGAGTTTTGGTTAAACTAGAGGTGGAGAAGGCTTTTGACCATGTTTGTTGGGATTTTCTCTTGTATTTACTTGGTCGCTATGGTTTTGGAGAGAGGTGGTGTTTGTGGATAAAGCATTGTATTTCCACTCCAAGATTCTCCATTTTAATGAATGGTAACCCAGCTGGTTTCTTCAATAGTTCACATGGGTTGAGATAAGGAGATCCATTATCTCATTTCCTATTCATTCTTGTCATGGATGCCTTGAGTAGAATGATGAAGCAGCAGTGGGAGGTGGTCACTTATCGGGTTTTGATGTAGGCTGCACTCCTCAAAGCAGTGTGTTTGTTTCTCACATTCTCTTCGCTGATGATGCTCTTATTTTCAGTGAAGCAAATCAAGATCATCTGCAGTCTTTAAGAGCTCTTTTGCTTTGTTTTGAAGCTGTTTCGGGATTGAAAATTAATTTATCCAAGTCTGAAATTGTTCCAGTGGGTTCAGTTTTAAATATTTCTGATTTGGCTTTTATTTTGGGCTGCAAAATTTTGTTGTTGCCACTGACATATCTTGGTCTCCCTTTAGGAGCTTCTCATAAAGCTGTTTCGATTTGGGATGGAGTGATAGAAAAGATTGAGAGGAGAATAGCTAGCTGGAAAAAATTATACTTGTCCAAAGGGGGAAGAATCACTTTAATGAAGAGCTCGTTGAGTAATCTTCCTACTTATTTCCTTTCTCTCTTTGCTATTCCGGTTGGAGTTTCTTCGAGAATTGAAAAAATCTATAGGAATTTTTTGTGGGGAGGTAGAGGGGAGGAAAATAAATTTCATTTAATAAGTTGGGACAAGGTTTGTAAACAGATTTCTGATGGTGGTTTGGGTATACGTGACTTGAGGATTTTTAATAAAGCTCTTTTTGGAAAATGGTTATGGAGATATTAATTTGAAAGAGATGCTTTATGGCATAATGTGGTTGTAGCCAAATATGGAGATATGTGGGGTAGTTGGTGTTCATATGAAGTAAAAGGGGCTTATGGGTCGGGTTTATGGAAGTCTATTCGCATGGGCTGGGAGGAGTTTGTTAATCATGTAAAATTCATGGTGGGTGATGGATCTAGAACCCTATTTTGACATGATCGTTGGTTTGGAGAGTTTCCCTTCAAGCTAGAATTCCCTTCCCTCTTTCAGATTGCAAGGTTTCAAGATTTTTCTGTAGCTGATTCCTGTACCTTTTTAAATGATAGCATTCAGTAGAATGTTGATTTTGTGAGAAATGTTAATGATTGGGAAGTTTCTGCAATTTCTGAATTTCTCAACAGATTATATGCGTTGAAGATGGCACAAGGAAGAGCTGATAGTTTGCTGTGGATCCGTGACAAAAACTCCATATTTTCTGCTAAATCTTATTACAAAGCTTTAACATGCCGAGGAATCTGTGATTTTCCTTGGAAAAGTATTTGGAGAGTTAAAGTGCCGAACAAGGTTGCCTTTTTTTGTTGGCTTGTGACTCATGATAAAATCCTTACTACTGAAAATTTAAGAAAGCGTGGATTTTGCTGGGCCAATTGGTGTTCATTGTGCAAAAAGGATGGGGAATTAGTGGACCACTTGTTTCTCCATTGTGATGTGGCTAATAACTTGTGGAATGTCATCTTTGGAAGGGCGGGTATTTCTTGGGTGAGGCCTAAAAGGATTGCTAATCTTTTAGCTTGCTGGAAGTATACTGGACAGAGCTTATCTTTTGCTGCTATTTGGAGAATGATCCCCTCGTGCTTGATGTGGTGCCTTTGGCTTGAAAGGAGTGGGAGATGTTTTGAAGATAAAGAACGATCGATGGAAGAAATTAGGGATTTTTTCTTCAAAACTCTTTACTTTTGGGCTAAAGCCATTGTAATGACTAGTGATGATATGTGGGTGTTTTTCTAGTTTTCTTTCCCCCTTTTCTTGCTGTTGTAGGTACTTTCTCATGTATGCTACCTGTGTACTTGGACTATGCCTATTTATAGCAATAAATCTCTTATTATCTATCAAAAAAATAAAAGATTTCATGCAGAGATATATGTCTTGCAAACCTTCAGTCCTTTGAATATCTCAAGTGAAGATGAGTAATGGTAAAGGAGCTCGTAACTGTACCACCTAATATGTCTTCTGAGGCCTAGGGTTACTGTCCATCGAAAGGTGTCCCTGCGGAAAAAGTTTCGTCTATTGTTTGAAAAGTGTTAACTTGGGTAGATGGTAGTTTCCAAGTATGGGTTGCATTTCTTGTGATTACAATGGTTTGAACTTTAGCACTCTCCCCAAAACAAGAAAAAGTTTAACATTATCATGGGTATGTCTCTGGCGATTCTACTGGTTATACTCATAAGGATTTGAATCCCTTGCATCTTTGTTTATGTTGTTATCATTTTTGCTGTTTTTAAACTCTTTACTTTCTTATTGTCAACTCAACACTGAAAGATATGTTTTCGATTGATAACTTTAGAGCTCTTATTATTCTTAACTCACGAGTATATCTCTATCATGTGTGCTTACAGTCAAAATTGGGAGGCCGGGGTACCGTGTAACAAAGCAGTTTGATCATGAGACAAAGCAGAGGTCTCTTCTCTTCCAGGTTTATTAACTTTTTATTTATTTATTTATTGTGTTCTCATTGTCTTAAATAGATTCTCTTTTTTTCTTATGGGGTTTTTTTTCCCCGATTGATCAGCTGAAGTAAGAGATGATGTTAACTCTATTCTTCTTGTAACATTGTATGTCAAGCAGATTGAATACCCGGAGATTGAAGACCATGCGAAGCCAAGGCACAGGTTTATGTCATCTTATGAACAGGTTGATCTTCTTTCTATGGCCTGAAAACTTTCACATGCTTTGTCATTTATTTCTCTGCTATGCAGTGCACTTAAATTATTAATGCTGAATGGGTACCTTTGTTTATAGAAGATGAAACTTGATGTTCTAATCTTTCTTTTTATCGCATCTGAATGGATGCAGAGGGTCCAACCCTTCGATAAGAGATACCAGTATCTTCTGTTTGCAGCAGAACCATATGAGATCATTGCTTTCAAGGTAAATCAGTCATAATTCTACATGCTATTGATCTGCATCTTATAATATTTTATATGTAATTATTGGTTTTGGTTGTAACCATGTTCCTAGTTGGGTACTTTCCCTTGCATACACCTCGTGAACTTGAGTTGTGCCCCTTTGTGCTTGTAATAGAATTGGCTTAAATATTTGGGGCTTCCTTTGGATGCCCCATTCAAAAATTGAAATCTATTTGGGATGATGTGCTAGAAAAAATGGAGCGAAAACTAGCTAGTTGGAAGATGATGTATTTATCCAGAGGTGGTAGGGTCATTGTACTCAAATGCACCCTATCCAACTTGCCAAACTACTTTCCATCACTATTTCCGCTTCACGCCAAGGTGGCTCATCGCATAGAGAAACTTTAAGGAGATTTCTTGTGGGGGGATGAGTGATGAGTTTAAATTCCACTTGGTAAAATGGGTCACAATGTGCTCCCTTATTCTGGGCAGAGGATTGTATATATATAACTTGCAACCTTTTAACGAAGCTTTGATTGTCAAATGACCATGGAGATACCACAATGGATGGAAAGCATTATGGATAGTTGTTATAGAATCGAAGCATGGTGAACCATGGGGAGGATGGTGTTCAAATGAAGTAAGTGGGCTATATCCTGCGGGACTATGGAAACACATGAGAAGAGGATGGAACACATATTCTAGAAATATTTGTTTTGAGGTGGGTGATGTGTCCAAAATAAATTTTTGGCATGATGTGTGGTGTGGACCTCTTAATCCATCTAATGGTACTCCCTAATGGAATGTTATATTCTTTTGAGACGCACGAGATGGGGAAGTTGATACTTTCTTGAGGTTCTATGATCTAGTGTGCTCTACCTGTATAATGAGGGGAGCTGAAGATAAGATCTTTTGGCGCGCTTCTAAGAAAGGGAAGAAGTTCATAGTCCACTCCCTTTATGATGCCATGATCATGCATAAAACAAATCGATTTTCTTGGAAGAGTATTTGGAAGATAAAAGCGCCCCTAAAGTATATTTGTTTTGCATGGATGGCTACATTAAGGAAGATCCTCACAATAGACAACCTATGGAAACATTACATCATAGTCGTGGATTAGTGTTGTATGTGCAAAAAGAGTGGAGAATCCATGTATCATCTCTTACTTCATTGTGAGATTACTATGACCTTGTGGAAGGACTTCTTTGCTTGGATGGGGTTGGCTTGGGTAATGCTGAAAAGAGTAATCGACCTCCTAGCTTCTTGGTAAGGTATCCAGGGAACCCTCAAATTGCGACAATGTGAAAAATGGTCCCAATTGTCTGTGTTGGTATATTTGGAGGGAGAGGAATGCAAGAAATTTTGAACATCGAGAGCAGTCAATGTATGAGCTTAGAAGTTTATTTTTCAATATGTACTCCATTGGTCGATTGTAATTGATTTTAATGGCATGTCTTTTCCTCACTTTCTTGTATCGCTAAACTAGCATGTATAGGCAATGCTCTTGTATATGTCCCCATATATTCGGGCCTTGTCTATTTTATGCTATAAAAGAAGAAGATTGGCTTACTTATCCCAAAAAATAGTAATCCACAAGAGAATGTAAGGTTGTCTGCAATGGCCTCTTAAGTGGTGGTATTCATGGGGGATGCCGGTATTTCAAGTTTTAAAATATGTGGTTAGCTGTTGATGGTTTTATTGAGAATGTTCATTCTTGGTGGTCTTCTTATCAGTTCACAGGTACTTCCAGTTTTAGTCGTGCAAGTAAGCTTAGAAGTAAGATTTAGTCTGCGTTTGGATGTTGAGCTGAGCTGAGTTGAGTTAAATAAAATATTGTTAGAATATTAGTTTTCAATATTATGAGCATGTTGGAATTTGAAAAAATTGAATTTTTATTATATTTTGTAAGGGAATTTGGGAAAATATATGAAGATTTGGAAAAGTCGTAATGATGAGATGAGGTGGGTTTGGTGACCAAAAGTTATAATGATGAGATGGGGTGAGTTAAGTGGAACTTGGAAGTTTTTGGCGGTGTTGACAACCAGAAGATACCTTAATGGAGGAGTTACAGAATTTAAAAGAGGGGTAGGAATCGATGGGAGACACCTTGGAGGAGGTATTGTTGAGGAAGAGTTTGGTTGTGAATGAATTGGAGAGGTATAAGCTTAAGGCTTTGAAGCAAGATTTAAAGAAGTGGAACTTGAAAGTTTTTGACGGTGTTGACAACTAGAAGATACCTTAATGGAGGAGGTACAAAAGTTAAAGAGGCAGGAATCAATGGGAGATACCTCGGAGGAGGTTTGGTTGAGGAAGGGTTTGGTTGTGAATGAATTGGAGAGGTATTGTTGATGGAGACCTAGTGACGACAAAAATTAAGGGTCTTTTGGTTAAAAGAATGTGATAAATGTACGCAATTACTCTATAAAGTGGCTAATTAACATAGGCACAACAACAGTATTGAGACACTCCATTTGGGTACTCAAGTGCTCTATCCCCCCTCTAAATTAGAGAATCATATTGTGCATTTTAATGAGAACCTTCTCACGGAGCTGACCTGTTGGAGGCCGAAGATCAATGATTTGCATTTTGATTCCATTAATTCACAGAGTGCGAGCTGGTTGGAAAGACTTTTTGAAAAAGATGAGATTTATAAGGTCATTAGTTGTATGGCGAAAGACTAAGCGCTAGGTTTGGATGATTTTCGTTGGGATTCTTTCAAACTTGTTGGAAGATTGTGAAATGTGTTGTTATGCATGTTTTTCTTGAATTCCACTCCTTCAAAATGTTTGAGAAATGCCTCAATGAAGGAGGTTTTTTAGCTGGTTTTCGATAGGTAATGGTACTAAAGGCTTTATCATAATGTAACATCTCTTATTGCAGAGGACACTCTTTTATCTTTTGTGAAGCGGATCTTGGCCAAATCCAAGTTTACAAACACTCATATTATGCTTCGGAGCTATATCGGGGCTTAAGGTGAACTTCGTAAGTTTGAAATGGTGGCAGTGGGTGTAGTGCCTATAATCAAAAGTTTGACAAGTCTCTTGGGTTGTAAAATGTCTTCTTTGCCTAAGAAATATTTAGATCTTCCGTTTGGGGCAACCTTTAAAGCTATAGCTATTTGGGACGAGATTATAGAGAAAGTTGAGAAAATGTCGGTTGGGTGGAAAGAGTTGTATTTATTAAAAGGGGGTCAGCTCACACTAATTAAGAGCACTTTATCTAATCTTTCGGCCCATTTTTATCTCTATTTTTGTTGCCTGCAAGGGTGGCGAATAGGATCGAAAAGTTGTTCCGGGCTTTCTTGTAGGGTGGAGTGGGGGAGGAAACAAAATTCCATCTTGTTAATTGGAATCAAGTTTGCCCCCCAATCTTGATTGGAGGCTTGGGAGTGCGCAACTTGAGGACTTTCAATAAAATTTTATTGGAGAAATGGTGATGGAGGTACCACTTGGAGGGGAATTTGTTATGGAAGGAAGTTATTGACTTTAGACACGGAAGTTTTTGGGGGGTTGGTGCTCCAATGTAGTGAAGGGGTATGGCGTGGGGTTGTGGAAATTTATTAGGAAGGGTTGATAGTGTTTTGAAAACCATATCTGTTTTGTGGTTGGATAGGGCACTAGAATCAGGTTTTGGCATGATGTTTGGTATGGAGAGTGTTCTCTTGAAAGGGTGCCTTCCCTGCTCTCTCTATAGTATTGCAGTTAATAGAGATGCTTTTGTGGTGGATCTGCTTGCATTTTTACATGGTTCTCACCAGTGGAATGTACTATTTAGTAGGGATAATCATGATTGGGGATTGCCTACCATTTCAGAAATTTTCAGCTTGATATACTTAACAGAAAGTATAACGGCATAGGGGAATAGGATGCAATGGAAGTCCATTGGCAGCAAGAAGTTCACAGTCAAGGCACATTAAAAACTTTGACATAACAAGGTAATGTACCTTTCTCATGGAGAAGTATTTGGAGGTCTCACGTGCCTTCCAAAATAGCTCTATTTGTATGGACCGTTGCTCTTGGGAATATTCTGACCATGGATAACTTAAGGAAGATGGGACTCATTGTGATGGATTTGTGCTATTTGTGCAAAAAATATGGAGAATCAGTGGATCACCTATTATTGCATTGTGAGGTAACGAGTATTGTGGAATGAGATATTTAGAAAAGTAGATATCACTCGGGTAATGCCGTTGAGGGTTGTTGATTTACCTGCTTGCTCGAATGAAATTCAAGGCTGTCCCTAGGTGGCGGTGGTATGGAAAATGATTCCGTTGTGCTTTGAAGATGGGGAGAGCACAATGTCGGAACTCCAGAATTTTTTTGTACACGTTAATGCTATGGTTTTCAGCCATTGTGCTTAATGGAAACAATGTTCATGATTTCTTATCTTTAATTTAGTGTTTCTAGAATGTATTTAGGCATTCTTCTGTATACCTCCAGGTACATGGGCTATGCCTATTTCGTTAATATCAATAAAATTGACAAAATTGACGTCTTACTAAAAAAAAAGTTAACAGAATTTCACTCCATTCAAATTAGAGTTAAATTTAACGGATTAGTGGACAGGAGCATGGTGGGAACGCTAATTTAAAGACATATTTGTGCTTTTTTTAATAGGCCAATGATATTTTGTTAATGCTTATATAGGAATAATACATATTGGTGTTTATTCATTTGCAATGTCCTGCCCATTCCCATCCTAATCCCACTACAATGCTAATTTTGACTCCATTTTGGAAGCAGTGCTGGATATTACACATTATTGTAAAATTAAGATGACATGATTGAAAGAATTTTAAATTTATGGGGACATTTCAAATGATCCTATAATTACTTTGGTAGCTGCAATTACCTTTTATTTAGTTTTAGGAAATTTCATCACATGTGCATGTGTATTTTACCCAGGTTCCTAGCACAGAGATTGACAAAACGCCTCCCAAGTTCTTCACGCATTGGGATCCAGACTCAAAAATGTTCACGGTTAGTTTGTTTAATACTTGCTCTTCTGCTTCAAATGCTTTTAGATTTATGCTGGCACAGAGACCGATTGCTTGATCAATCAGTCCAGTCTGTGTAACACAGTAAATTTACATGGTTGGCCCGTGGATCAGCTTCTGGTCTTAATTCTCATCTCTCGATTTACTTTATCACCCAAGCGATGCCACATTGCCATCTGACTTGCTTTCTTTCTGAATTGGGTTGGACAATCTTTATTGTCTCACAGGCCAGCTGCTGATCTGCTTAAACCACTCTTATGTTTTTCTTTTTCGGATTTGCAGTAATTAATTTTATCTGACCTGGTTATTTGGTGTGTAAATGTGAAGTTGCAATTATATTTCAAATCCAAGCCACCAGAGGCGATCAAACCTCAATCTGGCCCCGTAGCCAATGGCACGGCAGCTCCTGGTGTCCCACCAAGACCTTTGCCGCCACCACCCCAAGCCCCACCCCCACCACCGCCTCCAACCCAAGGAGTACCACCTGGTGCACCCATTGGAAATCCTCCTAGAGCTCCGCCACCGTCAATGCCAGCTTTGTTCCCACCACCACCTCCTCCTGCAGCAAATGGACCTAGGCCTATGCCTCCTGGCGGAACTCCACCTGTCCCTCCCCCACCCCCTGTTGGTAGTGGTACAATGGCAAATTTCACACCTGGTACCAGACCTCCAATGCCTCCCCCACAAGGTTTTCCACTCCAACAGATACAGGGCCAGGGTGTTCGTCCTCCACCACCACCTTCTAGCATGGGGCAACAGGTCCCTAGGCCCCCTCCCCAGTAAGCATATCACTTTGAAGTAGTTATGGAAAGAACTATATTCGAGTACCAAGCTTTTGTCTTTTTTCTTTTTCCTTTTCTGGAAGGAACTATGCTAGCGGTAAAGATGTGTTTATTCAGATACTTAAACTGAATGTAACTTGACGTGGTTAGCAATTTTCAAGAATTCTTCAAGATATTTGTGCGTTTCGGTTAATGAGCTTGTCCTATTTTGAATGTTCCGCCTTTTTGTTAGACTTGGAGAAAGCAAAAGTTGCATAGTGGTGCTTTTGCTGCATTTATGTCAAAATTCAAAGCATATATATTCAATATGCTTACAAAGTGCTCCCCCGTGCCAAGACTGCTTTATGCATGCTCACACTTGATCTAGCTGCTTTTCTCTTGTATACAAGTACTTGGGTAGCATCTGTTGTGCATTATAATCATTTTCCATAAAAGAATAATGTACTCAGAAAGAGCTGACAGAAATCAATGAAGTGAGAGACTAAAATATTATTATAATATTTTAAGATGAGATAAAAGTTAAAAAAAAATAAAATATTATTATAAAATATTTTTTTAATATTAGTTTTGTTTTGAGATTTGAAAAAAGATTTATTGAGATTTGAAAAAGTTGAATTATTTATTTTATTTTGTATAAAAATTGAAAAAAAATTTAATAATGAGTTTAAGATGAGACGAGATGTTTTGAAAAAACAAAAGAGACTTGGTTTTGGGTCTCCTTTCCTAGAACCTGCTCTGCCCTTGCCGGCATGTTCACAACAAGCAGCATTTGGAGCCTGCTTAACAAAGTTGCTTAAGTAGAAAACTAAAATTCTTTTTTCCCCTTAATTCTTATATTTAGAAATGAACTCAAATACTTTAAAAATAATATAGCATTCGGCATATAACTATTTTACAAGCTTAGAGTCAACTGAGTCTGTCTAGTTCTCGATCCAGGGCATTCATGGTTAGTCTTTATAATTTGCCTCGCGGAACTAATCGATGCCAATTAACTGAACATATATGGGAGGGGAAACTCTTTTTTTATCCAATATTGAATTTTAGAGAGTTTGGTTCAGTTATCTGCAGCCAACTCACACTCTATAGCATAGCCGATCGAGTTATATATTTATCTGAAATCAAAAGGATCAAAGGATGCCATAATTAGATGCAGGACACCTTAATTAATATCAAGTAGATGGTAGATACGTTACATACGGGGTCTTTGACTCTTTAACCAATAGGGAAGGATTAAGGAAGAATTAATTTGAGGAGGCTTAACTGGTACTAACTATGGACTAGGTTGCATGCTTCTTTTACTCGATTGTAGGAAATTTATGCCGTGCAATTAATTTAGATCAAGGTGATGAGGATCAATTTAGGCTTCCTTTGGTTTCACAACTCTTCTCAATCATCTTATCTCATATTTATAATTTTATCAAATTTCGACACAAAATAAAATAAATAATTCACTTTTTTTAATATCAAAATAAAATAATATTTTAATAATATTATATTTAACTTTTAATTTTAATTTTAACTTATCTCGTCTCATCTCATTTCATTTTTATTTTATCTAAGAAAGCAGTCCATTTACAAAACCAAGTAATCAAGCCTCGTGGTAGTTGTACAAGACTTGACTTGTCTGATCAAACTGCAAGCTCAACTTTCCGCGTATGGATAATATCCGCACACATTACATTACATATTGAATTCGGGCATGCATTTATTTTCCACAGCCAATTCTCGCCATGGAACGCCTTGAAACCCGTGTTTATCCTCTCTATTATCCATATATAGCACCCCCATGTTCATTAAGATTAGCACCAACCTAGCTACCACATACGTACATCCTATATACCCAACTGGCAACTGCATTGATCAGATTAATTACTAGTTAGGCACTGCGCGAGCAATACCCAGCGCCCATCTAACGATAATGAAGACGGCCCCTTCCACTCTTCCGCCTTATGATCTTGGCCTTCTTTTTCCTCACTGGTATGAGTTCCTCCAAGGTTTTTTGATACTTTGAATTTAGCTAAACGAAAGGCATTGTTCAATGTCAGATGATTCATCATTCTAGCAGGTAATCGAATTTCGTAAGCCACTCAAAAAACAACTTATTTTTTATTTTTCAGAGAAACCTTTAATTTTCTTAAAAAGGATTTCGAACTCAGCTTTATAATCAGTAACAACACCAACCTGTTTGAGATGAGTAATAGACTATAGAATCATCGTATGGAGTAGAGTCGAACCTTATCTAAATTGCATTGTAAATTCCTCCCAAGAATGAAAAGGTTGCTGCGTCACTAGCATCTTGAAACAAGATTAAAGCCTCCTCATCCAAAATAAAGGAAGCAATGAAAATACGTTGACTAGGAGGGACCTAATGATAGAGAAAGTATTGAATTGCACGGTAAATTCATGGAGATAGATTACCACCACAAAAGCGAGGAAAGTCAAGTTTTATTTCCTTGATAAAACCTCTGTTTGTAGTATCTTATTGCCTCACTTTGCTTATACCCGTCCTCGATATCCACATCTCTATTAAATGGATTAAGATCTTGAGTATTTCTGTTAACCTTACGAGGATCATCAGAGTCCTGAGAAAAAGGCCGTGAAATTTGCTATAAAACATCATGAAATTTGTCGTCTTGTGCTTCACGTTCCAACCTCGCAGCCTCTTGCTTCTTCAACAACGGGCCAATTGCGTCCTCGATCGGTCTGTTTCTGCTGATGATCTTGTTTCTACCGCAAGTCGTTCATGGAATCAACCAAATGAGCATAAGACCTTGTTCCTTCGGTCATGGTTAATACTAATTGTAATGGATCCAAATGATCTGGTTAGAGAGAGTCACTCTCCAAAAATTAGGGTTACAGGAGAAGAAGATAGAGTGAGAGAGAGAGAAGAAGAAGTTCTGTTGCTGAATTGAATTCTCGTTGAAGGTTTTCCCTCCCACTAGAATGAATTTATACTGAATTAATTACAATGCAGCGACACCACTTCCATACAGAACGGATAAAAAATGACAACGTTACACAAACTGGAAAGAAACATCTCAACGACAACGTTCTATTAAAGCACAATCAATTAAACGTATACAAAAAACGACAACGTTTCTAATTTCCACTTAAAGCAAACTATCAGCAACGATCCCCCTCTCTTATAACGACCTTCCTTTCTTATTTAAGAACAGTAAACAACTGCACTATGCATGGATGCATCACGAACCAGCACCTTGCCCACTGCCATGCTTCCACTGATCCAGCACTTTCAGTATAGTCCATAACAAAATCTCAAAAAATAAACAAAGTTACGTTGATATAGTTAATTTTTGTTGATGCACGATTAATGTCGCTGTGTTAAAACTTAAAATACAGCATAATCTCAAATATGGTTCATTCTTAAAATGATCACGGCCCGTCTGATAATCTGTAACCAATTAGGATCATCGACGTTGCTGAGACGCATATATAAGAATTTTATTTATTTATTTATTTTTATATACAATTAAATATAGTACTTTAAATACTTGACTAAACAATGAATTATTTTGCAAGAAATGGAAAGATGTTTAGGTACCACTCATGCTAATATTAATTTTGATTATATATATTTTCATTTCTTTAAAACGTGGAAAAATTAATTAGATGCATGCATGACAATCATGCGTTTTCTTTGCAAAACTACACATTAATTTATATATATATATATATATATATAAATTGAGTCTCTCCTATATATAAGCTCATGTCGTATAGTTTTTATTAAATTTTAAAATAGTTTATGTTAAATATTAAAATATTTAAACACATATCATATTAAAATTAAAAATACCGTGAAAAAGTTTGGCATAACCATCATGTATATCATATTTGAGATTTGAGAAGATGATGTACATTAATTACATTACCAACATATATATATATATATATATATATATATATATATAGAAGAGATCTTCAATATCTGCATGTGTACTGTGATGTACGATATCTTCTAGTACGTACGTACAAGGTCCCTAAAGAGTCCGGAAAATTTAAACGTGTGTTTATGCAGATTCATGAGACAAACACAAATCTCCTCATCCCATAAGCTAACTTAATTGGAAAAAAATCACTTGAGCAAATTCAAAATTTGCTTATTAATTTGTTAAGTTCCGATAATCCAAATGCATGGAGAAAAAAGAAAAAACCATGAGAAAGAAAAGAACGGAAAGAAGTTTAGGCATTAATGTCGTAGCTGTATGCAGATCATGATCAGAAAATTAAAGGAATTAAAGAAGTAAATAAAAAAAAGAGAAGTTTCTTTCGAGAATAGATAGTGGGAAAAAACTTACCATTGCTTTGAATTGGCTAAATGCAAATTTAAATTTTAGCCAATATCACATAAATTTGCATTTGCCTAGTTCATTCAAATCTAATGATCCCCAAATTAGATTATCGATTTACTTTTTATATAATAATAAAATATTATTAATTTTATAATAATGTTTTTATTTAACTTATTTTTATCGCATTTAATATTTTTATCACATTTGTTTGCGTCGACACACATTCCTTAAAGCAAGTTGAAGCTAGTTTCTAAATCCCAAGACAGGATTTAATATTACTTGCGCGATCTATGCTGGACATGGACAATATTACACCCTCCTAAGGTCCTATCTCTATCAGCTGCATTCTTACAAAAATACAGGTACATAGTTGGATGAGTGGTGAGCGTGGTATAAGCGAAGGTTTAGATTCCTTCATGTCAAATGATACGTGTGAATGATTTTCCCGGAATTTTTCGATGAGGGCTTCCATCAGCATGGCTCGGAGTGACTCAATGGTCCTCTGACTCGAGACCTCTCTCACATCTTGTTAGCAGTTTGCCACTAGGCTCATAATCCTGCACACCATTTAAAGAAAATGCATGCTTAATGGATTGGTTTATGGACAAAAAACATTACAAGATTTTTTTTTTAGAAACGAAATTTCTTAGAGATGAATTAAATTTTGTCTTTAAAAGTAATTATTAAAGATGAATTTTAAATTTCGTCTCAAAATTTGGCCGAATTTATAAATTCATTCAAATAGACAACAATCCGTTCAAACAACATCTAGTGACAGAGAAAATCGTCTCAAACTTGCAAAACCATTCGAATGGGCATTTATCTGTTCAAACGAGAGTGATTTGTGGGAAAATCTAGTAGGAAGGACGTTGCAAGACCGTCCGAATGCCACATTTACTCATTCGAATGAATAACAGGTTGAAAATGAAAGGAATTGTTCATCCTCATTAATTTGGTAATATATATATATATATTTCAATTAGTTTTTATTATTTTCAAAAAATGAAATATATATATATATTATATATTATGATTTATAGTGCATATAAATATTTATAAATGTACAAATTAATTTTATGTAATTAATTTGAAAATGTCATTTACTTTATTATCATAACCGATACATTAAATTAGAAAAGTAAGAAATATCTGTTTGGACAAGTTTAATTAAATTATATTCATCCGAAACGGTTAAGTACTTCCTGTCTGAACAAACAGAATAATATTCTAGCATATATTATAAAGGTAATTATACTATATATTATAATACTTATTTTATTTACTATTAATATTTTTATTATAAAGTTGTTATGCTTAAATTATTTATACCATATTTATGGTACTTATAATTATTAATATGGTAATTCTTCTATGATCCGTTCTTATCCGTTCGAACGAGTAGTGTATGCTTTCGAACGATTAGGACATATGTTCGAACGAGTATTAAAAAGTTTAGGGTTTATGGTTTAGAGTATCGGTTTGGAGGGTTGTGATAATACTAATATGAATTGTATGATACTGCCAGTATTACAAAGTATTTAGTAAAGAAATAATACTAATATGTTTATTATGATACTTATATTTAATATACTACATATATTATTTAGATGATAGTGTTATAATACTTATACTAAATACTTTGAATATACTAAGTTCTTGTATAAGATACTTACTATATTAGTTAGTATATTAGTAGTGTACTAACTAATATATAATTTGATATATATTTAATATTCTATACTTATATAGAATATATACTTACTATATTACTATGCTTTATTAGTATTATAATATATATTTATTATACTGATACTATTATATACTTATATAGATTACTTAGCATATTAGTATTATACTACTTACTTGTAGTACCTATATATACTAAGTACATATATAGATTACTTAGTATATTAATACTATAGTATATATATTACTTATATAGAATATTTAATGTTCCAAAAGATATATATAGAATACTTAATATATATATATATAGTATTATATGGTATATATATAGTATTATATGGTATGCTTATTATTAGTTATTATTAATATTATAACTTATAATATATATTACTTAGTATAATATTAGTTTATACTACTATTATAATACTAATAGAATACTAATATAATATTAATATATCATTATTATTATATTACTATTATAATACTAGTATAATATTACTAGTGGTTTACTTAATATATTAATATTATAATAATAATATAATATTACTAACATATTACATAGTATCATTCGAATGGTACAAAACTCGTTCAGATGGTGAGAAATGTGTTAGAATAATGAAAAATGTGTTTGAACTATTTAAATTAGTTCAAATAGTATACATTGAATTATATTTTATTCCAATGTAAATTTCAACTTGGCGCCCACCACTCCAATGAAACATCCTACAAAATAAAAAGAAAAAAACTTAGCGTGTATATCAGAAAATTCCTCATGCCTGCCCAAAAGTGCAGTCCATAATCCAAACCTTAAAATAAAGTTCTTCCTTATCTCCTCCAGCACCCCCCCACCCCTACTTTTTTTTTTCCCTCTGCAAACAAACCACTAGCCCCACCTCTCTCAGTTTTAACTATCGTCAAAATTTACCATGTTGCTACTCTCATTTTGATGTCGATAATGGTAAGTCTATCTCTCTTTCTCTTGCTTCTTTGTGCCTTTCTTTCTAAAAACTCCCAAAACCCAGCCTCTCTTTCTTGCACAGTAGCCCCCACAACTCCTATTTCTTCTTTGTAAAACCAACTATTATGATTTTGTAAGAGATTTAAGGTGATGAGACTATAATAAAAAAATCACTTATTTATTTGTTGTTGGTAAACATAAACTTAAAAGGATTTTGTTGTTGTTTTAGGATGATTCCACAAAAGACCAGGCATGGAGCTGCTACCCTTGCTTGATTAAAGGCCTATGAGGAGATCCCACCTCTAATCGACATTTCTTCTTCTTCTATTATTTCACTTTAACTTTGAAATTTTGTAGTATTTAATTGTATTCGAATATAATGATTTTTGCCTCTGGGTTTTGGGTTTTGAATCATCAAGTAGGACATAATATTGCTGAAATTGGGAATTCCTTTGGGATATTTCTTGATTATTTTTATGGTCGGCTGCACTTCTTTTACATGAGTATTGGGATACATGCTTA
The DNA here is from genome assembly GCA_036559045.1 of Platycarya longipes. NCBI lineage: Eukaryota > Viridiplantae > Streptophyta > Magnoliopsida > Fagales > Juglandaceae > Platycarya > Platycarya longipes. The sequence goes on from CM071798.1 coordinate 290,851, forward strand.
ATCTATAGTTGGTTTTTAGTCCCAAAATTTCTTGTGGATCTTGAGTTAACCTTTATCTATATTGGGATATGCGCTACATTTTTTTTTTTGGAAGAAATCATGATACTTTCTATAAAGTGTATTCTTTAAAAATGTTCTTAATCTGGATTTTGTTATGTTGAGTTATGGAGTCGAAGGTTTATGGAATCCTAATTTAGTCCTTATTGCTAGATATATGAATGCTGATTATTATCCTTGCACCTTTGTTTAGTGAATCCTTTTCATATGGTAATTGTTGCTTTACCTATTCAAATGAATATATAAATTTTTAAGTACATATTTAATCTTTAAAGTGAAGCTTGGTGGATTAAGTGGCAGGTCAAGGAACTATTGAAGGAGAAATTTCATATTGTAAAGCAAATGATTTGTTGTAAGGAGCAACCATAATTGGTACATCGTTTTATTGATTTTTAATTTCAGTGACTTGTTTATATGAGTAAAATCCTTTTTATATCATCCTCATGACATTATATATGAAAGAAAAGGCATAAAATGTATCATGATGTTACAATATCTCACTTTGATAGGTGAGTCTCATCAGCTACATATGGTGGATTGGTCGTACCACAATTTCTATCACTAGAGAGACAATTTATTTTGGAGAATTTGCTCTTGCTCAATCTGAACGTAGCAGTTATTTTAAATATCTCAGAAATCTAAGGACTTTCTTATAAGCTCTTAATGATAGTTGATAATTACACATTGTGTATAAATTTGGAAATAGTCATTACCTATGAGAAAAAAAATGGGGAATTGATGTTATGTAGATATTCATTCCACAATTAAGGAGTCTTAAGTAGCTTATATTTGTCTCAAGATTCTATACTGTGCTTGTTCTTGCACGGGCTTATTTTGAAGAATTGGTTGTCCAACCAGAAGTCAATAGTGGCTTTGAATTTCAGCATTTTAGTACTTGTTATCTGTGTGTTTAGATGTCGTTGCTATTCTTCAAATTTTTTTTTATTTTTGATAAGTAATATTCTTACTATTCTTTCAGAGACATGGTACTTGATTCGAAAGGTAAGGCCTGTGTGGATAAGCTTCAAGGAGATTGTTCTGTGTGTAAGTATTCAACTTCAGTTTTCTTGAGTCCATTTCTAAAAAGTTATGCACATTTATGTGTAGTTGTGGAAACTGTGAAGGTAGATAGTTTGCAAAAACTTTGCTCACCTTTATGTGAAGTGTAATTATGTGATCTATAGATTTTTTCTTTGGCACCAATACTTCTATTTTGGCCTAACTATGTTGAGGTTTCTCATTAATTCTACTATTTTCATCAATATAGGTCTACTTTATGCATAATTTTTCATTCCACAATGGATTTGTAGTAACTAATTTTTTGTTAGCACACTGCTTCTCAAGAAGGATGCTACAATGTATTATTCTAGATATCATTTCTTGAAGTTGTATCTTTTATATGTTTGGAGGAACTTAATTGTTGAATTTTTAAAACTTTTACAAGAATTTAGCCTTATAGTGGTAGATAATAGAGCAAAGTTAAAGGAGATTGAGTTAGTGATAGATGATGAACTTCAAACAACAAGATTGGATGTCATGTTATCAACTTGATGGATTTGGACGTCTCAGATTGATTACTATATATATTAGTAGATGTATGAGCATAAGAAACGGCAAGATTGTCAATCCTAACATGAATTATAGAATAATTGAACGAAGATATTTTATTTCTTTGTTTTTATTTAATATAAAACTTTATAACTTTGTTATTAACTTGTTGATATTGAATTCTTATTTGTATATAAAGATATTGAAAAAATTACATTTGAACATTTCTAATGAAGTGATATAAATATTGTTTAAAAAAATCATTGCTATTTTTCAAATGCTTATTAGGGATGAAAAGTATGTCCCAAAAATTTCATTTGAATGGAATTATTGGCCTATTAAGAAAGAAAAAAATTGTCCAAAAAAATACACTTTGAATAGAATTAATTATTGGCATTCAAACAACTATTAGGGACAAAAAAATTGTCTTAAAAAAAGAGCCATTCGAATGAAATTTTTGGCGTTCAAACAAGAAACAATTATTAGAGATGAAAATAATTGTCTCAAAAAATTGTTCAAATAGAATTTTTGTCGTTCGAACGACTATTAGAGATGAAAACAATTTTGTCTAAAAACAATTCTGTTCAAACACGTTAGGAAGAATTTGAGATGAAATAGAAACGAAATTATTTCATCTCTAACAACATTTTGGGACAAAAATGATTTTTTTGAGACAAATTGATATGTAGTTTTGAAGGTTGTTTTGGTATATATGATTGCTTTGTAATTTTTTTGGTGTACATGATTGGTCCATTGTATTGTATATAAAATTGTTGATTGGTCCTCTGTATTGCAAGAAGAAGATTGTTTCGGTGTACATGATTGTTTTATAGTTGTTTTAGTATACGTGATTTCCTCTGTATTATATATAAAATTGTTGATCACCAGAAATATTATACTATTTTAAGTCTATAAATTATGTGAAAAGAGTTGTATTATACGAGAGATATTTTAAGAAACATAACAAATTTGAGAAGAAAATGACTTAACTCGTGTATACCAAAATTTCATTGAGATGAAAAGAAATTTCCATATGGATTAAATAGAATATGATTACTAATTAATTTTTTAAACTTATAATTTAATTAGAATATGATTATTAATTAAAATATAATTAATTAGAATGATAAAACATGATAGAATAAAATAAATTAATAATTACAAATAACTAAATATTTTTTTGCTTATTAAGTACTCATTACTATATATCTTCATGAATGAATAATCCAACGTGAAAATTTGATGTGAATAGCTAAAACCAAATTATGGTTATATTATTTTATTGTTATATAATGAAAAAATAACTATTTCAATGTGAGATTTATGTGAATGAAATAATCAAAAGCTAAATTTCTCTTTGTAATAGCTAAATTGTCTTTTAGCTTTGGACAATCCAATGAGAGAAGATGTTAATTTGCAGTCTCCTTAAAAAATTGAGCTATTTTATGTTTGAGAGTAGTATATTCTACGGATATGTTTGCTAAGACATTAACCTTTTAACTTTGATATTAGCTTTCTTTTCTTTCAAATCATCTCGTTCAACTACCTTTACTTGAAAGACATTTAATGATCTCTTTCGTAAAAATGAATTGGAGATCACTATAGCCCTCTTCACATGACTTTGAAAAATCATAACAAGGATGAGCCTTTTTTGCTTCCGTTTCTTCATCCAATAATTATACATGCTTTCTACTACTTTACTTTATCTGATCTACAAAATAAAATTATGATTGGACAATAAAAATAAAATTGCAAAATCCTAACCGCTTGAATTTTCTCTCTAATGTCTAAAACTAGTTTTCTTGTCTTTAAGATGCCAATATGACACTTAATAATTGGCTGGCATGAAAATTAATTTTATACACATCCGGCCTCAAGGTTTTCTTCTTGGCATAAACCCATAGCAGAAGTACAAGTCAATATCCTAACATGATAAGAAAAGTAATATACCATATATCGTTGCTGGAAGGTGTTCTATGTCTTCTCTTTTATACATGCTGCTTGGCCAAAGTGATATTCCCTGAAAACTTAAACGCTATTTTGATGAGCTTTCACAATCTCCAAAATTCCAGATTTAGAGCTTTGCTCTTACTCAGATACACCTGTAGCAATGTTCACGAGGAAAACATCACATTTGTGATCCCTAGATGCAATACGAGCAACAATAATTGTTGGATATCATCAAAGTTTAATCTTTAATTGACGAGAGATAATATGAGTAACAGTATGAGAAGTTAGAGAAATTCCAACGTTAGCTGAAATTAAAGGTCCAAGAATTATTGACATAGCAGGAATGACGAAAGAGAAAATTGCAGATGAGGATTCAGAAAAGGAAGGTAGATTGAAGAATGATGAAGAAGAAACAAAATAAATGTGGAAGAAAAAACATAAGCATGAGGACCAATGGGAAGGAACAAGGGTAGTAAAGTGATTGACGAGTTGAGAGATTTTATGAAGTAGTAAAAAGGATAAGAATGGTAGAATTAGATCTCCGAGGCTCAAGATAGAAGGCCCTAATAAATCTTATGTTCAAAGGCCAATAAAATGAGCTTAATTGACCTAAAGCTTTTTGGTGGTTTTGCCATGATAATCACGAGACTTTTAGGAGTTCAAGAGGCTCTGCAAAAGAGTGACCACCTATGAACAGATTTATTGTTGTGTTAACAACAGGCCTAATTAGAACAATCTCTCTGTATGTATTTGGTAAATCAAAATTATTGTAATGAATGATGGATCATAATTAAATTACAGGTTATTAAAGTAGTATTCAATGCTATTATAGTCAGTGTTAGAATTCACCCAAAAAAAAATATTCGTTCTCATCTAAACACAAAGATATTGAACATTTCTAAAACAATAATGTTGAGGTTTCATTATATTTTAGACAAAAACTAGGTTTAGAAATTTTGTCTCAATTCAAATTCTACAAATAAATAACAACATAGTTAGTAATCATTACCCATAATCATAGAGTGGTAATTCCAATTAACCTTATTTCTAAGACCAAGATTACACAATTATAACATAAATGAAAAGCAAGCCAGTGTGAGAATCTTAATAGCAAAATTAGATATAGAAAAGCATATCATTCATGAATTACGGTGTAAAATATCATTTCAGTGGCATCTAAATACACATCTAAAAGGTTGAAACTTATATTCAATGTATCTACCTTTATCAAGCAGATTCAGTATATAGATATGCAAATTAGAAGTGATTATTGGTATATCGTATGTGAATTTGCAAGTCTAATATAAACAAGACCATATTCAAACAAAATACTTACTATCAACATGCTGAAGTATTTCCTTACAATTCCTTTATACATATTGCTCAGTTGCAACTCGTATAGAACTAATCTCAACGTCATACTGTTCATTGCTATCAGAAGCACTCTTGTATCAAAGGTCATAACATCAAGAGAAGAAATGAAGATGCGGCCATTCTTTCCTTTTACTTCATGATATGATGCATTAATTAGGTCAAACTAGAAAGAGTTGTTAAACAAAAAACAAAGACAGAAGCACCTTGAGAATTTAATAATGCAGAGCTTTTTATTTCCCCAAATGTTATGATATAAAATAACAAATAAATCTAGGTTTTTTATCCTCTTAAACTTTTGGTATAAGTAAAAATTTTACATTGTATCAAAACAGAGGTCTTTGGTTCAAATTCTAACTCTAAATTCTATCTTATTTAATTAAATATTTCACATTTTGAGCCACCCTTTAAAATGGAGTCTAATCCACACGTGAAAAAAAAAGATATACAATAAATAATAAAATTTACCTATTTTAAATAATTAGACTTTTAGAATAAATTATAACTTCACACCACCATATAACAGGGATAAAAGAGCTATCCACTAGAGCTCATTAGCCACTGACCTGACAAGTGACACCATTACGGAAACATGTTTATTTCTCATCTCATTCACACACGTGTGTCCTTTTCAAGCGCTCTAAAGCTGATTAGGTAGTATTTACACTACGCCAAAGGAAGAAAGAGAATATAAAACAACGTGATAAAAATCATATGGTTAAGAGTAGGAAGAAGTCATTGAATCAAACTTACCATTGCTTTAGGAGTACCTTCATATGACAATGTTTAGCAGCAACGTATTAAGCACTATCATTGGCACCATTTTTCACTAGTGTAGAAAATGTTTGCCACATTCTTTTTGCATATGTTGTAATACTCTCCATTAACGAAACGTGTCCATCCAAGAACTCCTTGTTCTTAATAGTACTTTCTTTGAGATCTACAAGCGTTTTATCAACCTGTCAGCTTAACTCTTAAACAATTTCTAGACAAAGACATAGAAGCAAAAATTAAAAATATATAAAAAATAATCCACAAACAAAATAGACTAGCATCATTTGATGCGGAATGTGATTTGTGACCAGAATGGTTACATCAACTATACACTTGTCTGTTTCAGATTTTGACTACCAAGTACAGTAAAACTTCAGATATTTCACACCTCATAAGCCTTTTGAAACTCTGCAATGCTTCTCACATGAATTTCATGAGCTTGCACTATATAATTTTCAAGACACTTTGATTCTTCCAAAAGCTTTTGAAGGAATCCTTGAAACAAATCAGAAATGATCGTTGTTTGCTCAACACTAATTTTGACTCTCTTTTCGATTCAAAACCAACAAAAGAAAATATTATTTCAAATTAGTCAAAAAATCAAAACCAAAGGGAAGAAGAATGACAATTTTAGATTTTTCCAAAAATCAAATTGAACCGTTTGTAAGACAATTAAGGAACTTTCACTAAAATTTATATTAAAAAAAGGCAAACAATTTGGACAATTCTTGTCAGTTTCCAATAAAAATATTAATAACACTTTTTCATTGATTTTGGTCCATCAAAAATTGAATATACATTTTCTAGAGGAATATCAAGTGGGGTGAAGAGATACAACATTCCAACAGTCACGCTTCTTATTTTTTCAATTAAAAATTTAATATTAAGAAGTGCAGTGATTCAAGTTATTACACTTTGTTAACAATGGAACAAAGTAAATATCAAGGCATAAACATGTCGCAATTTCCTTGCAAACACAACCATTTCTCCTTGGTGATAGGATAGAGTATTCTGAAGATCATTGAATATTGAAGCCACTTCATATGCCGTTGAAGCTAAAATCTGATTCACAAATAGAAAATTACTATAAAAATAATTATAACCAAAATATCTAAAAAAAAAAGCCATCCATTTGACATGATAAGGGATAAACACAAGGGAACTTCATATATTGTACCTACTTCTCCATTAGAATGAGTTTTAGAAGCAACCAAAGAAAACATTTTCTCCAGTCTAGCATTAGAAGCCGCCTTGTGCAATCGCACAACATTTTGTATTGCCTCAATACGAGACAAATAGAAAGCTCACAAAGTTGTAATTTCTTTCTTGACATCCATGATAGCCTTAAGGTAGGAATAATGTGACTAAATTAAAGTTGCGTAGAGCACAATATTATGACAAGACAACATTACCATCATTTAAAACAAAGCGTGTCATTACCAAACAGAGAAAAGATCAGGTCAATGCAAATTATTAATCAAAATTACGCCACAAGCAAATGGTGAATTTGAAGTCTCAGATTGACTACTATTTAGTAGATGTATGAGAATAAGAAGCGGCAAAATTGTCAACCTTTGCATGAATTATAGAATAACTGAATGAAAATATTTTATTTCTTTATTTTTATTTAACATACAACTTTATAACTTTGTTATTAACTTGTTGATATGAATTTTTATTTGTATATAAAGATATTGAAGAAATTACATTTGAACATTTCAAATGAAGTGATATGAATATTGTTTAAAAAAATCATTGCTATTTGTCAAATGCTTATTAGGGACAAAAAAATTGTCCCAATAAATTCATTTGAATGAAATTATTGGCCTATTAAGAACTAAAAAAATTGTCCAAAAAAATACAGTTTGAATAGAACTAATTATTGGCATTCAATCAACTATTAGGGACAAAAACAAACTGTCTTAAAAAAAGAGTCATTTGAATGAAATTGTTGGCATTCAAACAAGAAACAATTATTAAGAACGAAAATAATTGTCTCAAAAAATTGTTCAAATAGAGTTTTTGTTGTTCGAACTACTATTAGGGGCAAAAACAAATTTGTCTAAAAAAAATCCGTTTGAACACCTTAGGAAAATTTTGAGACAAAATAGAAACAAAAATTTTTTCATCTTTAAAAATATTTTGGGACAAAAAATTAGATTTTTTGAAACAAATTGATTTGTCTAAAAAAACTTAATCTCTTGCAGGGAAAGTGTGCTTATCTATATAAAAAATTGGGTTTGAATTGAGATAATTTACAAGGAAACTAGCTCACATACACCTAATCGCCTCTATTTTTCCTTCCTCCCCTCTCCCTCCCCTATTTGCATCAATCGAAAAATTTCGTCCTCATAACCGTCAAGGACGCCTATCCATCAAACTAGCTAAATCCAATAAGAATTTAGCCATTAGGAGCTTAAATAAGCCCACATTGAAATGTCCAAAAACTAAAAATTTAGACTTATTGCTACAGTAAAGCTAAACAATATTCTAAAAATGGAGGGTATTATACACCTGTGATTCTCTTATTTTATTATTTCTTTCTATCTCATTTCTTTCACATCCTTCGAGTTCCCTCGAAAAATAACGTTCGAATTTTGGAAAGTTTCATTCAGACACGAGCAATCTTCCCACAAATAAGTCCTTCTGCAAAACTTCCAGACCCTAAACTATGCATCGACCTTCCTCCTCCATATTTTTGATTTCTTTTTCATCTCTAAACTTGAAAATCGTAACTTTGACTTGCTCAAGGAAAAGATAATAAGGTCAGCTCACTCCTAACCATTTCTCTTGGTAGATTTTGAGTTTATTCATGATTTATTCAAGTTTATGTTTGAACCTTTCTAGTTGAAATCTTTTGTACTCCTTAGTCTCCAAGTTGAATCCATCATCTCTACTCCATTTCACATTTTGGGAAGGGATTCATTAAATGTATCAAATCCTAAATCTTAAACTTTTCTTGTTGGATTGATTTTTTTATGCAAGCTGAGCTATTAATAGTTTGAAAGCTTTACTTTTTTTGGATTTTCGCCCCTTATATTTCCATTATGTGATTACCCATTTAATGTCCTTGTTTTACTTAGTTGTGTGTATTAGGAAAACTATTCCTTGTTCTATTTTTAGGCATTTTAAAATAAGTGGGTTTTTGCAAAAAGAAATTTTGTTATAATCTAACATTGTTTTCTTGAGTTACCTTGTATTTGGTTATGTTTAAACTTTGTTAAACTAGAATAATTAGTGTTTTTATGCTATGTTTAACCAAATGATTATATTTTTAACAAGCTTTCTTTAGTATGTGAACATTTGACCCTGCTTTCATTGTTTTGAACCTAACATCAATGCTAATGAAGAATTAGTTGCAGTAAAGTATATAAATATTTATATATATATATATATATACATATATATATATAATGTATGTACATGTATTTCGTATGTACATTGCATAGTTGTGTGTACAATGTATATGACCCTACTTTCTTTGGTGCAATGAGGGTTGAGAATCTTGTTATGTTTCCTTATTTGCTTGATTTATAGATTTAAATTTTCAATTCCTCTACTTTTTGGCCTGAAAATGATCAATTTTTTAATTAAATGCGATTGGCATAATTTCATTGGTTAGATATTATAGTTCAGATTTTCACTTGTTTTGAAGGTTATTTCGGTATATATGATGCTTTGTAGTTTTTTCAGTGTACATGATTGATCCTTTGTATTGCAAGAAGAAGATTGTTTCGGTGTACATGATTGCTTTGTAGTTGTTTCAGTGTTCATGATTGATCCTCTGTATTATATACAAAATTGTTTATCACCAGGAATATTATATTATTTTAAGTCTATAAACCATGTAAAAGGAGATGTATTATACAGGAAATCTTTTAAGAAACACAAAAAAATTGAGAAGAAAATGGTTTAACTCGTGTATACCGATATTTCATTGAGATGAAAAGAGATTCTCGTATAGGTTAAATAGAATATGATTATTAATTAATTTTTTAACCTATAATTTAATTAGAATATGATTATTAATTAATATATAATTAATTAGAATGGTAAAATATGATAGAATAAAATAAAATATTAATTACAAATAACTAAATATTTTTTTACTTATTAATTACTCGTTACTATATATCTTCATGAATGGATAATCCAACATGGAGATTTGATGTGAATAGCCAAAACGAAATTATGATTATATTATTTTATTGTTATATAATGAGAGAATAGCTATTCCAATGTGAGACTTATGCGAATAAAATAACCAAAAGCTTAATTTCTCTTTGCAATAGCTAGATTGCTCTTAAGTTTAGACAATCCAATGAGAGAAGATGCTAATTTATATTCTCTTTAAGAAACTGAGCTCTTTTATATTTGAGAATAGCATATTTTACGGATCTATTTGCCAAGACATTAGTCTCTTTAAGTTACATCTTAGCTTTATTTTCTTCCAAATCATCTCGTTCAGCTATCTTTGCTTGAAAGACACTTGGTGATTTGCCATTTCTAAGTTGGCTTGGTAATTGTTTCAATGTTTTCCTTTGTAAAAATGAATTGGAGATCACTAGAGCCCTATTTACATGACTCTAAAAAACCCTTATAAGGATGGGCCTTTTTGCTTCCGTTTCTTCATCCAGTAATTATACATGTCTTCTACCACTTCACTCCATCTGATCAGTGAAATAAAATTATGATTGGACAATAAAAATAAAGTTGCAAAATCCTAGCCGCTTGAATTTTCTCTCTACTGTCTAAAATTAGTTTTGGAGAAATTCTTGAGAGAAATTAGAAATGTCCATTGTTTGCTCAACACTAACATTTAATCTATTTTCAATTCAAAACCAACAAAAGAAAATATTGCTTGAAATCAGTCAAAAAATCAAAACCAAAAGGGAGAAGAATGACAGTTTCAAAATTTTCCAAAAATCAAATCGAACCGGTTATAGAACAATTAAGTAACTTTCACTAAAACTTCATATCAAAAGCAAACAATTGGAACAAATTATTGTAAGTTTCCAATAAAAATATTTCATAACACTTTTTCATTGATTTTGGTCCATCAAAAATTGAATATACATTTTCTAGAGGAATATCAAGTCGGGTGAAGAGATACAACATCCCAACAATCATCTATCTTGTTTCTTTCGTTAAAAATTTAATATTAAGAAGTGCAACGATTCTAGTTATTACACTTTGTTAACAATAGGACAAAGTAAATATCAAGGCATAAACATGTCGTAGTTCCTTTGCAAACACAGTCATTTCTTCTTGGTAATAGGATAGAGTATTATAAAGATCCTTAAATATTGAAACCACTTCAGATGCCTTTGAAGCTAAAAGCTGATTCACAAATAAAAAATTACTACAAAAGTAATTATAACCACAATAAAAATAGCCATCCATTTGGCATGATAAGGGATAAACACAAGAGAACTTCATATGTTGTACCTACTTCTCCAATAGAATGAGCATTAGAAGCAAGCAGAGAATAAATTTCTTCCAGTCTAGAATTAGAAGCCGCCTTGTGCAATTGTACAACGTTTTGCACTGCCTCAATATGAAACAAATAGAAAGCCCTCAAAGTTGTAATTTTTTCCTTAACATCCACGATAGCCTAAAGGTAGAATTAATGTGATTAAATCAAAGTTGAGCGAAACACAATACCATGATAAGACAACACTACTAGCATTTAAAACAAAACGTGTCATTTCCAAATAGAGAGAGCATTAGGTTAATGCAAATTATTAATCAGAATTACGCCACAAGTAAATGGTGGATTTGTTTGCCTTCTTTTGATATGAAGTTCTAGTGAAAGTTCCTTATTTGTTCTATAAACGGTTCAATTTGACTTTTGAAAAAATTTGAAACTGTAGTTCTTCTTCCTTTTGGTTTTGATTTTTTAACTGATTCCAAACAATATTTTGTTTTGTTGGTTTTGAATTGAAAAGAGATTCAATGTTAGTGTTGAACAAACAAGGGACATTTCTAATTTCTCTCAAGAATTCCTCCAAAACTAGTTTTAGACAGTAGAGAGAAAATTCAAGCGGCTATGATTTTGCAGCTTTATTTTTATTGTTTAATCATAATTTTATTTTACTGATCAGATGGAGTGAAGTGGTAGAAAACATGTATAATTAGTGGATGAAGAAACGGAAGTAAAAAAAGGTCTATCCTTATTAGAATTTTTTAGAGTCATGTAAAAAGGGCTCTAGTGATCTCCAATTCATTTTTACAAAGGAGATCATTGAAACAGAGAGAGTATAAGGTCGATGCAAATTATTAATCAGAATTAAGCCACAAGCATGTGGATTTGTTTGCCTTCTTTTTATATGAAGTTTTAATGAAAGTTCCTTACTTGTTCTACAAGCGGTTCAATTTAATTTTTGAAAAAATTTGAAACAGTCATTCTTCTCCCTTTTGGTTTTTATTTTTTGACTAATTCCAAACAATATTTTGTTTTGTTGGTTTTGAATTGAAAAGAGATTAAATGTTAGTGTTGAACAAATAAGGGACATTTCTGATTTCTCTCAAGGATTCCTCCAAAACTAGTTTTAGACAGTAAAGAGAAAATTCAAGAGTTAGGATTTTGTAGCTTTACTTTTATTGTCCAATCATAATTTTATTTTACAGATCAGATGGAGTGAAGTGGTAGAAAACATGTATAATTACTAGATGAAGAAACAGAAGCAAAAAGGGCCATCCTTATTAGGGTTTTTCAAAATCATGTAAAGAGAGTTCTAGTGATCTCCAATTCATTTTTACGAAGGAGATTATTGAAACAATTGGCAAGCCAACTTAGAAAGGGCAAATCATCAAGTGTCTTTCAAGCAAAGGTAGCTGAACGAGATGATTTGGAAGAAAAGAAAGCTAAGATGTAAGTTAAAGAGGCTAATGTCTTGGCAAACATATTTGCAAAATATGTTACTCTCAAATATAAAAGAGCTCAGTTTCTTAAGGAGAATGCAAATTAGCATATTCTCTCATTGGATTTTTTAAAGCTGAAGAATAATCTAGCTATTGCAAAAAAAAAAAATTAGCTTTTAGTTATTTCATTCACATAAGTCTCACATTGGAATAGCCATTCTTTCATTATATAACAATAAAATAATATAACCATAATTTGATTTTGGCTATTCAAATCAAATCTCTACGTTGGATTATCCATTCATGAAGATCTATAGTAATTAGTAATTAATGAGTAAAAAATTATTTAGTTATTTGTAATTATTATTTTATTTTATTCTATCATATTTTACATTTTAATTAATTATATATTAATTAATAATTATATTCTAATTAAATTATAGGTTAAAATATTAATTAGTAATCATATTCTATTTAACACATACGGGGATTTCTTTTGATCTCAATGAAATATCGGTATACACGAGTTAAGCCATTTTCTTTTCAATTTTGTTGTGTTTCTTAAAAGATCTCCCGTATAATACAACTCTTTTCACATGGTTTATAGACTTAAAATAGTATAATATTCCTGGTGATCAACAATTTTGTATATAATAAAGAGGATCAATCATGAACACTGAAACAACTACAAAATAATTATGTACACCGAAACAATCTTCTTCTTGCAATACAGAGGACCAATCATGTACACCGAAAAAACTACAAAGCAATCATATATATCGAAACAACATTCAAAACAATTGAAAAGCTGAACTATAATATCTAACTCATGAAGTTGTGCCAATCACATTTATTAAAAAAATTGATCATTTTCGGACCAAAAAGTAGAGGAACTGAAAATTCAGATCTATAAATCAAGCAAACAAGGAAACATAACAAAATTCTCAACCCTCATTGCACCAAAAAAAGTGGGGTCATATACATTATACACACAACTATGCAATGTATATACAAAATACATGTACATACATTTTATACATATAAATATTTGTATACTTCTCTGCAACTAATTCCTTGTTAGCATTGATGTTAGGTTCAAAACAATGAAAGCATGGTCAAATGTTCGCATACTAAATAAAACTTGTTAAAAATATAATTACTTGGTTAAACATAGCATAAAAATACTAATTATTCTAGTTTAACAAAGTTTAAACATAACCAAAACACAATGTAACTCAAGAAAACAATCTTAGATTACAACAAAATATTTTTTTACAAAAACCCACTTATTTTGAAATGCCTACAAATAGAACAAAAAATAATTTTTGCAATACACACAACTAAGTAAAATAAGGAAATTAAATGGGTAATCATAGAATGAAAATATAAGGGGCGAAAATTCGAAAAATGTAAAGCTTTCAAACTATTGATGGCTCGGTTTGCATAAATAATCAATTCAACAAGAAAAGTTCAAGGTTTAGGATTTAATACATTTGATGAATACCTTCTCAAAATGTGAAATGAAGTAGAGATGATAGATTCAACTTGAAGACTAAGGAGCACAAAAGATTTCAACTAAAAAGGTCCAGACATAAACTTGAATAAATTATGAATAAACTCAAAATCTGCCATGAGAGATGGTTGGGAGTGAACTTACCTTATTATCTTTTCCTTCAGCAAGTCAAAATTATGGTTTTCAAGTTTGGAGATGAAAAAGAAATCGAGAATATGGAGGAGGAAGTGAGGGTCGATGCATAGTTTAGGGTTTGGAAGTTTTGCTGAAGGTCTCGTTTGCGGGAAAATTGCTTGTGTCTGAAGGTTTTTGAAGCCCGAACGTTATTTTTCAAGAAAACTCAGAGGATGTGGAAGAAATGAGAGAGAAAGAAATAATAAAATAAGAGAATCGTAGGTGTACAGTACCCTCCATCTTTGGAATATTGTTTGGTTTTACTGTAGCAATAAGTATAAATTTTTAGCTTTTGGACATTTCAATGTGGGCTTATTTAAGCTCTTAATGGCTAAATCTCATTGGATTTGGCTGTTAGCCAATCCCATGAGAATGCTCTTACAAAACTATGATGTCACTTCGAATTGCTGAAACAACTCGAGTTGTTGAATCACCAGATGCTACTGCCAATTTGATAGATAGGCGTCCTTGACGGTTATGAGAATGGAATTTTTTGATTGATGCAGATGGATGAGGGAGAGGGGAGGAATGAGAAATAGAGGTGATTGGGTGTATGTGAGTCTAGTTTCCTTGTAAATCATCTTAACTCAAACCCAATTTTTTGTATAGGTAAGCACACTTTCACTATAAGAGATTGAGTTTTTTTAGACAAATCAATTTGTTTCAAAAAGTCTAATTTTTGTCCCAAAATATTTTTAGAGATAAAAAATTTTCGTTTATATTTTGTCTCAGATTTTTTCTAACATGTTCGAACGGATTATTTTTTAGACAAATCTATTTTCGTCCCTAATAGTCGTTCGAACGACATAAACTCCATTTGAACAATTTTTTTAGCAATTATTTTTGTCCTTAATAATTGTTTCTTGTTTGAATGCCAACAATTTCATTTGAGTGGCTTTTTTTTAAAACAATTTTTTTTTGTTCCTAATAGTTGCTCGAATGCTAATAATTAATTCTAATCAAACTGTATTTTTTTGGAATTTTTTTTATTCTTAATAGGCCAATAATTTCATTCAAATGAATTTATTGGACAATTTTTTCGTCCCTAATAAGTATTTAAAAAATGGAAATGATTTTTTTAAACAATATTCATATCACTTCATTTGAAATGTTCAAAGTAATTTCTTCAATATTTTTATATACAAATAAAAATTCAATATCAACAAGTTAATAACAAAGTTATAAAGTTGTATGTTAAATAAAAATAAAGAAATAAAATATCTTCATTCAATTATTCTATAATTCATGCAAGGATTGACAATCTTGCCGCTTCTTATGCTCATACATCTACTATATAGTAGTCAATTTGATACTTCCAATTATACCATTTGCTTGTGGCGTAATTCTAATTAATAATTTGCATTGACTTGATCTTTTCTCTATTTGGGAATGACATGCTTTGTTTTAAATGATGGTAGTATTGTCTTGTCATAATATTGTGCTTCACTTAACTTTGATTTAGTCACATTATTCATACCTTTAGGCTGTCATGGGTGTCAAGGAAAAATTACAACTTGAGGGTTTTCTATTTGTCTCATATTGAGGCAGTGCAAAACGTTATGCGATTGTACAAGGCGTCTTTTAATGCTGGACTGGAGGAAATTTCTTCTCTGGTTGCTTCTAATGCTCATTCTATTGGAGAAGTAGGTACAACATATGAAGTTCCTTTGTGTTTTTCCCTTATCATGCCAAATGGATGGCTATTTTTATTGTGGTTATAATTATTTTTGTAATAATTTTCTAATGTGAATCAGCTTTTAACTTCAAAGGCATGTGAAGCGGCTTCAATATTTGAAGATCTTCAGAATACTCTATCCTATCACCAAGAAGAAATGGTTGTGTTTGCAAGGGAACTGCGACATGTTTATGCCTTGATAATTATTTTGTTCTATTGTTAACAAAGTGTAATAACTAGAATCCCTATACTTCTTAACTTAACATTAAATTTCTAATGGAAAAAATAAGATGCATGATTGTTGGGATGTTGTATTTCTTCACCCCACTTGATATTCCTCTAAAAAATGTATATCCAATTTTTGATTGATCAAAATCAATGAAAAAGTGTTATAAATATTTTTGTTGGAAACTAACAATAATTTGTTCCTAGGGGTGTAAATTTAAATCGAAAAATCAGAGAACCAGCCCAAACCGAACTGGACCGGACCAGAAATGCCGGTTTTGGATCATTCAGGTCCGGTACCGGTTTCATAAATTGAAAAACTGGATAATATCGATCCGATTCCGGTTCCATCCATTTTAAAACCGGACTGGTTCTATTTATTTGTTCTATTTTTTACTTTTTTTAGTATTATTATATAATATGTTCTATCCTATATATAATAATATAAATTATAATTATATATGAGATAATGTAGATTTTTTATAAAACAATTTTTTAAGCAGTTTTTTGATGCAGATTTTTTTTACAACAAATTTTGCTAAAATAGATTTTTTTATAGAGCAATTTGTTTTATAGAGCAGTTTTTATTTTATAGTAGTTTTTTTAATGTAGTTTTTTTATATAACAGATTTTTTTTACTAAAACAGATTTTTGTAATGGATTACAATCTTTTTAATAAAACAAAATTTTCAAACCAGTTTTTTTTTTTTTTTAAAAAAAAAAAATTTGATTTTTATAAATTGAAAATTTTTTAAAATCGAAAAATCGGACCGAAGCGGTAAAACCGGTACTACTGGTTTTGGGAGACAATTGGGGCGTAATCGGTTTTAAAAAGTATAAAACCGGTGGTATCGGTTCGGTTCTTAATTTTGTTAAAAACCGGACCGAACCAGACCGGTTACACCCTTATTTGTTCCTATTGTTTGCCTTATTTTAATATGAAGTTTTAGTGAAAGTTCCTTAATTGTTCTACAAACGATTCAATTTGATTTTTGGAAAAATTTGAAATTTTCATTCTTCTCCCTTTTGGTTTTGATTTTTTAACTAATTTCAAGCAATATTTTCTTTTGTTGGTTTTGAATTGAAAAGAGATTCAATGTTAGTGTTGAGTAAACAAATGACATTTATGATTTCTCTCAAGGATTCCTCCAAAACTGATTTAGACAGTAGAGAGAAAACTCAAGCAGCTAGGATTTTGCAGCTTTATTTTTATTATCCAATCATAATTTTATTTTACAAATCAGATGGAGTGAAGTGGTAGAAGGCATGTATAATTACTGGATGAAGAAACGGAAGCAAAAAGGGCCCCATTCTTATTAGGGTTTTTTAGAATCATGTAAAGAGGGCTCTAGTGATTTCCAATTCATTTTTACGAAGGAGATCATTGAAACAATTGCCAAGTCAACTTAAAAAGGGCAAATCACTAAGTGTCTTTCAAGCAAAAGTAGCTGATGAGATGATTTGGAAGAAAATAAAACTAAGATGTAAGCTAAAGAGGTTAATGTATTGGCATACATATCCGTAAAATATGCTACTCTCAAATATAAAAGAGTTCAGTTTCTTAAGGAGAATATAAATTAACATCTTTCTCATTGGATTGTCCAAAGCTAAAAAACAATCTAGCTATTGCAAAGGAAAATTTAGCTTTTGATTATTTCATTCACATAAGTCTCACATTGAAATAGCTATTATGGTAACACTAGGTTGTGTCCTATTAACTGAGACTGTATAGGAAATGACATGTACCAAGACACTGTCAGCAAACTTCAATACAAGATAACAAATAATTTAATGAAAAAAGAAGAATAGGTTTGAATAAATCAAAGTTTCATACAAGGAACCTAACATAAGTTTACTTCAAAATGGGAAAAGAGAAACAAGCTAGTTCCAATAGGTGGACATTTTGGTATTCAAAGTAGATGTCAAACCTCAGCAATGGGTAAAAATTCATACAGATAATAGTCGATACATTACTCTATAAACCACACTATAACCAAGTCCTAAGCTAATGAGAGAGAGCACATAAAAGACGTCTAAACGGTTGACAACATGCTTATTTTGGGAGAAATGCTATTCATCCCTTTTAACTATCATCCTTTTATCATTTCTAAAAAACGGTTTGTTATATTAATTACTTATCTGTCATTCATCATTAGAAGATCATAAAAATGTAATAGTCTAAACAAAGGATGGATGGCATTTTTCTATTTTTTAGTTCACGAATAAAATTGTATTCTCAAAAGGCACAATATAACTAATATTTGGCTTATTTTCTTTTTTATATTTTTAGTCCTATGCTAGTAATCAAGTGTACTTAAGGTGTCCTCCAAATGGTGCATTGCAGGTGAAACCATGGCGATAATGCATGCCTTTGTTCTTCCTCCCAAAGAATCACGAAGTAATTGGGTAAGCTTGCTATCCCAACTAAATTTCAGTATAAAATGCGATCATTCATCAGAAATCAAATAGAGATATTAATAACTTAAAATAAGAAATGCTAACCTATACAGGATATGCCCAAGGTGCTCTACTAACGCATTAATGACTCTCCTTGGACTTAGTAAACTTTTGTTGATTTCTCCAGTGCCTTCTGTTGCACGGCCTTGAAGGATTGTTTAAAAAAAAAAGAGAACGCTCGTTAGTTTTAACTTGAGATCTAACCGTGCAATCCCAAATACACAAAAGCAGAAATATGATTGTGCATATTATATAAAACTAACTGCAATTATTTCTCGAGCACCGGAACGAGATATATTTTCTGATCCAACTAAATCAAGCAGATTAAGCTTGCCACATTTAATTAGTTCTTCACCTTCTAGTGTTGCTTCCTTAATGTGTATTGTAATGGAAAAGAGAGAATGTGACTAACTAAAATCAAAACAGAATGTTAATTACAAAGGAAGCTTGACTTCCACTCTAAAGCATGAAAACTACTTTAGAAAGGAATGCAACGTTTTGCAGACCCTCTTTCAAGAAGATCAGTAAAATCTCAGTCGCACTAGTCACAATTTCCTCATCCATACCTCTAACAAGAACTCCACCTTTTCCATCCTCCATCAAAGGCAACTATTTTTTTTTTTTGTTTTATCCTCCGAAGCTTGTGAAGAGTATCAAATATTTGCTCTGCAGCCCTAGTTATAGCCCCAGCTTGTGAAGGCAACTATCTGTTTGGCCCACTATCACAACATCACAAGACATTAACAAACTCTCATTTTATGATTCATGCATGAAGATACATGAACATCAACAAGAAGGTAAGAGAAAAAACATAAAAACTACACCTTTGACCTCTTGCATTCACGTTCCGTCGTGTAAGTACTCTTGATCCTAGTACCGGCTTAATTGACCATATGCAAATATTGTACAGTTGAAGCCCTCGAGAACTTCATTCACTATTGTAATCATGTCTTGTCCATAAAGATCTCTTTGATGAGCTGAGGGACCAAAAACCTACATATACCCACAAACAAAATCTTACTATCCGCACCAAACATAAAATTAGAACTAAAAAACACTGTTGGATGTGTCCTCAAAGAAAGCATTTATCCAAATTCAAAACTATACATTTCTAACTCATCTATTAGTCGAAGCCTTGTGTACACAAATTGAGAACTAAACCTACTCAAGTGCTTTGACGATTGTTTGGATTGAGAGACTCTCATCTTTTATCTTATTTCATTATTATATTTTTTTAAAACTTTTACACAAAATACGATAATTAATTCAATTTTTTTAATTCTAAAGTAAAAATAATATTTTAAAAATATATTATTTAATTTTTATTACTTTTTTAAGAAGAGGATGATACTTTACTTTTATCAATAAATCACATTATTACACTTTCTCAAGTTCTTACACAAAATATAATAAATAATTTAACTTTTTCAAATCTCAATTCAATTTTTTTAAATTCTAAAATAATAATAATATATATTAAAAAATCATATTTAAATAATATTTTATTCAACTTTTAGAATTTATCTCAACTCATCTTATCTCTTAATCCAAAGGGGCCCATTGGGAGGAAGGATCCGGCCATATCCGGAATTTGATGCTAAACTCTATCTCCTCTCTCTAACTTCTCTCTTTTTCTTTCTCTAGTCTCTTATCAAAGGATGGCCGAATTAGATGCAGGGCACCTTAATTAATATCAAGTAGAGTACAATAGATCATACGTTACATATATGCCGGCTCTTTAACCAATTGGGAAGGATTAAGGAAGAATTTGAGGAGGCCGGCCGCTTAGCTAGTACTAAGTAACTATGGATCCCTAGGTACGTAGCATGCTTCTATTACTCGATTGAAGAAAATTTATGCGATGCAATTAATTTAGACGATGATAATATTATAAGAAAAATAGATAATAGTGATTTTACATTTGTGACGAAAAATATTATTAATGAGTAAAGTAAAATAAATTATTAGTGATTAAAATAAATTATTTGTGATTAATAAATAATATTAAATAAACAATTTTCTTATGTTGTGATGATCATCACTTTAATTTGTCCGTTTCCAAAACCAAGTAATCAAGCCTCGTGCATAGTAAAAGACTTGACTTGTCTGATCAAACTGCAAGCTCAACTTTCCGCGTATGGATAACATCCGCACACATTTCATTAGAATTGAATTCCGCATGCATTTATTTTCCACAGCCAAAAGTCTAGGGATGTAACCCTTTAATTAGGCGAGAGAGAGAGTACATGGTTTGAAAATAAGCAATTTTTATTTTTCATATATTTTTATTACTATTTATTATTATTTTATTATTATTCAATATTTTATTATTATTTTTTACTATTATTCATAAACACTCTCAAATATTTTTAAACATTTTTAATATCTAAACGTAGTCTGAGTTTAAACGACTCCATGATTCTTTTTCTAAATCGGGCCCTACAAGTATCTGTTACTGAACTCTCGACAATAACTGATAACGCTGGAACTATATGATCTACGAAATACATATTTGTTGTGACAGTAACAGATTGACAAACAACTTCACGTAATGTATTACAAGTGAAGTTCAAATTAAATTTGCTTCCTCTTTCAAAAATTGACACCTGGTCGAAGCAACTCATGTACGTGTGGCATAACTTACTACTTTTCTCGGGCGCAGCCCCTTAATTCGATCGCTGTCAAGGCGACCACGGTCGCGAGCTGATAACACAAGCAAGAATAATTGGTAACAGCTCAAGTCAAGGTCAAGTTATAGCAGTCCTTATTGGAAGTTATTCAAACCCAATTCTCCGCATGGAACGCCTTGAAACCCGGGCTTAAGCCTCTCTATAAATACCACCCCCATGTTCATTAAGATTAGCATCAACCAGCTAGCTAGCTACCACGTACGTACACCCTACCCAACTGCATTGATCAGATTAATCACTAATTAGGCACTTCGAGAGCAATACCCCTCTCCCATCTTACAATAATGAAGATGGCCCTTCCACTCTTCCGCCTTATGATCTTGGCCTTCTTTTTCCTCGCTGGTATGCCTCGCTTTCCACTTTTTTTTTTTTTTCTTAAAAAACGTTTGTAAGTGGCTAATATATGGACATGGGGGCCAGTATTAGAGCTAGATCATTTCATTTTTTGCATGTCTATATATATATATATATATATATATATTGTATACATGCACGTATATATAATCGTAATTATAAGTGTTAATTCAACGATCAAGCTTATAAAATGCATGATACTGTATCGTAATTGATTAAATTCATTCTTTGCAATATCTATCATATAATATTGTGTCTTTCATGTACGGCATGCATGCAGTATGGTGACGATCAAGGAATTAATTTGTTTGATGTTGCATGCATGCAGGTGCTCAATCCGCCAGAATAACTTTCACAAACAACTGTCCGAGAACTATCTGGCCAGGAACCCTAACCTCAGATCAGAAACCTCAACTATCAACTACTGGGTTTGAATTAGCATCCAAAGCATCCAGATCACTAGATGTCCAAGCTCCATGGAAAGGCCGGTTTTGGGCACGAACTCGTTGCTCCACGGATGCTTCGGGAAAGTTCTCTTGCCTTACTGCGGATTGTGCCTCCGGTCAGGTTGCATGCAACGGTAACGGTGCCATTCCGCCAGCGTCTTTGGTAGAAATCAACATAGCAGCGAATGGAGGGCAAGATTATTACGATGTTAGCCTTGTGGACGGCTTCAACCTGCCTATTTCAGTGGCCACACAAGGCGGAAGCGGTGAATGTAAGACCTCGAGTTGCCCGGCCAACGTGAACGGGGCATGCCCAGCAGAGCTGCAAGTGAAAGGACCTGACGGGAGCGTGCTGGCTTGCAAGAGCGCATGCACAGCTTTCAATGAGCCAAAGTACTGCTGCACTGGCGATTTCAATACCCCAGATAAATGTCCACCCACTAACTATTCCATGATATTCGAGAAGCAGTGCCCTCAAGCTTATAGCTATGCTTATGATGATCAGAACAGCACCTTTACCTGCTCCGGTGGACCTAACTATGTTATCACTTTCTGCCCTTAAAATTTGCTGATCAGAGGAATTATGTGTTCCCAGCTTATCTCTTATCTCTATATTGTAATATGGCAATAATCCAGTACTACTAGTACACACGCATGGGTACTAGTACTACACGCCTGTAATAAATCTTGAACTATATATTTATAGCAAATTAATAAATAACGCACAAATTTTCTTGTGCTTTATGAAGATCAGCAATGTAGACGTTGTGCACTAGTAGTGCTTTTCTGCGCAGCTAGATCTATATTCTTCGTACATGAACCAAATTAAAATTTAATTGGTCCTCTCATGCCATCAATTCAAAACTTTTATTTTGCATCGCAACCGATGTATAAATAGCACTGGTTTCTAACTGTCTTACGTTTGAGGCCATGGTTCCTACTTGATGCGGCCAACTCTGGCTTTTGAAGCTAATTACCAGATCATGTCTCACTCAAGATTAATGTTTTTTTTTTTTTGAGATTAATGTTTCTTTTCATTTGTGAATGAGAAATAGTATTTTAATCATAAATAGAATACAAAAAATAATCTTAGATCATGTGGCTTTATATATATGAAATTATTTTTGTATAATTTTTTGTGGCTTAATAGTTAATCATCTGAATGAATTGTGAGCAAATAGACATGACGTGCATGCACACCATGCATGGTCTATTGACTCGTGTCACGCACGCAAAGTAATTTATTGCATCTTAAATTTGTTCTGGCAAATTGATACTCGCAGTTAAATTTACCATGACTATAAATTATCTTCATCGCAATAACAAGTTAACAACCATTTTGGGCATTTTTCTCTGGGCTTGAAAGATTTGGGTTCGCAATCTTAACCCAAATTCCCCTCTTGAAATTAAAGTAGCAGCCAGCTGATTTTCGTTGGGGTCAGCGCTATCCATCGTCTGTAGGCCCAAAAATGGACTTTGGTATTATCTCTGAGAACCAGATTGTACTTCTGATGAGTGAGCACGGAGGAAAAAAAAAAAAAGAATTATACATACTAGTACTTTAAACACTTTAAAATATATATACCAAAATAATGTGCGGATCTGAATTATATAAGAATGAATAAAATAAAGGGTGCTAAATTTACTACAACTTTTACAAAACTCACTACAAGAAAAATGGTTATAAATAACTAATTAACTACATCTAAAAAGACTATTCGCATTCAAAACAAACTATTTTGAATGCAATTAATTGATTATTTATACCTTTTTTTTCATATAGTGATTGATAATAATTTGTTTGATTAGTAACAAATCATCAATATTGTAATAAACAGTACTGATTTCATGGGCATGTTTTTCTTTTAAATTTTTGTTCTTATATAATTAGTAAAACTTGTAGACTTGTAGTATTACTATTGATCATATATATAGCATTACTTCTTTCAAAATATATATAGAGAGAGCATTACTTGTATATATAAAATTAAAAAAGATTTTTTTTTTAGTAAAGAATTAAGGTCACATGTCCAAAAGTGACCATTTTCCGAATTTATTGACAAACGCTCACTTGTGGTGAAAGAATATCATGGTTACAACCTTGACACTTGGGGTTACAAGAATAATCAACATAACAAATCCAATTATTGAAAGAAAAGGACTCAACCAACTTATTAGAACCAATAAAATAATAACCAACAACCAAAAATAAATCTTATAGATATCAAAAAAGTGGAAAAAGAGCAATACCAAAAGTCTATGAAGAAAAAAACACCTTCCAGCAAGAGATGACTAACGTTATGAAAGATAAGGGAGACCCTTCCTTTCCCTTCTAATGACACCTCTAACAACAGCTAGAAGCTCCCAAATTAAAAGCCAAATCCCATTACAACCTCGAGCCGCAATCTTTGCAAGGTCATCCGCCACAATGCCACATAGTTCATCTCTTTAAAGGAATGAGAAATTCTGAAATTTAGACCCTCAAAGCGCCTCTGAATTTTGTCATAATAGTCTTCCAAATACTATAAACTACATTTTTTAACCTTTAACCAATGAATAACAAATAATAAATTCAATTCAATCTCATTATTGGAATAACCTAAACTACTGACAAGTCTGAGACCATGGAGGAGTTCCAATAATTCTGCATTATTACCCAGATAATTACCACAAGAGGGGGGGTAAATTGGGTTATATTAAAAAAAATTAACACTTATAAAATAAATACACAATATAAAATATAAATAACATATGAAAAAGAAGGAAATATAAAAAGTAAGGGCAAAAAGAAGTAAACTCAGTATTTTAACGAGATTCAGCCCCATTGCCTATATCCTCGCCTCAAGCTACCCCTTGAGGATCCTAAATTCATTATTCAATCTCTTTCAGGTGGAAATAGAAACCTATTACACATTTGAACAACACCGCTACAAAGAATTCGTATAGAAAACCCTATACACTTGCAATCACCTCACACTTGGTAATTCAACTATTCCCTGTGTAGAACACCTTCTACACATACAAGAGTTATACACACCCTCTTACAAATATAAGAGCTGATAGTTGGTAGATTATTAGAGTACACTTATCAATGAGTGAAATAAGAACAATATAGTGCAACTTATATCTCAAAATGAATAAGGATTAAGGCACAAAACTTAGAGAAGAGAGAATGAAGGCTTTGAAAGAATGATGCAAAACTTAGCAATTGATGTGTAAACTCTTGTTGTAATTTTTGCAAAACTCAAGTGGGCTATTTATAGGCAAATGAGTCTTCATATTCAAATTTGAAAAGGTTCATATGTCAAATAAGAGTACTATTCACTTTTCAAAAAATTTAAATAAAAACATCTCATTTTTATATTTGTCAAAGACAACTCTATTCATTTTTCAAAGAAATTAAACCTAATCTTTTACTTTTCATACATGACAAAATAAATATAATTTATTTTTCAAACCAAATCATCTTCTTTTTGCAAATGTCAAAAAAACACACAACTACGATTCAAGATTTTCAAACAAAATCATCTATCTTTTACATTTGTCAAAAAAACACACAACCACCATTCAAGATTTTCAAACAAAACATACACATGTCAAAGATGACAATCAATCATCTTCCAATTCAAATTTTTATACATATGTGAAAAAAAAAATTCAAAATTGAATATTTTAATAAAGTTATGCAAATGTAAAAAATGTAATTTGATGTTTTATGAGAAAATATTAATTTTGAATCTTAATCTAATTTCAAATTTTAAGAGATGTACAAAATTACTCTATAAGTTTTATTTGTAAACTTGTTCTTATTCTTGTTCATATTTGATTTCTTGATGTGCTTAGTTTTCTTCATGCGTAGACAACTTGAGTTTGAGTTTTGAATTTATTTGGTATCATCAAAATCTATACGTAGATACGAGACTTGAAACCATGGGTTCTACAATCTCCCCATTTTTGATGATGACAAATACTTAATAAAAATTTGCGATCTGCAGTAATACTTAAACTCCATCTGAAAATATGCATTAGTTTTTCAAGTAAAATATAGACATGATTCTAGCATATATAACAGGGTAGTATAATACTAGTATAAGACTCCTCCCTTTTTTGGCATCATTTAAAATGAACCACAATTGGTTTTAATAAAATTTCTTCCCCCCGTCCGTGTCCGACAAAAGCTGTAAAAACTGAGGTCTAACTTTATCGTCTCGATGCAGAGATCCGCTTGATATTGTTGACAAATGAAATATTATCGAGATTTGGTGCGGAATGATATTTTTTCCTACGTTCGTATCCGACAAAACCTGTAAAGGCTAGAGGCCTAGTTCTGGCAATTTGGTGCGGAAGGAGATTCAAATCTACTTGACGTTATTGACAAACGAGATTTTGTAGAGATTTGAAAACTTTCGATTTCTATTTAAATGATCATTTTCACCCATTGAATACTCACAAGAAAATTCTTACATTTATCATTGATCCAGTATCTGTTTATCCAAAACGATAGAATGGCGGAGAAAATTTCTTCTGGTAATCTTCTATATTTGAACCAAGTACCGTCTCAATCAGTCATCTCACCCGTCTCATCCAGCATATCTTGTAAGTTTGACTAAGTAAGATTTGAATAGATGATAGTGTGTCTTGTTTTTATTTTCGTCTCTATAAGAGCAATCCTTAATTTTATCTAATTCGTATCAAATCTTCTTCTCATCTTTGCAATTTGTTTGCATTCTCATTTTACAATTTTTTAATGGCTCGTCAATTTCCCTTTAATACTTCTCGTGATCAATCTATTTCTGCATCTGTCGTAGGTGCCATAAAGTAACAAGAGACTGATTTGACTAATAAATCAGATCATTGTGCCATTTATGAGCTTGTGGGTCTCAAAACTCGATACTTATCATCCATTATTGTCTTTTCCGCTCGGTTGCAGTCTAAAACTCACGAAATTGTGAAGTTTAGTGAAACGATCTCTGTATTTCAACGACTTATTTATGAGTCAAATAGAAAAATAGTAAAGTTAAAGAAACAAAATAAGGATTTAAAATCCATATTTGCTTTTTCATTTCGACTATCTAATCCTTTAGACGAGAATAATATATCGATCTATGAAGAGCAAATACAGTTGAAAGATGAGATTAGAAATCTCAAGTTTTTGTAAATTATTTGAAATAATGGAATAAAAATATTTAACAGATATTCATGACATGCATCATTCCTATTTATCTTCTAATAATGCATAATCTATCTTCAAGTAGGGATTTTGTGAAAATGTCTACCAATTAATTATGTGTGCTTGTGAATTTTAGTATAATATCATATTTCTACACATGATCTTTAAGAAAATTATATCTAGTTTCAATATACTTAGTCCTATAATGTTGTATTGGATTCTTGAAAGATTTATAGCACTAATATTATCACATTTAATAGGAATATGATTGTACATAAGTTTAAAATCCTCAAGTTGTTGCTTCATGTAAAGAACTTGAGTACAACAACTACCTGCAACAATATACTCTGCCTCAGCAGTAGATAATATAAAAGAATTTTACTTTTTACTAAACCATGAAACAAGTGCATAACCTAAGAAATGACATGTTCCACTAGTGCTTTTTCGATCAACTTTGCAACCAGCATAATCTGCATCTGAATAACTAATAAGATCGAAAGAAATGTGTTTAGGATACCATAACCCTAGGTCAATAGTACTGGCAAGATATCTTAAAATACACTTGACTGCAATCAAATGAAATTGTTTTGGAAATGATTGAAAACGTGCACATAAACATATACTGAACATAATATCAGGTCTACTAGCTGTCAAATATAGTAAACTACTAATCATACTTCGATATACTTTTAAATCAACTGGCTTACCGCTTTCATCTTTATCAAGTTTGGTGGTTAGACTCATTGATTTTTTAATTACTTTCGCACATTCCATCTCAAATTTTTTGAGTAACTTTTTGATATATTTTGACTAATTAATGAATATTCCACTTTTTTCTTGCTCTATTTGCAATTCGAGAAAGAAATTAAGTTCTCTTATTATGCTCATTTCAAATTCTTCCTGCATACTCTTAGCAAAATCTTGGCACATATTTTCATTAGTAGCACCACATATTATATCATCCACATAAATTTAAACTAGAAGAATATTATCATGTTCATATTTGATGAAAATAGTTGTATCAATTTTTCCTTTTGAAAATTTTTTTCAATCAAGAAATCACTAAACCTTTCATACCAAACTCTAGGAACTTGTTTAAGTCCATATAAAATTTTTGTGAGCTTAAAAACATGATTATGAGAGATATGATTTTCAAAATATGGAGGTTGCTCAACAAATACCTCTTCATTTATAAAACTATTTAAGAAAGTATTTTTAACATTCATTTAAAAAAACTTGAAATTTTTATAACATGCATATG
Organism: Platycarya longipes; assembly: GCA_036559045.1. Lineage (NCBI taxonomy): Eukaryota > Viridiplantae > Streptophyta > Magnoliopsida > Fagales > Juglandaceae > Platycarya > Platycarya longipes. The sequence goes on from CM071798.1 coordinate 319,380, forward strand.
CAAGTAACATTCGAATAGTTTCTAATCTTGCGACAGGTGCATACGTCTCATCATAATTAATTTATTCCTCTTGATTGAAACCTTAGACTACAAGTCGAACCTTTTTTCTAATGATGATTCCTGACTCATTCTTCTTATTTCTAAAAACTCATTTTGTTCCAATAATAGCATGATCTTTGGGTTTAGGAACAAGTATCCAAACATCATTTCTTTCAAATTGATTTAACTCTTCTTGCATAGCTAAAATTCATGATTCATCAAGCAGTGCTTCGTCAATATTTTTGAGTTCAATATGAGATAGAAAAGCAGTGTGATTGCATATATTTCTAAGAGATGATCGAGTACTTACACCTCGTGAAGGTTCTCCTAGAATTTGTTCTACTGTTTTGTTGCATCTTGTAATAAGTTTTGATGATCTTTCCTAATGTCTCCATGTTTGATTTCTTCCATTGTATTCTCTTTGTTGAGATTGAGACTATTTGTGTTATTTGTACCTTCTAATTCTTCATCAATAGATTTTTTGAAGAGTAGAGAGTTAGATTCATCAAATACTACATGCATAGATTCTTATACAGTCAAAGTCTTTTTATTGAATACTGTATAAGTTTTACTATTTTTTGAATACCCAAGAAAGATACCTTCATCAGATTTTGTATCAAATTTTTCTAAATTATCTCTATTATTAAGTATAAAATATTTGCATTCGAATACATAAAAGTAATTAATGTTAGGTTTTTTCTCATTCCAAAACTTAGAAGGAATTTTATCTAAATTAGACCTTAACATAATTCTATTTATAACATAATATGCAGTACTTACCGCTTCAGCCCAAAATAACTAGGTAAACAATTCTCATTAAGTATTGTTCTTGCCATTTCTTAAAGATATCTATTCTTCCTCTCTACTATCCCATTTTGTTGAGTAGTTTGAGGAGTATAGAAATTATGCAGAAAACCATTTTCATCACAAAAGACTCAATATTTTTATTGATAAACTCTTTCCATTGTCACTTCAGATGTTTGAAATAGTATAGCTCTTTTCATTTTGAATTCTCTTGCATAATTTGGTAAAAGCATTATGTACCTCATCTTTATGAGCGCGAAAGGTGACCCAAGTATATCTAGAGAAATCATCAACAATAACAGATGCATAATATTTTCCTTACAGACTCGCAACTTTGTTTGGTTCAAAAAGGTCCATTTGTATTAGTTACAAATGTCTAATAGTGGAAATATGCTTCTTGATTTTGAAAGAAATTTTTGTTTATTTACCAAACTGGCATGCATTACAGATTTTGTCTTTAAAAAAGTTTGATTTTGGCAAACCTCTCATAAGATCATTTTTTGAAAGTTTGGAAATAAGTTCTATGTTTGTATGACCTAACCTTCTATGTCATAACCAACTATTTTTATGTTGAGCTGATAAACAAATAGTATCTTGTGAGTCAATTTTTTCAAATTCGATTGTATATACATTATTGTTTGTAAGAGTAATAAAACAAACATTGCAATCATAATTATTCAAAATAATGCACTTATCCTTTTTTAAAGTAACTGTAAATTATTTATCACATAATTGACTTATACTTAAAAAATTATACTTTAGACCATCAACAAATAGAACATCTTCAATCATGAAAGAAGACTTATTACCAATTTTACATATTTCTATGATATTCCTTTTTGAATTGTCTCCAAATGTTACGTATCCTTCTTCTTTAGAAGTGAGGTCAATGAATTTAGTTTTATCTCCTGTCATGTGTCTTGAGTATCCGCTGTCTAAAAACCATTTACTTTTACCTATGGAGGACTTCATGCATACCTATAAAAGTAATTAAAATAATATTTTTTGGTACCCAAGTTCTTTGGGTCTTTTATTTGTATCGATCTTTCCAACAAAGATACAGGTAAAAACGACTCATTAACTTGTTATAAATGTAAAAAGTCTGGACATATCAAGTAACTCAAACAGTGACGCAAGTAATGAAAAATCTACAAATTTTTGTCTCATAACTAAAGATGATCTTGAGGTAACAAATTCTGAAAATATTGAAAATCCTTCTTATGAAGAGTTGTAAAATGTTTTGGAATAGGTATATAAGGAACTTGAAAAATTGGGTATCAAGTATACCGCTTTGAAAAAGAAAAATTCTTCTTTAATAAATGAAATTGATGTTTTAAGAAAAAAAAAATATAGTTTCAAAAAATGAAAATGATCAGCTGAAAAAGAAAGTGACTGATTTAGAAAAGATTATTGAAAACTTTACAAATGGAAAAAGAAATTTTGAAAAATTTCTTGGTAATCAAAAATGTGTTTTTGATAAGGTAGGTTTAGGATACATGCCAAAAGAAAAATTTAAACCCTATAAAAATTTATTTGATAAACCGGCTAAATCAAAATTAAATTTTCAAAATTCTTTTCATAAAAACAAATTTTTTAAAGAAAAATATTATCACTCAAGATTTTCAAATATGTCACATGTTATTTGTAATTTTTGCAATAGAAATGGTCATAATTATCATGCTTATCCTATTAGAAGAAGACATACAATGACTATTAGGGCCACTAATAATTATGACTATTAGTGGTCATAATTTTTGCAATAGAAATAGGATACTCAAGATTCTTCAGTACTCATATGTACTAAAAAATTATGACCACTAATACTCATATGTACTGAAAGTGAAAGCGATGAAAATGAGGAAATTGATAAGTGGCCCGATGAGTTCATTTATTTTGAGTAATAAATATCCATAGGGAACAACTTTAAGTATCAAGTTCTTCTTTTGCTTTTCTTCTTTTTCTCCTCTTTTCAATATGTACTTATGAGTAATAAGTGACCCGATGAGTTTATTTATTTTGAGTTTTTTGAGATCTTTAGTTTCAAGAATCGCCGTCACTTTTGATTTTCAATGTTTTGGCAGAGAGTTGAGAAGTTTTCTTATTATCTCCAAGTTAGAATAAACTTTTTCAAGAGCTGTCAAGCTATTTATAATGTTAGTAAAACGAATATACATAGAAGAAATAGATTCATCATCAATCATTTTAAATATTTCATATTCATGCGTAAGAATATAAATTTTTGATTCTTTAACTTGCAAATTCCTTCATAAATTACTTTCAAGTTATCTCAGATTTCATTTGCTGTCCTACAAGTCATTATTCTGTTAAATTCATTGACATTGAGAGCATTATACATAATATTTATAGCCATTACATTTACTGTATAAAGTCTATCATCTTCACGATCAAACTTTTTTTTTCCTTATTGACCTTTACTCCATCAACAATTTTTATTGGAATATAATACCTATTTACAATACATTTCCAGATTTCTCAACCTTGAGACTGAAGAAATATTCTCATTTTAGCTTTCCAGAAAATATAATTGTTTCTACAAAATAGCGGAAGCCGACTACTGGATTGACTTTCAGCGAATGTAGATGCAATGTTAGCCATATGATCTTAACTCAACATATAATTAATCTTATAATAGAATCCTTACTCTGATACCAATTATTGCCCAGATGACTAGCACAAGAAGGGGGTGAATTGGGTTATATTAAAAAAATTAACATTTTTAAAACAAATACACAATATAAAATATAAATAACATACGAAGAAACATGAAATATAAAGAGTAAGGGCAATAAGAAGCAAACTCAATATTTTAATGAGGTTCAGCCCTACTGCCTACGTCCTCGCCTCAAGCTACCCTTTGAGGATCCCAAATTCACTATTTAATCTCCTTCAGGTGGAGATAGAAACCTATTACACCTTTGAACAACACCGCTACAAAGAATCAGTGTAAAACACCATCTACGCTTGCAATCACCTCACACTTGGTGATTCAACTATTTTATGTGTAGAACACATTTTACACACACAAGGGTCATACGCACCCTCTTACAAATACAAGAACTGATAATTGATAGATTATCAGAGTACACTCCTCGATGAGTGAAATAAGAACAATACAGCATAACTTATATCTTTCTCAATATGAACAAGGATTAAGGCACAAAACTTAGAGAAGAGAGAATGAAAGCTTTGAAAGAATGATGCAAAACTTAGTAATTGATGTGTAAGCTCTTGTTGTAATTTTTACAAAACTCAATGTAAGCTATTTATAGGCAAATGAGTCTTTATATTCAAATTTGAAAAGGTTCACATGTCAAATAAGAGTACTATTCACTTTTCAAAAGATTCAAATAAAAAATCTCCTTTTTATATTTGTCAAAGACAACTCTATTCATTTTTCAAAGAAATCAAACATAATCTTTTACTTTTCATACATGACAAAATGAGCATGATTTATTTTTCAAACCAAATCATCTTCTTTTTGCATATATCAAAAAAATACATAACTACCCTTCAAGATTTTCAAACAAAATCATCTATATTTTACATTTGTCAAAAAAACACTCAACCACTCTTCAAGATTTTCAAACAAAACATGCACATGCCAAAGATGACAATCAATCATCTTACAAATTCAAATTTTTATACATATGTGAAAAAAAAAAGTTCGAAATTAAATATTTTAATAAAATTATGCAAATGTAAAAAATGTAATTTGATGTTTTATGAAAAAATATTAATTTTGAATTTTAATCCAATTTCAAATTTTAAGAGATGTACAAAATTACTCTATGAGTTTCATTTCTAGACTTATTTTTCTTCTTGTTCATACTTGATTTCTTGATGTGATTAGCTTTTTTCATGCGTAGACAACTTGAACTTGAGTTTTGAATTTATTTGTTATCATCAAAATCTATACGTAGATACGAGACTTGAAACCTTGGGTTCTACATGCAAAATTATTAGAATGATGGCTTAAAGAGACAAAAAAATTCACGAATAAGATTATCACCATGAGTCCTAATTACACATCTTGCCCCTGCATCCCTGGTGTTTTCCAAAAAACACCCATCAACATTTAATTTATCCCAACCCACTGATGGATGCTTCCACTTAATCAAAGAGAAACCATAATTTTTTTTTAACAGTAGGAAAAGGCAAGTTCAGAGCTTGTAGAATGGCTTCATTTTTACTACTCGTCTTCTTAACGGATTTAAGTTTCAAAGCAGCCCAAGAAATCTAATAGTGAATAGAACGCCAAACTGAAACCACCAAGTTATATTTACCCTCCATTTTTGCCTTACATCTCTAAACCCAAAGCTGTCATATAAGAATTGAAGACAATGAACTCATTAGTTGACCATGCTTGAACTAGTTCTTGCTCTCTAGAGCCAACAAGCCACTCTATCTTTCCAAGACTTACAATTCATAAGGGGCATACCAATATTAATAGAATGCATTTGCCAAATATGTTGAGCAAACTCCCATTTAGCAAAGATATGATCCATGTCTTCATAAGTCCGCTTCAAACACCAATCACAACTTGAGACTAATGGAATTTTAATCCTTTTAATGCGATCATCTAAAGGGAGGCATTCATTCATAGCTTTCTACGTAATCATCGAATTGATTACGAATTTATTTTTAGGAGAGCTGGATTCCTAATCCATTTAGCCGATGGAACTTCAAGACCTTTTGTTCTAATCTAATACAATTCTAAGCACTTCCAATAGAAAGACTACCATCTGAGTTTGGTATCATAGCTCATGTTATAGCCATTTAAGAATTGTTTTTATCAATGGCCTGAACTCAGTAAAGGGCCTATTTGGGTATAGAATCATCCCATCTCAATCTATTTTAATTTATTTTAATTAATAATTTATTATTATTATTTATAAATCATATTAATTATTTTATTTTATCTCATTATTTAAAAATTTATTTACTCCAAAGCTGCCTCGATTCGAGTCAAATTTTTATGTATCACCAAATTCCAATGCTGTCCGAATAGGCACCCTCTCAAGTAACTGACAATCTTAAAACAAAAAAAAATCGAAAATTATGGAAAAAAAAAATTAAAAAAAAAAAAGATTTGTATTCTGTGGTCATCAAATGGACGCTCCTGGAAGTACTGAACACATGCATATCGAATAGGACGCTCCTGGACGCTCCCAATAAGTTTACAGGGAAGGAAGAAGAGGGAGAGGGAAGGGAGTATACTAAGGTTACGTTTAGGTAACCAAAATTTTTTAAGTATTTTTAAAATATTTATTATTTTATTATTATATTTTATCTATTTTTATTACTATTTATAAAAAATTTTAATGATAAACATGTAGATTTTGTAACTATTTTATTTCTAACACAAAATAATGGTGGCATTTGAACGTTCATTCATCATTAAGATTGGGAGAATAGACTTTCAAATATTATTAAGGTGGTAACTCAGTTGGTACGAGCTGATATTTTAAAGTAATGTTTAAACCAAAAGTTTATGAGATGGATTTTGGACTGGCTGACACCTTAGTAGAGCTGTGGTGACGAATTTGCCTTTTGGGTAGACACAATAATTATGGTTCAAACTAGATATTTTACAATGGAGAGAGTCTCTTATGGTTATGTCTAAGGAGGATGGATATGCTGGTCGTCTCCACCTCTCTTTTTGCTTAAAAAGAAACAATAAAAATTTATTAATGTGTTTTTTTTTATTACTTTTAAAGTATTAACTACTCATGCATTTTACTTAGCTACGTGGTTTTGCTCTATCGTCACTTACAATATTTATTATTTTATTATTATCTTTTACTTATTTTTTACTATTATCTATAAAAAAAAAAAAAAAAAAACTTATTTTTTACTATTCACTTCTATTTAATATTCTATCATTATTTTTTTATCACTTTTTCACTATCATTTGCAGACTATTCGGAGTAATTCTTCTTTAATGTATATTTTCACCCTCAGATACATCATACAGATACAAATGCCACCGCATTTGATGATCCTCTTCTTTTAGTAGGGTGTTTGTTTTTTTGTTATTTTTAAATTTAAATTCTTTCTACGTGACAGTTCAAATTCAGCTTCTTTTTCCATTTCCTAGCAATGGCGAACAACAAGAAGACGACGAACTCACCCAAATCAGAGCAAATTGATAACCTACCATATTATTACTGTCAAAAGCCCAGAAGCTCACCATCCAAACGCCGCTCCGACTTCTCCTCCTTTTTCTATTCCGCTCCTCTCTCTAATTCAGGTCCCTATCTCTTTCTAACTTCATAAATACTTATTCCTATGCTCCGTCTGTAATTTTTTTTTTCAATTTCCCCTCTTCACCTTCAGAACTGGTGTCACTTCTGAATTGACATAGCAACTTGACTTTTCTGTGCTTCAATTTATGGCGCATTATCATTTCCTCTATTAGGGATTGAGTCCGGCCTTTAATTTTCTAGAATGGGAGTTATAACTCAGTTCATCAACTGCTTTTGCTGTTCTTGGATGTTATCATTGTTTTGTCGCTTCCAATTCAGCGATTCAAATAAATCTCACTACTTTCCTTGTGATACAACATTTACTTGCATCAAGCTTGCATCTTTGGGTCTAAATTTGCATTTAACAATTGTCAATTACTAAGGTTTAAGCATTGTTCGATTGAAGTAGAATCGTGGCTTATCGGATGTAGTATTGCCGTATATGCGTTTGGGTGGGAATTTAGCTGTAGTATAGTATATTTATATTGATAATTCCCTTCTTTAGGGAAGGAGTGAAAGTTGGTGTGTGTACTAGGTCGTGTTTGCTTTGCTCAAACGCATTGATGGTACGGTGACAACATGTTGTTTTTGCTAAGGAAAATGATATATACACAATGCAAATACACAACACATTTCACAACAAGTGTTAAATGAGGGATAATTCTGTAAAGTATTGTATTTGTATAAAATATTTTACAGAATTACCCCTCATTTTATACTTGTTGTGAAATATGTTGTGTAATTGTGTTGTGTGTGTATCACTTCCCGCTTGCTAATTCGGTAGAAGAAAGGGACGTTTTTTTCAAAGTAATTGTCCAGAGTACTTTTTGGGTTTGTGAGGACTAATGACTATTGAAGCTTGAAACACCACAGTTTTTACTTTTTGGAACCGTATGACATCATTGTTGTCTCACCTGTTCAAGTTTCCTGCCGCTGTTTTGCTCTATTTCATTATATTTCATCCATATCTCAATTTCATTAATTTAATATCCCTTTGGTGTCACTGAATAAGAGATGTCATTTCTAGTCTACAGGTTCCTTACCGGGGTCATCCTGTGGTGAAGTTGGATTGTCCAATGTCACCATGAATAGCTTGTACGACAGAAATGCTGAAGGAAAACAGTTGCCTGAGCATCATCTGGTTCAATGCTGCAAGTTCCAGGATAAAGAACTCCGATTCTCCTCGGATTTCTCTGAAACCCTGATCGTAGAAGTTGAAACAGTAGCACAGAATGAACTTTTTGACACCTTGAGTGAAAGGTTTGTCTGGCACATATTAAGTTCCTTGGTCATACAAAATATCAGCTGTTTGAATCAATTTATATTGCAACGATTATTGTTTTTCTTTTTATAGAAACGTTGGTGAACAAACAAATGATACTGCAATGTCGGTTGAATGCACCCCTTCGAAATCGCATGCTACAGAAAGCAATAGTTTTTGCATAACACCAGGAAGTGTTGTGTGGGCTAAAACAGCTACCCACATGTGGTGGCCTGCTAAGGTACATTAATTTTTGTTCTATCATGTAATTTGATTAGGGAGAGAATTTTTTGGGCCTGTCTCTTCTAATTTGTCGCATGAAATATATTTTTTCCTGGAATCTTTGCATTACGTGCCCATTCAAATGATTTGTGAAGCTTATTTTGCATGTTTAAAACTTCCAATCTTTGGAGTGTGCTCTTTTCTCAGGTCTGTAAGACAGAGTTTAGTTCCTCATCCAGACGCTTCGGAGGTTGGAGTGGCAACGCCTTATGTATCTTAATTTTTAGGCTGAAAGGAAACATGATGTACAATTGGGTTATGCTGGATCTAAGCAGATCATATTTTACTGAACTACAAAAATGATACTTCTTTCCTTTATAACCAGAAGTAGGATTCTTGTTTTGAATACTGTCTGAAAGCCCATCCCTTTAATACCCTGACTTTTGAAAACAATGTTTGATATCTACCTGACATAAGATGAGATTTTCAAACCATCATATGAAGCATATTTCTCTAGTTTTATTTCAGAAGCCAGTGCACCTACGCTAATAAAACACAAACTGACTTTTCCAGATCACGGATCGAAGATACAATTCAGCTGACACAAGGAACCAAGATACTGGTGGACGTGTTCTAGTAGAATTTTATGGAAGCAATGACATGTAAGATTTGTAACATTCTTTGCTAATATAAACGCACATCGATTGGCTGATCAAAATTCAGAATATGCATGATCTGTTTGTCTTATGATCCGACTAATAGTATTGTGATACCCAGCGCTTGGCTTGATCCTGCCAGAGATCTTTCCGAACTTGAGGATGTGAGTACTGTTGCTTTGACATATCACAATGCAATCTTGATTATTATCTCACAAGTCCTGGGTTGATATTGATTCTTGTAAACTCCATACTGCAGTCACTATTAATTATTTTGCTTGTCTACCCTATTTTCTTCCTTCTTGCAACTCATTTTCTTTATGCAGGTGGGGGCAAACAATGCTCTACTTATGGGATATGCCGAGGATTGTTAAAATGTTAAATTAATTGTAGTGGTTAAAAATTTTCAATATGTAGAGTTATTGGAAAAGCATATCCTCCATTTCAAATATTATTTAGTCTTGTTACTGTTTATTTTCATCATGACTAAGATCATGTTATGTCTTTTCACCAGTGCTTTGAAGAAAGGAGCTGTAATCCTATGGAAGATTTTCAAGACGCTTTAAAACAAGTAAATTGACCTAGCAAAAATGCCATATGCTTTATTATTCTATAGTTTTTGCATTATCTGCCAAGTCAACATTGTATTCATATATTTTCTTCTATTCTATCCTAATTGCAGGCCTTACAAGGGAAGGAATGTTTAAGTTCATGTGGAGAGTTGTTTAAGATCCCTGATGATCTTAATGACTCGGATCAGCAATATCATTTATCTGGTATGTACTGCCTTACGATTTCTTTCTCAACCGTACGTGTGAAACCTTAAGGTTAAGAGGGGAGATTATATCTCATTTTAACAGTATATTTCACATTTTCTTTAGTAAATGAAGTAGAATCGATATTGTACAATAAAGTTTGCATTTCTATCCTATACTCTATGCACTCTATGTGGATCTTAAACCTCCATACTAAAGGGGATAGCCTCTCTTGTGAAAAGAACTTGTTTCACTTGGACTTCCTTAATCTGATATGTAGTATAGACGCCTTTTTAAGTTTTCAATGTTGTCTCATACACTTATAAAAACAAATAGTGTCTCATACAGAGTATCAGCAGATTTCCTCTTGGAATGATGGAAGATAGTCTTTCACTAATCTTTCTTGAATCTCAGGTCACCACATGCTCTAATATTGAGTGCAGATATATAGTAAAACAGATTTTCTTATTTCATTGGTGATGTTGGTGTAAATTGGATATATGTGATGATGTGGTTTCCAGAAATTCGACATTGCTAAGTTAAATATGTTTTTCCCCCTGCCTCAAAACTGCATATTCCAAGCATCCCCTGGGATCCTGAAGCCTTGGTTTGTATTTGGTATAATGCTTTATAGACCCAAGTTTTGGGTCGACAAAATCAGTTACATCTTCTGACTTTTTTAGGAGGTCATCGGCTTGGAAGCCGTGTTATTCTACTACCTTTGTTTCTTCCTTCCAGTTTTAATTTTGCTTCTGGTTCAAACAGAAAAATGGACTTCATCAATTTCAAGCAGAGCAGAGGATGATTTGCTTGAAAGAGGAAGGGGCAAGAGGGAGCGAAAGCGTAAACTACATTTTGATGTGAGTTGCCATTATCAGACCTCTTGGTGGTAAAGGACTTGTTCCTAGACAGATCTACATTTTAATGACATTTGTTTTGCAGGAGGTGACATTTCCACTGATGTCAGCCAAGAAAGTTCGGCGGTTCAGGATAATGAGGTACCTTGGTCTTAGCGCTCCAATTGGTTCTCCTTTTTTTATCAACTGAACCCCCAATAGTGTAGCTTTGGCAATATTTGATCTACCTTCTCCCTCACTCACTCACTCACTCACTCACTCACTCATTCACTTGGCACTGTAGTTTTTGTTGCGAGGTTCATTAGGTCTCTTATTTAATGACATCCATCTGTAAAGAAAATCTTATCATTGAGATAGTATAACTATCTCTAATATTATTATAGGGACTAAGGGATGTATAAAATCTTATGTGGTTTTGAAAAAAATAACCATAGATTCTTAGGGGTGTGGTTATATGTATTTAGTTATTTATCTATAATCATAGGGGTAGTTAATATCCGTCTTTTTGGAAATGGTCAACTAAGCCTTGTTAGAATTCGAATGAAAAATACCTATTAAAAAAATAATACAAAGTAAAAAAAAAAAAGCCTCTTTCATTGAAGAATAATTATTAGATAGTCTAGTATCAAGGACATGTGATGATTTTAGGTGATTGAAGCAATTGTAAGGAGATGGATTATGTGATATGATGGATGGATGCCATACCACCTCATTTATACTCCAAGACTATCTATTAATATATTCAAATGGATGGATTGTATACTCAAGTATGCACCGTACTGCCAATTGAAGCACGAAATTGAACGAATTGATCTTTATTCAATTTGTAAATGTACTTATATTGATGCTGAAGGGTCCAATTTCCACTTACTAGGCTGTATCAATGCCCAGCAGCATCGCATGTGAATCATCTTGATTTGATAAACTAAATAATATTGCCAATACCACTAATCACGCACATGCAGGCCATCTAGCACAAACTAGCCTAAGTAAACAAAGAGCGCATTATGCGGTTTACTTTTTTTTTTATATATATATAAGGATTTACATGAGATTTGTCTATTTGGAGCTTCCACAAATAATTTCTCTCACTCTCTCTCTCTCTATATATATATTATATATATACATACTCTACCTTTTGTGTTTGGAGCTGGCTAGCAGCTATCAGGGATATCTTGTAAGTTAAATATTTTCTTCAAATCACGGACAGAAGTTGAAGCAATGCATTTTGATTTTGCACTTTCAATGGTCACCTCCAGTATAGCCTTTAGTTTTGCGTTGGACACTACGTTCAAGACAAAAAAAGAATCGGTACTTAATATCCATACGGTTCACGTGGATGGTCTGCATTAGCTATATTATACGTATGCTCCTGTGGTATGGTCGGTATTGAAAGTTGAAACAAAAAACAGAATATCAACACATCAGAAATGAGGAAATTCTTCCTTGCCTTTCATTATGAGATTCGTGGTCTATTTTTAGACTTTACAAGAGAATATAAGTTTGTTACATCACAGCAGAGAATGTACATTACAGTAGAGAATGATTAAATACAACCGTATGCTAAAGTCAACTATTTACAATCTGTTGTGGCTGAGTTGGTGGTGTGACAATGACCTATCCCTTTCTTGAATTGATTTTGCCGTGACTCTTTAATTTCATTTGAAACACTTATGTTAATATGTCCCCTCGAACCAGCTTGAGAGGAGACTTGAAGCGTTTGAACTTGTTTGCAACAATTGGCTTGGTTAAGACATCGGCAATCTGATCCTTTGAGTTGCAAAATGAGATCTTTAAAGTGTTGGCTGCTACACGATCTCGGACAAAATGATATTCTATGTCCACGTGTTTTGTTTTGGAGTGATAGACAAGATTGGCACATAGATAGGTTACGCCAATATTATCACACCAAATAATAGGTGCCTGATGAAGAGGTAAGTGCAATTCTTGAAGTGGAGTATGTAACCATAGAAGCTCAGCTGTTGTAGAGGCGATGGACTTGTACTCTGCCTCCGTTGAAGAACGAGCTACCGTTTTCTATTTTCATGAACACCAACTGATGAGATGTTGACCCAGGTAAATGTAGAATGCACCAGTTGAAGGCCTGTCGCCTGGGCATCCTCCCCAATCGACGTCTGAATAGGCATTAAGTGTGTAGGCTGAGGAATAGGAGAACATAAGTCCTTGATTAATGGTGCCTTTTAGATACCTTAATTCTTTTGAGGGCAACCCAATGACTGAGCTTCGGTATATGTATAAACTGGCAGATATTCTTCACTACAAAAGAGATATCAGGCTTGGTGAATGAGAGATATTGCAAACCTCCAACTAAGCTTCAATACAATAAATGATCTTCAAATTGAGGAGAATCAAACTTGGAGAGTTTGATAGAGGCAACTATTAGCGAAGAGATGGGCTTAGAGTGCAACATATTACTACAAGTGATAAGATATTCGATGTATTTTCTTTGAGATAGTAGCAAATCATTCGAAGTATAATCAATTTCAAGACCCAAGAAAAACGAAAGTTTGCCTAAATCTTGAACAAGAAAAGTCATGCCCATATCATGAATAACAATATCAAAAATAGAAGAATCAGAAGTAGTGATCATAATGTCATCTACGTAAACAAAAAGGAACACATAGCTTCTGCTTTGCTTAAGGATGAACAGAGAGGGGTCTGCTTTGGAAGGTAAAAAACCATACTCAGTTAACCAGTCGCTAAGACGGGCAAACCATTCCCTTGGTGCTTGTTTGAGGCCGTAGATCGCTTTGTTGAGTTTACAAACAAGATCTGGATGAGAGGGACTCACAAAACCCTGAGGTTGCTGCATAAAAACTTCATCAAACAAATGACCATATAAAAATGCATTTTCAATGTCGAGTTGATGCAACGGCCAACCATGAGAGACAGCAATGGAGACAATAAGTCGAATTGTTGTCGGCTTGGTCACGGGATTGAAAGTCTTGTGGTAGTCGACACCTGATAGCTAGTGGAAGTCTTTGGCAACCAATTTGCCTTTTCTCCTCTGGAAGAAGCCATCAGAGTTGGTTTTAGTGCGAAAGACCTATCTGCAGCCAAGAATATTTGAGTTGGGTGGAGGAGAGACTAGGGTTCATGTCTAATTGCGAAGAAGAGTAGTCTAGTCCTGATTCATAGTATGACGCCATTCATCAAATTTTGCAGCCACTGAGTAACTTGAAGGGTCATCAAGAACAGAGACAGTGGTGGTAAAGCACTGTCGAGAAGGGTAAGGCACGGTCACATCAGTGAAGATTTTTGGGCGGAAGGATTAAGTGTAAGCACGAGTGATAATCGGTGATCAAGGGGGTACCAGAATAGGAGCAGATCGAGATGAGGGAGTAGATTGAGTGGAAGCAGGTAAGGTGTTTGATGAAGGACTGGCGTGAGTTGAGGAAGAAGATCAAGGGGAGGCAGTTGACGGAGTGGATGCAGGGGAGGTGTTTGATGAAGGACCGATGCAAAGTGAGGAAGGAGAGGAGGGTGTTTGTGAGGAAGTGGAAACTGGGCCGAGAATAGAGGGTGTGGGCTGAGCAGTGAATGAGGAGGAAGATGGGCCATAGGAAGGTGGATGAAATAGGGGCTATGGTTTGAAGGTGAAGAGATAGAAGAATTTGTTGGCTGGGTATGAGCAAAAGGTAAAGTATTTTTGTGAAAAATCACGTCTTGAGAGATGTACATACGATTATGGGCTACATCCAAGCATTTGTACCCTTTATAGATGGGCTATATCCAAGAAATAAACAAGGGATGGACCGAAAATTGAGTTTGTTGGTTAAATAAGGCCTTAAATTTGGCCAACATTGGCAACTAAAAAATTTTTAAAAATTGAGATCAGGCTCAGTTTTGTAGACCAGAGAAAATGGAGATTTGTTGTGTAGAGTTTTAGTGGATAGCCTATTTATGAGGAACACATCTGTTTCAAAGGCATCAGTCCAATAGGTTTAGGGAATATCAACACACCAAAAATGAGGAAAGTCTTCCTTGCTTTTCATTATGAGATTTGTGGTCTATTTATAGACTTTACAAGAGAATATAAGTTTGTTACATCACAGCAGAGAATGTACATTATAGTAGAGAATGATTAAATACAACAGTATGCTAAAGTCAGCTATTTACAATCTGTTGTGGCTGAGTTGTTGGTGTGGCAATGACCTGTTCCTTGCTTGAATTGATGTTGCCGTGACTCTTTAATTTCATTTGAAACACTTATGTTAATAGTCGGTACGTGTGTGGCACGATAAGAATTAAGAATCGAAACAATACAAACGAGGACCCATATACATATAATACACACACACAAACAAATAAATATAATTATCATGTGCAGTACTTCAGTACATTCAACAGCTAGCATTCGTTTAAAAAAAAACATCTAGCATTAAATAGCTGATCTCCTACAACCCATTATGATCACAATCATGGCTTCACAATCTCCTCCCCAGATCCACTTTCTACTGATCCCTTTAATGGCACAAGGCCACCTTATTCCCATGATAGATATAGCCAAATTATTGGCAAAACGCAGCAACGTCACAGTAACCATAATCACCACACCTCTCAATGCCCCCAATTCAAGACTTCCATCGACCGTGTTGTAGAATCTGGATCATCAATACGAATTCACCAATTTGAGTTTCCATATGCTGAGGCTGGCTTGCCCTAAGGATGCGAGAACCAGGATTCTCTCCCTTCCCTAGACTTGATGAAGAGTTTCATGACTGCAATGAGCATGTTTCAACAACCCCTACAACGTTTGTTTGAAGACTTGAGACCCTCTCCAACCTGCATTATATCTGATAAAAATCTCGATCGCATGGACGGCTGATATTGCTCTCAAGTTTCGTGTTCCAAGGATTTTGTTCGATGGGACAAGTTGTTTCAATCTCGTACTCTCACAATTTATACAACTCTAGGGTCTACGATACTGTTGACGATTCAGAGCTTTTTGAAGTACCAGGTTTGCCCGATCAAATTCAATTCACAAGAGCTCAGCGACCTCGAGCCTTCAATCCAGGCTCCAACCTTCAAGATATGATCGTTATTCGTGAAAAGATAAGGGAAGCTGAAGCAGGAGCATATGGAACACTGGTTAATAGTTACAAAGAGTTGGAACCGGCATATGTCTAGGAATACCGAAAGACAATAGGAGGAAAAATATGGTGCATTGGCCCCGTGTCTCTACACAACAAGGACAGACTGGACATGGGCGAGAGAGGTAAGAAGGCTTCAACCGATGAAGACCAGTGCTTGAAGTGGCTTGATTCATGGCCATCCAGTAGTGTCATTTATGCTTGGGAAGCCTTAATCGCCTCACACCTCCACAGCTGATAGAGCTTGATTTGGGCTTGGAAGCGTCCAACAAGCCATTCATTTGGGTTATTCGAGGTCATGGATATAAACAAGCTGAGGAAATGGAAAATGGTTATCAGAGGACGGTTTTGAGATAAGGGTAAAAGGGAGAGGCTTCTTGAATATCCGAGGTTGGGCACTGCAGGTATTATTAATACTATCGCATCTAGCAATTGGTGGGTTCTTAACACATTGTAGTTGGAATCTCACGGTAGAAGGCATTTCTGCTGGCATCCCAATGATAACATGGCCTTTATTTGCGGTACAATTTTTTAATGAGAAGTTTATCGTACAAGTATTACAGATTGGTGTGAGGGTGGGAGTCGAGGTGGTAATGCACTGGGGGAATAAAGAGAAGTTTGGGGTGCTGGTGAACAGAAAGAATGTTGAGGAGGCCATAGAAAAGATAATGGGTGAAGGTAAAGAAGCAGAAGAAAGAAGAGACAGAGTCAAAACTTTTGTAGATATGGCAAAGAAGGCAATGGAAGAGGGTGGATCTTCTTACCTCAACATCTCACTACTACTTGATGATATCATGAAACGGGGAAAAAGCGATCAATTTCTTAATCAAAAATAATATTTTAAGAAACTAACTGTATGCATGCACCCATGCATTATTAGATCCACCATCCATGCGTGGTTTTTTTTACTTAATCTATTACTATATTTAAAAGTGGATTCATATAACTCCGGCTGTCATTCTATCAATAAAAGTAAATTATTGTTGACAATAATTATAATAAAAAATAGAACTTGAAGTGTTATGTTTATGAAGCGGTAATCTTTTTAAAAATAATATTTCATTATCATGATCAATTGTTTAATTAATTTTTAAATTTCATTTTTTTTTTCTTACAATGTTTCATTATGAATTGTGATAACTTTTAAGTTTCACTTTTTTTCCTTACATATAAAGATATAAACAATTTAAGACTCGGCCCAAAATGATTATTTCAACTTTTATATTGTTTTGTTAAAATAAACTTCCATATAAACCGTTTTGAAATTTTCCACTATAAAATCTTGTTTTTCTCTAGATCTCTTTCTCTCATACACAATGATTCACATATTGGGCGAGTTATAAGCTCGTTTATACATTATATATATAGCTTGGTATGCAATTTATAATTTAAACTTATAATTTATAATTTATTTAATGGCTTGATGAAGTGGTTTAATGTTGGCCCTTTCATAGCACAACCATTGTAATTAATTAATTACAATTCTAATTTCTCATACATGACATATATAATTGCATAAATTAATGACAGAAATCTCACATATAATAAGAAAAAATTTCTTCTTTCTCGCTATCGACAGGAACGAGTGATATCTTTTGATGATAGAGAAGCCATTCGTCTCCATTTATATAAGAAATACCCATGTAGGGAGCTGCTTCAGATTGGTCGAGTTGCTTTCCATACGAGGCCCTATATGTGTAGTTTGCTCCTTGTCCCAAACATTGATATTCTCCAAAGAAGACCTTTCTGTTTTCAAAATCACGTACAATATTTAAATATTATTGATAGAAGAAATTAAACAACCAAGACCATTAAAATCTTGAGGTGTTTCCTTTTAGGCCATCGATGGATCCTTTCTGGTCACTCATGATCATGTTATAAGTTTGCAAGGGCAGAGACAAGAAATTAGAGGAAAGAGTTCAAAAGAAATAGACTAATACATTAAGGCAGGTAAATAATGCATGCAGTAGTACGAAAAGATGAAAAAAATTAAGTAATTATTTCAGTAGCTAGGATGAGGCACAAACTGGTCTCTTGAAGGGTCTCTCCAATCATTCCAACCATCGGGAGCAACGACATCAGACATGAATGTTGTAGAAAACACGACAGTGGCATAATCTCCCCAAGCTCGCCCAAGCCATACTCTCCCACTTCCACTGATGCTACAATTCACAAAGGAAAACCCCGTTTCCTCATTCATCGATTGCCTCCCCTGAGCAGTGATAGAGCCGCTGATTCCCTCAGAGACTTCATTTGCTATTGAATTTATGGTGCACCCCTGCTGTCACAATATTATTAACACCAATGATCCAATGTTTAGTTAACCTTCCACCTTGAATATTATTATTATATGTTAATGGATCTTTCTTACCGTCATAACAACATGATGATCCTTTTATGAATATTGCTAAGTTTGCAAATATATTAATTAGTATTTAATAGAATGGGCACCAAAATAATTAAAGAAAAGCTCTAACGGGATATATTGGTGAAAATAACACGCGATATATACTAAAGTAGAATGCCTTGACAGAAACCAAACTAGAAAATTGCGATCATATATATATATATATATATATAATATCATGCAAGCTGGATGCCCTACCTCATAGAGAGATCTAGCTTTTCCAAAAATGAAATCGATGGATCCTTGGATGAAACATTCTCTGAAATAATGCCTCCCACGGTCATCATTAAGTGTGTCTTGGGCTCCATAAAATCCACATCCATAAAATGCAGCCGTATCACCTACAATTCGAAGTGCCACTGCTTGCCCTCCAATTATTCCTTGGGGTGGGGGAGGAGCTGTGTTCTAATTTAAAAAATATATATATATATAAATAAACATAAACGGTCCTGCATAAGGATTCTTTTTATGATCTCTAGTTCGTAAATTATTCATATTTGTCTCCTTTTTGAGTAATTAATTCAAAATACATAGATCGGTTACCTTAAAGCTAATGTTGTAAGCGGTGAAGTTGGGAGCAAAGATAGCAACTGAAGAGCTGTAGGCAGTCCCTCCTGTAGAATTTGCAGTATCATTCCATTCTATAGCAGTGTTAAGATATCCTCTACCTTGAAATATCACATTTGTCTTGTTGGCGTTCACTACCACCTTTTCCCTGCCGACATGTGCATAATCGAGCTATATATTCTCAGGAACTAAAGCATGTGCCAGTACATGCTTGTACATATAATATAAAGTAGTACTCCTCCTTTCTAATATTGATTAACAAGACATGAGAAAGAAAAGTAAAGGGTTGGAAAGTTTGAAGAAGATCATTACCTGTATGTACCGGAATCAATAATGACAAGGGTCCTCGCGGGGCTATTTTCTGGAACAGCATCTACTGCCTTCTGGACGCTTTGAAAATTTGCGCAACCCTTTAAGTCGACTGTCAAAACGAGGGCCACTTTGTAAATGGATATAAGCCTAGATTTCCATGATCTTTGCTTATTACATTTTCTCTTAGGCTTCCTCCGATGATGATGATGTCGAGACTCCATATAGGTTAGGCGAGACAAGAAATCCTCCATCATCCCACCATGGTTAACAAGCTCATTCAAAACAGCAAGGTTGAAACCATCTAATTGGGAGCTAATTTTGGCGATACTGGTAAAGGAAGGAGGCATGCTATACGTAGAGATGAAGAATATGGAAAGGAGTGGAATGGCAAAGGCAGAGAGCCAAATGAAGTTTGTTTTGATTCTCATAGTCAGTGGTTAAGGTTTTTGGTATTGATTAATGTACCGTGTATATATTAATGAGTTTAATACAGTGCGGTTGAGGTGTGCGGGACTGATCGAGAGCTTTTGTTGTATATATCATGTTCAATGAGTGAGTGTTGCATAATTGGCGTGAGAGGTACGCAATGTAGGAGTCCATATATATATAGAATATGATGATGTTGGTGGTGAGAGAATGGCACACGGGAAAGTGTGGAGAGATGCTGATTATTTGGTGTTCCTTCAAGACATGAAACGTACGTATGGAAAGACGGAAAGACATGAGAGATCATAGATGGGCAGCAATGACGAAGGTAATTAAATGCAAAGAAAGATGGGCAGCAATGAAGAAAGGAAAATTCACACGCCAAGCCAAAGAAATATGTAGTTGCAATGATGAAAGCACCTAATTAAAATCAAGGCTCTTTTTAGTTTTTACCACTCTGAATCAATGCCAAATCGAAGTTTGGTTTTGGGAGTTCCGGCGCGGCTTATTAAAATAAAATATGGTGATTTTTATGACCGCTGATTAATTGGATGCATAATTGTTGACAGAAAAAATCAACCTAAAACATAAACAAATATATTTATACCATAATAGATTGAAGACTTGAAGTAATCGTCTTCCTTTGTACTCGATGACGGCTGTCTTTTACTTTTATTCGATCAAAATTTGCAGTAAAACTATGACACCACTCGCAAGATTTTCATTTGATCACCTCGATCGAATACTTCTGCCGTACGTATTAATGCTAAGGATATCATGCTTGCCATCTAGTAGTAGCCCTGCCGTCGTGTTGGGCAACATTTTATTTCTTTACTTCCATTTTCTTCTCAACTTCGAAAAAAAAAATGATGTTAAGCACAACCACAAACTCTGTTTGCACCAATTTGTATGCTAAAATTAGTTTAAAAATTCTTTATCTAATATCAAAAGGGGGAGAATATTACTTCTTTGAGAAGTAACTTCAATGAGCACAAGCCGAAGACATACAAAAACCAACAGCTAGGGTTAAAAAAAACCCTTAACTTCATTCAACTGTCAGTGACTCAACATTGACGAACCATTTTCTGAAGCATGGATGTTCCTTTGAAAGTCACCATCTGACAGCAGCAGCTGCGGTATTTGCTAAGCTGCAGCACGGTACAAAGGATTGCAATATTAAGGAAAGTCGAAATCTATGCTGAAAAATACAAGCATTTCAGATGCATAATAGCATACCTGGTCAGGTTTCAACCTCTCAAAACCAAATTTATCCGTCCATATGGATTCTGGCGCTTCTTCAGCAGCAGGGAGGACAAGGCTCTTCACATTCAAGAAAGACAGCAGCTCTTCAATGCAGGAAAACAAGATTTGGAAGTAGCCCTGTAAAACAGAACTCCACTACATCATAGGAGGCAACTAACACTGACTGTCGGAATAACATTGGACGTAAGACGAATTCAATAGTTATCTTTGAAGGTTTTCCTCCACCATAAGTGAAGGATATAAAGTTTATGGAGGTTCCATCCTTTTATTAAAAAAAAAAAAAAAGAAGCAATCATCACAAACATAGGAATGGGTTGCTGCTCTTATGAATAAAAGCATACCCCTGGTTGCATATCCCAGGAGAATGTATCTTTTAAAAAATGATTAAAAACAAAAAAAGAGGATACCTCACAATTTGCAATAGTTTTAAATTTTCCAACTGAATCACAAGATTGTGAAGGCGGGGGTAAATGGTAAAGATCACTAGCCAAGCAGTCATTTGATTCTCACCTTTCCATAGTTACCTTTACTTGTTGCAACGAAAGGGAGTTCTGCAACTTCTCGACCAAAAACTCAAAGAATTCCAGCTGATACGACGAATGAGCTGCAGTGTCAGCAAAAAAGACCGTTATCATATCTAAAAGAGAGACCACGTATAGGGTTAGACCTTAGAGAAGACTAGCTCTTACTTGACAATCAATATTGCACAGTACATTCCCCCAAATTCTTGGCCCCTTATGTTCCTTCTGTGAGAGAGAGAGAGAGGCCTTTAAGTGGACATGGAAAAGAATGGAAAAAGGCGACTAAACATGGGTTTTAACAGCACAGTATCAAAATGAAAATATCTTAATTGCCCACCCATAAACCATAGCTGGAATTAGGTCCAGTCCACTAATTGAATCTACTATAGGGGCAAAGCAATCTTGTAATTAGGTTCGTCCCTTGTATACTTCCTATGTAATTAGGCAAAGCCTAATTATGTAGATTAATAAATTATAAAAACCAAAATAAGCATATCACCCAAATTATATTCTTGCACGACTCAAATGGTTTCATAAAATGGAAACATAGCTTTTTCTGTTCATGTTGCACGAAGCATGATATGACATTGAAATATAGAACTTACTAAGAGTAGTTCATTTCAGCAGGACCCCATTTAAAACGAGTATGGCAAGGTATTCTCATCAAGAAAGCATTACTAGTATGAGACTTCATTTTGGTTGGTACACTTCCCTTCATTATTGTTTGACTGCATTTATATATTGTATACTCTTTAATCATCTAAATCCACTTCACATGTACATGCAAAAATTTACAAGCTGATGGAAAAAATGAATAACAGGTACTGACATTATATCGAAAATCAGAGGGACCATTGCACACTCCTATAAAACAGACTCCATGGTTTCCATTTTCCTAAAAAAAAGAGACATAAATTGCAAATCTGTACAAAGTAACGCCAAGAAACTGTACCCTAGTATTTTAACATCCTCACTATTTGTAGTACCATGATATTCCTGTGAGTCAACACATGAATCGCATAGGAGCCCTATTCTTGCAACACAAGACTTGGGAAAGCAACCTGTGAAGTTGAGCAACCACCTCAATCAACACGTAAATGAAAAGAGGTCGTCCAATTTGTTATAATAAGAATATGATCTCAGCTAGCCCGCTACTAAAGCTGGAATAAATCAGAAGTAATAAGTGGAAGCCCACCTTTGCATCTTTTACAGGTAAAATATTTTTCTTCAGGTGGGGAACCAATGATGTTCAGAATTGTTGACTCCAAGGTATTCAGGGAAGAGGCCCTGCACGCCCTCAACAGGTCAAGCAGGCTCCCCATTTTCAAGGCAAATATATTGTGCCGCCCGTTTGTATGTTTTACTAGCATGAATCTCAAACTTGGAAAGAGGAATAACCTACAATTTTTTGGGGGGTGTAGAGGGGAGGAGGAGGAAGAAGGAAAAGCTTAAATGCATTGGCATCCAATGAAAAAGCCTAGCATGCTTAAATAAATACAGTTATGACTCCTTATCAATGATAGTATGATAACCAATGCTAATATATATATATAGCGACATAACATAACCTGCACATTCCGTTTAGAGGTGGTTATTGAACCTCTCAGCCCCCTCGTCGACGCTAAAATCAGAGGGAGGGTGGGAGCTCTCGGCTCCGCCCTCCCTCCCCCCCTTCCCTCCTCACCCCCACCGGGTAGGAGGCTTTTCTTCTTTGGTGTCCTTTCCTTTTGTTTTTTCTTTTTCAGGTTTCGCTCGGAGGTGGTTGCAAATGTGATTTTCCGATGGCCTACGGCCTACACACGCACCACAGATGGAACCCTTAGGCGCCGATCCACCAACCTCCCGAAGGGCTCGCCATAAGACTTGGAGTGTGGCTCGCTACTCAGGGTCGCATGGATTCGAAGACTTTCACAAGCCATCCCTAATGTGACTTGCCGCCATCTTACTCAACCTTTCTTGGTGTCCCCCCCCCCTCTCTTTTCTCGGGAGTGAGGGGTTTGCCAGTCCGACCACCCCATCGTGGCGCGTCTTTCACGCACCACTACACCCGTGCATTACCAGGGCATTTTTTCGGTGTTTGTTTCTTTTGCTTTCTTTTGTTTGCTGTCAGCGTTGGTTAGGTTATGTTGGTGTTTTGTTGTTAGCTTTGGCTAGTCTTTGTTGGTGTTATCTTGGTTTAATGTTGTTTGTGTTTTGCTTTATTTTGGTTAGTAATAAGATGGAATAGGCTTATTCTTGTACTTTCCTCCCCTCTTTTGGAGGTGAAGGTTTTGTACCTTCCCCTCCTTTGGAAGATGGAGGTGGTGACCCTCTCCCATTCTTCGGAGGATGGTGATATTTATCTCTATTTTTCAGAGTATCACTCTCTCAGATAAACCAACAGTTTTTCTATTGGCTGTAACCTATGTCATTTGAGAGTGCTAAGAAGTTAGACAATATCCGACATTTAGTGTGCGGAGACTCTATAAATCTGAGTTTATTTTGACTGTAATATGGGTTTCGTCCTATAACTACTAGTTACAGATGTAACTTCATTTCTTAATGGAATGCATTACAGTCTTTCTATCAAATGACATCCTCCGAAGAATGGGAGAGAGAGAGAGAGAAGCAATACTCACTCTGCATCCATTGCAGGAAGTGCACGAGCCCAAAATTCCCCATCTCTAATTGTGCCGCGAAGACCAGATCCATGAAACTGAAATCCACCAAATTTAGTCTTAGGCAAAAGATTGGGCTTTTTATTCCGAAATTATTAACAAATAGTACGTATTATACAATATTCATTGGGAATTAGGCGACCTTATTGCAACCCATGTAAACTACAGTCACCCATCGAACAAGCCAGTCTCAAACAGCTCCCGGACGGTGATGGGCTTCTTTTTCAGTCCAATCTTCTTCGACGTCTTCAATTCCAACTTATTCTCCAGCGTCGAACTTACTCCACCAGTTGCCCCCCTATTTAAATATAAATTTCCCTCATTCTGAGCAGCATCTGATGCATTTACTAAAGTCTCCGGCAGCTCTGGCTTGACCTTCGGTCTTACCAACGATGACGTGAACAGACTAATTACTTCTTCTTCAGGCAAATGATTCTTTCCCTCACTACTTTCGGCAGCAATCTCGTCAGCACCTGTTTCCTTGGCCGGAGATAGTACCAGCTGTCTCCCTTTACAAGTGGGTTCGTCACCAAGTACAATTTGGACCTTTTTTTCCATTGTATCCCTCCTCAAGCGAAGCGTTCACATAAATTCCGGTCTCATCCGAGCTGCACAGTTGCTTACCATGGCCGTTCTCGGAAAGTCCAGTGGACCAAATAAATCGAGACCTTCTTTCGCGGGTATAAACAATTAAACCATTCACCAGATAACCTTGAATCTCTTCAAGTCATTATTAGTAGTGTCAGAACCTCCGATATAAGAAGAACTCGACTGGGTCGTCTTAGCCCGAGTCCCACCACCGAGTGAATCGCCCGGCTCGGGCTGAGACGTCAACACTCGCTTCATGTCTATCGAGAATTGCCCTCCCTATAGGGTTTAGAAGGGGAGATAAAATGAGAGATTGATCGATTGGAACAGGGGGTAAGAATTATTGGAATCTGGAATAACGGTAAATAGAATTTAGGATGGGTAACAATGAGATAGGGTGTGATTGGGCCCATTGGGAGGTTTGGGTCAGTAGCAGAGAGTAAAATGCCGAAAGAGCAATGGCAGGATCAGTAAATAAAACAATCATAACGGCATTGCCAAGGCCCAAAACCCGAAAGTGGGTTTTTTACTTTATTTATATGTTTTTTACTTTATTTATGTTTTTATCATTAATGTATAATTTGCTTACCATTATAGATATGTTTATTTGTGTGTACCTATTATATATTGTTGGTGTATTATAGTATGATAATTAAGGTAAGATAAAATAAAATGTACCTATCTCTAAATAATGATTAATCTCGTTGTGTGTGTATATGTATATAAACGCATATTTTGTGTGGAGGAATTGCACTACGTTGCATTGCATTTGTATTGTCTTTATTGAGAAATCTTGGGTGGGGGAAGTTGGGTCGCATACTCTTTCAAGTATATATTATATTTAATAAATGAGTAATTTTATATACAATTGGGAGGTGATACGTAAATATTGTATAACTGCTTTGAAAAAGTGTGAGATTTATTATTAAAAATTACTTTTTTTTTATAAGAATCTCACTTTTTTTATTATTTTTTTAAATGATTACGTGACGATTGTGCAATTTTTAATATATATTTGTTACTATATTAATCTTACGCCAAAACACATGTAATAGCATTCTAATATATCATATATCAACTCAATTATATATATATATATATATATATATGTACGTGTGTATTTTTCTGCACGAGGTTTGTTCAGTGACGTTATAATTCAGTCTATGCATGAGGATTATGTTTCTGGTGTCCTGATGTAAAGTTGAACCATATATTCAGGAAAGAAATGAGAAGAAGATATAAGCGCGCGCGCGAGCACGAATCTAGCCATCAAGTGCGACGGTCATCGATCGATCGCCCCGGCCACCAAACTATAAGCGCGTGCGCGAGGACCACTCTAAGCATATATGTCGAAGGTTTAATTAATTACCTTCCATAACAATGATTTTTTTGTTTTTTTAAGAAATAACAATAATTAAAACTGGAGTACTAATAATAAACATCGAAAATGCTCCAAGTTCACACAACAAATATTAACGACGTACGTACGGACTGCTTTAATCAACTTTGGCCAGAGGCCTATACATGATATAAGTAGTAGCTGGCATAAAATCTTCACCCAGATCATATGATTTGCTAATTAATCTCCAGGCGCAGACATCAGCAATATTTATTTCATTACTACTTGCAACTACTTCAAACAAAATATACGAGAATACATATTTATTCCTCGCGTCAAGCCCAAAATGCAAGCGGAAGCTGATGATCAAAAAGATCCAGTCCGACTTAATTCCGAGGAAGAAGTGCATATATATATATATATATGGGAAATGCCAAAGGATCGAAGTTGCCCTTTAATTGAAGAGAAAATCGCCCTTAAGAAGGCGATTCAAGAGCATCGAAAAGGGTTAAAACACACATGAAGAAACCACACCATCAGCAAGCTGCTAGCAGACAGTACGAACGACCACCCCACCCCACGCCACCCGAGGCCACCACTACTTGAGATGGGAAGCATGCAATTTGGTGCCATCAGAGGGAGGTGGGACGTTGGCCGAGAGGACCCAAAGCTACGTTAGGATGGGTCGATATTGGTGCAGTTGCTAGCAAGAGGGGTTGATCATTCAGCTTGGATTGGGTTGTTAAAGGATTTGCTTGGTCGTGCGGATCACAATAAAAAATCGACATGAATTATTGAGTATATAGGCCTGTATTCACTTTTTTCAAAGGAAGCAAAAATAAAGTAGGAAGGAATAAAAACAAAAAGAGGGAGATGGGAGAGGCTACAAATTAGTTGCGAGTAGTGGTTTCAGCATCTTCCATGGGATATGCCATTGAACGGATCATCGATGGACCTGATCTCCTCCTTTGCACCACATCCCATGACAACTCTCCTTCCCAAGCCTTATAGATTTTATATCGTCCGTTTGTCACACTGAACTTTTTGTTGCCCTATCCAATGAGGAGACCTTTTCTTGTCCTCCGGCAATGAGAGCTATATTTGTGCCATGCTAGCTAGCTGACAATTTTGGGTCGAGGAGATAGAAGCCAGTTATGCTTAATTAATTTATTCGTTGGAAAAGTACTAGTTCTGATCTTGACATCCCCGACACCTATTTTTTAGTACTCAATTAAAAAAAAAAATTGAAATTATCGGTCAAATGCTGTTGTTGAATGTTCCAACTCCTAACAGAAGTCTTATCCACATTGTAACTCATATTACTGGCCGGACGTTAATCGCAGCCGTTAGATTCCAGTTTTGATCAGCATGACGGTACAGAATTGTCATGCTACGTATACAAAACACTGATCTTTGGTGCCACCTAACCTTCTGATTGCATAATGCCTTTGATCGATAGAGGTGATTTGCACTTTGATGAGTCAAATTAATTAGACTAACTTAAGTAATGGATTATGGGTGAAGCAATGCTCATTCAGTTTTTTTTTTTTTTTTTTTGTTTCCCATTTAGGAGAATTGTCCATTTTTTTTTCGAGTTGATGCATGGTATTTTCCCCTATATTTATGTAGTTTAGGACATTAATCTTTTGAAGTGACCGCTAGAAATGTACTCAGAATAATGGAGGAAGGGAAGAAAGAGCAAATTAAGCTCGATCTGTTGAGAAAGGTTTTATGGGAAAATGGTGAAGCAAAAATGAGGGAGAATCGGGTCACATAATGGGTACAGATAAGGAAGCTTTGGAGGAATATTATTTGATACCAAAACTAACAATATGCTTTTTCCACTAACGTTTCCAACATCAACTACAGTACTGTGAGTACCACTAGGAAGATATGTTGCATTATGCATTATAAGAATATTGGATATGGTTTTCCTGACCTACGCATGTGGTCGGTCTTTAAGTGCTTTACATTTTACTGATAGCTACTGTACCAAAGGACGTAATTGAAGGATAGACGTTTAATACGAATATGAAATTTGATATTCGATTTTTGTTGCATTACTTAACAAAACCTTGCGAATATATGAATATAAATTTTTAGCTCCTGGCTACTCCATTTTTCAACATCAAACACAGTAGATAAGGCAAAACAAAAACAACAAAAAAAAAATTCATTATTTCTAAATTCTTTAGCTCGATATCTTGTACATCATTTCAATCAAATAACCTTCATCATTTACAGGCTTCAGCTGGGATGTATTGTTCTCCTTAAATTACTATAATTTAGAGTCTTGAATTGTTGATTAGGAATTGTGTTGCAGGTCAAAATATTCGTGGAAAAGCAAACCTGAGAAGAAGTACATGAAAAAATTGGTAGCTAACGACTAACGTAATGAGTTTGATGAGAGCCACCTTTTCAGATTCTTGGCTCTCTTCAGCTTCATCACAAGTTCCTCGCACTGAGCTTCTACCTCAGCGTATTTAAGGCTCATGTGAAGGTAGCGCTCACGAATGTCTAATAACTCTGCCTCTAGTGATGATTTTGTGCGTCCGCTACTTTCTTTTGTCACTATTTCATCTTCATCTGTGGATTTTCGAGGAGCCTTTGCTTGGCGGCTATGGCCCTCAGGCTCAGCCAGCAGCCTGCAGTGGTAGGTAATAAATGTAGAGAAATTCTGTTATGACTACTGAAAACAAATTCAGGCATCTCAAGGCATCTCAACTACTGAAAACAATATTTGTGTTCTCTTAAATTGGTTGTGAAAAAGTGGTAGCTAATTACCTTACACACCTAGAGGAGGGTGAATAGGTGTTTAACAGAAACAATGGCAGTTTAAAAATTTAATCAACATAAACAAGTAATTAATGAAGAAATCAAGACACAGATTTTGGTCACGAAGTGGAAACTCATCTAAAGAACCTCTTCAAAATCTAAAACCACTCCGGGTGTAAGACACCACCTCTAATTCATTATAAAAACTTTAGTTTGTTACAACCAACTTAGAAACACTCACAAACCCATTGTAGCAGCTAAACTTGGCTTGCAACACCACGAGTGACCCACTCGATCTCTACACGCATGTAGTGCCGGAACTCCGACCTTTCTATAGCTTCTCACAAGAATATCTTGATTTCTTCATCCAAGCAACTTGAAGAACTCTTCCAGCTTGATGAACACGTCTACTCCAATGGACTCACTAAAGATTTGAATGTGTGTTATGGTGGAGTAAAATAATTCAAGAGAGAATGATCTTTGAATCAATGGAAGAGTTTCTCTCAAGGGATGAAATGGGGCTCCTTTGGCTTTTGCTCTGTTTTTCTCCACACTGCAGCAGATGACTTAAAGATGTTTTTATAGGTCTTCTGCTGAAACGGCGCTCAAACCCTAAAGAAATTCGTTTAACATGAATTTCGCTCGAGCGGGATATCGAGCGAGGGTCGAGTGACCATTCTAGGTCAATCTCGCTTGAGTGCCATGTCGAGCGAGAGTCGAGCGAAGTCTCTGTCTGGACTTCGCTTGAGCGCGGTGTCGAGCGACTGTTGAGCGAGATCACTGTGTTTGGTTTTTCTCGAGCCATTTTGATCATCTTCATGTTTACTCTATCCACCATTAGTTACAACTCAATTATATTAGGTTTTTCACTAGAAAATTGCCAACTACCAAATTTTACATCAACAATCTCTCCCTTTGGCATTTCTGTGACAAAACCTCTAACCAATACATTGGACCTAATCCTATCACACATAAACAACAAGACTTCCACATGTAGGTTTAGTCTTGGCAAGTGAAGTATCTGCACACTTAACAAACATGTAAACATACCAAAAGAAAAACACTTGCAAGGAATTTAACAGATGAACTCAAAAGTAAAAACAATTTTGCCACAAAGATTTAACAATAAACCTTCAATAGCAATTAGTCCAACAAAGAATACATCAAGAGTTTAATCACACAACAAAACTAAATACATCAAGCTACTAGGTACTCCCCCTACAAAGTAGCTTAGCTCCCCCTAAATGTAGCTTAGCTCCCCCTAAATTCTAGCTACTCCCCCTAAGATCACTCATCCTTTTTGTCACAAATGGTAAGGGGTCTCAATCATCATCAGTCTCTTCCTCCTCAGCAAGAAGACGCTGAACTTGAGTGCCAAGCTCAATCACCTGAGTGTCAAGCTCAATCACCTGAGTGTCAAGTGTGTCAAACCGAGCATTAATATGAGTATCCAATCGAGTAACCTGAGTCTCAAGGCTGTTAAGTCAGTTATCAATGCGGGTGTCCATGCTGGTCACGAACTGCTGAATGCTAATCAAAAAATCCAGTAGAGTCTGCATGGTTGGTTCTGTAGCTAGTGGCATCAGACCAGAGCTAAAAGGACCCGAGCTGGACTCAGGAGCGTGAGGAATAGGTCCGCTCTGGGTAAGATGTGCAGGAGGGGGTTTAGCACTAGGAAGATGCGCCTGACTTAGCTGCATGGTCTTCCAGCCAAACGGTGTCTTAAGACTCACTCTAGGCTCCTGGGAAGGGATGGACACTGACTGAGACAAGGCTATCCTCGTAATGAGACGGGCAAGAGGAAGACCAATTCGAAAGTTTGACGACATATGGGTCTCAATCATGACCCAACAGAGAAGACTGCCTAAATCGATAGCGACATCCATGAGCAGGGCATGTAGGAGAAGGGCACGATCCGGACCAATGTCACTATAATGACCAGTAGGGTATATGTTAGTCAGAACAATCCGACTCACAATTTGGTATGCATGGGGAAACGACTTGGTCGCTAAAGGAGGGACCCCAGTCCAAGTCATAGGAGTCTTGGTAAGAAAACGACCCAAATCAAGTCTGCTGGGGGCTAGGGTATAGAGATAGGGGTAAATAGGATTAGTGACTCGAGGTACCCCTAGCGAATCTGCCACAAGATTGGGAGTCACCCGGAAGGTGATATTCTGAAGATCCACTTGAAAGGATCCCTCTGAAATGTCATGCATGTTAGAGTAGAACTCCCTTACCAACTCCACCGAGGGAGCGGGATGACCAGTGGTTAAAGCAAGCCACTGGTGCGACTCAAAGATTTGAGGGACAATGGGATAAGTATCCCGAAACTCATCGAGAAGAACTTCACGTTCCACAAGAAGGGAGCGATGAGAAAAATTCTGTGTGTAGAGTTCCTCAGCTTGGGGACTGTGGAAGTAAGTCCGAGAGGTAGATGGGGCAGTGCGAGGACGAACACGCTGAGATGCCATGGCAGCTGTAAACGGACCAAGTACAGACAGTGAGGCATATATGACATGATGAGGTGTTGCATATGGATGTCCAAAATGCCTAAAATGCCCGATATGCCTAAAATGCCTAACATGCCTAATTTGCCTAAAATGCCTAAAATGTGACCCAACAATGTTCTAAACAAGGTGTGCATACTATGAATGAGGCCTAAATTTTGTCTAAATGATCAATGCACCAAAAGAGAGACAAAATGGAACACAAATTTTCATTGAGGCATTTCATCGAACAGGTGGTGTGCATGCTGTGCAATCATGGGTTTAACACCCAATTAATTATCCCATCCCTCCCTAAATACAACAACACTCTAATAGGATCATCCATAACAAGAATGAACCTTCAGGTTTCTTAAAAACAAGAGAACCCGAAAACACTATAATCCAAACACAACCCAACATTTTCCCTATGAATGGAATGAGACACGGAAATAAATGGAAGAAGAAATGGAGAGAAGAAAGCTTACCGTGAATGGGATGCTTTTTCTTGATTAAAATGGAGAGAGTATGGCGTGGATTGAGTGTTTGAGAGGAGAGAAATGTTAGAGAGAGGTTTCAAATGGTAACCAGCGAATTTGGCTTATCGCGCGATGCAGAGTGCAATATAGGAGTTTTTCGCTCGAGCGAAATTTTATGGTCGAGCGAGGTGTCGAGCGAGATTCCAATTTTTGCCCAGATTCAGACTAACACTCACATGAGTGACTTCAAACTTCAGTGGGGACAATTTAAAAACATCCATAGCATAGCAAATGTAAAATAATATCATATTCTTAAATACCACGCAAGTATAAAAACTGTATGTCACAATTAATATGAATATGCGTGTTTAGACAGTGCCCTTGCTCAATCAAGAAATTCTAACCGAGAGATGTGAGTGGGGTTGGGCTGAACAAGAAACCATAGGTGCTTGGGAGACCCTTTAAAGTGCAGAAAGTCAAACCCAATGCTGCTAGGACCTAATTTCTTGTGTCTAATAGAACCAGATTCAGGATTTGTATTGTGGCCCCCCCCCTTTTTTTTTTAATACAACGATAGAGCCTCTTCATTTTCTTTCCTTTTGAGATACAAAAGTTCTTACACAGGTCATCTAGCCCGAGATCAATTCTAAACACTCGTAAGGCTCCCTTACACTTTTGATTGCCTCCCCAAAGTCTCACATAAGGTCAAATGTCAAGAGATTGAGCTAGGCGTGCAGTGTATGCGGCAAAACGCATATTAAAAGTGACACACATCTTACACATTTGCAACATAAGCCTATGATACAATTTTCACAAGACACATGCTTGAAAGTGTACTATCTAGTAGTAAGGCCAGGTATCACATCTAAGGAAGGGCAAGTGAGTCAGAGGAAAGACAAAAAGAGAATAATGACAAGTAAAATAACAAGGCATGAGATAAAAAAAA
Organism: Platycarya longipes; assembly: GCA_036559045.1. Taxonomy (NCBI): domain Eukaryota; kingdom Viridiplantae; phylum Streptophyta; class Magnoliopsida; order Fagales; family Juglandaceae; genus Platycarya; species Platycarya longipes. The sequence continues at coordinate 352,117 of CM071798.1, forward strand.
ATGAAATGCATGCAATGTATGAAATGCATGTTACACCTCTTGTGTTAAGGCACAAATACCAATAGCCTTTCTAAGACACTCAAAACAAAGACCGTCTAATGGTTTGGTAAAAAGATAGGCTAATTGATGTTTGGTGGGAATGTACTCAAGAGTAATTACGTGTGTTTCCACAAGTTCCCGAATGAGATGATGCTTAATGTCAATATGCTTGGTCCTAGAGTGTTGGACAGGATTTTTAGAGATGTTGAAGGCACTGGTATTATCACAATAGATGCTCATCACACCTTGAGTAATGTCATAGTCACGAATCATTTGTTTCATCCACAGTAATTAAGTACAACAACTCCCAGCAGTAATGTATTCAGTCTCAGCTGTAGACAAGGAAATGGAGTTTTGTTTCTTACTCATCCAAGCAACAAGATTTGTTCCCATATAAAAACATCCACCTGAAGTGCTCTTTCTATCATTGGCATTTCCAGCCCAATCAGCATTAGAGTAGCCTGCAAGCTCAGTATTAGAATCTCTGGAGTACCAAATTCCATAATTCACTGTAGCATTCACATAACGCAGTATGCGTTTGACAGCCACAAGATGAGATTCTTTGGGGTTTGCTTGGAATCTAGCACAAACACCAACACTGAAAGCAATGTCAGGTCTACTAGCAGTGAGATATAGTAGACTCCCAATCATGCTTCTGTACAAAGATTGCTCAACCCCCTTTCCTGACACATCAGCACTAAGTTTTACACTTGTGCTCATGGGAGTTCTAGCATGGCTACTCCCATCTAATCCAAATTTTTTCAGCAAGTCCTTTGCATATTTAGACTGGGATATGAACAACTCTTCATCTAACTGTTTTACATGGAGTCCCAAGAAAAAGGTTAGCTCACCCACCATACTCATCTCAAATTCATTCTTCATTTCTTCTGCAAACTCGAGAGCTAGGTCATCAATGGATGATCCAAACATAATATTATCCACATAGATCTGAGCTACAGTTATCTCCTCACCCACTTTCCGGATAAAAAGTGTCCTATCAACACTTCCTCGCAGAAACTTGTGCTCCAAAAGATACGAAGTTAGCCTCTCATACCAGGCTCTAGGAACTTGTTTCAAACCATACAGGGCTTTCTTCAACCTGTAGACATGATTAGGATATTTTGGATCCTCGAAACCTTTTGGTTGCTCAACATACACTTCTTCTTGAAGGATTCCATTTAGGAAGACACTCTTTACATCCATTTGATAGAATTTGAAACACATATGGCAAGCAACACTCAATAATATTCGGATTGACTCAAGCCTTGCCACCGGTGCAAATGTCTCATCAAAGTCTATTCCTTCCATTTGGGCATAACCTTGTGCCACCAATCTTGCCTTATTCCGTACAATCATTCCATTTTCATCAGATTTGTTCTTGAAAATCTATTTGGTACCTACAACATTGTGCTTTTCAGGCCTTGGGACCAAGTACCACACATCATTTCTCACAAATTGATTAATTTCTTCATGCATGACATTTGTCCAATTCTCATCTTTTAAGGCTTCTTCCACCCTTTTTGGTTCAATTTGAGAGATGTAACATGAGTGAACTAGTTGACTTATCACTTTCTTCCTCAATTTTCATCCCCTCATTTACATTCTCAATTATGTTATCTTAAGGATGATTTAGCTTCACTCTCGAAGAGGGCTTCTTGTGAATATGAACTTTTTCAGTTGATGAGGTTTCTTGATCTTCATTAAGTTCAATAGAGTTCTCTTCAGTTTCACTCGGTGTGTCAATTAGATCTTGATTCAACTCCTCTTCAGGAGTATCATCTATAACCACATTGATGGATTCCATGACAGTTTAAGTGCGTAGATTGTAACATATGTAAGCACGACTGTTTCTGGAATAACCAAGGAATATTCCCTCATCACTCTTTGGGTCAAACTTACCCAGATTTTCCCTATCTCTCAAAATGTAACACTTGCTCCCCGAACACCCTGAAGTACTTCACATTTGGTTTCTTTCCTTTCCACAGCTCATATGGTGTTTGAGAAGTGTTAGGTCGAGGGTAGACTCTATTCACAATGTGACATACTGTGTTCACGGCTTCACCCCAAAAATGAGCAGAAACATTTTTGGTATGCATCATGACCCGAGCCATTTCCTGGATGACCCGATTTTTCCTTTCAACAACTCCATTTTGCTGTGGAGTAATAGGAGCAGAGAATTCTTGACGGATGTCTTCTTCATCACAGAATCTATCTAAACTTGAGTTATCAAATTCTCGTCCATGGTCGCTCCTGATTCTGACAACAGAGTTCCCTTGTTCATTTTGAAGCTTCTTACACAAACTCCTTATCACATTTGGAGCCTCACCATTTTCCCTCAAAAACTCTACCCAAGAGTATCTGGTAAAATCATCTACCACCACTAGTATATATTTCTTTCCCCCAGACTTTCAGTCCTAGAGGGTCCCATAAGATCAATGTGTAACAACTCTAAGGGTCGTTTGGTCAGGATATCTGTTGTGTTCATGTGGGCTATGCGAACTTGTTTTCCCACTTGATATGATCCACAAACAGATGTCTCCACTTTACCAAGTTCGGGCAATCCTATCACCATTTCTTTCTTAGCAATCTTAGACAAATTTCTGTGATTCACATACCCAAGTCTTTGATGCCAGAGAGTAGTGGCCTCACTTTTAGTACTATTGCAGTTGTACTGTGAAGTGGGAGCGACACCATAGCAATTGTCAGAGGTCCTGATTCCTTGCATCAAGCATTGTCCATTGTTATCAGAAACAATGCATATATCTTTTGAGAACCGAACTTCAGCACCATTATCACACATTTGGCTTATGCTAAGAAGATTTGCTTTTAATCCGTCAACATATAGAACTTCTCTCAATGCCAGTAATCCAGTAATGTTAATTTTACCTTTCCCAATTATGTTCGTTTTTCCACCATCTCCAAATGTCACTGTCCCACATTTGTACTCTTCAACCGTCTTAAAAAGAGTTCTATCACCGGACATATGTCGAGAACATCCACTATCAAGATACCACAGTAAATTGTTCTGGGTCTTCAAGGCAATGTGAGCAATGTGACATATGTCTTTTTCCTCCTTCTTGACCCACACTCTTTTGATTTTTGGAGAGTTGACTTGCACAGTCTTCTGGGTACTTGTCAAGTTGTCTATCTTAACATTTAGACGATTATTTTGTCTAGTGAGAACCATGACTTGATCCCACAGATTTATATGATCTCCTCTTGGTTGTCTCCCTTTATTTCTCACAGAGAGCTTCTTAAGCTCATAGTAATTTGGCCGGATGTGACTATACTTGCCACAATTATGACAAATGTGGTATTCTTTGTGAGTTTGTTGTTTCCTGAAAATCAAGTCATCCTTAGGAGCTTTTCTGGTGAGTCTTTTAAATTTCAAACAATCTGTTTTTTCACATGACCCAACTTCCCACAGTGATGACACACGGGTCTCGTGTTGTGAGCTTTTTGTTTCTCTTGAGATGAAACAAACTTTTGGGCATGTATAGCTTTCTTTCCCTTTGCTAATGAGTGATTCTTATTGTGAGAGGACTCACGAATAACTGTTGTTTTCACCATGCTGTTTAAAGGAGTTTTCGAGCTCGTACCCACTTCTAACTTTCCTCCAACATATCCTATTCCACTCTTGTCTCCTCAGGACTTTCCAAGAGTTAGGATTTTGTCCAGATTCTATTTTCCAGTGGAAAAGGCTCGCAATCTTCCGTTCAGCTGGGTTAACTCATTTTCCTTAGTTTTTACAGCATCTTCCAAAGACTCATTTTTCTTTTGTAATTGATCAGTCAAGATATAGGCTTCATTCAGTTTGCCTTGAAGCTCATCATTTTCTTGTTTGCACAGACTTATCTTTTCAATCTGTGCTTTGTTGACTTTTTTCAATTTTACGCACTCCTTGTAAAGTTTCTCATAGATTTCTTGTAGCTGATTTTCACACTTGGACTCATCTTCAGGTATGTTACAATCATCAGAAGCTTGTTCACTGCATTGATCTATGTCTCCAACAGAAGATGTAAAAGCTATGTAGTTGAGATTCCTTTTGGGAGTGGAGTTGCCAGATGAGTCACTTGATTCGGACTCACTTTCACTTAGAGAAGCAATCTTTGTCTTTTCTTTGCTCCTTTTATAATTTGCACACCCCGAGCAAATGTGACCAAATCCATGACATTCATGACATTGTACTTGTTTCTTGTCCTTGTTAGCCCTATTGTAATTGTTGGAGACTCTTTCCTTGTTCTCTGAGCTTGACCCCTCATTATATCTCCCAAACTTCTTCTTCCCTGATCTTTGACTCCTGTGCTTTCTAGCTACAAACATTTTTCTGAACTTCTTAGCATAAAATGCTATTTTTCTGTCACTCATTGCTAATTCATCGAATGACTCATCTGAGTCCTCTTGAATTGTATTAAGAGCAATGGACTTGCTCTTCTTATCCAACGGCAGAGTATGTTCATAAGTTTGCAGGGAACCCACCAGCTCCTCTATTCTCATGACGTCTAAGTTTTTGTTTTCCTCAATTGCAATGACCTTGGGACGAAATCTCTCAGGAAGAGATCTAAGAACTTTTCTCACAACTCTATTTTCTGCAATTTTGTCTCCCAAGTTGAACCGAGAGTTTACAATGTCATTCAATCTTGCATAAAAGACATCAAATGTTTCATCCTCCTTCATTCTAATTTCCTCAAAGCTGGTGGTAAGCATTTGGAGTTTAGAATTCTTTATAGCCCTAGTTCCCTCGTGAGTGACCTCAAGAATGTCCCAAGCCTCTTTGCTTGTATTACACATGGAGATTCGTTTGAACTCCTCCTGGGACACAGCCATGAAAATTGCATTTAGGCCTCTACTATTCCAGTTAATTTCACTCAACTCATCCTTTGAGTAGTTGTCCACGTCTGTGGGAACTTCTACTCCATCAATAATAGTGACGGGCTCTTTCCATCCTCTTATCAAGGACACCCACACACGTTCATCTATAGACTTAAGAAAAGCTCGCATTCGAACTTTCCAATAAGCATAGTTGCTACCATCAAAATATGGTGGTGATGAGAGGGATTGAGACCTATCCATTTTGACCACCAAAGCAGTATCACACTCAGGAAATTAATCCTAACGGAGTGTACCCTCTCTAATACCAATTGAAAAAGTTGTAGCTAATTACCTTACACACCTAGAGGGGGGGTAAATAGGTGTTTAACAGAAATAATGGCAGTTTAAAATTTTAATCAACATAAACAAGTAATCAATGAAGAAATCAACACACAGATTTTGGTCACGAAGTGGAAACTCATTTGAAGAACCTCTTCAAAATCTAAAACCACTCCGAGTATAAGACACCACCTCTAATCCACTATAAAAACTTTAGTTTGTTACAACCAATTTGGAAACACTCACAAACCCATTGTAGCAGCTAAACTTGGCTTGCAGCACCGCGAGTGACCCACTCGATCTCTACACGCATGTAGTGCCGGAACTCTGACCTTTCTATAGCTTCTCACAAGAACATCTTGATTTCTTCATCCAAGCAACTTGAAGAACTCTTCCAGCTTAATGAACACGTCCACTCCAATGGACTCACTAAAGATTTGAATGTGTGTTATGGTGGAGTAAAATAATCCAAGAGAGAATGATCTTTGAATCAATGGAAGAGTTTCTCTCAAGGGATGAAATGGGGCTCCTTTGGCTTTTGCTCTGTTTTTCTCCACACTGCAGCAGAGGACTTAAAGATGTTTTTATAGGCCTCCTACTGAAACGGCGCTCAAACCCTAGAGAAATTCGTTTAACATGAATTTCGCTCGAGCGGGATATCGAGCGAGGGTCGAGCGACTGTTCTAGGTCAATCTCGCTCGAGCGCCATGTCGAGCGAGAGTCGAGCGAAGTCTCTGTCTGGACTTCGCTCGAGCGCGGTGTCGAGCAACTGTTGAGCGAGATCACTATGTTTGGTTTTTCTCGAGCCATTTTGATCCTCTTCATGTTTACACTGTCCACCATTAGTTACAACTCAATTATATTAGGTTTTTCACTAGAAAATTGCCAACTACCAAATTTTACATCAACAATCTCCCCCTTTAGCATTTCTGTGACAAAACCTCTAACCAATACATTGGACCTAATCCTATACACATAAACAACAGGACTTGCACATGTAGAGGATCAAAATGGAAACCCTTTTCTTGTTGCACCCTTTGGACAAAGATTATTTGCACTACAAATCACTAAAAGCATATAAAGAGGATGTTAAGCATAAACTATAAGCACGTATATGTCTTTTGAAGGCATTGTGCTCCACTTACCTGTCAATCTGAGCTTTATATACTTTATTTTCTTCCATAGCCTTAGCAAGTTCATTCTCAAGCAACTGAAGCTTTGAAGCCGTATTGACTCCAATAGCATGAGGACTTCCATCAAGAATTTCATTGCCACTATTATCCTTCAAAGAATTAGGAGAGAGAGAGAGAGTGAGAGAAATGACCCACACAGAAATGATTCGGTTGTAATTAGATACTACTATCATGCAAGTATCTATTAGCCATAAACGTAGTATCAATAGCTATAGCGGCAGAATTGAATTGAGTGAATATTCAGATGTCTTACCTCTCTTTAATATTGATTGCTATAAAGCTTCTTTTGATCTTTTACAAGTTCTTTTACTCCACCATTCTTCCAGGATTGGCTCCTTCTACTATCACGATGCTGACAAGAGTTCTTAATCGTTTCATTCTTCCAAATCAATGCACAAGTGATAAAGCTAACTAATTATTGTTGACTATATTAATGCGCAATTGAGGAAGAAATACTGACCTTTATGGGATTCATAGCTTCATGGACAGGAGCAACTTTGGAATCAATTTTAGAAAAGCTTGGAATCCTTTTAGTGCTGGACTGCCTCTGACCCAGCTTTCCATCCTTCATCAGCTTTAATTCATCTTCAAGTGGTTGAGCATTTTTTTGGCACTGATCTTTTTCTTCCTCAAGTAGTTGTATCTTCCACTGATACTGCCTGTTTGCCATCCTGATCTGGGTGAGCTCATTTTTTAGCTCAGCATCAACTCTGTTACACTTACCTTCATCTATTTCAGACATGGCCTCCTGCAATGTACGAATGTTTTCAACCAGCAAGTTCTTCTCTGCCTTCAAATCTTCACATTCCCCAGACATTAGTTGCAGTGATGCTTCCAGGCTCTCTTCATCAACCTTGGCTGCCTGTATCTCATTCTTGAAAGCCAAAACTTCATCAAGAAGATTTCCCATATCCTGCAACTGAACCTTCAAATCTTTAGACTCTTCCAAGAGTTGTTCCCGTGCATATTCCGAAACTGTGAGCCTTAGCTCAAGACCATTCACCGCTGTTCTAGATTTTTCTTCATCTGCTTTGCAATTCTCCAACATGTTCAACACCTTTTCATAGCTCGCCCTTAGCATTTCCTGGTTCTGTTTCGAAGCAGAAAGTTCATCCATCAGGCTTTGCAGATTTGATACAGATCCTATTCCTGTGATGTTGAGTTCATTTTCAATCCTTATCATCTTGGATTGAAATTCTCTAAGAATAGATTCTAGATTTGCTTTATCCTCACGTAAACTGGATACCTCAAGCATGGCATCAGAAGCTATTCTCTCTTTTTCTTCATGAATTGCATAAAGTTTCTTCGTTAGGTGCTCTACCTCCTGCTGAAGTGCATCTAATTCTGAAATCTGGCTCTTCTCTTTTGAGGAAATGTCTACCAGAATTGAAGAAAGACTTTCTTCTAAGCTTCCAACTCTTTGGTAGCAATCTGCAAAGTTTCTCTCCGATTCCTTCAACTTAGCCTCCAAGAAAGAACATTGCTCCTGCAGCACCGTTTCTTGCTTCCTCAACTCTCGATTTGATTTCTTAAGAGTTCTGCATTCTTCAACGAGACGCTCAGCTGTAGCTTTTAACTTTGGATTTGCACTTATAAGATATTCACGTTCTTCATTAGCTTTTGACCAGCTGTTTTGCATGTCCTGTAACTTCTCTTTCATATCTGCCTTTTCAGAATCTCTCTCAATTTTTAATTCAGAGATCTCATCCTGGAGACTCTGAACGTAAGATTTGTTATTCTCTAACTCAAATTGATTGGAGTCCTTCTCATCAGTAAAGGATCTTAGTTGATCTTCCAAACCAGATAAGAGAGTGGATAACTGCACATTTTCTCTTTTAAGCTCCGATATACAAAGCTCTAGTTCATATTTTTCATTTTGTAGCTCTCTGAAGATTTTCTTCCCAGAATCTTATTTGCAGAAACATGGGAATCCAGGCTGCTGCTAAGTGCCATCAAATCATTTCGCAAATCATTTAACCATTTAGATGTGATATCACTTTCTCTTTGCACAACTTCCATTTGTTCCTCGAGCTGGTTTTTTCATTTTGAAAGTTAAAGAGACCTTAGCCTCTAATTCATTCCGACCCTGTCCAAGTACTCCAATCTCTTCTTCTTTATACAGTAACTTAGACTTAAGTTTTGCAATTTCAGAAACTTTTTCAATTAATTTCTTACCTTGTTGAATGACTTTAAGATGCAATCCCATATTCAAACTCTTCAGTTCTTGAGTTGGAAGAATGGTATTATTATATTCAGTCTCCCTGAGGTCTTTCTTCTCATGTGGAAGATCAAAAGAAGTGTCTCCCACCATGGAATTCTTTGTTGCTTCCTTAAGCTTGAATAAAAGCTCCAGGTTTTCATCTGTCAGCTCACTGCATTCCCTTTCCAACTCCTGCACTTTTTCCTTCAAAACTCCCATTTGTCCAATCACATCTACATGAACTTCATTCAATGGTCCCATTTCTAGGAAATGTCTTCCATACTCACATAACTTTGCTCTTAAACTGACGATTTCTTCATCCTTAGCATATAACTTATCTTTGTATTCTGACTCGATTGCTAGGTGAGTTTGCTTGTTCAAACTCCCTTCATTCTTGGGGCGAGTTTTCTCCTCTGAGACCCGTTCCAGCAGTTGTACCATAACTTGCAAATTCTTCTCCGATTCCTGCAGGTGTTGCAGCTGCAGCATTAAATTTCTGTTTTCAATATCATCGAATTTTGATTGTGGTGCTGAAAGAGTTTCTATCTCAATTTTCTGGTTTTCTATGGTCACTTCTAGCTCCTGAAGAACAGAAACGAGCTCAAGGTTTGATGCTTGACTCCTCTGCAACTGCATAGCCAAATCGGCATTGGACTCATTCTGAAACTTCAATTCATCCTTCAATTCCTTTTGAATATGTGATATGCCTTCATCTTGCAATTTTGAATGCTCGTTCTCTGTTTGTTGCGGCACCACTGGCCTCTCTAATGACAATTTCAATTTTTCAACAGATTTTTTTAAACCATCAAGTTCTGCGTATGCAGCTGAAAGTTGCATGCTTAAAATCTCCTGTTTTTTGGACTGATCAGTGAATTCCTTCCTCAGTATATCCAAATCAAGCATGAGCTTGCGGGCATTCCTCTCCCACATCTTTGCTTCTGCATGAATCTCTTCGATTGTATCTTGTGCAGCTTCCATAAGGCTTTTAGAAGAACCAGAAGGATTCAAAGATGACATTACAAATTCCTGCCGATTATTCTGGGAGTGATTTCCCGACCCCTTTAGCTGTGAATTAAATGGTGAATGATCCGATTGATAAGGACCACCAGCAGTATCACTAACAAAATAACCACTATTTTCGGGGCTCATAACTTCTTCTGTTCCGATCAGACTGCCCCCATCACTACGGAAGATGAGCCGTGACATCTGGTGGCAGCGTGTAGAGGCCATCCTTAACATGATCCTGGAGGAGCACCGCCCGGGTTCGAGAATCCTTCAAAAAGAAAACAATTGCATGAAATTTAAAGTAAACAGGGTTGTCAGTGCATAATTGAGGAATAGAGAGAAGATTACAGGTTAGAGAAGGAACATGAAAAACTTTATGAAAAAGAAAGCGATGAGAGGGAGAGTATAAGAAAGAAGAACCAGTGTGATGAATTGGAAGAGTAGACCCATCACCCACACTGACCTAGTCAGGACCTTGATAACCTGCAACATCCAAATGAAGGTTAGAGAAATCCGAGATAAAATGGTTTGTAGCAGCCGTATCAAGAAACCAAGTGTTGGGCGGGGTTGGTGGGTTTAAAGTGGTGGTGTTGGTTGAAATAGAGGAGGGTGGTGGTTGCTGATAAGTATGGTCAAAACGGTAGTAACAAGTTAGGGCAAAGTGACCAGGTTTGTTACAGATTTGGCAGACGAGTCAGTTGTTAGATGGACGTTGAAAAGTCGAAGGGAATTGATGATAGTAATATTGGCAGTGAGTGAGTTGGTCAAGAGAAGAGAAAATGTCTGATGGGTGAGGCAGGATTCATGGTTTAAGAGATAACCATAAATTTGAGGGATGGTGAGGGGTTCGAGTTTGGTTGTGAGTGAGGTCACAATGGACTCGTAATCCGACCCTAGTCCAACGAGTAAATAAACTGTAAACTCGGAATCAGAAATGGGCTGCCCTGCAGCACCCAGTGTAGCAACCAGAAAGGTAGCCTTGTGGAAGTATTCTATGATTGTGTCAGAACCTTTTTTCATTGTGACTAATTGAAGCTTGGTTTGCATAACATGAGCAGTAGATTGAGCTGCAAACAAGTCATGCAAGGTGGTCCAAATTTCAAAGGAAGTTGTGCAAATCAAGACTTACGCGCAAAGTTTTGTATTCCATTTCGATAACCGTTCCAGTTGAGGTACTGGAATGGAATATTTTAGTACTAGTTCGTTTCGGTGTGCCGTTTCGGGATTAATTATATATTATAATAAATATATATAAATATAAACTAACAACTAATAGAATTAAAACATATACATGTAAGTGTGTATCATATATATGTTTACATATTGAAATAATTGAAGATTTATAAAATGATTATAAGTTGAAAAAATACAAATTTGAGTTGAGATACAAAAATAAATAAAATAAAATAAATAAATAGATAAAATATTAAAAAATAATGATATTTAAAAAAATGTATTTAAAATTATAAAGTATTTAAATATATTTTATATTCTAGAACTAATTAATTACCATCTAAATTTAAAATTTTAAAAAAATGTCATTCAAATACAAAAAAAATTACAAAAATAGTCTAAACCGGAATAAGGACCAGAATGGCTGAAATTTGGACCGGAATGGCCGGAATTCGACCGGAATGATCGGAACGGGCCGGAATTTAGATCGAAACGGAATAAAGAGGTATAGTGCACCGATTGAGGCACCAAAACAGAACATCCCGACCGTTCCGGCCGGAACGGAATGGAATTCAAAACGATGCTTACACCGACACATTGTTGGAGAGGGAAGCGTTTAAAGTAGAGACAATTAGTTGGTCTTGCAATGCCCACTTAGTGTGCTCAAGATTCATAGCATTGTTAACCATGGGAGGCGGCATAGAAATGGTGTCGTCCACATAACCAAACAGCTGATGTCCTTTGAGGAAGGGCACAATTTGTGCCTTCCATAGGAGGTAATTCCCCAAGGTAAGTTTGACGGTAATATAGTGGGTAGAAGAAGTAAGAATGGTTGGGTTGTTTGTGGGAGGGGATTTGGATGATTTATCTTTGGTAGCCATTGTAAAAGAGAAAGACATTGGTCCTAGAGGCTCTTTGATACCATGTTAAATCTTGAGAAAACAATTTCTAAGATTTGCAGAGTAGGTGTTTGTCAAAATGACAAAGCCAAAAATCAGAGAGCAAATGAAAGAACAATTCTTTTGTAATTCATTCATATTCATTACGTTACAATAATGTGTATTTATACACATCTGTGGTACAAAATAGAGAAAGTAATACAAACAAATGAACCAATGAAATACTACCACATCATGTTTTTGTTATGGAAGAAATATTATCCTTTGCGAGTGAGGTTTTGCATGATATTTTGGAATCATCTATTCGTGTGATATTGCTGGCTAACGATGCGGCATTTGGTGAAGAATTACTTGCCTCAATACGGCCATAAGGGCATGCACTTACAAGTTTTACAATAGTAGTACATTACATTCGTTGCATGTACTTTTAGTCATCTAATGTTTTAGTTTGGAACCAGCTCAAAATACGTACTTTGACATGCTCCCAAAAGATCGCAAGATCAAAAATATATATATTAATACTTGGGACTTGCAAAAGCTATCATGGCCTGATCTTAAGCTTTGATTTGTTTCGGTGATACAAATGTTGTATAGGTTCTTTCTTAATTTGAGGATGGTTCATGTGGAATCATTGAACTCACTTAAAGAGAGGGTTTAGGTCCAATTTTATTAAAGTCTTAAGCCTTAATCTTGCCTCTATATTCGTAGAGAGTGAATAGAGAAAAAAAAAATGTATGAAAGATTAAGGAAAGAGATATACTAAAAAATAATAAGATTCCTCAAGTTTCAATCAAATGCTCCGATTGGAGTTGTCTATAGTCTGATTGAGCTGAAATTTTACAGGCACGTTCACAACTCAAAACTTTACAATCTGAGCAGTGGATATCGAATTTGGAATAGTATTTCTAGTATTCTAGGTCGTGAACAGTAATACATTTTTGGTGAGATCTCTTCTAATCATACTGTTTGGTTATCAAGAAAGTATTTTTCTTGAAATCATTGTTGATTATATGCCTTTAGTACTATCTAGAGCAAGGGCTGAACCACTCACAAAGGTGAGGGGGCCATAAAGTTTTTCAAAATATTTATATAGTATATATATACAAATAATTTTTTTATATATATAATCAAAACTGCCCCTAGATTATCAAAAAATAAAATTAAAAATTGTCCCTCCAATATTCAAATCTCTAAATTTTTTTATTGAAATTAGCCTCTCAAATCTCAATACTCACCTAGTTTCACTCTGATTTTTAATTTCACTGATACCCAAATCTTTAACTTTTAAACGTTAAAAGTGCATACCAATCACTTAAAATTGATGATATATGCAAATTGTTTAACAAGTTTTATCCACGGGATTTTACTGACAAAAAATTTTCTTTCGAGAATTTAATTACAACATTATGAGCATGATGTGCTAACACATCTAGATTTTCAAGATATTTCTACATTATCAAATATTTATTATTTAATTGATAAGTTAATTCGTCTAGTATTAACTTTTCATATTTCTGCTGCTACTACTAAACGCTGCCATGAAACTTATAAAAATCATATTGCATATTCGAATGTAAATGATAATAAATTAATTTTATTACATTAAAGATGTCATTGAGCTTATTTTAAAGGAAGAATCCTAAATTAATATTTCATTTTTTTTTTGTAATAGTGTCTAGCAAATTACAAAATTTTTAATAAAGATTATCTTATAAGATTATTTATAGATATATATTTTTTATATATAATTTTATAACATATGATTTACTTTTTACATAATCACGTGTAAAAAATACATATTACTTATAGTACTTGCACATTTTTTGGCAAGTAGTTATAGTACTCACATATACCACATCAATTGCCCCCTTAAATTTCAAATCCTAATCCTGCTTCTATTAAAGAGAATATTTATGTACATAACATTATTGATAGTAAAAGCTTTAACTGGATTAGGTCCCGTAATTTTTTTCTTTGCATTGAGGGATTTTGTAAATAAAAAATTTTTAGCTCTTTGTATGTGTATAATTTTGTTTTATATTATTCTTTATTCAATTTCTTTTTAATAAATTTACACAAAGTAAGAACATTCTTATTGGATTGTCTAAAACTATCGTTCAAAAAGTAATTTGGCATTTGTTAGACAAAATTTTAGTTTTACTATTCACAAAAAATATTTTTATTCTCTTTTTTTATTTTTATTTCTCTACTTTTGATCAAATATGATCAAATTTTTTTTATAAATATATAAATTTGTACTTTTGAATGATAATTTTAGTCAATCTCATGAAAATGCTCTAAAAAATAATTATTTTTACTATTTAAATATCTTTCAAAAAAAAAATGGAGACCAAAAAAAAAGAAGAAGCAACTCCTCCTTTCAGCCGGAGATTAATTTAAAAAGATATCGAAAATATCTTAATCCAAACGATACTAGCTAGCGTGCATGCATGCGTCATGGAAAACTCTCTCATAAATGTTGGATATGATGTTGGTAAGTTACCCGTAACTCTGGTGCACGTCGCAAAGTTTATGTGCCCATGACATAGATCAGCAGTCACACGTGGATAATTCTTAGGGACCAACATAAAGTTTAATATGTAGATTAGTTTCGTCCTACGAAACAAAATAAAACATTAGTTATTCATAATATCCAATCATGCAAAAAAGTTAATAAAAAAAAGTTTCTGTTCTGTCATGTTTACCTTACACTTGTCAGAAGTTGTACCACAATGTGTGCATTTGGTCAGCTTCCACACCCATAAAATGCCACGTATACCCACTTGAACGAATTCAAACGTAAACTACTCGAAACTAATTGGAGCCAACGTGGTCATCAAATGACACCCCTTGGCCCTTTTGTGTTTCACAATATTTAAAGTCCTATTTAAATCACAACCTAATAGTACTACTGGAACACCAAATTTCAGGTCACCTACCAAATTTTCGATACATTAACAAAGAACAAATTAAGAGCTTCAACTTGCAAAAGCCATGACGATCACATCAAATTCTTCACGCTCTTTCTACACCCCACTGCTAATTTCTCTGGCTGGCATAGTCTTTACCTCTCTGGCAATTGCAGCATACCATCTCATTTTGGTACGATTTTGCCTTAGGCGTCGGCAGCATCGACAATTAGCCAGTAATAGGTGGCACTCGAACCAAAATCTACCTGCAGGGGTGGACCAAAAAGTCCTTGCCGCAATCCCAATTCTCTGTTACTCCATAAACAATGTTAAAGGTGAGTTATTTCGTGTGGATCAAAGCGAATGCGCGATTTGCTTAGGAGAATTGGAGGAGGGTGATTCAGTAAGATTGTTGCCTTATTGTAGGCATGCCTTTCATGTTCCCTGCATTGACAAATGGTTTGCCGCACATTCTAACTGCCCAATTTGCCGATCACCCATCGCCAAGGCTGCTACGCCAATAATTCTGAAAAACCGCTCACCTATAGAGATTCAGATCAATGCTCATGTTCAAGGAGGCAATGACGGTGTTAATATTAGCGCTTCCACTTTGAGGAGTGTGCAATCTGACGGTTTGCTTCGCCACTGTACGACCTCCCACGTGTTGGCCAAGGAAGGAAAGCGGACTCGACGTTTGAAAAGGTCCTTTTCGATGGGTCAATCTTATGTCGCTATAAACATACAAGAAGAACGCGAAAAAGCAGTTTCGGCTGCTTCTACTTCCACTTCCTCTTCCTCTTCCTCTTCCTCTTCTGTAAAAGATGTTCCAATGCAGAGTAGTAGTAGACCGTATAGATCTGCAACAGCATCTGTGACGCAGTTAGATGACATGTCTTCAGCGTTGTTTGGGCATTTATCACAACTCGTGTTGGGACGGAGTAGCAACGGTACACCCACTTCAATTCTTCCATACTGAGATGCCTTTGAATTAAAAGTTGAAGATGATTATGATGAAAGAGGGCGACTTCTTTTGGGAAGATGTAATACTAATAGATATGCAGGATAACTTTGTTAATTCCATTTCCCCTTTTTTTGGTTTTGGGTTCACTTGTACAATACCAACATCAGCTCAAATTCACAACATACGCTATTATCCTACTCTTTCGAACTTAAGGTTGGACCATTACAAATTCTATACTAAATAAGGTGTAAAAATGATAATTTTGATTATTTGGGTGGTCCATACAAAATCATGTATAGTTTGCAAGGCTGGCTCAACGGTAAGGTCATTTAGACCATTGTCTAAACTCCCACCCTATTTAAAGCCTTTAAAAATCAAAAAGTCATCAGGAATTTTTCTTTTTTATTATTTTGAAAAAAATAAAAAATCATGAATAAAATTTAAATAATTCTTATATTTTTAATATGTGCAAGGTCCCATAATACTAAATTTAATATTTAATACAATGAATTATTTATATTTTTAAATAATCTTTTTAATATCATACTAAATTGAAACATAAAATTTATATTAAGACCTCATTTTATATAAATTGTTATATTAAATATAAATTTAAAAATAATTTATTTAAAGATTCAAATGAATTCTCATTTTATTTCCATATAATAATTTATATTTTATTATAACTAATAATAATAATGAATGATCTACTTAAATTTTATCTTAAGCTTCAATATACATTGAGCTCGTCCTGATAGTTAATATAATAATTTGAAGAGCTAAATAATTGTTATCATGGTTTATTTAGTTATTTAAAAAAAAAAAACTTGAAATTGAAAATTATGACGTTTTTGTACTTCTTAATATATATTACAGTATGGTATGATTTGAGCATCTCAAAAGCATTTTTAATGGATTAATTAAAAGTTATTTCTAAAAAAATATAATTTTATATAAATATTAAAAAAATAAATATGACTAAATTTTTTTAATATTTATATAAAATTATATTTTTAAAAGATAAATTTTAATTAATCTATTGAGAATACTTTAAGATATATAGAATTTTCAAAGCTAAACCTCATTTCTGACATCTCCCTTCCTATTGTTTTTGCCTTTAATTTTAATGTCTCCACTCGTTAGTAATATTAGTTAGTTATCTGGATAATCTCATGTTTGCTGGATCACATCCATTTAAATAATTAAAAAAAAGTGGCACTGAGAGCATTAACCCCAACGATCTACTGATTTTCATAGAGTTGAGCTTACACTGTATCTGTTCGTTAAAAAAATCAAAGAAATTGCTTTTGTAGTATTGGGAATTGGATCTGTGCGTGCTTAATGGGCCCGAGGTTGACCTCAGGGGATCTTGGGCTTTGTAATCTGCTAACTTGACATAAATATGCATAAAATATTACAATCATAAAAATAATTTTTTTATAAATTAATATGAGTTTATATAATTTATTAGATTTATCTTATAATAAAAAAAAAAATTCTTATCTGACAAGTTATAATATGCTAAAGAATTTTATATAATCTATTTATGATTAGAGTAATTTTCATATATATATATATATATAACTTAAATAGAGAGAAAAGGGGTAACTTGGCGTCCGTGTCAGTGTGTCATGTAAAGAGGGTGTTGGCATTAATTAGAGAAGAAGAGGAAATGAGAAAGATGCAGACGCAAAAGAAAGTTATAGTTGGGATTTTAACATTGGGTCAAGCATGCACCCCGGCCGGCCCCATCATAGGTTAGATGAACCAACGGGGTTGATATGCCTAAATTCCTAATCCTATATATATAATATATTTGAGCTCCTTATCCTATATATAACCATACTTGCCACTAATTTATAATTTACTAATAATATGATGATCTGTACATCACACATATAGAAATATGTAATAATGATGATCATATAAGGCTGGCTAGCTGTTGGACGTACGCTAATTGAGTGAATTCATTAATCGGGCGACAATTGGGTAAAGTTGTTAAATCGGTATTTGTCTATAAAGGAAGCAATAATTTAATCCGTGACATATGCATTAATTTATATATATATATATATAAATATTTTGGCTGTTCCTTTTAGGCCTACTTTAGTCGAATGCTGGCGTCGGTCATGTCGTTAAGCTTTATTACTCAAATCATTGCGCTTGCCTATTTTGCTCTTTGTGCTCGTGAAAGACCCAATGTGTGATACCTGAATCTCAAATAAAATATTTTTTTAATTTCTTCATCTTTTATGGAAAAAGAATATAAGTTATGATCAGAGAGTTAAAATTTAAAATTCAAAAAAAAAAAAAAAAGGAAGAAAAATACACTATTAATTCGCACAAATAATTTCCATTAAGTTTAGACAAGCTTAATTTAAGATTAAATATCTAATTAATCCGCTCCACCTATTAAATTGTTTAGATGGTTAATTTAAATTACACAAAAAGGTAATATTAAAGGGGTATATATGTTTAGCAAAATCCTTTCTTTCTCTCACACACATAATACATAAATATATAAAGCAGTCTTGATGGAAAAAGAGAAAACTAAAATGGAAAACAGGGTACCATAATTATGGAATTGTCCGAACTTGGTAAGCAGGTACAAAGTTGATTAGGCCATCACATGTATTAAATAATAAAAAGCTGTTTTTATTTATGTAAACGGCCCATGTGGGTTGTGGGCCCTTGGGAAACTATAGAACAGACTCCACGATTACGAATACCTGCCATCTAATTTCTTAATGCCATGTACACCTTGCAACTATCAATAACAATTCTGAATTATTGCCTTCTTTACAAGAGAGAATTTGTTGTCTGGGACCCATCCCCTCCCTTCTAAAGAGAGAACTTTCTTGCATACCTTTTATTGTCTTTTGGACAACCCCCCCCCACCGAAGGCTACCCTCATGATTTTTAATTTCTCAGGACAAATAGTAACCCCCCAAATTAAGGGTAAGTATAAGGTCGTGCAAGAAAAGTTAATTTTGATGGGAGGTTGATTAAGAAAAATAAAGAATATTAGGAATATTAATTAGGATCCAAAGGGAGCCCTGTGAGGAATGCCTTTTCTTCTCCTTGCAGTAGAAGGAGGTGGAGGAGGCGTGGACGAGTAAATGTCTTCTTGTGCTCCTCCACGCAATTCTTCTTGATCTTCTCTTGTTGACATTGCTCTCCTTTGTATCATCCCTTCCCTTCTTTCCATTCCTAGCTCTTCGTTCATTGCCTCTAACTTAAAGCTTGCATCCCCATTTCTCTTTACTCCCACAAGCTAACTCATTTTTTATTTATTTATATATATATATATATATATATCAGAAAAAAAATAAAACATTATTATATCAAGAGTCGATCCAAGGTAGCATTAATTTATAATGAAAAGTAAATAATTTTCCTGAACTAATGGCGATTATAATGGTGCTTATAAATTCGTGGATCGATGGTGATAGCGATTTATATATAGGCTAATGATGATATTGATTATAAATATGTGGTTGCAGCACATGATGATGCTATGTATATATGTACATACAATATATATATATATATATATACACACAAATGGGGGAGGTTGATTAATGTCAACGTATATGAAGAATATGGTAGCTAGCTTGTAATCGTCAGCAAGGGTGTATGATAGGGATGGTGAGGGTGAGAGGTCTATGAAAGTGGGTAATAAGGCATATATAGGTGATGGGTATGAGCATAGGATGAGTTGTGAATGATGTTGATGATCGATAAGAACAATGTGATGATGAGATGAGAGATGGGAATATTTTAGAAAATCAATGCTAACCTTACAACCAAGTGAACAGAAACGAAATGGGTCCAAGAGGCTCCTCCCACAGATTTCACATATGTGGGCAACCCCTTTCGCAGCTTTTGGCTGAGGTCTCTCGTTCAGAAACATAACTCTGGCACTATTTATCACATACGTCTGAACTCCACTTATATCCAATAACTTTTGAATCTCTGAGACCCTCACCACATCATGGTATGAAGATCGCCTTATCTACCAACAAAACCAAAAATAATGATCAATAAACTAAGAACCCAAATAAAAATGAAAAAAAAAAAAAAAAGAGGAGGCCCGGCCAGATCATAAATTAAGAAGAGTTACAGAAAATGATGGAAATGTGCGGTAGCGCACGTGCTACCTGAATGACTTGATGATCCTTGTGCCGTGAAGAACGGCAATAAAAGCAAAATGCATCGGCGCCATTGCAGTCTAAACAAAACATGTTGCATTCACTCCTTGCAGCATCTCCATGGAGCCGGCACACCGAGAAAAAAGAAGTGCTCAGCAGTGGCTCTAGCCATGGGGGTACCGACATTGCGTCCTGTTAAACAAAACAAAACCAGTAATATTAATTGGAAATAAGAGAAAGGAATTATATGATACTACCCATTCACAGAGAGAGAGAGAGAGAGAGAGGTGTTATAAGGAATAATTACTATTACCCTTATCAGAGCTGGATGTGTAACGATGGATATCTGAGAGAGAATGTGATTTGCGGCTGGCCTCTGGATTCAATGGATCATGACAGAGGGAAAGAAAGAAATCAAGAGAGACTCGCAGAGATGAAAATAGTCGGAGAGAGAGAGAGAGACCCACAACTTAGACTTGAAGAACACAACTATACGCTCAAGACTAAGGGGGCAAAGTCTCGCAAACAAATGCGGCATCGCCTAGGCAGGCAAACGGCTGAGTGCAAATGTGGTGGCTGAAGTCCAACTATAGCCGTTGGATTAATAGACAGAGATAGGTGGGTTTGGCTCTTACGCTACTTTGCATCTTTTCTTGCGTCTCTACGTTGGCACGAGGTCGGCCACTTGGCTACGCATAAGCCCCAAGAGCTGTTCACTCCAAAAAGCATCCACACCCCCCTACCCTTTTTGCCACGTTTATTTACCTTCCACGCGGCAGTATCTTATTGGTCCCTTTGTACGTGGACCCCACACCCTACTCTCTGGTACTAATAAATTATATGTCGCAATATGATGTCAACAATTGGGAAATATTTTCTTCTCCTAATCCCAAGCTTGTGGAAAGTAGCTCGTGATGGTCATGACCGCCTAATTAGAAAAAGGGTAATATTATATGTACAATTTTTTTTTTATAATTTTTATTTATTGAATTATATTATAAAATGAAGTATTTATATAAAATAATATTATTTTTATAATATTATTTTATAAAAATACGGCCTCTTATTTAAAGTATAATTGTACAAGAATAATAAAAAAAAAAGTGTTGTATGTCTATCTATTCCAATCACGAATGCGCAGCTTGCTCTAATAATATATAGGTGTGCTTTTGCATGATTTTTCCTGAGCAAAATTAATTGATTGGTGACACTCCAAATTCTGAAGAAGAAGAAGTGGAAGAAGGAAAAAATATAAAGTAGAACTATGTTTATAACTAATTTAATGCATTATATTATAAGCACTTCAGAGCAGGCTATAAGCTTTTAAAACCTAAGATCATATTGACGGGCAAATGATTGAAGGGCTGTCCTTAACGCACATTAATTAAAGTATATATATATATATATATATATATATATATATATATATGATTTTAGGTAGCATGCATGTCAGGTCAAAATGAGATTAGTTTTTATGTTAAACAATGAGTCATGATCAACTATTAGACGGTCTTTTATTAATATTGTGAGCACTAATAAACATACATAAAACACTCTGAATTAATATATAAAAACTATGAAATGCAAATGCTGCCGGCTCCATTATCGGTCTTCTGTGTTATAATTAGGGGTGTTCATCCAAGTCAGGTATAGTGTTCATCCAGGTCCGGTTTAAAATTTTATTTATTTTTTAATATTTTTGAATTTTTTTTAAAAATGTTTTAAGGAAATTTTGAATTCGGGTTCCAGATTCCCAAATCCGGAACCCGGATGAACACCCCTAGTTATAATGACATCCGATCTTTCAATAAATATTGATCATGATCAGCTACCAGACGGTCTCGTTACGTTACATAATGGTAATAAAATGAAAGAAGGTAAAAGTTAAATATAATATTATTAAAATATAATATTATTTTTAGTATAATTTTAATTTAAAATTTAAAAATGTTAAAATTTTTTTATTTTGTTTGAGAGTTTGACAAAACTATAATGATTAAATAAAATGAGATATATTGTAAAAACAAATTAGGCTTTAAAGATTTCATTATTTGATGCTGAAGCATAGATTTAGATGCGATCATGGATTAAGATTAAACTACATTATCCATTTTTTTCATCCCATATTAAACATTAGATTCTATTGATCATTATTCATGGAGCTTGTGTTTTGAATGCGGCACCAAATGATAATATGGTCTTTTATTTTATTTGTAAATGATAATTTGGTCATTTAGATTTCACGTAATTAGAATTAGATAAATGCATGACACATCAATTAAGGAGCTGAATTAATGTTAATTGCTCCATAATATAATTAGTACTTCAAAAGGTATGTACCAATGGATCATAATTAAAAAAATAACTCTAGAATTGGCAATGAAATTTTGTTGTTCCTAATTTGATTTGAAGGAAGCTGGCTCTCTAAAAAAAATGAAATATCAAAGCTTATTTTTTTTTACTAATAATCAGTGAGAAAGGATATATAACACTGGCAAAGAGTGCAATAAATTCTGAGTGATACTCAATTGACATGACAGCTGCTGTGTAAGCGTTTATATTTCCTCCCTTAATTGTTATTTAAATTGTAACATCTGCTCTATATATTTAGCAATTAGCAATAAGATTAATCGCCATGCCTTGTGATTCATCCAAGCAAGCTGCACTTTCTTCCATGAAAAGGTGTTCATTAAAGCGCCAAGACTACATGCATATTAAATTATTAATTGCGAAGCCAGCTGGGTGTGGCCATAAGGTGATAAGGTGATAGATCATATAATATATTTGGAACTTAAAAGCCATCATTTTATGGGTACGTTACTAATTACTAATTAACTCTATGTAAGAAACTTATAAGTTTGAGACATGAGATCACGAGATT
Organism: Platycarya longipes; assembly: GCA_036559045.1. Lineage (NCBI taxonomy): Eukaryota > Viridiplantae > Streptophyta > Magnoliopsida > Fagales > Juglandaceae > Platycarya > Platycarya longipes. Next base: position 374,679 of record CM071798.1, read on the forward strand.
AATAAGGAAGCGATCGACTTCATCTGTGAGAATTAGGATGCGTATTGTCATAGCCCAAATATATATGAATATATATTTTAGTATAATTTCTTTTAAGACGTAGTACTGTATTATATATTTGAAATTTGTTGAATTGGTAAAAAACAGTTACTAAGAATATTATAATTGATTAGCTGTGGAGGCACAATGTGTATGTATATATTATTTAATGTTGGTCCCACAAAATGCAGCCTAATTAATAATTAAAGGCTCCAACACCTTTATGTAGGAATCAAGGCTGGCAACATGTGAATTATCATAACACGCTGTCTTTCTCCGTATTTTTCTAAGTGAAAATAGACGACGTTGGCTTTATGATTCATTCAATCATAATCTTCTGTATTACTTTTAATTATTTAAAAAAACATGCTAATCCAATCCCGAAGATTAGAGGCATCATCTATTGCTGCCACATGGCGTGCAGATCACTTTCATGATGAAGTTGAGGATGATCTAGATAATTACAATCGTTGTCATGCATGGGTAAAATTTGAATGGAGGCTATATTCTGATAAAAACATATATAAAATAATGCAAAAAGACTCTGGTCAAATTTCTAGCGGCGAAAGTCCTTTATTTTTCTCTTGAGAAAAAGTATGGTGGTACACCCTACTTCTGCCAGGGTTTTATGTCTCTTGTTGTAGGGAGTTTGCGGTGAAGGATATGATGATAGTGGAAGAAGAGAAATTAGCGCTCCATATTCCATGTTAGTCAGATGAAAGTGCAAGGAATTCGTGAAAAGCACTGCTTAATTGGCAAAGTTTCTGACTGACAAAGACTTAATAACGAAGCTTTTAGGAAAATCATGAATCAAGTATGAAGATTGGAGAGATGGGTGAAGTTTAAGGAAATGGGGGATCAGAAATTTTTAATTAAATTCCAACTAGATGACAGACAAGAACAAGATGCTCAATGGAAGGTCTTGATTTTTTGACAGAAAAACTTATTGATCACACAAGAGGTAGATGAAATTGAGTCTATCAATTCAATATAATTCAAATTTGAACCGTTTTGGGTTTTATTACACAACATGCCTCTAGAAACTATATTAGAGAAAGTAAGAGGCTGTTCTTTTGTTGAAGCTATTGGTGAGGTCATTAGGGTGGAAGCTGCTTCAGCTTGGGATAGATGCTTGAGAGTAAGGATAGCTATTGATCTACACAAGCCTTTGCTCATAGGTAAATGGCTTAATTTTGAAAGAAATCATTACTGGATTTCGTTTAAATATGAAAGATTGCAAGGTTTTGTTTTCAACGTGGAATTCTGTTCCACCAAGGAAAATAAGGTAGATGAATGAATAGGGAGGAGAAGGGATAAGAAACCAAAAATTTGGATCTTGGCTTCGAGCACAAACCAATGAACACAAACCTTTTTTAAACCAAAAAGTATGGTGGTGTTTATGAGAACAAAATAATCAATGGAGGCAAGATGAGACAACAAATGGTAGGGAAGGGGAATAGGTCATATTAGGAAAGATCGATTATATGGAGAGCCAAAAAACTGAGATGAAGGTTTTGTAAGAAATGGAAGAACAAAAAATAGGAAAGACTGTAATACGGGAGATACAAGTGGATGCTGAAAAAAGGGAGAACCTGGAGACAGATCTAATGAACTCAAACCCTTAGGAACTTTCATCCAAGGGCTTGGGATGGTGGAACAGCTGATGTGAAGAAAGCTATGAACTCACAAAAAGTCATAATTCGTCGAGGGAGCCAAGTGAATTTGTAAAAGGAAAAAATAAAAACTTTATGCAAATAGAGGAGTATCAGCCAAATATGATAAGGCCAACACAATCTGAAGTTTTGACTAAATTTAACAAAAACTATGAGAATGAGGAGTCTGTTGTAGCTTTCAAGACAACAAATGAATTAAAAGGACCTGCACCAAAGAAGTCCACTTGGAAAATAAGGGTCAGGGAAGTAGTTAGTAACTTTCAAATAGATCCTAAGATCAAGGCAACTAAGAACAATAAAAGAAATGCAAAGATTCAATTGTGTGACATGGAACAACCTGGAAAGAAACCATAAGCTGAGGTAAATGTTGAACTAAGCAATAATGAAATTGAGTTGGTGGAGGCTACATTGAAGCTCTACAAACAAAAATCATAGGCTTTAGTTGGAACTATAGAGGGCTTAGGAACTCTCATACAGTTCGAGAACTTCATCTCTAGGTGAAAACAAAGTGGCCCAAAGTAGTTTTTCTTATGGAAACTAAATGTGGTAGGAGGAAAGTGGAAGAAGTGAGTGATACACTAGGTTTTGATAAAAGTTTGTTGTGGAAAGTAAAGGACTGAGTGTAGGACTTTTTTGTGTGGAAAAGTGATCGTGATTTCTCACTAAAAACCTATTCTTAATACCATATTTCCTTGTCTTGCAAAAGGGAAGTAGTAAATGAGAATATTTTGTTAACAGGGTTTTATAGGCACCCTTCTACATCACTAAAGAGAGGAAAGTTGGCAATTGTTAAGAATGATTAACCTGGATTAAAATAAAGCTTGGATCTAGTTTGGTGATTTTAATGAAGTGTTGCACCAACACGAGAAGCACAGGGCAAACTTAAAACCTTATCAACAAATGGAAACTTTTGGGAAGTTGTGGAGTTGTGTGGACTGACTAATCTGGGATATGAAAGAATAAAGTTTACTTGGAACAATGGAAGAGAATGAACTCAATTCACTAGGGAAATACTTGGCAAGTATTTGGAAATTTAGAATTGATAAACCAGATTTCTAATCATTATATTAGTGCCCTTATTGCACATCCAACTGATCACTATCCAGTAGTTTATATCATGGGGACTGAAAGGGAAAGGAGTGCAAGAACAAGTTATTCGGATATGAGACAAGTTGGGATCAAAAAGAGGAATTTAGTGGAATAATAATAATTGGAATCATAATCAAACATGCCAGGGGTCTATTTTATAGAGAGTGTACAACAGATTACAGAAATGTAGAGACTCCTAATTGCAATGGAAGAATGATTCCCTTATAAAGCAAAGGAAATAAGCTTAGGAAAAATTAAAAATAATCTTACAGATGCAAAATGAAAATTTTGGAGATACAACAAAGGCAATAAAGCAAATCTAAAAGGAAATTGAAATACACTTAAAAAAGGAGCATGTAAGATGGATGCAACGAGCAAAGCAGACATTGCTTAAACATGGTGATAGAAATACAAAATTATTCTACAGAAGTGCAAACCAAAGGAGAACAAATAAAGAGATCCAGAGATTTGTGAGGGGAGATTGCAGTATGGCTTCCTATATGGGGGACATTTCAGAAGCTTTCAACATTCACTTTAAGAACCTATTTACAACAACACAACCAAATATGATTAATGAATGTCTGGCTCATGTAGAAAAGAAAGTTCACTACACTTGAGAGTTCACTGCACTTGAGAGAAAGACAACTTTATTTCAAATGAGTCCATTAGCAATGGAGCAGTAGGAGGAGATGTATCTAGAGTAGTCCTAGAAATTCTTAATTCAGCAAGTTACATCTTTTGTATTAATAAGACTTATATAGTACTTATTTCCAAAGTCAAAAAGCCTCAAACAATAGCTTAATTTAGACCTATATCTCTATGCAATGTTATCTACAAACTAGTTTCAAAATCCTAGCAAACAAACTCAAGATTATACTGCCTCAAATCATTTCCTCTATCCAAAGTGCTTTTGTACCATGAAAGTTAATCTTTAATAATTTAATTGTGGCTTTTAAAGCAATGCATTATATAAATTCAAGAGTGAATGGGCAGCAAGAATATATGTTTCTAAAGTTAGATATGAGTAAAGCATACGATCAAGTAAAATTGAGATTTTTGAAAGACACAATAGAGAAAATGGGATTTTGCTCAAGATGGATAAAGTTAGTGATGGATTTGTGTCTCTATTGTATCCTATTCCCTCCTTATAAATGGTGATCTTTAACCATGGTTTCAACCTTTAATAGGACTAAGACAGAGAGACTCTTTATCACCCTATCTTTTCATCATTATATTTGAAGTTTTGAGCTCCATATTAAGCCAAACTACTTCCTCCAAAGAGATTCATGGCTTTAACTTTGGTAGGAGTAAGTTAAGCATTAACTATCTAATATTTTCAAATGATAGTATATTATTTTTTGTGTGCAAATGCAATGGAATGGGCTAAAATTCTTGAATTGTTTGAACTATATGAAAAGGGATCTGAACAAAAACTCAACAAGAAAAAACCTCTATATTTTTCAGTTCAAACACTAAGAGGGAGACAAGAGAATATATTCTGGGCATGGTTGGTCTTAGAGCAACTTCAAGCTATAAAAAATATCTTGGTCTTCCTACTCTTATAGGTAGATCAAGATTTCAAACTTTTTAAGGAATCTTGGACCGAGTTAGAAGTAGAATTATAAATTGGAAAGCTAAGCTCTGATTACAAGCAGAAATGGAGATTCTATTGAAGGCTATCATTCAAGTTCTTTCCACCTACTATATGGGGGTAGTCAAACTACCCAAGTCCTTCCTAAATGAACTCAACAAAATGATGCACAAGTTTTGGTGGGGACAACAAAATGAAAATAAGACTCATTGGATTTCCTAGAAGCAAATGGAAAATGCTAAAACTGAAAGAGGTATGGGATTTTGAGATCTAGAAAGTTAAGCTCTATTAGCCAAACAAGTTTTGAGAATTTTACAAAAACCCAATTCTTTGACCTCACAGGTTTTTAAAAGGAAATATTTTCCTCAAACAGAATTCATGAAGGCAAGTGTAGGAGCAAAATCTTCATTTATTTGGTGTGGCATTTATTTAGCAAGAACTCTAATTGAAAGAAGTACCATCTGGAGGATTGCTAATGGGCATAGCACACTTATTTGGCAGGACAGATGGATAACAAGTCCATCGAGCTATATGATTCAATCTGCTACACAAATACCACCAGAGGAAGCAAATGTATTTATTCTTATCAATCATCCAGAAAAACAATGGAGAAAAAATAGCTGATAAGAGCAGAATTTGGAAAAAATAAAGCTAAAACTATCCTCAAACTCCCAATTGGTTAATCTGGTGCAAGTGACATATTAATATGGATGGGTAGAAAAGATGAGAAGTTTACTGTAAGGAGTGCCTATCACTTTCAAAAGGAACTAAATGAAATCAGTCTTGGACAATCATCTGCTACTGGTAACAAGAAGAAAGATTGGACCAAATTTTAGAACCTTAAAATTCTAAATTAATGCAACAAAACTTTTATTTGGAAAGCCTGCTTAAAGTCACTTTCCACAATGTTCAATTTGGCAAAGAGACATATATGTGATAATGCAAAATGTCCTATATGTCTAAGTGATGATGAAAGAGTAATACAAATCCTTTGAAATTGCCCATCTGCAATGGATGTTTGAACTTTGGAGTCACTCTAGACTGCAAAAAAGTGCTCTCAGATTAGAAAATTTTAGTGAATTAGTGAAGGCCTTGAGTATAAATAGTAACCAAGAAATCATGAAATTATTTGCACTAATTGCTAGAAGGATTTGGTAAAGGAGGAACAAATTCATCTTTGTGAATCAGTTCACTCACTCAAAAGTGTTGGAAAAGTTTGTAGAGAAGTCTCTTAAAGTTTTTCAAGATGCCTAACAACACACTAAGATACCTGCTCGAGAATCAACAAAATGGATAGCTAATTGGGTTCCTCCTACATATTTTATAAAATTCAATTGGGATGCTGCATTAAGTGAGGAAACAAGCAGGGTTGGATTTGGTCTAACTAGCTAATTCAAGCTAGCTGGGACATATATATACGTACTACTACTTTTTTTTTAAGTAAGCATCTAGTATTATAAAAGATAAAGTTTACTGCATAAAGTGGCACATGTACAAACCACATTACAAAAGAAGGTGGATCTTTACCACTATAAAAATTAACAAAGAGGGAGGAATTATAATAAGTGGAGTATTTTCAAATACATTTTTGGAGGCAGCCCACTGCATAATGGAACCCCCACATCAATTTTTATCTCAATGCATTTTTCAAAATTTCCATCTATGAAAGCCTTTGAGAGCAATCCTTTATATCTTGAATGAGTGGTTGCATTGTCCAGTCATGGACATAATTCGAATCTTGGACATCTTTCAGGGTATTAAGTGAGTCTTCTGCAATCACAAGTTTTTCAATTTGGACTTCTATGGCTTTTTGCATTCCTAATAGCATTGTTGCAACTTGCCTTTTTTTGGATTTTTGTTGTGGGGGTACTTGGTAATCACAAAAAGGATGGATCCAATTGATGTCCAACAAATAGTTGTTGCTATGCTTCCTCTTTGTTTGACCGCAACATCAAGATTGAGGAGGCAATGGTCCATAGGAAAAGTACCCAATGGTGTGCTGGAATTAATTTGGATATTACCCCAAGCATCACAGTATTGTTTGAATTTTTTATTTTTATTTTTTTAGTGGAAGAGACAAAAGAAGGTACATCAGGTTTAAAATCTTCATGATGGACCTTGTTTCTAAGAAACCATATACTATCCATAGCCACAATAGCAAAAATATGGAAATGATGATCCGTCTCTTTGAAAATTCCTAGAGTGCTAACTGGGTCAAAAATAGACTTAATCCACAAGCTAGTGTCATTTTGAGGACAAGAGGAAATGTTCAAAGGCCAAGGAGAATGACGCCACAAAATTCTTGTAAAATTGCAGTTTAAAAAATATGTGAGATTGAGTTTCTTCTCCAATGTTGCAAATAAGGTAGTTTATATCCTCATGATTTATCTTGACAAAATTCTTTATACAAGCACGAGTTGGAATGATATTGTCTAGAATTTTCCAACAAGGGAATTTGTGCCTATCCTGGATCTTAAGCAACTTCATTTCATTTTGTATTCCTGAAACCTTACATTGCTGCGGGAGTAATCGAGGATAAATATTAGTTGATAAATAATATTTATAGTCATAAAGCATGCAAGCGTTATGTAATCTTTTAAAAAATAAGTAAATATAAGACTCACATTAAAAAATAATAATTTTTATTAGTAGATTCCACTATTTTTTAAAATAATAATGTTGTGCTTATGCACACCACTACTGTCATTATTCTTATCTAATTAGCTAGCTAGATATGTTGTTGAAAATAATATCGAGTTAATATTATCTTAATTTGATTTTCATATTTATCAAATTAATTTGATAAATATAAAAATTAAATCAATATCATTGATTTAATATTATTTTCAACATATATATCCCTAGCTTCTTTGCCCCTATATATACATCTTTAGTTGATTTATTATGTGTGTACGATATATATGCTATAATTAGGTAATATTTGGAATTTTACTACCCAATGATTTAGGACATAAAGGACCAAAGAGAAAACTCCTTAGACTTGAACCTATATATATATATATATATTTGAGAAATAAGTTTATCATCATTCAACCATAATTATAAAGTTCTACAATGTGACCCATACAAATTGAGAAAACTTAGTTTACAAGTCAACTAATTCTCTCAGATAAAATCTGAGAGACTAAACACTGTCTCTATAAGAGGCATTTATTAAGATTTTTCCTCCAAAAAAGGAAAAACACTACAACTCTACGGGCTAAAAGCTCGAGAGACTATTTATCAAATATAGTTTTTCTCTATACAAACAATATATACAGTACCAACTAAACAACTAAACTACAAAACATAGAAATAGCCTAAAAGCCATCCGGCGATGGTGGCGCATAGACCACACGCATCACGCTAGGAGTAAAAATCTGCAAGTCTGAATAGTTCGAAGTCGTTAGATCCACATAAAGCTGCTCATGGCGGAAGAGATCTTACCAGAAAGCGAGGTGCGTCCCATAGCAACCACGTGCGTTTGGAGAATGTACCGCTCCATTCAACAACATCTTCGATCAACTACAAGATCGACGGGTGGGGAAAACGAAGATGGGGCACATGGTGGCCTTTGATCGTCGGAGCTACCTCCACCTGCAATATTCCGCTTCAAAAACGCAACACCCGAAAAATCACCTTCAAAAAAGAACAAAACATGATAGGTGGGAAACAGGAAAGAAGAAGAAAAAAAAAAAGGAAATGTAGGAGAGGACGAAGTCGTAGCTCCCCCCCGGCGCGCGCGCGAGTGAACAATGAGAGTTTTTTGCAAGGAGATTCTTTTCGCTAGAGCTTCTCTATTTCTTTTTGGCACTTGATTCTCACCCGGATGGAAACCTAAATATAATGACAATTCGCAAGGGAATTGAAACCTTAATTGCATTATTGGTTTAATTTAATGACAATTCGTGATAGGTACGCTAATCATGCATGTTGTTATCTAGTTTGGATGTGATAGCATTATTAATTTATAATATTTAAATTTTTTGAATTACAGTCAATTAGTTTTATTAATAGTATTTCGGCCCGAAACATATATACATTATATGTAATTGGAAAAAATATATATCATCTAGTCCGTGAAAATTATTTTCCACCAATTTTCAAATTTAGTTTAGAATAATAAGGAAGAATTTTATATATATGTAAAACATTAATAAACAAATAAATAAACAAGGAAAAAGGCTTTAAAATCTATATTTTTTTAGTTTTTTTAATGTAAAAAGAAAATGTTAGCTAATTAATAACAATGCACAAAGAATGAATTTCAATTTCGTCACTTCAAAACCTCATTATAATTTGGAATAGTAATACATTAATGTGTCTTCTTTTTTTAAAGAAATGTATCTTTTTAATAGCACGTTTGGATATGAACTTTATCGGAAGCAAAAGTGAAGACTTTGAGTTTTGGATGCCAATTAAAAGAACTATATTCCATTAAAAGAGATGCCAATTTGTTCTGAACATTTATATACTCTAAGGAACAATTCCCGTAAAGCTTCTTACAAGAGAAATTAACAAAATCTAGCTTGTATCGGGGATCCAATATAACTGCTATAGCCAACAACACATTGAACTCAGACCAATATTTCTCAAACTTAGTAAGAGTTTTCTCAAACATCTTCATGTAGTCGTCATCACCCATAGAATGCTGATTTACTTTAAAATAAATTAGAAACACTGCTGGAAAGTATAAATTGACTGTAGGGTATTTGGTTCCAGAAAAGTCACAAGTAGTTACATAAAAAATACTCAATAAACTTTTAATCTTCACTACTTTTTCCCACTCAGACTTAGATAGACAATACTTAAAATTGGAATTAGTCAATGCCAAATATCCGAAGGCACGACGATAGAAAATAGCACTCTCCAACATAAGATAAGTAGAATTCCATCTAGCGGGGACATCTTGTCTAAACCCTTTCTTGCTATCTAAAGACATTTGATTTGATGAATCTAAAAATTTTAATTTTCTTGATTGTGATCATTTGACATACTTGACATTTTCATGAACTTTATGCATAGCATTCTCAATCTCTTTTAACCCATCTTGTACTACTAAATTCAGAATTTGAGCACAATAACGAAAATAAAAGAACTCATCATCACAAACAATAGCTTTCTTAATGTTCAATTGAGTTTTTAACAACTCTACCAAAACATCATTAGAAGAAGCATTGTCTAAAGTCAACGAGAAAATCTTGTGTTCAATTTCCTACTCACATAGCAAATTATAAATTTTTTTCAGACAAAAATATGCCATTATGTAGTGGTGGCATGTAAGAAAAGTTCAAAATCCTTCTCTGTAGAGTCAATCTCTTATCTAAAAAATGTGATGTAATACACATATAACCATCAGTGGTTATAGAAGTTCACAAGTCAGACGTCATACTAATTCTGCCAGGAAATTCTTTTAACATGCATTTAATCCTACTTTTTTTTTCCCTCTAATGCATCTTAACCAAATATGCCTTAACAGTATTTCTAGAAATAATTGGAACGTCTAGACACAAATATTGTAATAAAGATCACACCCTCGAATATTCAACAAACCGAAAAGGCAAGTCATGCTTGACAATAGCAGCTACCAATATTTGTCTGTATTCTTCAGGGCTAAATTTAGAATTGCTTACCGAAATAGATCCACTATTTTGTCTCAAGATCAACTAACCAACATCTCGTGAACTTCTTCTAGGACACGCTTCAATGTGACGCCTCAAATTTTCGGTTCCATTTTTGCTCGATGTAAGATAAGTAACTCCACACAGCTTGTACTTGGGTCGTGGCTTCTTATCACATTGTTTCTCAGAATCAGGAATCATTTCAAAAACATTCCACACATATGACCGCTTCCTTTGTTTTGCTTTATCCTCTTTAGTTTGAAAACTTTCTTCTTCATGTTCAAACTGGTATAAATCAATAAACTCATTATTTTCACCTTCTGCCTTAATCATCTGACAATAAACAACAATAACAAAAGGTCATATGAATTACAAGTTTAGAATACAGAAAAATTTCTGTGTAGATTTGTGTATATTCAACTTTTGCTTTAAAAAAAAGGCATTAATATTTTGCTTTAACAAACTATCTCTGTACAGAAATTGTGATGATTAAGTTAGTGATAAGCAAAAACTGTGAAATTAATATAACTTATCCAACTATCCATTCCTTTACCAAGTCCTCAATGATTAAATATGTATTTCACAAAATGTAGCTATATTCCACTAATCTTACCGTTTTCCAGTGATATCAATTCTCACTTAATAAGGACCATTTCAACATAATATTACATTAATAAATAACTTGCAACATCTATAACATTAGTAGAAAAATAAGGCCCCAAATCTATTTCATATATTATTTTATAAACAACTCCAACACATGTAACGACACTATTATGACACATCTACCATTACAAACAAATTTAAATGTATACATAGGGAAATACATGTGCAAATAAAGACCCAAGCACTGAAATGCCTAAAGCTTACACAATAGAGGCGTAAGTGATAACCGTATATTGTAAGCCCCATGTGTGAGACTATAGATTTTTGCGTGTTCTTTTGATTTGGGTATTCAATACTTCTACTGATAATATTGTAATTAGTCAATTTACAAGTTTGAAAAATGAAAGGAACACGCAACTTCACATATATTATGACTTTACACTTCACAGTTCATATATAACTTCAAATAAATAGCAATTTAGAAGAACAACTCAAACAATTAATGGAAAAATAAAATATAAATATTAAATAGTAAAAATTGCTCCTAAAACATCCAAACCCTAACTCCAAGTTTCTAACAAAGTCCATTTTCAGATCAACAACGAAGCTGTTTCAACAGCTCATAATAGAAGTTACCTTGAAGAGGGGGTGGCGTGAGAATTGGGACTAGGCGATGCCGTAAAGATGAGGCTTGAGTTGCGCCGCTGTGTGGGGTGCTGACAATGACGATGAAGGGCGCGGCCTGAGAAGATTTAAAGAAATGAAAGGGGTTGAAGGAGAGATCGAAAGTTGAAGATGAGTGAGACAGGAGGGAGATCCCGTTATGACCCGTTAAGAAGTCGTGTCTTAACGAGTTGACATGTTTTGATACGAAACTCGTTAAGTCTTAGTCTTAACCCGTTTTTATCGTGTCATGTTCGGTTTGGATTAACGGGTCGTGTCATATATTGCCACTCTTAATTTTTTGAACAAAAATAATAAATACACAATATACTTTACATAACACATTTTATAATAAGTACTAAATAAAAGGTGATTCTATAAAGTATTATATTTGTATAAAATATTTTATAAAATTACTACTCATTTAACATTTGTTGTAAAATATGTTGTATAATTATGTTATGTGTATCAGTTTTCTTTTATAAAATCCTAAGACAAATCCAAGAAAGTTATTAGTCTTTTGGGCCATGGAATGTTCTACTTCAGTGAATAAGAGTCTTGTTTAAATTGAGAGTTGAAATGAGATAAATTGATATAAATTTTAAGAATTGAATAAAATATTATTAAAATATTATTTTTTAATATTATTATTTATTTTAAAATTTGAAAAAATTAAATTAAAATTTAAAAAATTTGAATTATTTATTATATTTTATATAGAAATTTGAAAAAAATATAATAATAAAATTGAAATGAGATAAATTGAGATGATCTCAACTTTCAATCCAAACCAATTTATGCTTAATCCAAAACTCAAGCTTTTAGAAAATAAATAAAATACACGATAAAAAAAAAGAATTGGAAGAGGGAAAAATAACTTTTAAGCCTTCTTTGGCTATATTGATACATATGAGATAAGAATAAAAATTTATAAATAGTAGAGAGATAGATTGTAAATATTAATAAAATAGTATGAGTTAATATGTTTTATGAAATTTTGAGTAAGATAAGTAATGCATATATAAAAATTATAGTAAATTCATAAATTAATGTGTTTTTATATAATTTATTAGATCTATTTTACGATAAAAATAACTTTAAAATTTGGTGGACTAAGTCATGTTAGTTTGTTAATTTACTTTTAAATAAGCTCTTGTAAATAAAGTAATTCTTTATAAGAAATAAGAAAAAAAATGTCAAATAAAAATATTATAAAATTAAAATATAGTTATAATATTATTTTTATATTGATAGTTGAAAAAACTGAATTACTTTTTATATTTTATTTAAAAGTTTATGAAAGTTGTACGGATTAGATAAAAAAAAGTAAAAAGTATTTGTATGTAAAACCAAACGAGATATTGAAAAAGAAAACTTTGAAAAATTCTATTCATCTTTTTAACAATTCTCAATAAATTGAATCCAAGAATTAGGATAAGTTAACTTTTGTTTGTTCGCTTTGTTATTGCAAAAGTTTTGGGACTGCTAAAAGAATTCCAACAAGCCCTATAAAAATAAGAAAAATGTTAAAGGGACCAATGGTCTTCACCAATGAAAGGCATTAATAGTACATTTGTGGTATTTTTTAATACTATATAAAAATACAAAATATATATTATCAATACATTACATTTTCTTTTTTTATAATATCAGTACATTACATTGGGTCTCCCTAGAAGGATTCTAAAAATAATAGTTCTGCTATGTACAGTCGAGTACTGCAAGCGGTAAACAATCGACTAACGCCACATCAACTTGAAAAAATAAAAATATTAAAAAAAATGATAAAATAGAATGAGAAATAATAGATGCAGTTATGAAATTGTAAGTGGCGTGTAATCATTTTAGAAAAAAATAAATATATATGAACCTATATGAAAAAAGTTAATTTTCTTCTAAAGTGACTGCCCACTAATTATAACTCTACAACTGTACGTAACATTAATCAAATAGAATAAAGAAGCCAAGATACTGTAACCTCGACCTTAACCCCTTGGTCTCCATATGCACCCAATGCCTTAACCTTTTCAACCACGCGACATCCTTTCCCACCTCTCTTTCTGATGGATTAATGGCCAACCTTGTCAATATCTATTCGGAAACAGTACAAAAAGAAAAATCTAGTCATTCGAATTTGTTTGTTTTTACAAATATTTTTATCTCATTTTATTATTATTATTTTAAATTTTTTTTATATAAAATAAAATAAAAAATATAATTTTTTCAAATCTCAAAATAACTATTTCAAATTTTAAAATAAAATTAATAATTAAGAAATATTTTATAATAATATTTTATTTAATTTTTATATTATTTAATTTCTTCTTATTTAGGAAAACAAGCAGACCTAAACATCCCGAGTAAATGCGTAGGCAGCGCAATTCACAGATCCAGCAAATTAAAAACATCAATTAAAGAGGGGTAGATAGTCAAGAAGCTTCCAAGGACCAAAACCATCCCCAATTTCTTCAGCGTTGTTCGTTCCTCAAATTTGATCTGAACCCGTTTAAACCATACACGCTGCCCGATGCGAAATCTATTTTCCTTTCTTTATTTTCATTTAAAATAGTTGTGCCTTCTAAACTACGGACACCGAGTTGCGAAACCCAGAAATCTTACTCCAACAGAAAAGAGAAAATCGTTCGGATTTTTTTAATTTTATTTTCGATATCTCCATTTATTCGGCGATCGAAGCCTCTCCTCGCAATGTTCAATTTTTGGTATTGGCTTCTCTCTTTTGTTTTGCTATTTTGTTTATTTATTTTGATTTTTACCTCTCTTCCTTATATTGTTTTTTTTTTGGTTTCACAGATTAGGGCTTTTTTCAAATATCCAATAGATTCATTTATTTCGCTTCGTTTGATTAAGTTTCTGGCCCCTCTTTCGTTTAACTTCGTTGCTCAGAAGCTTAAATTTTGCTGCTTATTTTTCAGGTTTCTTATAAACTAAACTGTTATATTTTAACTCAATTTTGTATGTCAAGATTTGCAGATCATTTCTGGTTTTCAATCTTAATGTTATTGGCGAACCTAGATCGAATGATTAGTATTTTATTGATTGTCAAAGGGTGTTTTTAGAACTATTTTTAACGCGGCTTACTAAACTTTGTAGCGACCGGATAGTGGCCGACACTGCGGAGTTAGAAGCTAAATAATACATTTTGTTGTAATGGTAATGTTTTATGATGCAAAAGGCTCAATCAGATTTATGTTTTCTAAATGCTACAGTTTATGTCGTTACGGGTCTTTAGGGTCCATATGTCCTGATTATGGTTATATGTTGTGGAGGGTATGGATATTTTTCGACATGTTAAAGAGTTTGTTTGTTTATTGTTTTTCTCTCTTTTGGTTGCATTCTTGTAAAACTAGATTAAATAAGAGTCTTTCTTTGGGCGTTGTTAATACACTGTAATGTCAGGCATTTTCTTGTTGTCTTGCCTCAAAATGGGTATCAAAAAGAGCTGAAGCTCTAAAAAGTCATTAGTGTTGTAGTTCTAGAAGAAGACGATGCTGTGTTATTGATGGGTCTTCCTGCTTGTTATGAGAAGTGCTATACACCATCCTCTTTGCCATCATCTTTCTAACTCATCTAATGTGGCATTTTATGAGTAGAAAATTATTTGCATTTATTACCATCCAATCATTAGTTGCCACATAAGGGAATGTCGATTAAGGGGATGGTGGGTAGAATTGTTTGCTTGTTATATATGCTTGATCCGAACATTTTGCAAATAAGAACACAAATCATACGCCATTGGCAGTTTTCCTCTTGATCTGAAAATGTATATTGTCTTGCTTCCATTTAATAAGAATAAAGCTTGTTTCTTTAGTTGTATCTTATTTATGTAGAGGTCAAACTGTCTATTCCTGCAGGGGATCTCAGGATCAACAGTCCCAGTCACGTCCACAGGGTGATTCTTCTCACTCCTGGTATCCTCCGTCTGCAGTTAGCTCCCCGAGTTCTTCTCGTCCAGGTACACCAGGTAGCACCTCCTCTGGAAGCTTCAGTTCACATAGGCCTACTGACAGGCCACAATTGCCATCACATGTGTCGCCTGCTGAAGCTGCGGGCATTATTGCTGTTGTGAAGGATAAAAGGCATGTTCTGGGTATTTTAAGCTACTATTTGTTTCATATGTTCTATGTTACGTTATATACCCATCTCATTGAAAGTACTTTTACCATTTGAAACATGGTGGCTTTTGGACTATACCAAGGACACTGCTCTTTATACTTTTTACTTTGATTAGTTTATACTTTATTGAATAAAAGGAATCTTGTAAGGATGCATCTTTGGCTCGTCAAGTATCACAATGTCAATTCATCCAAATTTCAATTACATATATGGTGTAGGAAGCTAAAACCATATGCCAATGGGTTTCTGCTTCTTGTGTTTTGTCATTGCCCATTAAGTTTTATCTGCATAAGGCATGTGTTTTTTAAAGGTTGTAGTCCAATGCATTATTTCAAAGTGTGAATTATCTTTTGGCCAAATAATAAGATTCTTGCTAGTTTTTTTTGGTTAATTGTTTTTACTGAAAATTTGAATTAAGTATGTGCTTGAAGTACATTTATTTAATTTTTGGCACCAGGTGTTGGGACAAAGTCCTGACAACTTGAAGTACATTTATTTGATGAATATTTCTCTTAGTTACTTCAGTAGATCACATAAAGATGGTTAACTCAATTGACTCATCAAAAAGTTTTATTCTTAGATTTATAACTCCAGTTCAATAGTTTCTGTTCTTTCCTTATTTTCTTGATAAATTTTTTTAGTGTTGATGAGTTGCGGAAGCTTTTATCGGACAAGGATGCATACCATCAATTTTTGCTTTCACTAGATCAAGTGAAAACTCAAAACAATGTAAGTTGTGGGCTATGCTTGTTAATCGTATAAATGTTCTTATATGTAGTTCTCTCATATCTCACAAATCCTCTCAGATTTAAAATTTTTGCATTTATGTGCTCTAGTTTGCAGCTAAAAGCTTCTAGTTAAGTATTTGGAACTGCAATAATTTACCATGGCTATTAAAAGAAATGTGTTCCTGTGGTGATTAATGAGAACTGTTAGTCCTTTGCACATTCCCCCGACACCATGTAAACATCAGGGGCTTATCCGGATAATTGGCTTGCCCATACCACTAGTTTTCGCTTTGATGAAACCTGCCAGTCTGCATGAGCAGAGATGTACTCTTTATGCAGGTAGTGGGATCATGCATACTCATGGGATGGCTTTTATTTATTTTTGGTGTAATTTATAACAATTCTATCGCATCCCAGATCCATATAGAGATTTCCGACACCAATATCAATATGATTTTTTGGGTCGCAGTCCCTTTGTCAAATTTTGGGACTTCTGTTTACTGGTATAACCATTTGTTTTTCTTCAAATGAAACTGATCTTTTATTTTTTGATAAGTAAAAGTATTATATATATATATATATATATATATCAATAAGAGTAACCAAGTACATTGGATGTATTCAAGAAAATACCTAGCCCATACTAGAGAGAATCTAATGACCTAAATGAAACTGATCTTTATCCACTTTTTTCAAAGGGCTTGCACAAGGCTTACACACTCTATAATTGCAAATATCATTTCTTATATTGAGAATGGGTTGTTCCTGTCTTGTCTTATTGGATGTTCTTGATGCGTTTGTGGACTAATTTCGTGGTTCTTTTGTTTCCGATATTTTAGTTCATCATCTCTTTCTAATCTTTTGCCCT
Organism: Platycarya longipes; assembly: GCA_036559045.1. Classification (NCBI taxonomy): domain Eukaryota; kingdom Viridiplantae; phylum Streptophyta; class Magnoliopsida; order Fagales; family Juglandaceae; genus Platycarya; species Platycarya longipes. The sequence continues at coordinate 391,691 of CM071798.1, forward strand.
CACCTGCTTTTATGGCACATCAGCTAAGAGATGAACTTTGCAAAGAAACTCTACAGCTGGCCAGTGAGTGACTTTCCTTTTCCCTCACCCGATTTATAAACCTTTAAGGGAGAGAGATCTTAAATCACCATCTTTTATATGTCAGGGGATAACCTGGAGAAGGAACCACGGATGATGGAGCTTAGAAACCAGGTGAGTACATGGTCTCATCCTTCTTTGTATTGTTTAACAATAGGGAATGGGTTGAGGAACCTTCTCTCCTTCATTTTATGTTACAGTGTAGAATAATTAGGACATCAGAGTTGGCTGCTGCTCAGGAGAAACTGAAGGAGCTCGAGAGACAAAAGGAAGAGAGTTTGAAATTCTATTCTCCTGCCTCCCTTCTCCAAAGGCTTCAAGGTATTCAATCATACTAAAAAATTGAGTTAGTCGTGAATGGGACATTGTTAGTTATCCCTTGCTCATGGCTCAAGCTCGAGGTTTTTTTTTTTTTTTTTGGTTAGACAAGCAAGAAATACCTGTAATAGAGATGTTTACCTAAGTATGTGCCTATTGTTTCAGAGGCAATGAACAAGACTGAGGAGGAATCTGAAAACCTGCAGATTCAGGTCTTAGATAGGGAGATGGAATTTGGGGCCTTCGTCCAGAAATACAAGAAGCTCCGTACTACTTACCACAGGCGAGCACTTGTACAACTTGCAGCCAAAACGTCGTCAACTGCTTGAATTGACGTGAATTGTTGTATACTTGAATATTAAGGAACATCACTTCCCGAATGTTCATTGTATGAAATTGGTAATAATTCGTTTTCATCTATACAAGTTAGTGCTATACATCATTACGCCAGCTCTTGTTGCAACGAGCCCTGCTATGTCGACTAATGTTAGATACATATATTTGCAGTTATAAATGACGCAAACATTGTATATTCCTTTTTAAAAAAATACTGTTGCCTTGAGGGCATTGTTGAATTCATCGTCACCATCCCACCTCTTAACCTGAACAATACGTTTTATAAGTATAGTCAGATAGAAACATTTATAGGAGCCAAAGCATAACATATGATAACCAAACATAAATGGATACGTGAGTTTAGAGCACTTTCAATGGAGTAGCTAGTATTTATCTATTTTAAAGAGTCAAAAATTTAATTTTTTCATTTTAACTATTCACTTTTACATTTTATCATTCATCAGTATCTATATTTTTTCTCTATATCTTTCAAAATATTTATATTTTATTTTAAAAATGTGGTCGCCGAGGCTAAAAGAGCCGTACGCTGGTGAACGGCTGGCTCGCCGGAGATGAAAATTTTAGGGAATGGTCGCTAGAGTGAGACGATGCTGGTGATGCCGGCAGTGTAGCACGTAGTGACCGGAGGTGGGTCCAACGACGCCAGTGATGCCGAAACCCATTTTCGACATTTGATCAGTGTATGGGGGATGAATGGTGCATCGCCGGAACTTGAATCGCTGGGGGATGATCGCTGGCGTGAGGCGATGCCGGTGAAACCAACGGTGTCTCTGGTGGTGGCCGGCGTTGACGCCGGTGATGTCCGAAAGCCACTGCTAAACTCCAAACTATCGAATGCGTAAAATGAGAGATTGAAAATATAATAAAAGAATATTTGAATGATGAACAGTGTTGCGCTACATGTAGCGCAAATACTGTTCATCCTTTAAAAAAAATTCTATTTAGCTATTCCAATAGAGTGAGATTTTTGCACTTTTATTTAAATTTGAGTTAAATTTTACAAAAAATACATATTTAGCTACTTTATTGGAAGTGCGCTTAGAAGTTCCCTCTGTTAGAGCATTCATAATGGGCTTAATAAATTCATTATTTAGTTAAATAATAGTTAAAAAATATTAAAAACATGCTGTAACAGCCTTAACAATTTTAGAGTTAGGCCCCGCTTGGATTCGGAGATGAGATGAGTTGAGATGAGTTTGGTTTATTTTTTAATATTATTATTATTTTGGGATTTGAAAAAGGTGTGTTGGAATTTGAAAAAGGTGTATTGGGATTTGAAAAAGGTGTATTGGGATTTGAAAAAAGTGTATAAAAATTTGTGTTTTATATAAAAAATTATAAAAATATAATGATGAAATGGAAGTGAGTTGAGATGAGCTCAACCCACTTCCGAATCCAAGCAGCCCCTTAAAATAACTTTCTTTCTTCTACTCTTCAAATATACCTAGAGATGAGAGCTCGCTAAATTAAGTTTTAGGATTAAAATATTCATAGTTTCACTTTTTGTTTTTAATTTTATTTTCCGCGCCAACCCATTTGCTTTTCATTTTACGTTTTTGTTTTGCATTCGGCCGCATCTGCGAACAAAACATCATTCCAGACTCAAACAAAGGCATTCCAGCTTTTGTTGCCATTGTTAATTCAGGTTTTTTTTTTCGTTTGTTTATTCAGAGCTTTGTTTGGTTATTGAGAAACGTACGATAGAAAGAAAAAATCATTTCGGGCAACATCTTTTGTCTTGCCGTGTGAAGCTATAGATTTGATTAATAAATGAAAAGTTCAAAATTAATATTTTAATAGAAATAATTATTAATTTGTGAAGTCTGCTATTTGATATAATAAAAAATAGGTAAATATAGAATTTCAAGCTAGAATTTAATTAAATTATAACTAGATTATTGTAAATACCCTTACTTGGATGCCAAAATAATCTTCAATTTGGACATAAGCATCTTATCCCTATCACTCCACAAAATTAAAAGACAGCTCTTATTGTAACAACTAGTCTGATGTGTTTTTATAAATAAGGTAAGATAAAATAAGATAAAAGTTAAAAATTAAATAAAATATTATTATAAAATATTTTTTAATATTAAATTTGTTTTGAGATTTGAAAAAGTTATTTTAAAATTAAAAAAAATTGAATTATTTATTTTATTTTATATATAAATTTAAAAAAATAATAATGATGAAATAAGATGAAATAAAATAAAATTATTTTACAAACCAGACAAAATCAATCAGTTATTTATTTCACATTTTAATCGTTTTCTCTTAATACATTTCCAAACAAGAAATATAACTTTGTTAATTGTTGGTCTTCGCGGGCCACTTAGATGAACATCTTTTTCCCTTTTTATTCGTCATCTAATTGCCTTTAAAAATAAAAATAAAAATAAAAAATAAAATAACTCCAAAAATTCATTCACAAAAAATAAAAGACAAGGATAACGAGATAAAATTTTCTCCTCTAAAATACCCCGGCCCATACAGGAGTCGTCCCCAACCAAATTGCGCACTACTTCATACGTGGACTGAAACGGCACCGTTTAATTAAAAGACATAAAACGCGCGTTTCACTTTTTTCTTCTGCTTCTTCCCCTTCGATATCCTTCTCTTCTTCCCTGCCTCTTCAACTTCTTCTTCCGCTTCTCCCCCTCGATTTCCTTTTCCCTTATTCTGTGCAATACGAAATCGAAGGTATCTCAAGATTTTGCCGTTGACTGAACAGTGCTGGATCTTCTGCAAGGCGCGGGATCTTCTGCAACTCGTCGATTCCGATTTCATATTAGGTAATTCCCTACTCCATCTCAGTCCTTTTTTGCATAGATTAGGCTGTGGTTTAGGATTTTTCCATGGGTTCCCTTCTCACTGAAGGAAACGGAGATATTAGACCAAAATAATAGGACCATTCTTCATCGCAATGGCCGGGATTTGAAATGAAACCCTAGCTTTTCATATGTGTTCTGTTTCCTTTATTTATGGTGTGCGTTTGGTTTGTATAGATAAGTTCTTATTTATGCCCAAATCTTTGTTCTCTCTTGTTTTGAAGTGTTTTTGTTCATTCTTGATATATTGTGTAATTTTGATTTAGGATCGAGCAAATGAAATATATAGGAAAGTAGAAGATCAAAAACCTCTGAGAGGAAGGGATCAGGATGCCATTTTGGCTGCTTGCCTTTATATTGCATGCAGTCAAGAAGACAAGCCCCGCACTGTAAAAGGTGTGGATTAATCTCTTGAGAATTTTGTATTGGTAACTTATTTCTCTGTGTATGCAAGTCTCTGAATGTGTTTTCTGATCAGACAAATAATTGAAATCTAGTCCTCGGAGAGATTGAGCCAAGGTTTTCTTCGTTTTAGCTTTGAACCGACTGACCATTTTCCTCTTCAGTTATGTGTTTTTTGGTTTATTTTTTAAATTGCCCCACGTCAGCGCGGTGCACAGAGCCTCTGCATCCGTACGCCTGTACGTAGCGGGACTCCGCGCAAAAACTAATCAATGGGAAGCAGTAAGAGCAACAAGGACAAGAAGTCTTCGTCCTCGAAGACACGCAGAAGCAGACCGCCTGAATGCTCGGAATCCGAGTCCGAGTCCCCGTCCTACGAGTCCTCTCCAGACCCGCGAAGCTCCAGAAACCGCAGGGACAGAATCGGCGGCAGAATAGGTAGGAGCTCTTCGCATAATCGGGACTCTGAAGACGAAGGTGATTCCTACGGCAGCGACGATGAACGTGGGAAAAGCAAGAGGAAGAAGAGAGCGTCCAGAAATATCACGGAAGAAGAAATCACGGAGTACTTGGCTAAGAAGGCAAAGAAGAAGGTTTGTGATTTTTGCCCGCGTCACTATTTCCGATTTCGTCGTTTTGGCCCGTTTTGATTTCTTGATTTTACCTATTCCTTCTTTTAATTGGCTAGGCAATGCGAGCTGCGAAGAAGTTGAAGGCTCAGACGGTCTCTGGTTATTCAAATGATTCGAATCCCTTTGGTGATTCCAACCTCAACGAGAAGTTAGTTCTTTATTTCTCTTGCTTTTAATTTCTTTATTTGGATACTTACCTTGCTCATGATTCCAATTGCACTCTCAACTCGATGATGATATGGTGGAAAGTTATGCTTAACGATAATCTGCAACTTTTAAACACAAGGTTCTGTGCCTGGAAACATTTTTCGGACTAACCTATCATTTTTTTTTTTTTCGAACTAACCAGTCATTTTATTAACAATGAAGAAGGAAAATAAATATTTTATGCATTTGAATTTAATTTTGATTATCCTTCTGTAAGGGCCAGGCTTCTATAGTGGAGATTGGTAGATGCAAGACTAGGAAATGTGAAATTAAATTGGGGGATCTCAATACGAATTCGAAGGTGTTTTTTAATAAAAATCTATTTGCAAACATATTTTATGACACACCCAACACATCACAGAAGTAGGCCCAACAATTATGAAACATTATTGGTGTTTAACATTTTATAAATATATTGCGTTCCATAATAAGTGGTGTGTTGACACACTAGGCTTACTAGTAGCAAAACTCGTGTTGGCGTAACTTTGACAGAGAGTTTCCAATTTTTTTCAGTGTTGGTTTTAGAGAAATGATATTTGCAGTCATAGGATGTGCAAGTCCTGCCCCCTCCCTTTGAAAAAAGTGACTAAATCTGAGACCCACATGCAGAAATCATTTTCTAATGGTGACCCCAAGGCAGCATGCAAGGCTTGTATATCCAGCATTACTCTTGATTTTATGACTATAATGGCAAAATTTGTTTACTGCAAAACGAGGAATTGTTTTTATTGTAATTATAATGTGGCAGAAGTATGGGTATGGTTGTATGTTATTGACTGTTGTTATTTATGATCCGAAAGTTTTTGTGTGGAGATTAAAATTGGTTTTCTTGTTTATCTACTTTTTCCTTCGGGTGGGCTGAAACTGCTTCTGATATGCATTTTAACCATAGGAATACAATTCATATCTTATGTGAATTGACAGCACTAGTGATCTCATACATGATGAATTGACTGTATAGATTAGTGGCAAAGATTCAGTTCTTCTGTAATGAATACATTTGACTTCATATGTTTCATCATCAGATTTGTGTGGGGTAAGAAGATTGAGCGTGATGTTTCACAAGGTGTACCGCTAGATATGTTTTCAGTCAAAGCTGAGAAAAAGAGACAGAGAGAAAGGATGGTACGAATTGTACTCCTAGTTTGCTTCAGTGTGTGTGTTTCACATTTTGATGCATTTGTTTTCTCTATGATTGTCAAGCCTTTAGTGGTCTTCGTTAAAAACTTTTTATGGTGGTGACTAGTTACCTTCCTGTCAACAATTGTTGAAATCTTTTGAATCAAAGTATTGAAGATGGGTTTTAAGCTCTTCCATCATCCTCTCGCAGTCCTCAAAATTTCTATTCTTCTTTCCCCCCAAGTACACCTCACTAGGAGTATTTAGAAGACGATAAACATGGAAGTTATAATTTGGGTTGTTAATATTTCAAGTGTCAGGGAAAAGATGAAGGAATGGTTGAAATTTTTTAGTATTGTAACTTTTTAAATACAGATTTTATTCCCACGTTTTTATAAACTTAAGGTGTAATTTTGTGCAAAATATGGATTTATAATGTATGCCTTTTCGGATGTAGATTTGCATTGTCGACGGCTGAGGGTAGATAAGTCTCAATCTTGGGTTTTGGATTTAAGATTTATTACTAAAATTTCTTGTTGAGTTGAGTAGGAATTTAGGCTGTGTTGAGCTACCTTGGTTTGGTCGAGTATTTCACAAGTGGCAGCAATCTGGAGAATGGCTCATGTATGTGTTGGTGTATTTGGCGGGAGAGAAATAATAGAGGTTTCAAGGATCGCGAGAGAGCAATTGATGAGCTTAAAGTCCCTCCATTTTTTTAAAAAAACTTGGGATCTGCTTCATGTTGATCTATGCATTGGTACTGCCATATTTTTCTATTTCACTGTTACTTTTTTATATTTACTTCAATTCTTAATGCAGGCAGAGATTGAAAAGGTGAAAAAGCGAAGGGAGGAAAGGGCTATTGAAAAAGCACAACATGAGGAAGAAATGGTACAAACAATTGGATTTCATTATACCTCAAGAGTTTTCTTCTCAAATTTATTGGCAGATTGAATTTATGTGTCTTGTTTCTTCTTTACTTAAACTTGCTTGACGTTCAGGTGTGATAAAGTTTAGTAATTCTTTTGTTTCTGCAGGCAATGTTAGCCAGAGAACGTGCCCGGGCTGAATTCCAGGACTGGGAGAAGAAGGAAGAAGAGGTGTGGTGCTGAGTTGTCATCAGTATTTTTTACCTTGTCCTTCCTTTTCCATATTTGTATGATCTTGCTTCCATTTTCCATATGAGTGAAACATTTTCATCTACAGTTTCATTTTGATCAAAGCAAAGTAAGGTCCGAGATTAGATTGTGTGAGGGGCGTACCAAGCCTATTGATATTCTCTACAATCAACTCGATTGCTCAGATGATTTTGATATAGAAATAAATGAACCATACATGGTTTTCAAGGTAAATATTCCCTTTTGTTCTGAGGTTCCAGTTTTTTCTGTGTAGGATTGTTTGCTGGAAGGGAACTCTTCTTTTTGATAGTTTTTTGTATCTCTTCTTGTTATTAATTACAAGCAGTAAGTCTCAAATTACTTTTTTTTATATTATCTATATTTACTATTGAAATTGGCATTTGACATCTATGATGGTGCAGGGCCTGACAGTAAAAGAAATGGAAGAGCTTCGTGATGACATCAAAATGCATCTGGACTTGGACAGGGCAACACCAACACATGTAGGGTACTGGGAGGTATCATTCTGTTCCCTTTGCTGTGCCTGTTTAGTGGCTTTCCAGTCCTTAAGAGTGTGTTTGAATAACTTTTCCAATATAACTTTTGATTCTTTTTCATCTTTCCAATCAAGACCGTCCTTGTATGTTTAAAAATCTGCGTTCACATGATGTGGAAAAATTTCGTGTCAAGTCATGTGTGCCTTGTTTTTTCAGTGCTCTCCTGTCATAGGGCTTGCAGATATGTCACAGTAAGCCCAGAGGTTGGGGCCTTGAGGCTTGGCAGGTTTTAGAATACTCTAGGACTTCATTTGGTAGGGTGATGATGATGGAAAAGGATACTCTGATGAAGTAGTATCTGCTTCTATTGGCGTGATAATTGAATTTCCATGCATGATTGACTTGATTATTGGCATTGTTTCTGATGGAAATTATCCATTAGGCCATTGCTCAAATGCAAAAGTTAGAAGAATATGGCTTTAAAAGACCTATGTAGGGATTTTTATATTTGGTTGGGCAATTGGGAAATGTCTGATATGTGCAATTGAACAGGCACTTTTGGTGGTCTGTGACTGGGAGCTAGCTGAAGCTCAGAAAAAGGATGCGCTGGATCGTGCTAGGGTTCGTGGGGAAGAACCTCCTGTTGAGTTGCTTGCTGAAGAGAGGGGTTTGCATTCCAGTATTGAAGCAGATGTCAAGAGTCTCTTGGAAGGAAAGACTTATGTGGAACTTGAGGCATTACAGTCCCAGATTGAGTCACAGATGCGTTCTGGGACGGCTAAGGTAGTTGAGTACTGGGAGGCTGTTCTTAAACGCCTTCATATATACAAGGCTAAGGTATCTATCATCAGACCACCTTCAATGTTTTTGTACCTTTTATAAGATACAAGTTCAACCTTACTGGTTGTTTGCTGCATATTCAGGCTTGTTTGAAGGAAATTCATGCTAAAATGTTGCGCAAGCATCTGCAACACCTTGAACAACCTTTGGAGGATGAAAATAAATCAGAATCTGATCCTGATTTAGGACTGAAAGAGGACAACACTGAGCATGATGTTGATGGTACGCACATGATGTCATTTGTCTCCATTTACATATGCTATTGCTCCTGCTATGGAGGACTCACGATTTTTCCTGCATAGATGCTCAAGCGGTCTCTCCAGAACCCATGAAGGAAGAGACTTATGAGGATGAACAAGAGGCTGGTTCATTTTCCCCAGAACTGTTGCATGGTGATGATAATGAAGATGCAATTGACCCTGAAGAGGACAGGGTTACGCTTGTAAGTTTACTCGGGCAATGCAGTCATTATTCATTTTTGAGCCAGTGACTCAAAATCAGCCCCCAAAAAAAAAAAATTGCATGTTAGAATGTCTATAGAACAATTTACTTTTTTAGTGCATGCAAGTAAATTTCTTCTTTGAGGCAACCAAATAAATGATTCGGTAAATTCACAGGAACTGAAACGTATGGCTGTTGTAAAAGAACAACAAAGGCGAATTCAAGAAGCTTTGGCATCAAAGCCAGCCCCACCCGAAGATAATTTTGAGCTGAAGGCCATGAAAGTTATGGGAGCCACTGAGGAAGGGGATGCAGTTTTTGGATCTGGCGCTGAGGTGAACCTGGACTCTCAGGTGGCTTTTGATCTGGCAATTCTTCCCTCCTTCTTTACCTTAATATTGTAAAAACCTTGAAGAAAATGAAGACCTATTTGACCACATTACCCTCATTTCTCATATGAAGCTTGTGATCTTATATTATGGATGCAGGTGTATTGGTGGCATGACAAGTACCGACCAAGGAAGCCAAAATATTTCAATCGTGTCCACACCGGATATGAGTGGAATAAGTACAATCAGACTCACTACGATCACGACAACCCACCTCCCAAGATTGTGCAAGGCTATAAATTTAATATCTTCTATCCAGACCTTGTTGACAAGACAAAGGCTCCAGTTTACACTCTTGAGAAGGATGGGAGCAATGGTGAGACATGTATTATAAGGTTCCATGCAGGGCCACCTTATGAGGACATCGTAAGTTTTCTTGTTCTTGATCTGGTGATTTACATTATTGTTGTAAATCCGTGGATGATGATTGTTTTATATGCTTATTACACTGAGTCTTCAAATCATATTGCAGGCCTTTCGGATTGTAGACAAGGAATGGGAATATTCTCATAAGAAGGGCTTTAAATGCACATTTGAACGTGGGATTTTGCATGTATATTTCAACTTTAAACGCTACCGCTATCGTAGGTGACGTGTGGCTAGTCGTGTGGCCAGTTTTGCTACTTTTTCATTTGATGCTTCAAAACTGCCTGTGGTGAGACTCCATGGAGATTTCTCTTATGTACTTTCGAGTTTAAGTAATCAGTCATCCATTAGTGTTATGGAAACCTTTCCATCACTTTGCATGTTACATAATGGTCTTTGTTGTAATATTTTTATACTTATTACGAGATTATCTTTTTGGTTAATAAATTGTAGTAAAAAAAAAAAAAAAAAGTTGACTATAGTCGTAAGGCCTTATTTGAGTAATATGCCCATGGACTTAAGGACGTTATTTAGAATATTTGGATGTAAGCAATGGATGTTATTTAGAAAAATGAAAACTTTACGCCATGATCTCTTTCTATTTCTATTTCACTACTAGAAGGTGGTTTTAAATTTGGTTTTTGAATTTATTTCATCTCATTAATATAACTTTTTTAAATTTTTATACAAAATATAATAAATCATTTAACTTTTTTAAATCTTAAAACACTCATAATATTAAAGAGTAAAATTCTATCAATATTTTGTTCAACTCATCTTTATTTGATTCGGCTCATCATTTCGACATCCAAATGCATTTAAAAGAAATTAACTAATGATTCAAAGATCATAAAAGTAGTACATTTTACATAGTAGAAATGGAAGTGTGTAATTAGCATTACTCTTTGAAATGCCTTCATCTTAAAATATTGACATTCGCTTGAAAAAACTTGTGTTGACTGATTTCGTGCGTTTATATGCTTACCGTAAAAATTGTCGTCCCGCAGCCTGGAGCAAGAGATGGAGCTCCCTTTCTCCTCTCCCCAGCGTCTCCTCTTGAAATGCTTCTCTTTTATTTTTATTTATTTTTATCTCATTTTATCTTATCTTTTAATCCAAAATGAAAATGGAGCAATGTATCAGAAATTTAAGGTGTCACCTTTTGGATTTTCCAGGCTCTATAATTGATTATAATTGTTTGTTTTGGCACATTATTGCGGTGATGACGGCCTGAGCCTTCTATAATTTGGAAGCCTTAAGCACTTGTGTAGAAGACGACGTGCCGTTTGGAACCCGACCAAACATACATTGAAAAATATGTATCTCTGTCGCTTGCTGCTTAATTGAATTGCTTTCTTGTCCGTTTAGCAATGGATGTATGCCAAAGCTACCGAAACTTTCATGTCAAATTATAATGTTTTCAACTTTTCTTACTTTCAACTCAAGACACGTTCTTTAAGGAGCTGCTGCATATGTTAACGTAAACCAAGTTTTTTGTCTTGAAAAGTGATATAATTACATAATATATTTTATAATAAATTTTAAATAAAAAATAATTTTATAAAATATTTTATACACATAATTCTTTATATAATCATCCTTTAGTTAGTATATTATTATAAAATATATTATATAATTGTATTGTGTACATATAATTTTCCTTTTGTGTTTGCGCAACTTGTAACAAGAAGTTTGACAAGGAGCTGCTGCCAGGCCACTTTAGCCGCCCGCGTACGGAGGACCTTTGCTTTGGGTTTTATAGGTAGGAAATGAGGTATTTTATTGGCGCTGCAGAGTAGTAAGATGAATTGCCAATTAAATTTTTACACGTTTAAGTTTACGCAACCTGTCTTCTTATCTGGGTCCCTCTAGCGGGAGATTGGAGAACCGTAGAAGTTTAAAATATTGAAATAAGAGTAATGATAGTTATAAATTTTAAATAGATAATAAAATAATTATATAAAAATAATTTTAGAAATTAATATTAATTAATTAATTAATGTTAAATTATAAGTTATTTTTATTGTAAAACAAATTTAATGAATTATATAAAATTATCAATTTATAAAATTAATTTTATGTAATTTTTTTGTAGTTTTGGTATTCTTAAATATTAAATTTTATTAATAAATAATAATTATATATATATTTTTAAATGAACTCTACTTTTTTATAAAGATTTGTGAGATTTTTCTCTTTAGAATTTGTAGGACCAATTGTTTCTCACGAAATAATGAAATAACGTGGTATCTTATCTGGCATCTTTACAAATTACACGTTTATGTTTGCAAAGCCATTTCTTTGGCATTAATGAATGAATTTAAAGAGAATACGAACGAGATAATTGCATATTGGGTGACGCTGGGGACCGGCTGCCCCAGCGTCAAAAGCAGCCCACGTCAAATGTGTAATAAATATAATAAAAAAATAAAAAATATGTAATAAAATAAAAAATATAATTAAAAATATAATAAAAAATAAAGATATAATAAAAAATAATAAAAAAATAAAATAAAAATAATTTTTTTTAAAAATTCGATCCTCATCTGAAACGAAACCTCCACAAAAAATGATGGTCTGCTTTTTATGGGTCGGTCGGACCGAACCAAAAAAAGTCAAAAGGAAAAGCAAAAGCAAAATAAAACTCGAACTCACCAACACCTCCATATATAATATTCAATTCTAATATCCAGTACTCTCTCTCAATATTAATCAAAGGTTTGAAGAGATTGTTTATTTGAGCTTGTAACTCCTTAATCATATTATATATAAAGAGAGAGAGAGAGAGAATTATTTGGTAAATGGAGGCTGTCCTTCGGCTCTCACCGTATCAGTCACCTCTCATCCTCCTCAAGCGTTTGGAATCGGTCCCACCTACATCCAATGTCGCCGGCCTCTGCAACCATTCTAATATCAGAGAGGACTTTTCTCTCTATCCTTCCTTCTCCGCCATCCTCAACCAACCTACACCTAAGATTTCCTCGTCGGCCGTTACCTCCCGCCACAACCTCCTACCGCTCTCCACCCAACCCTCCTCGTCTCCTTCCCTGATAATAAAAGTATCGCCCAATTCCCTTCAGTACCCGCCCGGCTTCCTCGGGGCCTCGTTACCGGACCGTCCTATTCCCAACGACTCTGACAGTGACAACATTATCAATGCCATGGGATACCTTAGGAACATACTTTCTTCCAAGGTCTACGATGTGGCCATCGAGTCGCCATTGCAGCTCGCGCCCAAGCTCTCGAAGCGCCTCGGCGTCACGGTTTGGCTCAAGAGGGAGGATTTACAACCCGTGAGTTCTTTTTCTTCTTTTCTTTTAACTTGTTTTCTAATCTCAAATTCCTCTCTGTGTTATAGCTTTTGTTTTGTGCATGGTGTAGTTTGTGTTTAGAGGAAAATTCATGACTAGGTCTAGCTCTGTGTTTCTTGCTCATGATTAATTTTCTTGCTCTGGGTTTGTAGGTTTTCTCGTTCAAGCTGCGTGGGGCCTATAATATGATGGCAAAAATTCCCAAAGAACGGTTGGGTAGAGGAGTTATCTGCTCATCAGCTGGAAATCATGCTCAAGGGGTTGCATTAGCTGCCAAGAGACTCGGTTGCAATGCAGTCACTGTTATGCCCATTAATACACCAGAAATCAAGGTGCATGTGGCTTTTTTTTTAGTGTTTCCTTAGAAGAAAAGAGGCCAAACAGAAACTTAGTTAACAAAAAATGATAAGAAAAAAGGGGCCTAACCTAACTTCTTGACCTTGTGGGTGCGGTCATGAGTGCATACTCAATCTGGGTACTGCATGCATGCGTAATATATCAATAAAAAGACCGCTAATTAATAAAACAGTTGGTTTCTTTATGGTACAGTGGCAAACTGTTGAAAGACTGGGTGCAACAATTGTTCTTGTGGGGGATTCTTATGATGAGGCACAAGCATATGCCAGAAAACGAGCCGAAGAGGAGGGCCGTACATTCATACCTTCTTTTGATCACCCAGATGTCATAATGGGACAGGGAACCGTTGGAATGGAAATTGTGCGTCAAACAAATGGCCCATTGCATGCAATCTTTGTGCCTGTTGGGGGCGGTGGGCTAATAGCTGGTATTGCTGCTTATGTCAAGAGGATTTTTCCAGAGGTATATTATATGTTGATCATCATGTTTACGTATTCACCTGATCAATTCTAGTTTTTAATTTTTATTTGGTACTACATCTTCTAAGACGTTCTCCTAGTCCTTGATGGAATCAAATATTGCTACTTCCATTTTTCAGCCACTCCCAAACTCAGCTGTTGTTGTCCGCGCGCCTGTGATGGTTTTGATGCAAGTACAATATGTTCTTAACGTGTTTCTTAATCTATATATAATGTAATACATCAAGGATACTTTTCTGATATACCTTAATTACACAGGTAAAGATTATCGGGGTGGAGCCCTCTGACGCAAATGCAATGGCTGTGTCATTACATCTTGGACAAAGGGTGATGTTGGATCAAGTTGGAGCTTTTGCAGATGGTGTAGCTGTCAAAGAAGTTGGTGAAGAAACTTTCCGCATATGCAAGGAATTGGTAGATGGCGTAGTTCTTGTAAGCCGTGATGCAATCTGTGCCTCAATAAAGGTGATCAGTCTAGTTTCTTGTTAATTTTAAAGTTTGTTTACAAGAAGCTTCTTTGTTTCTAAGTTTTTGCTTTTTCATCTCTCTGTGAAACCAAGACTCTGACTGTTTCAACTGCATTTCCTATCCCTTGGAGTAGAGCTTTAATTCTCAAAATAATAGATCGTGTAGGGTGTCAGTTCTTGGGATTTATAATATTGTTACGTCCCCTGCATGTTGCAGGACATGTTTGAGGAAAAAAGAAGCATTTTAGAACCAGCAGGTGCCCTTGCTCTAGCTGGAGCTGAAGCGTACTGCAAGTATTATGGCCTCAAGGGCGAAAATGTTGTAGCAATAACTAGTGGAGCAAACATGAACTTCGATCAACTGAGGATGGTGACTGAACTGGCTAATGAAGGCCGGCGACAAGAGGCCGTGCCTCAAACTGTTATGCCAGAGGAACCAGCTGGAAGCTTCAGACGATTTTTTGAATTGGTGGGCCTAGATTTAATCAAATTTTCTAACCGATCGAACGGCTTCTTGTTCGTCGCATGTAACAAATGACTGAGTTGTCAGGTGGGACCGATTAATATCACTGAATTCAAATATAAGTGGACAAATTGAAATAGAATGGGTTTTCTTTTTTTTTTGTTTTTTGGTTATTGTTGCGTTTGTAAGTTGTCGGACTTGAAAAAAAGGGCGCCAAATTTAATCCGGTATTGAATGTCAATTTAGTACTACGCACCCACGGTGACTCATGTAGTCTGTTCAGTTCATAAAGATTATTTGGTTGTTGAACAGGCAGTAAGTAGTAGCACGTAGTACATGTAGTACACAACGATTGATAAAAGAGGTTTGTTAATTGTCATAAATGATTGATGCTTCCTATTTAGTACATGTCCGATCCAGACTTGCATTTGAAACTAGCGCCATATCAGTCCACTGCAAACATTCATTCATTATATAAAGTTATAAACGAAAGGAAGACATGATTTTGTGCAATTCAAGGCACGCTACAAGGTGCAAGAGCCACAGACCCTTTTCCTTAAGCACTATTAGAACTGAAGTGTCTTAAATCCTTGACAAACTCGTGAGCATTAATAAAAAGAGGACGCTCTTGATGAGACCATTAATACAAAGGACAAAATTCATAAGCTCCGTGGGTGTGCCAGAGTACGCGCGTGCCACCAATAACTGGAATCTGTAGAAGGTTTGTTAAAACCTTGAGAAAAGGTTGAAGGCTTGAAGTGCCGAGAAGGATTTTGTATTATTTTATAATAGCAGATTTTACAAGGCAATATATATATATATATAATACAACATAAATTACAGATTCCTATGATAATGCTAGACCATATACGAGGTGAGGTAGCTATAGTTATACAAGGAAACATTGACTAAGTCTTGCCAAAGCCTTACCATAATCAAACAGCTTTATTGGGAACCATACCCTCCCCTATAGTTTAGTGACTCTGATCGTGGACTTCCCCTTCTTAAATTCTCCTCCAGTACCTGCGTTCTCTCTCTCTCTCTCTCATTGTTGGAATAAGGGAACGATCGAAATGGGATTCTCAACTAGTAGTCTCTTGGGTTCAATTCTTCTTGTGCTGATTTTCTCTGTTGTTCATGGGGATCCTCTTGTTCCCGCACTCTGCATATTTGGGGATTCTGTGGTTGATGTTGGAAATAATAACAACCTAGTTACGCCGGTGAAGTCAAATTTTCTTCCTTATGGCAGGGACTTTGTTACTCACAAACCCACTGGAAGGTTCTGCAATGGAAAGCTTGCCACAGATTTCACAGGTAACATCTCTGAAGACGGCCGCCTTATTTCTTCTTCTTAATTTGTACAGTTGCAGTACTAATGAAGTAGCTTCTATATATATATATATATATATTAATATAATGGATTGCCTGATTGATTGCATGACAGCCGAGTCCCTTGGGTTCACTTCATACCCACCAGCTTACCTGAGCCCAGATGCCACAGGGAAGAACCTCTTGACGGGAGCCAACTTTGCCTCCGGTTCTTCCGGTTATTATGACAGGACAGCCCACTTATATGTAAACATTATGATCACGTACAACTGATCTTTAACTATTAATGCATGCACAGTTGAATGATTTTTTTGTTCATTAATAATTATATATGTGGTTTTAATGTAGGGTGCCATTTCATTGCCTCAGCAGTTGAGTTATTACAGAGAATACCAAGCGAAAGTTGTGAACATGGTTGGAGATTCGAAAGCCAAATCCATATTCGCTGGTGCAATCCACCTGCTGAGTGCAGGAAGTAGTGATTTCCTTCAGAACTACTACATCAATCCCCTCCTCAACGCAGCTTACTCACACGATCGATTCTCAGATATCCTCCTCAGATCCTACTCTACTTTCATTCAGGTCCAAATTCTCTACATTACAAGTTAATTCCAATATAATATTAATTAACTATATACATATCATGTATAGGATATGTTTGTTTACTTGTTTGCATACACCGCAAGCATGCATGGTGTCCCAGACTTCTATCTGTAGCCTAGGCTAAGGATCATTAAGGAACAGAGTGCATGGTGGTTGTGAGTGTACTAGATTCTTGGTAGGGAAGAGGAGAAAAGAGTGAAGGAGGGGAGAGCCAAGGAGCTGGTTCACAAATAAAAAATAAGGGTTGTCCAGAAGGAAAAATATATAGAAAAGAAAAAGAAAACAGAGAATTAGAATATATTAGGCTTCCACAACGGCGGAACTACGTTCAACGTGGGCCCCACATTTTTTCGTAAATTCTAAATCTTCTCTAATTTGTTTTTCATAATTTTATGATCTAAATAGAAAAAGGACCCCTTAAAAATTCCTCGCATTCCAATTTTTCAAGAACTTCTAAGTAGAAATGTATCTCTCCAATTTTTTTCATAGTTTCAAAATTCTCTATAATTTTTATATTATCTCCACCAAATTATTTTAAAATTAAGTTTGTTAGAAATAATAAACTTCTCAATATTCAATATTGATCCCAATTTTCTTTTTATTCTATAATATTTAGTTTTCACTGGTAAATTAGCTTCTATATTAGAATGAAAGATTGGCTTCTAAACAATTGTTTGGCGATTTTAATGAAAAAAAATTATAAATATTTCATTACAAAAATAATAATAGATGAATTTTATTTTATAAAATAATATTGTTGGAAATCTGAAACAAATGTTAAGTTGCCTTTTTAAGATTCTATTTTTACATGCATATAGCAAATTATTGAAATCTGATTTTTATATATAGTTATGCTCATGGGATTTTTTTTGTGAAATCAAGATTAAGATTTATTTCTTTTTATTTTTTGTAAATGATCGAGTCATACAATAGAAAAGTTAGCCCCGCTGAAAAAATTTTGGTTACGTTCAACTGAGGCTTCAACCATACAATACAAAACCTCATTTCCAAAGAGCAAAATGCACAATTAGATTCCAGTTCATAAATCTTGAATTTACATTATATATATAAAAGCTAAAATAAGTTTGATATGGAAGCTGGGAATTAAATGAGTAGTAGTAGTTAATTTGTTGTTATAAGTTTGATCCATAAAACAAAATATAGTTCATGCAATCTTAAAGAAGCATAATATATATATTTTGACAGAATCTGTACGAACTGGGAGCAAGGAAGATTGGCGTGACATGCCTACCCCCAACTGGGTGTTTGCCGGCGGCCATCACAATATTTGGCGCCGGAAGCAATCAGTGCGTTGAAAGATTGAACAAAGACGCTATTTCTTTCAACAACAAGCTCAACACCACATCTCAAAGTTTGCAAAATAGATTTCCAGGTCTCAAAATCGTGGTCTTTGATATCTACCAGCCTTTGTTAGATATCATCACAAAACCCGCTGAGAAAGGTATATTAATTATATTACAGTACCAATTGATCTGAAAACATTGATATTAATCTCTGAATATATATATATATATATATAAAATAACAAATATCTAGTGATTAATTTTGCTCGTGTGACAGGGTTTTTTGAAGTAAGAAAAGCTTGCTGTGGGACAGGTACATTCGAATCCTCTCTGCTATGCAATAACCTGTCTCTAGGGACATGCACCAATGCTACAGGATATGTGTTTTGGGATGGATTCCATCCCTCTGAAGCCGCTAATGAGGTCTTGTCTTCTGATCTACTTTTACAAGGAGCCTCTCTTGTCTCCTGATCAACCTCTTCTATTTCAATTACAAGAGTTGACTTCTTCTTTACTCTTGTCATCTATACAGTACATTATGCATAGATATTGTTCTGTACTTGGTTTTACTTTTTGAGTGTGTTATGTATGGCTCCGTAGAGCTATATATGTGTGAGGTATGTAAAATTCCTTGGCTACACATCACGAAGAGAGGTTCACTTGATGGGATTTTGTCTTCGAGTGAAATTTTTTACATATTAGTCCTCAAATAAGATATAACTAGGGTGAGATTTTGAGAATTTAACATTCATTTCATCACGCCAAGTTGTTGTTGAAAATTAGAACACGCTAAGGAAATCGATCCCCGAAATATCTATTGATTGTAAACTGCAGCAATATGTAAGCATTCATTCCATTAAATGAAAAAGGGTCAAATTTGTTGGATGGTGATGGGAATTCAAAGCATGAGTTGCAAGAAGAATGTGAGAATTGGCGTGAGAACAAGATATAAGCAAATTAATCTATATATATTTCAAAGGGAAATACAGCTGAAATGCTATCTACAATGGTATCATTAAAACATGCAGACAAGGACTAAGCATGAGTTGTTTGAAGTATTGCATAAAAGAATACTCGGGTTTTCACTTTTCAATTAACTTGTTGGTGGGCCGTGGGATGAGTTTTCAAATTCAATTCTAGGCCTTATTTTTAAAGAAAAAAAAAAAAAAAAACTATTTTAACAACAACTGTAAATATTAAATACCTTTTCTAATTATTATATTAGATGGAACCGGAAGTCACTAACGGAAGAAGCGCGCAGTTGACAAACATCCAAGCGAAAGATCAAAGACATCATCCTAGTCCTACGAACTTTGTACTTGCCTCTGTCGAAGTTCCGGAGTCTCACGGTGAGGAGACAATGGCCACCGTGATCCAACCCACAATCACCCCCGTCGCAGCTGCCGCTTCTTTCAACACTCTTCCTCACTCCCTTCTCTTTTCCTCCCCGTCCCATAACCCCCTTTTCCAATTCCCCTATATCCAAAAACCCAAAACCACCACCTCCGCCACCAACATTCCCTTCTCTTTCTCTTTTCCAAAGCAGACCTTACCAGCAGCTTCACTCCTCCACTTACCCTACCCAATCCTTTACATCCCAGCAAATCCTTTTCTCCCCAGAGTGTTTTAGTCCTCCTCTTCTTCACCAGACAACGAAGAAGCCTCTGTTATTGACGATTTATTCAAAATGCTCCGCCTCTCGTCTCGATATGGCGACGCCCAGCTCGCCAAGGCTGTGCACGCATGCATTCTCAAGCTTGAGGAACACACTCGTGTGGGTAATGCTTTAATTGCCGCTTACCTCAAACTGGGTCTTGTTTCCGACGCTTATGGTGTTTTCTTGGGCCTTTCGTGCCCCAACGTGGTGTCTTATACCGCTTTGATATCGGGTTTTTCAAAGTCGAATAGAGAAGACGAGGCGGTGGAGCTTTTCTTTCGGATGAGGGATTCAGGTATTGAGCCTAATGAGTACAGCTTTGTTGCAATTTTGACTGCTTGTATTCGGATATTGGAGTTGCATTTGGGTTTACAAGTTCACGCTACAGTCATCAAACTTGGATATTTGGATTCTAGTTTTGTTTCGAATGCGCTAGTTGGGTTGTATGGTAAGTGTGGGTGTTTGGATTTTGCCCTTAAATTGTTGGGGGAAATGTCGCATAGGGATATTACGTCGTGGGATAGTGTTATGTCGAGTGTCGGAAAGGATTGCATGTATGATAAGACATTTGAATTGTTTGATGATATGAAGACAGATGATGGGCTTGGGGTTGACTATTTTACACTTTCAATCCTTTTGACCGCTTGTGCTGGCAATGCTTCTTTCATGAAAGGCAGAGAAGTTCATGCCTATAAAATCAAAGTTGGGTTGGAGGCCAATTTGAGTATCAGCAATGCGCTGATTGGATTCTACACCGAATGTGGGAGTGCAGAAGATGTGACGGCTTTGTTTAAGAGGATGCTCTTAGAGATATTATTACTTGGACGGAATGATTATAGCATATATGGATTTTGGCTTGGTTGATTTGGCCGTGGATATGTTTGACAAGATGCCTGAGAGGAATTCTTTTTCTTATAATGCTCTTTTGGCAGGATTCTGTCAAAATGGCAAAGGCGTTAGGGCACTGAAAGTATTTGTAAACATGGTGAAACAGAGGGTAGGGTTAACAGAATTCACTTTGACAAGCGTTCTTAATGCCTGTGGATTGCTCATGGATTGTAAAATCAGTGAACAAATTCATGGGTTCATCCTTAAGATTGAATATGGGTCAAATGCCCATATCGAAGCAGCATTGCTTGATATGTGTACAAAGTGTGGCAGATGGCACATGCCAAAAAGATGTTCAGTCGGTGGCCATTAGACCAAGAAAGCTCCATGATTAGGACTTCGATGATATGCGGTTATGCTCAAAATGGATGGCCAGATGAGGCAATTTCTTTATTCAACAGTAGTCAATCAGGAGGAACAATGGTTGTGGATGAAGTTGCATCAACATCAGTACTCGATCTCTGGAACTATAGGATGTCATCACATGGGAAAGCAAATGCACAGCCATGTTCTCAAATCTGGTTATTTTTTTTTTAATCTGATTTAAGGGTAGGAAATGCCATGATTAGCATGTATTCAAAGTGTTGGAACATGGATGATGCAATTAAAATATTCAATTATATGCCTAGACATGATACATTTTCATGGAATAGTTTGCTTGCTGGCCAGCTTCTCCACAGATGGGGTGATGAGGGCCTTGGCATACTGGTCAAAGATGAAGAAGATGGGTGTAAAACCCGACGAAATTACATTTGTTTTGATCATTTCAGCTTATCGGATCACAAACTCCGATTTAGTTGAGGATTGTCATAGTTTGTTTCTCTCAATGAAAGACATTTATGAAATCAAGCTGTCTTCGGAACATTATGCATCCTTTATCAGCGTTTTGCGTTATTGTGGTCTACTAGAAGAAGCCAAGGAAGCGATCAACAAAATGCCTTTTAAGCCAGAAGCTTTCGTTTGGCGAGCATTGCTTGATAGTTGCAAAATCCATATGAAAAAAACAATTGGAGAACGGGCCGGAAACCATATACTTGCTATGGAGCCAAAAGACCCATCAACGTACATGCTTGTATCAAATCTATATTCAGCATCTGGGAGATGGCAATGCTCTGAAATGGTGAGGGAAGAAATGAGAGAAAGGGGGTTTAGGAAACACCCAGGTCAAAGTTGGATAATTTATTAGGATAAAATACATTCGTTCTATGCAAGAGATAAATCCCATCCTTAAACCAAAGATATCTACAGTGGATTAGAAATACTAATCTTCGAATGTCTAAAAGCTGGATATGCTCCAGACACAAGCTTTGTGGTTCATGACGTGGAAGAGTATCAGAAGAAGGATTTCTTATTCTATCATAGTGCAAAACTAGCAGCAACTTGCGGGCTTCTAATGACCAAACTCGGAAAACCTATTCGGAGCGTGGAGAACATTATTCTTTGTGGAGACTGCCACACATTCTTGAAGTATGTTTCGGTTGTTACCAAAAGAGAGATATTCCTATGAGATTCTTCGGAGTTTCATTGCTTCCACGGTGGCCAGTGCTCATGTAAAGATTATTGGTGAAACCTGACTCCTCCTCCCTTATTTTGCAACCTTATTGCTAAAGAAACACTCATTTCTCTTTTTAAAAAGGCCTAATAGGAGAAGTGGGATAGCTCCTTATAAAGACAAGGATAAGTTTGTTCCTAAATCATATGAGATTTCTCAATATGCCCCCCTCATGTGTGGGCCAGTATTTCTGGTACTATTGTTGTGGGTAGGTTGCAAGAGTCCATCGTCGGTCATAGTTCAACCTAGTTTTGATACCATAAAGAAACACTCATTTCTCCCCTTAAAAGGCCTAATAGGAGGAGTAATAGGTGATTCCTACGGCAACGACGATGAACGTGGGGCAAACCAAAAGGAAGAAGAGATCGTCCAGAAATATCACGGAAGAAGAAATCACGGAGTACTTGGCTAAGAAGGCGAAGAAGAAGGTTTGTGATTTTTGCCTGCATCTCTATTTCTGCATTCGTCTTTTTGCCCTGTTTTGATTTCTTTATTTTACCTATTCGTTCTTTCTAATTGGCTAGGCAATTCGAGCTGCAAAAAAGTTGAAGGCTTAGATGGTCTTTGGTTATTCGAATGATTTGAATCCCTTCGATGATTCCAAGCTCAACGAGAAGTTAGTTCCTTTTTTCTGTTTCTTTAAGTTTCTTCATTTGTATACTTACTTTGCTCATGGTTCCAATTGAACTCTCAACTTTATGCTATAGTATAAAATTATGCTTAACGATAATCTGCAACTTTCAAGCATAAAGTTCTGTGCCTGGAAACATTTTTCGGACTAACCTCGGTCATCTTATTAACAATGAAGAAGGAAAAATAAATCTTTTTTGCATTTGAATTTAATTTTGATTATCTTTCAGTCTGGGGACAGGCTTTGATAGTGGAGATTATTAGGTCCAAGACTAGGAAATGTGAAATTAAATTGGGGGATCTCAATACGAATTCGAAGGTTTTTTTTAATAAAATTCTATTTGCAAACATATTTTATGACACGCCAACAATGAACACATCACAGAAGTAGGCCCAACAATTATGAAAAATTATTGGTGTTTAACTTTTTTATAAGTATGATGGGTTCCATAATAAGTGGTGTGTTGACACACTAGGATTACTAGCAGTAAAACTCATGTTGGGGTAAGTTTGACAGAGAGTTTCCAATTTTCTTTAGTGCCGGTTTTAGAGAAATGATATTTGCAATCTTAGGATGTGCAAGTCCCACTCACTTCCTTTGAAAAAAGTGATTAAATCTGATACCCGCATGCAAAAGTCATTTTTTAATGATGGACCAATTTTTTTTTTTTTTTTCCAAAGGTAGCATGCAAGGTTTATATACCCTAAGGATTGTATCCAGCATTACTCTTGATTTTATGACTATAATGGGAAAATTTGTTTACTGCAGAATGAGGAATTGTTTTTATTGTAATTATAATGTGGCAGAAGTATGGGCATGGTTGTATGTTATTGACTGTTGTTACTAGGATCCGAAAGTTATTCTGGAGATTAAAATTGGTTTTCTTGTTTATCTACTTTTTCTTTCGGTTGGGTTGAAACTGCTTCTGAATGCATGTTAACCATAGGAATACAATTCATATCTTATGTGAATTGACAACACTAGTGATCTCATACATGATGAATTGACTGTATAGATTAGAGGCAAAGACTCAGTTCTTGTGTAACGAATACATCTGATTTCATATGTTTGATCATCAGATTTGTGTGGAGTAAGAAGATTGAGTTTGATGTTTCCCAAGGTGTACCGCTAGATATGTTTTCAGTCAAAGCTGAGAAAAAGAGACAGAGAGAAAGGATGGTACGATTTGTACTCCAAGTTTGCTTCACTGCATGTGATTCACATATTGATGCATTTGTTTTCTTTACAATTCTCAAGCCTTTGGTGGTCTTTGTTAAGACTTTTATGGTAATTTTTTGAGTAAGTATCAGAAGGGCCATATTAGGATTTAGATGATTATTTTCTAAGTGTTCACACTTTTATTGAAGATCACAAAGGTTTACCCAAGTACATGGGATGTAGACGCGAGAAAACCTAATTAGGAATTGGAAGAGATACAAGGAACTCATGAAAACGCAACACATTAAAATCTATAGCAGCTGCCCAAAGGAACAAAGTATTGAAGAAGGTTTTTAAGTCTTGCATCATCCTCTCACAGTCCTCAAGATTTCTATTCTTCTTTCCCCCCAAGTACACATCACTTGGAGTATATAGAAGACTATAAACATGGAAGTTATAACTTGGGTTATTAATATTTCAAGTGGCAGGGAAAAGACGAAGGAATGGTTGAAAATCTTTAGTATTGTAACTTCTTAAATACAGATTTTATTCTCACGTTAGTGGCAGGGGAGTTTTTTTAGTTTTCTTTCTTTCTCTTTAGTTGCCGTTGTAAGTATTTACTCATGTATACTCCCTATGTACTTGAGCTTTGCCTATTTATAGCAATAAAATATCTTATTATCTATCAAAAAAATAAAAAAGGATTTTGTTCTCACGTTTTTATAAACTTAAGGTGTGATTTTGTGCAAAATATGGATTTATAATATATGCCTTTTCAACTTATCAAAAAAGTTATGCCTTTTTAGATGTAGATCAGCATTTGAGGGCTGGGTAGATTAGTCTCAATCTTGGGTTTTGGATTTAGGATTTATTACTAAAATTTCTTGGTGAGTTGGGTAGGAATTTAGGCTGTGTTGAGCTATCCTGGTTTGAGTCGAGTATTTTACATTGGCAGCAATCTGGAGAATGGCTCATGTATGTGTTGGTGTATTTGGCGGGAGATAAATAATAGAAGTTTCAAGGATCCCGAGAGAGCAATGGATGAGCTTAAAGTCCCTCCATATATTTTTTTTTAAACTCGGGATCTGCTTCATATTGATGTGATCTATGCATTGGTACGCTGCAGTTTTCTATTTCACTGGTACTTTATTGTATTTACTTAAATTCTTAATGCATGCAGAGATTGAAAAGGTGAAAAAGCGAAGGGAGGAAATGGCTATTGAAAAAGCACAAAATGAGGAAGAAATGGTACATTGGATTTCATTATACCTCAAGAGTTTTCCTCTCAAATTTATTGGCAGATAGAATTTATGTGTCTTGTTTCTTCTTTACTTAAACTTGCTTGACGTTCAGGTGTGATAAAGTTTAGTAATTCTTTTGTTTCTGCAGGCAATGTTAGCCAGAGAACGTGCCTAGGCTGAATTCCAGGACTAGGAGAAGAAGGAAGAAGAGGTGTGGTGCTGAGCCGTCATCAGTATTTTGTACCTTGTCCTTCCTTTTCCATACTTGTACGATCTTTCTTCCAATTGCCATATGAGTGAAACATTTTCATCTACAGTTTCATTTTGATCAAAGCAAAGTAAGGTCAGAGATTAGATTGCTTGAGGGGCGTACCAAGCCTATCGATAATCTCTACAAGCAACTCAATGGCTCTGATGATTTTGGTATAGAAATAAATGAACCACACTGGGTTTTCAAGGTAAATTTCCCTTTTTGTTCTGAATTTGCAGTTTTTTTGTGTTGGATTGTTAGCCGGAAGGGAACCCTTCTTTTTGTTTAGTTTTTTGCTTCTTTTCTTGTTATTAATTACAAACAATATGTCTCAAATTACTATTTTTATATTATCTATATTTACAATTGAAGTTGGCACTTGACATCTATGATGGTGCAGGGCCTGACAGTATAAGAAATGGAAGAGCTTCGTGATGACATCAAAATGCATCTTGACTTGGACAGGGCAACACCAACACAAGTAGGGTATTGGGAGGTAACACAAGTAAGTTTAGTGGCTTTCCAGTCCTTAAGAGTGTGTTTAAATAACTTTTCCAAGATATCTTTTTCATCTTTCCAATCAAGACCATCCTGGTAAGTTTAAAAATCTACGTTCACATGACATGGGAAAAGTTCGTGTCTAATCGTGTGCCTTGTTTTTTTCACTTCTCTCCTGTCATAGGGCTTGACAGATGTCACGATAATCCCAGAAGTTGGGGCCTTGAGGCTTGGCAGATTTTAGAGTACTCTAGGACTTCATTTGGTAGGTTGATGATGATGGAAAATGATACTCTGATGAAGTAGCATCTGCTTCTACCGTCGTGATGGTTGAATTTCCATGCATGATTGACTCAATTATTGGCATTGTTTCCCATCCATTAGGCCATTGCTCGAAAACTATAATGCAAAAGTTCGAAGAATATGGATTTAAATGACCTATGTAAGGATTTTTATATGTGGTTGGGCAACTGGGAAATGTCTATTATGCGCAACTGAACAAGCACTTTTGGTGGTCTGCGACTGGGAGCTAGCTGAAGCTCAGAAAAAGGATGCGCTGGATCATGCTAGGGTTCATAGGGAAGAACCTCCTGTTGAGTTGCTTGCTGAAGAGAGGGGTTTGCATTCCAGTATTGAAGAAGATGTCAAGAGTCTATTGGACGAAAAGACTTGTGTTGAACTAGAGGCATTACAGTCCCAGATTGAGTCACAGATGCGTTCTGGGACGGCTAAAGTAGTTGAATACTGGGAGGCTGTTCTTAAACGCCTTCATATATACAAGGCTAAGGTATCTATCATCAGACCACCTTCAATATTTTTTTACCTTTTATAAGATATAAGCTCAACCTTACTGGTAGTTTGCTGCATATTCAGGCTTGTTTGAAGGAAATTCATGCTAAAATGTTGCCCAAGCATCTGCAACACCTTGAACAACCTTTGGAGGATGAAAATAAATCAGAGTCTGATCCTGATTTTGGACTGAAAGAGGACAACACTGAGCATGATGTTGATGGTATGCACATGACTTCATTTGTCTCCATTCACATATGCTATTGCTTCTGTGGGACTCACGATTTTTCCTGCATGGATGCTCAAGCATTCTCTCCAAAACCCATGAAGGAAGAGACTTATGTGGATGAACAAGTGGCTGGTTCATTTTCCCCAGAACTGTTGCATGGTGATGATTATGAAGATGCAATTGACCCTGAAGAGGACAGGATTACGCTTGTAAGTTTATTTGGGCAATGCAGTCATTATTTAATTACGAGCCTGCGACTCAAAATCAGCTCCAAAAAAAAAAAAAAAAAACTTTACGGACAAACATCACAAACAAGCGCCATGCAAACGGTTGACAACTTTTTTATTTTTCACTTAAAAAAAGAAAGAAAAAGAAATCTAAAATGGTGCTGGTTTCATTCAAAAACCATTTCCTGCTCGTCTTTTTTGGTTCTCCTCGTCGTCATCATTTTGCATTTTCGTTCTGCTTGAGGTCATCGTCCTTGGGTCACTTGTCCCATTTGTCCCTAGTATTTTTGATAGTTTATGGACATTTCGAATCCAATCAGGCTTTAAGTTTCTCGCACTTTTTCTCTTACTCTGGTCAGAAAGCCATGGAAACATTCTCATCCTTCTTCGGTTCTCAATCATCTACATGAAACTGTTGGGGCTATGATTCTCTCAAGATTTTTTGCCAGATCTCCCTGATCATCCAGGCTCACTTCAAACAGGTGTTGGTTTATCCTGTTCATTCTCTTTTTTAGGCCCTTTTTTTATAACATTGAAAAACCATGGGGAAAGCTTTAGCTATAGGATATTATCGAGCTTATATTCTAGAATTTTCACTTTTTATGTGACATTCCTTGGACAAATTTCCTTTTTGTTGCCACAAAAACTGATGAAAAATCGGAAAGAATAATAAATTTATCTCATGATATAGGATTTTACTTTTGATATGGATGAGACGAATTTGCCTTAGATGCATAGCTTTTTTCGAACTTCTGTTTTGAAAATACAATGAGAAGGGAAGAGAAATGGAAGTATCGTATTGTTTGTTTGTTTATACAATGTGTTTTCTCCTTTAATCAAAGTGGGGAAGGTATAGGCCAAACTCAACATAAGAAAGGGGCCCAACCCAGAGATAAAAATAAGGGCAAAGTGTGGAGGGTTAGGCCTTGGCCCAAGCATACGACCCGAAACCTGCCCCAGTCTCAAGGTCGTGAAAGGGGCTGCTGCAGCCTGGAATTTATCACAGAAGGCTTGGGGGGGTTTGGAGCCCAGAAGGCCCAAAGGCAAAAAGAGGGTGTCGTTTTCCGGATTGGGCTTGGGTCTGGCGTGGATATCTCAACCCGACCCGGAAATCTTCTCCTTCGACACACACCTGCAAGCCCTTGGGTTTGTGTCGGAAACTGTACCAATGGGGGAGAATCCGGCGGCGGTAGACCAAACGGCGCTGATAATACCGGTGGTCAGTTCCAACGTGGTCCCAGTGACTTAGTGCACTCAACAGCAACTCGCAGAGATTGTAGTTTCTCCATCAAGAGAAATCCAGAAGTCGCCGGTAGTGGTTTCTGAGGGGTCTCCGACGACGAATGGCCAGACGGCGCCGATGTTACCGGTGGTCAGCTCCGACGTTATCCGTTTGACACAATGCACTCAACACCAACATGCGATTCAGGTGGTGACGAATCCGGTTGACACAGTGCAGTCAACGCCCTCTATTGAGGCAAACCAAAGGCTGCTTTCAGAGGATCTCCTGGAGATGACGGATTCGGATGAAGATTCAGCTTTTGATGAACTGTTTCTTCCCGATTCGAATACTTTGCAGGGTTTAGAGGATATTCCAATTGGTGAAGATTTTCAACTAGTCTCGCTGAATTCCATTTTCCCAAACCAATCATCCAACTGGGTTCTGAAAACAATTCTAGAAATCCAGCACATTGTTGATTTTCGGTGTGAAGGGTACGAAGAGCATATGATAGCATATTCACTGCTATGGAAGCCAGTCATAAACAGAATAAGAAGGGGGAGTCAAAACAAAGTTGGGAACTTAGACAGTTAACTTGGTCAATAAACTTGGTGGGTCCTCCCATAAAAGGAAGGGCAAAATGGAAGGGACTGGCCATTCCCCAATGAAATCAAAAATTGTGTCTTGGAATGTCCAATGACTTAATGAAGCTAATAAGCGTCTTTGGATTTGACATTTGCTTCATGAGCGGAAAGCGGACATAGTATGTTTGCAGGAGACAAAATTGAAGAGGATTAGTAGGAAAACTATGCGAAGCTTGTGGGGTGGTGTGCATGTGGACTGGATGTACTTGGCCCCTTCTGGGGTATCAGGTGGCATTGTGGTATTGTGGGATAGATGGGTGGTGGAAAAGATGGATGAGTATATTGGGATAGACGGGTGTGTATGGCCCAAATACAGACACAGACCGTCGACTTCTCTGGGAAGAAATGGTTGGGGTATATAGCTGGTGGGATTTACCATGGTGCATTGGGAGATATTTTAATGTCGTTAGATTTCCTAGTGAGACAAGTGGAAGTAGGTGAGCAAAATCAGCCAGTCTGGAATTCTTAGAAAGTATATTTTATCTGAATTTATTGGATTTACCACTCATAGGGGGTCCGACTACTTGGTCAACCAATCAGACTTGGTCCAGGTTAGATCGCTTCCTAATCTCACTCGAGTGGGAAAGTTATTTCCCAGTCGTCTTGTAAAAGCCGCTTATGCTTGGATCACTGGCCCATTTTATTGGATTGTGGAGGGCTTCGGAGTGGTCGACGTTACTTTAAGTTGAGAATATGTGGCTGAAGTCGGAGGGTTTCGAGGATAGGGTTCAACAGTGGTGGTCTTCGTATCAGTTTCAGGACTCTCTTAGCTTCATTTTTTAGAATAAGTTAAAAGCTCTAAAAGGTGACCTAAAGTTACGGAATTCGCAGTCCTTTGGTAACGTGGGGGATAATAAGAATCGTTTGATGAGAGAGATTGAGGAATTAGATAGAGTTCAAAAGCGAAGACCTCTTACACAAGAAGAACAGCTGCAGAAGACTTCTTTGGCTATAGATCTTGAGAGATTGTTATTATTAGAAGAAGTTTCTTAGAGACAAAAATTGAGAGCTTTGTGGTTACGTGAAGGAGATCGTAGTACGAAATTTTTTCATAAAACTGCAAATTCTCATAAAAGAAATAACAATATCAAGGTGCTAAGGATTGACGGGGAAGAGATAAAAGATGAAAGAATCATACAAAATCACATTGTTTATTTTTTGGAGAAGCTTTTAACAGAACAAGAGGATTGGAGACCTACCTTGGATGGTCTTACTTTTGATACCCTATGGTTGGATGATGTTGCATGGATGGAACGGGCTTTTGAGGAGGAAGAGGTGTTAAATGTTGTTCGCAAAATGGTCAAAGACAAAGCACCTAGGCTAGACAGTTTCTCCATAGGTTTCTTCCAAAAATGTTGGAGTGTGATAAAAGAAGACCTTATGAAAGTTTTCAAAGAGCGGTTCTCGGAAGGAAAATTTGTGAAAAGTCTTAATAACACATTCTTAGCTCTAATTCCAAAAAAAAGGGGGCTATAGACATCAAAGACTTTCGGCCGATTAGCCTTGTGGGTGGGGTCTATAAGATTGTTTCAAAAGTTCTCGTCAATCGTCTCAGTGCGGTTATTGGGAAAATAATCACTAAGTCTCAGAATGCTTTTGTTAAAGGCAGACAAATCCTTGATGCGGCTCTCATAGCCAACGAATGCATTGATAGTAGAAGGAAAGCTGGCAACACAGGAATTTTGTGCAAATTAGACATGGAAAAGGCTTATGACCATGTCAATTGGAACTTCCTCTTGTACTTGCTTGGGAGGTGCAGCTTCGGGAAAGGTGGAGGTCATGGATTCGGTGTTGTATAACCACTGCGAGATTTTCTGTTTTGATTAATGGATGCTTGAAAGGTTTTTTCCCAAGTTCTCGTAGTCTGAGACAAGGGGATCCCCTTTTACCTTTGTTGTTTGTTATAGTCATGGAGACTCTCAGCAGAATGCTATCGGCTTTGGTGGACAATAGTTTGGTAAGTGGGTTTCCAGTTGGTATTCCTGAGAGGGGTATTACTAATATTTTTCATTTGTTATTTGCAGATGACATACTCGTTCTATGCGAAGCAAATCAGAACCAGGTGCATGTGGTGAAGGCGTTGTTATTCTATTTTGAAGCAGCTTCTGGACTAAAAGTGAATTATGATAAATCAGAGATGGTGCGAATCGGTGAAGTCCGAAATATACACGTGTTAGCCGGAACTCTCGGGTGCAAAATTTCTGCCTTACCTATGACTTATTTGGGCCTTCCGTTAGGATTGGCTTCAAGGTCTTCTGGGATTTAGGACACGGTTATCAAGAAAGTGGAAAGGAAGTTAGCAGGTTGGAAGAAAATGTCTCTATCTAAATGGGGTCGAATTGCACTAATCAAAAGCACACTGTCAAATCTTCCCATATATTTCTTGTCCATATTTCCTATACCAGTAAGTGTGGCAGGTCGACTAGAGAAGTTTCAACGGGATTTCTTGTGGGGAAGCATGGGGGAGGAGTTCTTATACCATTTGGTCAAGTGGGAGATGGTTTGTCGTCTCATATCAAATGGTGGTTTGGGTATCCACAATTTGAGGACTTTCAATCGGGCGTTGCTGGGCAAATGACTATGAAGATATCACAAAGAACTCGAGGCTTTGTAGAAAATTGTGATAGATAGCAAATATGGGGGCTTTTGGGGGGATTGGAATTCATGTGAAGTTAGGGGAATGGGTGGGGTGGGACTATGGACAAATATAAGAAAAGGGTGGGGGTTGTTCCAGAAGAACACTAGGATCAGTTTGGGGGATGGAACGAGAATTAAATTTTAGAAGGATATTTGGTGTGGAAATATAGCACTGTGCGAATTATTTCCTTTACTTTATCAGATAGCTAGTACCAAAGACTCAACAGTGGCGGAGGTCATGGAATTTAGGGGTAGGAGCATCAGCCTGGAACATCACTTTCAATTGGGCGGCACAAGATTGGAAAATGGGGGTTTTCGTAGATTTCTATGGCCTTATTTACGCACAAAGACTAAACTTACGACAAGACGACAACCTATGGTGGATACCTGATAGGAGAGGGACTTTTACAGTCCGTTCTTTCTATTCGGTTCTCACACAAGATCCTGCTTCCCAGTTTCCTTAGAGACATCTTTGGCACCACAAGGCACATTTGAAAGCGGCATTCTTTGTGTGGATAACGTCTTTGGAAAAGATTCTAACCACAGACAACTTGAGAAAACGGAGAGTCATCATTGCAGACTAGTGTTACATGTGTCGGAGATGGGGTGAGTTGGTGAACCATCTGCTGCTATATTGCGAGACAGCCAGGCTTCTATGGGATGAGGTTTTTGGCAAACTGAATCTTGCATGGGTCATGCCGGAGATCGTGTTGGCTACTATGACGGGTTGGCCTTCGATTCGGGGCACATGACAAATAAAAGCCATTTGGAAGATGATCCCCTTTTTACATCATGTGGTGCATATGGCAGGAGCTTAAAGATCTATAGAGGAGCTTAAAGCTTTATTTTTTAGAACTCTATGTACATGGTCCATTGCCATGGATTTTAATGGCATGGACCTATATGATTTCCTTGTCTCTAATGCGCCTATTTAAGAGGCATGTGGGTGTGTTTTTGTAATTGGCTTTGACGCCATTTCTTTTATTAATAAGATCTTTTACTTATCAAAAAAAAAAAATAGTTGGACCGAATATTGATTTATTTGATATTAATACTAGGATAATAGGAAGGAAGAAAGGAAACAAAAGCTGAAAAGGGGGAAATCTTTTAGGTTTTGTCTGATTGTCTTGGTTACAAATTTTGTATGTTGTTTTTGTAAAAATTATTTTAGTTTTTGAATTTTTTTGATAGAAATGAGGCGAAAGATTAGATGATACTGAGGATCACAATCATGGTTGAACTTTCTCTCTCCTAAAACACTTTTCTTTCCATACACTTGCGAAAATGGTGCTTCTTCGTTAATAGAATTTCATCAATCACTGTTCAGTTTCTCTAAGATGGTTATGATGGAATTGAATAGAAAAATTTTCATTGAGCACAAAAGCTTTGTATTTAGTAAGGAAAATCAAAGATGGTTGAGGATAATAGAAAGGAGTATTCGGTTGGTTAAGTATATCTTTATCGACTATAAGGTGTTGGGATGGTTGGCTGATGTAATAGAGGAATGTACAACTTATGTGTGTTCATCTCGGTTTATTAGAACTAGGAGAAGTGGAAGTCACGTTCTAGTGGTGCAGAGGCGTCAAAATGCCCATGGCCGATACTTTTCCTTGCCAGAGTTTGGGGCAAGGATGGAGTTACTTCATTGAAATGTTGAGGGAACTTTCATCTTCTACCTTTGGTTCTAACAGAGCTTCTAGGGGAGAGGGAAGAGGTGGAGGTGATCTTCGGTTGCATTCTATTTTGGGCAAAGGACAGAGTGTAGAAGGAGGTAACAGTGCTATTGGGATGAATGAGGCAACTATCTTGCAGGCTTTGATCGAGATGGAGGAGCAGCTGGCTGCTTTATCAGATAAGGTGTCTTGGCTAAAACGTTGCGTAAAGGGGAAAGGAAGCATCTCGTGGGCTGGGCTGTATGATAAGGATGGGTCGCCGGTTAAGTCGAGTGGGTTGGGCCAAGTTTCAAGCCCAAACTTTGTTGGGAAAGAAAGAAATTGGGTGTTACCTAATATAACTCATATCGCGGTTCAGAAGGTTCAGCAGGCTTCCATGTCGTCGGAAGGCGATCAGACGGACCATTCTCCGACACAGAATAAGTTGCTGCCCCTAGGAGACCATCTTGGTGGACCGATGGAGCCATCGCAATCAGAGGAGGCTGAGATTTGTGAAGGGGAGGTCGCCGAGGCTGTTGACTAAGCTAGGAGCCCCTCTAGCGTTCCTGTGAGCTGTGGGTCTTCTCCTATTCTTACTCCAAGGTTGGAAGAGCAACTTTTGGAGGGGAAGGTGGACAATGGTGCTGGAGGGAATTTAGTTGGGCTTTTTTCCACCCCAACTACATTGTTGGAAGTAGATTTTGAGGCTCCCAGAGTAGATTTTGAGGCTCCTTAGTGTCTGCAGTTGGTTGTGTGCGCTCAAGAAGGCTCTGATGGAGAGGGGGTTGTGCTAACTCCTATAAGAACAATTCCTCCATGTCCTCCAGAATGGATATTTAAGAAGGTAGAAGAGTTAAAATCAATTTTTGGGCTTTCTTATGAAGGTTATGTAGAACAATTCCAAGCCCTCATTGTTGCTATGGAAGCTGGATGCTTCAAAACATCAACAAAGCCAAGTAGAGAACTAAAATGGCTTACTTGTTCTATTAATTATGATGGGAAGGAAATGAGTGGTGGAAGGGAGAGATCAAAAGGAAGGGGTTCCTTTTTATTTTCATGAAGCCTAAGATTATTTCATGGAACGTGCGGGGGCTTAATAATTGCAATAAACGCCTCCGTATAAAATCATTATTGCGAATGTGGAAGGTTGATGTGATGTGTTTGTAGGAAACGAAGTTGCAGGTTATTGATAGAAGAATTATTCGGAGTTTATGGGGATGTTCGTATGTAGGCTGGTCCTATTTAGCTGCGGTGGGTGCCTCGGGTGGAGTGTTAGTAATGTGGAATAAAAGAATAGTTGGGGCGGTGGAGTGTATTGGTGATTTTTCGGTAGCCACTCTCTTTAAAAATGTTGTAGACGTTTGGGAGTGGGCTTTTGCAGGCATTTATGGGCCATGTGATGAAAGGAACAGGAGAGGTCTATGGGAGGAGTTGATCGGTGTGCACTCCATTTGGGATGTGCCTTGGAATATGAGGGGGGATTTTGACACCACTCGCTTTCCAAGCGAGCGCTCGGGGAATTATCAAAATTTTGTGGCTATGGAAGAATTTTTCGAATTCATTTTTTATTCAGTCTTATGGATATCCCTATTATTGGGGGAGAGTTCACTTGGTCGAATGGACGGATTTGGTCGAAACTGGATCGATTTCTAGTCTCTCCAGCTTGGGAAGCCCACTATCCTGAGCTTTGTTAGAAGCGATTGACCCGTTTATGTTTGGATCACTTTCCTCTTCTGCTTGATTGCCAGGGTATTCATCGTGGACGTCAGTACTTTAACTTTGAAAATATGTAGCTAGCAGCAGATGGTTTTGTTGATGTGGTGCGTGCATGGTAGTGAGCTTATCAGTTTATTAGCACTCCTAGTTTCATTCTTGCAGGTAAACTAAAGGTTTTGAAGCAAGATCTAAAGAAGTGGAACCTTGACTTCTTGCAGGTCAACCCTTCTGGCGAAATTACAAGAGCTAGAGGCAAAGGAACTTTTGGGGTATAGCTTAAAGGAGGAGTTAGTAAGAAGATGTACATTTGTGGCTGATTTGGAAAGGGTTCTGTTGTCTGAGGAGATCTCATGGCGCCAAAAATCCAGGGCCCTCTGGTTGAAAGAAGGCGATAAATGTATAAAATTCTTACACAAAGTGGCCAATTCTCATCGGCGAAGCAATGCTATTAAGTCATTACATTCGGGTTCTCAGGTACTCTCTTCTCCTCCTGAGATAGAAAATCACATTATACGCTATAACGAGAACCTCCTGTCGGAACTGGTTGGCTGGAAATTGGAGCTTGATGGTTTGTCATTTGAGGCTATCAATTCACAGAGCGTGAGTTCCTTGGAGAGACCTTTTGATAAAGAAGAAATTCATAAGGTTTTTCAGTTATGGCAAAGGACAAAACGTCGGGACCGGATGGCTTCTCGATGGGGTTTTTCCAAATTTGTTGGGATATTGTAAAAGATGATGTTATGGAGGTCTTTAGTGAGTTTCACTCTTTTTAGAAATTTGAGAAATCCCTCAATGCGACTCTTATTGCTCTCATCCCTAAGAAACAAAGGGATTCAGCTAATGAGGAGTTTCGCCCCATAAGGTTGGTTTGTAGTGTCTACAAGATTATCTCAAAGGTGCTCACTAACCCGTTAAGTCATGTTATGGAACAAATTATCTCCAAGCTTCAGAACGCTCTCATTCTTGGAAGACAAATACTTGATTCAGTTCTCATTACAGATAAATGTATTGATCATAAATCGCAAGAAGGCAGGCTGGGTGTACTTTGCAAGTTGGATATGGAAAAGGCCTATGACTATGTAAATTGAGAATTTCTTTTATACTTGCTTGGGAGGTGTGGCTTTGGGGATAAGTGGATTTCTTGGATGCGGCATTGTATCTCTATGGTTCATTTTTCAGCTCTAGTTAACGGCACATCGGCTGGCTTTTTTGAGAGCGGTTTAAGGCGAGGAGATTCTCTTTCTCCTCTCCTATTTGTTATAGTTATAAAGGCAATGAGTCGGATGGTGACGGCTGCTGTTGGTGGTGGATTCCTGTTTGGCTTCCACGTGGGCAATGGTACTAGCTGATTCTGTCAACATCTCACATCTCTTATTTGTAGATGGTACCATACTCTTCTAACAGTGTCAGGGCTCAAGGTGAATCTTAATAAGTTCGAGTTAGTGGCGGTGGGAGAGGTTCCTCATGTTTCCAGGTTAGCCAGCCTCCTGGACTGAACTGTTTCTTCTTTGTCAATGAAGTATTTGAGCCTTCTATTGAGCGCAACGTTCAAAGCTAGAGCCATTTGAGATAAGGTGGTAGAGAAGATAGAGAGAAGATTGGCTGGATGGAAACGGGTGTACTTATCTAAAGGGTGGGCGACTTACCCTTATCAAGAGCACGTTGACTAATCTACCCACTTATTTTTTGTCACTATTTCCTTTGCCTACAGGGGTGGCATGTATGATGGAGAAGCTATTCAAGACCTTCTTATGGGAAGGCATGGAAGAGGAGAAGAAATATCATCTAATTAATTGGAAAACAGTTTGTTCTCCAATTTCAAAATTGTTTTTTCTTCTAGATTCCTAGGCATGCTTTTTTGGTTTGTTTATCTCATGTGTTCCTTAGATTCTTCTTTGGATGTTTATTTAAGGTTTTTTATGTCTGAGTTTCGGGGGGAGGGGGGGATATTAGAAAGTCGGTTTAATTATTATTTAAAACAATTAGTAGCTATCACAGCTAGGACCCGCGTTATATATAAGAAGCTCCTTGTCTCGATCAAAATAGAAAAAAATTAATGTTAACAAGTAGTTACTACGTCGATTACAAAAGAGAAAAAAAAGAATACGTCACTTAAAAAAAAGTATTTATGATAGATTATTTGTGATAATCAAAGATTATTTACAATAAAAATAAACTTATTTTAACAAAGAATAATCATTTTGAAAGAAAATAATTAATTACGAATAAACAATTTTTTTTATAATGACACATAAATATTCATAAGTGTATTTAATAATATGCAATATAATCTCCGTTATATATATATATATATAATAGAGCTAGGTGGTGCACATTATATCGATATATTGTATATACTGCACGAATTGGAATCATGTTATACGTGTATGTTTTCGTGGCGTAGACGGTGATTAATGTTACAGAAATATATATATATATATACACACAGTAAATCCAGATTAGACGTACGTTGCATAAATGTCCGGGGTGCCGGCCCTAACCGTATTATTCGTGCATATCACTCTCAAGAATTTGTTTTGTTTGGTTAGGACTGCCGACTGTGAGTTCAAGATGCCGTTTCGCGAGTTAACTTCATATGTATTCGAACGCATGTTATAGCTAATTTCACGTGTTGAATATGCAATGCATGTGGTATTTTTAAGGAATAAGGACCACTTGGTTTGCAAGTTGCAACTCTTTTGGTCCAGAGCCTAGCTAGCTATAGATCAGTAATGGCCATATATTGGCTATATATATATAGTTTGACAACAAAATTAATGTACGAATTGATCAGCGAATTATGAAACTTGCATTGGTGCCTGCCGGAAGGTTTGAGAGACAAATACTCACACAATCGTTCAATTAGGAGGCCTTCTATATATGACCATTTATATATGATGATCAGGATAATAATTACTGACTTATATCTCATGTACGTATCTTTTCGCCCTATTAGCTACCTGCAATGATCGTTTATCAAATATATATGCATGCGCGCGCAGTAACCTGGTAATTATATCATATATATATATATATCTATATATATATAATATGTATGTTGAGAATTTAGATATCTCAAATCTACCTCCTAGAATCCATCTTTGCAGAAATATCAAGAAAAATAAAAATACAATAATTTACATGAAAAACTCTCAAAATAAGAGAAAAATCAGCAGACCTAGAAAAGAAAATCTATCATATGAAAAATTGTTACAATCATACAATTTTTCTCCTCGATCCAAATATACTTACAAAAGTTTTCTACTAGTAAAATTTTAACTTTTAGCTCTTTCTCTTTTACAAACAAAGGCCAACGAGAGAATTTATTAAAGTTAAAAGTTACTAGTTAAGTTTTGACTGGTGCACTTAACCCAGAGGCTAAGTCTTCTCTTTTAGGTCATAGGCCCTGCTCTTTTTTCACTCCTTACCTATGTGAGATTAAAGATAAAAGAGCAAAAAATCTAACAATTTCCACCTTATAACTTTGGTTGATCCCGCAACAACACTCTACCACGATGAAGATTTTTATAACTTTTGCTATCATATTCCACCATAAAGCGTACATATTCAGAATAAATCAATTCCAAACATTTCATTTTGGCCCATGTCAAAAATAACCTTATTGAAAATTATGGTGTAACTCCCGCGTTTGACTTTTTTGAAAATTCATCAACCATTGACATGAATTTCAATCACACACTCTGCATCAATACCAAGTCAATGCTTGTATGCAAACTTGTGGACCCATTAACATGAACACATTCTCTATCATGACAACTTTAAGATTAGCAACATGTCATGGTGTACATATCCATTTTCAAAAGACATCGTTTTTCATAAAGAGAGATACAATATTAACTTCATACCAGTATGTCTATTTATTGATTTGGTATCACTTGCTGAACTTGTTCTAATTCTTAGATAGTTTTTCTTGACATGCCTAGATTGTCCACACCTCTAGTAAATTATTGACTTTATAGGTTGGTCTGTCATTCAATATCATGTGTACTCCTGATTAAATCAAAACATCATTAATTTGCATTTGCCACAAGTCAAAATTATTCTCTCATCAAATTTCTTCACTTCAAATCTGATATGAATTGAAGCCTTACTTTCTGACATTATTTCGATAAATTTTATCGTAAAAATGAATGATACTTACTAAATAAGTTTTTAGAAATGATTGGAGGGTCACAATGGACATGCTTAAATACAAATTTTATAGACAGAACTTCCTTAGACAATATGTATCTACACTACCACACCAAAATTTCAACACGCCAAAAGAACCTAGTGGTTTTGATTTCACTTGTTGAAAATCTGGACCTCCCAAATTCACCCAACCTCTAAGATCTATCTTTGTAATAATATCAAGAAAAATAGATCTAATAACAACACAGAAATTTATGTAAAAAACTCTCAAAACATGAGAAAAATTATCATATTTAAAAAAGAAAATCTACTACATGAAAAATTATTACAATCATACAATTTTTTTTTCATCCCAAATACACCTACAAAATTTTTCAATTAATAAAATTTTAACTTTCACCTCTTTTCTTTTTACAAACAAAGGCCAATAGAGGACTTTTACTAAAATTAAAAGTTACTAGCTAAATTTTGACTGATACACTTAATCCAAAGGCTAAGTCTCATTTTTTAGGTCGTATGCCTTATTCCTTTACTCTTTACTCATGTGGGATTAAAGATAAAACAGCAACAAATTCAATAATATATATATATATATATATATATACCCAGGGCGAGATTAATGGGTTCTCCAAACCCTGTGCTTTAACAAAATAATAAAGAAGATCAAGAAGAAAGAAGAAAGAAATTGTGGGAAATTGTGGTAAAAAAAAAAAAAAAATCACTCAACTTTTATATGCATTTCATAGTATCATACCAAAATTGTGGGAAATTTAAAAGGAAAAAACTGATCATATATTATAATAGGAAATTAACTAGCTTAGCGCTAGGGGATGGAAGAGCTTGACTATTTTTTTTTTTTTTTAATAATTAATGACTTGATATGCTGATCAGTAAATTAATGAGTGGTACTGCACGCCATACAAAATTAAAGGCCGACAGCTTCTATATACGTACATATACATATTGGCCAAAGAAACAATTCATATGGAAAGACGACTACACCCTTTTAGTTTAGAGGTCATTGTTGCTTATTTATAATATTCCATTGGAACAAAACACAGTACTCTCTCATGCGCGCATGTAAGAGCAGCTTGCGGGTTTCAGTGGCTCTCTATCATCCATGGATTATATATGACTTGAGTCATTTTGTTCTTATGTGAAAAATTAATACGACAAATTAAGGACCAGTTGGCATGATGTTGCAGAAATATATATACAGATATATATATATATATATATATATATATTTGCAGGAATATTCTACGACCCCAATTAATATTCATGGACTCAGATGGACTCTATTGATCCTCCTCCTCTTTTGAGGAATTTGATTCGGAAAGATAAGTTTGGACTCCCTTATTTTAGAGATATTGCTTTGTAATTGTTTTATTCTTGGACGTATAGTTTGTTGTCTGGTTGTCTTTATTTCATGCTGTCAAGGCTAGCTGGGATGTATTTGTTTGCTCACATTGTTTTCCACGGTTTCTCCGTACTCATAAGTGAGCTTTAATAAATTTCAAGAGGTGTTATCCTCCTTTTGAGGGGAAAAAAAAAAATAAAAGTAAAAGTAAAGAAAAGGAGTCGGAGATTTTTGTGTCCTTTGTATGGAATTCATGGTGGTGTTGCATCGGACCAACTTTACCAATGTTGGGTTATCTTAATAATTGAGATTTGAATGATTATTTATAAGGTTATCTCAAAAATCATGTCATGGTGTAAATATTTTTAGCCAAACAATGATCTATCATCTTCATATTATATATAAACTGATTGGATGAAATTAATATTATATTAATTCTAAAACTGTTTAATGTTATTTCTAGAGATAATAAGGTCATCTCAAAAATCATGTCATGGTGTAAAAGGTGACGGTGAGATCAAGGGCTGAATAGGCTATACATGTGAAGATTATATGAGGAGCTCGGAACTTGAGGACAAAACAATTGGACGCTTGTCGTGAGCAGCCAGCCATTTATGAGTCATTACCAAATGGTCACTTGCCTCCTGCTCAGAAAAAAACAGATGTTCTTGACCTTCCTAAGCTCCGATTCCAATCCTCTGGCTCTGCTTTAGTAAAGGGAGAAAAGGGGCGTAGATTAGATAGCTGGATTTGTTTTACCATGTTTTGAATGGTAAACAGATATATATAGCTTTTGTAGAGCTCTCAAAATGAGGGAAGTAGTAGATATGGGGGCGGGAGGTAGCAAATTAAAAAGGTGTAGGTTTTGCGGTTCATCATCAATATCTTCTGTCCAACTTGTGCTGTTTATGGTGGTGCCGTTGATGGTGCTATCTGGGTTTGTTTCTCATGTATTGGGTCCATTAACCACCAATAGGCCGGTTTTATTATCCCAGTACCCCTGGCTATGGAGCTCTAGTACTCTCCCTACTACAAATTCTTCTTCTTCTTCTTCTTCTTCTTCAGTAAAAGAGAGTGGAGTTCTCAATAAGGAAGAAGCTATAATCTCCAATGATTCTCTACTAAATCGGTCGTCTAGTCCTCCAGACGATATAGAATTAGCTGCTATACAGGTACAAGTACATGTAATTGGAACCCTCCTTTTTG
This sequence comes from Platycarya longipes, assembly GCA_036559045.1. NCBI lineage: Eukaryota > Viridiplantae > Streptophyta > Magnoliopsida > Fagales > Juglandaceae > Platycarya > Platycarya longipes. The sequence goes on from CM071798.1 coordinate 433,302, forward strand.
TCTGATTTTTTTGTCCTATCTGTTGGGGTTTATTCTGGCATGCAGTTTCTTCTTCTTCTTCTTCTAATAATTCTTTAAAAAAAAGGGAAGATTTTAGATTTTATTTCTTTAAGAAATTGATTTTGAGCAGTAATATAATGCGCAGATTATAGTAATTTTCATCTTCCACCTTCAGTTTTATTCCTTTAGTTTTTGTAATGTAATATCAATTATGTTGTTGTATGTACAGCGCATATATATAGGCGCCATCGCAAAGCTTTAATATTCCTTTATGAAACGAAGATACAGCGCCAATTATATTTATTTTTTTTATTATTATCATTATTATTTTGCTGAAATTTTTCTCCAAGGCCCGTGGCCGTACGTAGCTAGTGTTTGATGGCACTAATTAAGAAATTATGCCCAAATTCAACGCCGTCGTCTTGAACTAGCATGCATGTCTAATTATTTTCTTGATGTTTTTCTCCTTTTTCCCGGTATTTGTACTTTCGGGAAAGCTAATCATTTATCTAATTTTAAGATGAAACTTATAAATGTCTGCATCAATTTTCATTTAATGCATGCATGGAACTTCAATGCGTTTAGATCATCACTTGCTTTTCCGCAAAAGCCACCATACTGTAGTAGTTCTAATACTGTTTTTTTTTTTTCTTAACAGCTAGTACTGTTTCTTCTAGATAGCTAATTATACGTGAGTTTGTACCAATTAATTAAGGTATATTAATTAATTAATATTTACTTGATTACAAGTTTAGTTAGTAATAGATAGAATATTGGAGGACTTTTTAGTGCGGATATGGGCCGGTCTTCATCTTTTTTTAGAAAATTGTATTCCCTTTATTAATAATGTGCATTAAAGACAAACTTGAAACATATATTACAACGTAACTAAACAGCAATCTGTAACTCCTTAGTACATTAAAACTGACTAATATTTTCTAACTCTGGTTACAAAACTCTCTAGAATACCGTCTGAAAGACAGACCCAACTTTGTTTAAAGACAAAGTGACAACCAACCAAACAAACTCTACTTTCGTATTAAGACAGATTATGAGACAAATTCTAAAAACCACAAGTCCTAGAGATTGAATTGTTTGGTTTTTATTAAAACTAATTAATAGACAGAAATTAAAACTAACTGGGAAAACCAGACCCTAACGATCTGGTTTTTAACTTTGGAGGAATTTAAAAAGACAACACAAGGGACTGTTGTTGTGAGCGGCGCGTGGTCCATGCGCTACCTTTGGTGGGTAGCGGAAGAGACAAACGCAGGATGCTAGTGTCTTGGACCCTTCGGCCTCGTGCGGGCCTATCGAAAGACTCTTCCGATGATGGCACATGGAGAGCAACCTCTCACTGTAAGAGATAGTGTGTAGGACGCGTAGTGCTGACCACTGTGATTCCGTCGCGACTAATAGATCGACGCCCTAAGAGGACATCAACGAGGCGCGTGTGAAGTCCAGCACGACGAGAGCCTTCGTAGCTATCAACCTCAAAGAAGCACCAAACACCTCTCAAAACAGTCGCAGTTCCTCAAAATCAAATAAAAAACACAAATCAAAAAAGGAAGAAGAAGAAGAAGAAGAAGAAACAAAGGAGAAGGAGACAAGGGGGGAAGACACGAGAGAGTAAGAAGAAAACAATGAAGGAGAGAAACGAAAGGGGGAAGAAAGGTGGAAATCATAACAGAAAGAAAGAAAAAGAGAATTGAGAGAAAATAAGGATGATAGAGAAAGGGCCTTAAAGCGGGAGGGGGCCCCCGGCGTGAAGTCTAGCACGACGTGAGCCTTCGTAGCTGTCAACCTCGAAAATGCACCAAACACCTCCCAAAACAGTCGTGGTTCTTGCAAAACCAAATAAAAAACACAAACCAAAAAAGGAAGTAGAAAAAGAAACAAAGAAGAATGAGACGAGGGGAGAAGACACAAGAAAGTAGGAAGAAAACGAAGAAGAATAGAAACAAAAGGGGTACAAAGATGGAAACCATAACAGAAACAAAGAAAAAGAATGACAAGAAAATGAGGAAGATAGAGAAAAGACCTTAAAGGGGGAGAGGAGGGGGAACCCCCACCAAAAAAAAAAAAAAAACGGTGCCACTGTTAAGATAAAAACTTAGAAATTTTTTTCAAAATACGAGAGCGAGGGCCACAGGAATCGTTCAATCCAAAATGACATCTCAGTATCAATCTCATTTCTGGGTAGGCCTTCATCTGATCATCACTAGGTACCACATGATACAATATTATATTTTTGGGTTAATTAATTTGTAAAGAAATGATTTGTTATTTTGAGCAAAGTTTTTCTTTTATTAATTTATTTTGTGCAAAATATTTTCTTTGTCAAAGTCACATGTATTTAATATATTCTTATCTAACGATTTTCCAACACTCTGATGCAAGGTATATATTGTACAAATGATCTTTATTGATTTCACCAATAGCGGCTACTAGTTTAACCATGAATATTATTAATTGGACTAATAACAGAATGGTCCTAAGCTGGAAAATGTGTACAATAATTCCGTGAGTGGACCAACTGCTACTGTTTCGGCTTCAATGAATAAATCTCATCATGCGACCGGTTTAGATATAATTGAAGCCGGTCTTAGAAGAGCTCGAGCTGCAATTAAGGAAGCTAAACATGGAAACCAAACTCAAATATTAGATCCTGACTTCGTCCCGGACGGTCCGATATACTGGAATGCCAAAGCCTTTTACAGGTAATTTATAATTAGGTTTGATCTTAATTATATAATTTATGTGTCATGAAAAATTGATTAATTAATACTCCCTATATTATACGTACAGGAGCTACGTGGAAATGGAAAAGCAACTGAAAATATATGTGTATGAAGAAGGACAACCCCCATTGTTTCATAACGGTCCTTGCAGGAGCATATACTCTACAGAAGGAAGTTTCATCCATGGGATTGAGATGAATGAGCAGTTCAGAACCCGAGATCCTGAGAAAGCACATTTGTTTTTCCTCCCTTTCAGTGTGGTCATGATGGTCCAATTTGTATATGTGCCCGACTCTTACAATTTTGGTCCCATTAAGCAGACTGTTGCAGATTATATCAATCTAATAGCAGCTAAGCACCCATATTGGAATCGAAGCCTAGCATCTGATCATTTTATGCTTTCCTGCCATGACTGGGTAAGCCTGCAGCATGCATATTATATAAATATATATATATATATATATATATCTAGCTAGGTATAAAGCTTTTATGATCATCATGTTCATGATAAATATAGAAGAACTCTTGTTACAATTTCATTTTAATATTCATTTTAATTCTTGTGATTCGAACGGTTTAATGATATATACTCAATCGATCGATCTTTGGGTTCAGGGGCCAGAAACTTCCCGTTCCAGTCCTTATCTCCTCAAAAACTCAATTAGAGTTCTTTGCAATGCTAACACGTCAGAGGGTTTCAACCCCACCAAGGACGTGTCCTTCCCAGAGATCAATCTCCGAACTGGTTCGTTAAAAGGATTTATCGGCGGGCAATCCCCATCTCGTCGGCCAATCTTGGCTTTCTTTGCTGGAGGTCTCCATGGTCCCGTTAGACCAGTCGTTTTTGAGCACTGGGAAAACAAAGATGAAGATATAAGGGTGCACAAATACCTTCCAAAAGGCATCTCCTACATTGACATGATGAGAAACAGCAAGTATTGCTTATGCCCAAGTGGCTACGAAGTTGCAAGCCCAAGAGTTGTGGAGGCCATTTACGGAGGTTGTGTTCCAGTTCTGATTTCAGACCATTATGTTCCTCCGTTTAGTGATGTTTTGAATTGGAAGAGCTTCTCTGTCGAGGTTCCGGTTAAGGATGTTCCAAACCTGAAGAAAATCCTAATGGCGATATCTCCAAGGCAGTATATAAGAATGCAAAGGAGGGTGGTACAGGTAAGGAGGCATTTTATGGTTCAGTCTCCACCTTATAAGCGATTTGATGTCTTTCACATGATCCTCCATTCTGTTTGGCTTAGAAGACTGAATGTTCGTATCCGGCCTAATGATGCCGATCATGTAATGTGACTAGTGCATGGTACGTAACACCTAGACAGAATTTCTACGAAATATTTCAAAACGACAAATTAGAGGTAGTTTTTAGGCAGTTCACAATAATACTCACTATAAAAAAAATATCAGATATAACTAATCTGATGCATCAAAAAAAGTTAAAAATGATTAAATTTAACTATTTTCAATACATTAGATTAGTTATATCTGATATTTTTTCTTATAGTGATTATTGCACACACATAACAGCTTCAAAGGTAATTAGTACAAGTGTACAACATATAATTGCATTTTTTAGATCATGAGTATTTTTAATTCAATTTAAACCACTTTTGAAATAGAAAAAATATTGGGAGCATCTAATACTTATTGCACATACTCATATAAATAGTATATATGTACTATATATATTGTTCATGTGAATATATGCAATGAATGTTAGATTTTTTCTAGCATTGCTCTTTGAAATATGTAAAAGTAATGATGGGCCGGCATTGTGGACAAGCTCTTGGATATTAATATGCGTGATTCTGGTTCAAAGTTATCATATGTATGTACGTACGTGCATTAATTCATGTGTGATATTATTATCATGTACATATATATTGTTGCAAATTGTAAGTTTGTTTACTTAAATTATATATGTATACACGCAGCAAAATTATATTATTGTTTCCTATCGGTTTTGTGTTAATTTTAAACAATTGTTTACAAGCTGGGTTGATCTCTATACAATTACAAGTACCATATTATATTAACTAAGAGATTACAACTCAAATGCTCCACAGCTAGTTATATATCCTCTATCATCTATACAATTGGGATTCTACGGCCATGATGCCATATTTTTTATAAATAAAAAATATATGTTCCAAACCCTCCGCTCTTTAATAATTAAAAAAATATATAAATCCGTGACCCATGATCACCATATATAGGAACATCCACTCTGACTCGGCCACTGATCTTCATCCGGTTGATTCATGGAGATCGTAGCGGTAAGCCCAATCTGCCACAATTACATACACGTGGAAGCTAAATGCTACAACGAATCCCCTACCACCGACATGAGCCCTGAAGTTCACAGTCGCATGCAAACCACGGAGACCTGCATGCAAGACAACGTGTTCCTTCTCATCAAGCATACAAATCCGCCACGCGTCCATAAAGCATCGTACATATCCAGGTGGCGATCTCCAACAATATCAATCACCACGTTTCATCCCTACAGCAATCAACTCATAGTCTTGCAGACTCTTTTATGTAGCTTCTCCGGTAGATAAGAGGCAAACGAGATCAAGTGTTTCAAAAACCTTAATACTTCGGTGAGAGTTTTTCCGAGTTTTTGTGCAAATCAAAACACATGTCGTCGTGGAAGGAATTCAAGGAAGAGAGAGCCGAGGTGGCTGTGAGGCTTGCAGCGTCTGATTTGAGAGACGTTAAGAGAGAGCGAGAGATCAATGAAAAACGTGCTAAATTGGAAGCTGATCAGTCAGAGCAACAGCAGCAGGAAGAGACACCCGGAATCGTTGGGTCTGTGTTGAAGGCTGTTGAGCATGCCAAGGAAGCTCTTGTTGGCAAGAGTCAAGAAACTATGGAATCGACGAGGGAGACCGCCGATATAGCGGCTGAGAAAGCAAAGGAGGCCAAGGATGCTGCGGCAGAGAAAGTCAGGGACACTAAGAATAGTGCAGCGGAGAAGTCCGAGTACAAGGACTATACCACTGAGAAGGCGAGGGAGACCAAAGATGCGGCGAGGCAGAAGATGGAGGAAGAACGGGATGAAATGGCGAGGAAAGATCAAGAGTCACAACAACATGAGCAAGAGACGCCCGGTATCATTGGGTCTGTGTTGAAGGCAGTTGAGCATGCCAAGGAAACTGTAATTGGTAAGAGTCGGGAAACTGCGGAGTCAACACGAGAGACCGCCGAAAAAGCTGCTGAGAAAGCTAAGGTGACAAAGGATGCTGCTGCTGAGAAAGCTAAGGAGGCAAAGGATACAGCAGCAGAAAAAGCAAGGGAATCTAAGGATACTGCAGCGGAGAAGTCGAAGGAGTACAAGGACTATACGACTGAGAAGGCAAGGGAGACCACAGATGCGGCGAGGCAGAAGCTGGAGGAATATACTGGATCGGCTGCCGAAAAGGCGAAGCAGTCAAAAGAGTCGGCTGAGGAGAAGATGAGTAAGTACGCCGAGAAGGCAAAAGAGACTAAGGACTCGGCACTGGGGAAGGCAGAAGAATATAAGGACTATGTGGCGGAGAGGGCAACCGAGGCGAAGGACAAGACGTTGGGAAAGGCGAGCGAATATAAAGACACTGTAGCGGAGAAAGCAAAGGAGACAAAGGACTACACGGAAGACAAGGCAAAGGAAGCAGCCGAGAAGTCAAAACAGGGGAAAGATGCTACGGCAGAGAAGATGGAGGAGTACAAGGATCACACTGCTGAGAAAGCAAAAGAAGGGAAGGATACTACTGTAGGTAAGCTTGGCGAGCTGAAAGATTCGGCTGCTGATGCTGCCCGAAGAGCTATGGGTCTATTGTCTAGTAAGAAAGAGGAAGCCAAACAGAAGGCGGAAGAAACCAAAGAGGCAACCAAGGTATACAATGACACGTTATAATTCCAGCTAGATAGAGCTTCTTTTGATTTTATTGAAATATGAGAAGCTATTTTGCAGGAAAAGTTGAGCGAAAAGGAGGAGGAAGCAAGACGGAAAATGGAAGAGTTGAAGCTTCAAGGTAAGGACGAAGATACCCAGAGGGACCGTGGAGACGAGGTTAATGAAGCTGAAAGGTAACAACTTTACGATATTAAAAATGTATGCATGTTACTGGGGGACACAGATTGAGTTGGCCAGGCATCTATATTTACCATGATTAACTAATCTTAGGATATTCATGAAGCCCTCTATAATATGTTCTATTAATGTGTGCTTTGCATGCAAGTTATGGATTTTATTTTGAGATTAGCAACGTTTAAGACTACGGCTTGGGGGCAGTAACTATTTTGAGCTCCGTTTAAAGTTCGTTTCGCTTGAGGGACGTTGTAAGCGAGGGGGTTTGTTTTTTCTCTTTGATTTGCATGTGGGCGTTACAATTAATAGAGAAATTGCTGTTTTGATAAGGGGGAAGCCGGCTAAGGGCAACATTTTCAGTGCCATTGGCAGTGTGACGGAGGCCATTAAAGGAAAGCTTACTCAACCATCAGATGTGGTGGAAGAGAAGCGCGCGGCCCGCGAGCACGGCGGTGCTGGAAGGAAGATAGTAGAGGTGGAAGTGGACGTTGAAGAGACCCGACCAGGATATGTGGCGGCTAAGCTGAAAGAGTCTGATCAGATTAGCGATCATACTTTCAACGATGTGGGCCGTATAAACGATGAGGGTGCCATACGTTTGGAGTGCCGGGAAAAAAAGTAATCACGTACGCCCACAGGGTCCCAGGTTGTGGGTTGGCTATTGCCTGTATATTTTTGTTTCTGTTCATGTAAGTCTTCCCGGTTCGTGTTTTTTTGGGCACTTTCTAGATTCTCTGTTTGTACGGGCCGAGTGGCCCGACTCCCTCTTTTAAGGCTTTTAATAAGTTTGTTCGGGTAAAAGTTCTCTTTATAAAAATCACAATCGGAAGGTTTTTTCTTTAAGGAATAATTTTTTTTATAGGCTATTAAATATGAATTATATTGTAGTTTATATACAAATGCTTTAATTTAATTTTATGATTAAATGAAATAAATTTTTTAAATTTTTAAAGTTTTTTATTTGTATATAAATTTATTTTAATTAATTTTATTTTAAAATAAGAATTTCTCTATTTGTTTATTACTTGGACTTAGGGGCGGAACCATTCTTTGACTTGAGGGACTTTGATCCTCCAAAATTTTTAAAATTTGATAAAAATTAAATTTTTATGAAATAGATTATATAAAAAATTAATATTTATCTTTCTCTAAATTTTATTTTATAAATTAATCCTTCCAAATTAAATTTTTTAGTCTTACTCTTATTTAAATTATAAAGAAGTTCAATTTTTTGAAAAACTTGATGTAATATTATGTAATATTACCATTCTCTAAATTGAAAAACTTGACCTAAAACTAAGATGTAGATATAAGGGGCCGCACATCCCCTGATGCACTAAATTCATAAGATCAGATCTATGGGAACTTAGGTCCGCACGAACCGCAATCCAAAGGAGAATTCTCATTGTCTAGCATGATCTTTCTCGGCTGGTACGTACCATGCATGCATTAATTATTGGTTCATGTTTTACTAATTGTACTTTGATCTTTACGACTTAAGTGGACATAATGCCAGCCTGGCTCAGTGGCCCTAATATGTAAGAGAAACAATTGCTCTGTTATATTTTGTTTTATTATTACTGATGAAATAATGATAGAGAAATGATCTATGCTTGATTTAATATTTATTCTTAATTTGCTGACCTCCTGGCTTTGTCCATCGATCTCTTACTGCTCGATCCAACAGATAATATAATATAATACATTTGTCATTTTCTTTATCTTTAGGAAAAATAACTGACGGCAAACGGCGTGACCTTACAGGAACATAAAATGAGAACATTCATTTTCTTCACCTCCCTTGAGGTGGTGAGATGTTTTGCTTGCCATATATTAATCTAAAAATAATGTTAATTCACTTAAATCATTTTTGTTAAGGATGTATTTCGCGGCTTAGTCTTGGTGGTGATCCTGTTAACTTTAACCTACAAATTGAGAGAGAATTGGGGATTAAGATTCGAGACCTCTCCGATGCCAGAATCAATTTTTAAGGAGAAAGCTTAACATGAAAGTATGAACATAAGAGAGTATTGAGAACGTAACCTGGTTTATGATATGTTGGGCGTTATTTATAATTGTTCTTACGTTGAACCTGTAGATGGTGACTATCCGATCGTCATTCAACCAATGATGGCCTGGTTCCTTCCATCTCATTTTAGCCGTATCAATTTTCCTCATCAATGACTGGTAAGGTTAGATCCCGGATAGTAATTAATGCGGCACACTTCGTCCAGTCCTAAGCTCGTTCGTGTTCTCTCTCTCAATACCCCTACCCCACGAATCCTTATCTTAGGAACTTCGATGGGAATTCTATGTTCCCCTTTCTTGTCATTGCCTTGTTTGGTTTCTCTTTTGGGCTCAGGCATCGAGTCGACTCGTTCCACGGGACCTCCCGACTTGATGTAGCTTATACGAGACGACTTACCTGTTGACCTCACGTGACTCTTTTCAGGTTCACTTGTTTTCCCATGTGACTTAGGCTCAAGTGGTTCATCTTCTGAGGGTGATTCATCTCCCATGCCGACGTGGAATTTAATGCACCTGGGTTGTCACGTCCTGTCGCTTTGACTTTTGAACCGCCAATGCCGCTCATATGCCACGTCGCCAAGTGATGATTGGTTCGTGTTCAACATGGGCATGTCATCATTACTCGGCTTGATATTACTGTGCACATCTATTGCTTCTGATTGGCTCGTGTCGAGCACACCCCATGCCCCCAAGGATCATGTCGGGTGATTGACTGTCATGTTGCTTCGTTTCTCGCATGTTTTGAATCCCCTTCTGATTACAAATATCCCCAAGCCCTATTTATTCTTCATCTTCTCCCATCCTTTTGTCGCCAGCCACCTCTTCTTCTCTCTAGTTCCTCATTAACGTTCAAGCTTTCAATCCTTTTTAAGCTTTACTTCTATGGCTGCCTCTGACCCCTCCCATTCTTTTGCCGGCCACGGCTAGACGTCCACCTTCTTCACTTCTAACGTCAACCCCTCGAAGAAGAAGCACAAAATTCCTTGGTGAATCAACTTGGAGGCACCATAGGCAAACATGAAGGCCTGCGACACCTCGGGGAGAGCACATAAGGTAGTGATATTTCCCATAATTTTTGAAAAAGGTTCTGCTTCCCATTCATAAGGCTTGTTTAGGAGTTCCTCCATTTTCTGGGCCTAACCCCAACCCAAATTTTACCAAATGGGTGGCGTCTGTTACTGGCCAGCTATATGGCCTTCCAGATCGTGCTTTCAACGCGAAACGATATCTATCCGAACCTGACGGCTCAGGTATTCTTTTCACTATACCGACTGGTGTGTCAAAACGGAAACATCACAAGCTTTCAGATCAAGCGCAATGACCGCTAGCTGATCCGAATGAAAGATAGGCATTCAAGCACAAAAGATTATTACAAGAGGTTTTTGTTCATCTCAAGAAATGGCTGGGAATTTCCCAAGGGTGAAATTGATTTCTCGGTTCAAGCAGACTAAGGCTTCCTCCCTTCAGTGAGTCAACTGGACATGGCCATTACCCTTCGAGAAACAGATAGGGTGGACGCAGTGTTGGCTTGGGGTCAGGTGGATCCTGACCTACTGTGGTCTGATACTCTCTTGACCGACGAGAATGTTTGGAAATACTTGGTCCAGCCGGACAGGTCCTATGTTGACGGGCCAAAACCTTTTGGGGGTTCCTGAGGATCCCTCTACTCAATCTCGCAAACGTGGCTCAAGTTGGAGCGATCAACAAGAGAGAAGGGTGAAGACCATCATGACGAGGGAACATCTTCGGGGGGATCTTGGCGCCCTCGTCAAATCCGATCTCCATCTCCCACCTCATCGACCGAATTGTAACCCACTAAGGCAGAACAAACGAGGTCCAAGGCTCGTAGGTTGGTCACTGAGGCTCAGGTGGAGGTAGCTCAGATGGCTGGGGTCGAATCTTTAGATGATGAGGACATCGATGTGACCTTCGTGCAGGCCCTAGAAGAGGGAGTCGTGAAGGTGAGTCAGTTGCCCGACCCCCCGCTTTCTTTTCCTGAACACGATTCTTATCCTAAAGAGGGCTAGGATGACGACCAGAATGACCCTGATGAGGAGGAAGTCCAATCGGGTCGAGAGGAGAGCCAAGAAGGCAACCATGGTGGTGATGGGGGTGAAGAAGACGGCCACCAGGAGGTGAAGATGGAAGCGTTAGTTCCGAGGGGGATGCTCGGGTGGAAGGGACCACTAGTCGCTCGAGAGAAGATGAAGGCGACCGTAATATAAATGAGACTCCAGGTGGGGGTGAGGTCCCACTTGTGATTCTCACTGACGAGTCATCCCTGAACAACCTCCAATTTTTGAGATAGAGTCGACTTCTAGGGCTCAACCAGAGTCTTCTCGACGCCCTCCTCCTCGTCCTAAGTTTCCCCATCATCTTCCCTGTCCCTTTCGATTCCAAAGCGGAGTTATTGCCTCGGACAACTTTTTGACTCGGAACCATGTCAACAAAGGGGGAAGGAGGTGCCTCAGTAGTGGTGGCAAAATCCAGCTCCGGGCCTTCTTCACGTTTTGAGCAGGCCAGGGCAGATGCCACCGAACGAGTGGCTAAAATACTAGAGCCTCTTTTGGCCCAAGTATGGTTTTATTACTCAATTCTTTTTGTCTCTTACTTTGATCGAGCTTGACTAATAGTCCTTTCTGTGCTTAGGTTGCAGGGCAAGTTGCTAGGGCAATTGGCTCTGAATTTATGGAGCTCAGGGAGATCAACCAGGAGCTTGGGACAGTCTGTAGGTTCAGTTACTTAAAATTGAAGCCGACTGAGGGGCAGCTCGAGGCTTCCAAGCGCACTTGCAAGGGACTAGTTAAAATCGTCGAGGATCTAAAAATGGAAAAGGAAAGCCTGGAGAGGACTAATATCTTCCCTTCAAAATGAACTGGACACTGCCCGGGAGTCTTTGGCTGTTGCTAATTGAAGGTGTGTCCGTCTTCTTGAAGCCTGAGCTACTGTCGAGAAAGACCAAGCATATGTGGAAACAGAATTGGTTACTCGGAGATCAAAACTGGCTACCTCTGCTCAAGAACTTGCCTCGAGGGGGGAGGCCTTTGAGGCTTTAGAACGCACCCGGGTTGCTCGGGAAGAAGAGTTAGTCACTTCTAAGCACGCGCGAGTTGCCTAAGAGGTCGAATTGATGGGAGTCTGAGTCGCCTTAAACGATGCGAATAGGAGGTTGGCAAAACTCAAGCTCCAAGTGTCTCGAGCAACGACCGCTCGCAACTATGCCTGGGGTTATAGTTACGTTGAGGGTTTGCGCAGGTTGGGGGCTGAGCTTCTGGCAAACTCCAGGCTCAACATTGAAGCCCCTCAACCTGAGGCCCCTTCAGCTAGTTCGTGTTGCTAAGAAGTTTGAGAAAAAGATCGGGAAGTCCAATTATCCCTATTTTGACGACCTAACTCTTTCTCCCCTTTCACTGGGACTTAGCCTTGTAACATTTTTCTTTTCTTTCCTTTTTTTTTTAATAAAAAAAATATATGGAATGAAGGGTTTTTTGTTTCTTACTCAACTTTATTCATTTATGCGTTCAGCCCTTTATTTTATTTCTTTCTCATTCAGTATCCCACAAATTCCTACCAAAAGTACTTGGTTAGGAATTGTCTAAGGCTTGGGAGGTTTTATACTTAGGTGTGGTGTCTGAAAGTGGACTTTTTCCCAGCAAATTCCTGCTAAGGATGCTCGAACAAGAATTGCATAAAATTCAAGTAATTCTGCTCGGGTCTAGTGCCCGGTCTTGACCCTGTGGGAATTGATATTGGGTGGGTGGGTTAACCACCCCGTGGGAGTTGACTTCGTGTGGGTGTGTTGAGGGCTTGGGTTTGGTGCCCGGCCTCGACCTCGTAGGAGTTGACATCACGTGGGTGTGTTGAGGGCTCTGGTATGGTGCCTGGTCTCAACCCCACGGGAGTTGACATTACGTGGGTGTATTGAGGGCTCAAGTTTGGTGCCCGATCTCTACCCTGTGGAAGTTGAGCTTGTTTGAGGAGAGTGATAGCTTCTTCATGAATTTCAACACTTGATCTCATTGATAACTCTGATTTACAAGATTCAAGGTAGAATACACATGTACAACATCAAACATAGTACCTATTCAGATGTTCAGCATTCCATAAGTAGGGTAGCTCGGCCCCTTGGCTATTTTTTAGTCAATATGAATCCGGTCTATTGGTCACTATCACAATGTATGGTTCTTCCCATCGGGGTCCTAATTTTCCTTTTACTGGAGTGGTGACGCCTATTTGTCTCAACACCATGTCCCTAACTCGGAAGCTACGCGGCTTTGACTCGCCTATTGAAGTATTGCTCCATCTTTCACTTGTTGTTGGCAATTTGGGTGAGGGCTTTCTCTCGTCAACTATCTAGTAGGTCTAACTGTTATGCCACTTTGTTATTATTGGTCTTCGCGTTGAAGTGTTGAATATGTAGTGTGGGCATCCCGACTTCGATGGGAATCACTGCTTCACTCCCGTATGTGAGGGCAAATGACGTCTAGTCGGTGGGAGTTCGAACAGTCATTTGATATGCCCAAAGTACTCACAACAGTTCATCTGCCCATGCTTCCTTGTACTCCCTAAGTCGTTTCTTCAGCGTGAAAAAAATCATCTTGTTGGTTGTCTCGACCTGTCCATTGGCCTATAAGTATCTAGGTGAGGAGTACTTCACTTTGATATTAAGATCGGCGCACCACTCTCGAGAATGACCATAGTCGAACTATTTATCATTGTCCGATATAAAGTTCTGAGGTATTCCAAATCGGCAAACCACGAACCTCCATAAGAATTTAGTGATGGCTTGAGAGGTGATGCTGGTAAGGGAGTCGGCCTCAACTCATTTCGTGAAGTAGTCAATCGCCACCATAACGAACTTGGCTCCTCCTGTCGCGATTGGGAAAGGTCTGATCAGGTCCAGGTCCCACTGAGCAAAGGGTCATGGAGTCGAGATCGATGTGAGCTCCTCGGGTGGGGAATTGGGTATTTGACACCTTGGGCATCTCTTGGTGAACTTCTTGGCATCTTTAAGTGAGCAGAGCCAATAGTATCCGGCTCGTGTCACCCTTACAGCCAGGGCTCTTCCTTCTATATTGGCTCCACAAATTCTCGTGAATTTCTATGAGTACATATTGGGCTTCCTCGTGGGATGGGCACCTGAGTATGTGTTCGGAGAAGCCTCTTTTATATAATGTTCTTTCTAGTAGGACAAACTGAACCAACCTATTTTTGATCTTTCGTGCTTCATCTGTGTCACTAGGAAGTTTACCTTCTTGTAGGTATCTGATGATGTTGGTGGCCCATTTTGGAACGGTAGTGGCCATACTTGCAAACTCCTTTCCAATGGAAGGTGCATCTGCTGATTGAATTTTCAGTGTGTTTCAGGGGTGGATGTTCTTCTCGCCCGGATGCAATTTTGGCAAACCAGTCTGCTTTCTGATTCTCTGCTCTCGGGACTTGATGCAGCCAGAAATAGCTAAAGTTGTTCTTCTCGTCTCACACAAGTTGGAGATACTTTTGTAATCTTTCGCCTTTTGTGGCGTACTGGCCTAATACTTGGCTGACAACTACTTGTGAATCTACTTTGTCCTCTACTTCAATTGTCTGCAACAATCGGGTTATAGTCATTCCAACCAATAACGCGTCATACTCTGTCTCTTTGTTGGTTATTTTGAAGGTCAGTTTTATGGTGTAGTTGTGTTTGGTGCCTTGAGTAGAGCTGATATGTATTCCCACACCTCTCTCGGCTCAGCACGAGGAACCATCGATATACAACTATCAGGGTTGACCTCGAGATTGGTTAGGAATTTCCTCAGGGAAACTTGTGAACTCTGCTATGAAGTCGGCAAAAGCCTAGGCTTTTATAGCTATTCTCGACTAGAATGTCAAGTCAAACTCACTCAGTTCAATCACCCATTTGGCTAACCAACCAGAGCTGTCGGGCTTCTGGAGGATGGCCTTGAGGGATTGATCTGTCAGGACTCTGACAGAATGAGCCTAGAAATAAGGATGCAGTCGGTGGGCTGCTACCGGGAAGGCAAACACTAACATCTCAGTCTGAGGGAATCTAGCTTCGGGGCCTCAGAACACCCAGTTGACATAGTAGACTAGTTTTTGCCCCTAGTCTGGCTCGTGGGTCAGGACAGCAGTGGTGGCATGAGGTGACACTGCTAAATAGGCCATGAGTGTCTCTCTTGGTACAATCTGGCTAAGTAGCAGAGGACAAGTCAGGTAGCCCTTCAGTTCAATGAATGTCTGTTCACAAGCTGTATCTCATTCGTGGGCCCTTCGAAGGACCTAAAAGAATGGTAGGCATCGGTCTGTCGACCTGGCAATAAAACGGCTGAGCGCAACAACTCGTCTGGCCAATTGCTAAACTTCCTACAAGTTTCGCGGAGACATCATGTCGAGGATGGCTTGGACTTTTTTCAAGTTAGTTTTGATTCCTCATTCAGAAACCATATGCCCCAGGAATTTGTCCAACTCGACCCCGAATGTGCACTTAGCGAGATTAAATTTCATCTTGTAACGTCGTAGGACAAAGAATGCCTCTCTGAGGTCTGTCAAATGATGTTCAGGCTTCTGGCTCTTCACTAAGAGATCATCAACATAGACCTCTATGTTCCGCCCGATCTGATTTTTAAACATTCGATTAACCAAATGTTAGTAGGTTGTCTCGACATTCTTGAGTCCGAATGGCATTACGGTGTAACAGCAGAGCTCCCGGTCTGTAATAAATGTCATTTTCTCCTCGTCTTTCAAGCTCATTTGGATCTGGTTGTATCGTGAACACGCGTCCATAAAACTGAGGAGTGAGTGCCCTGCCATCGATCTACAATTAGGTCGATACGTGGTAAAGGGAAGCTGTCTTTGGGACAGATTTTCTTTAAGGTCGGTGAAGTCCACGCACATATGTCATTTCTCACTCGTTTTTTTTTTTTACATGCACCATATAAGAAAGTCACTCTGGGTAGTGAACTTTCCGAATGAACCCCGCATCTCGCAACCTATCGACCTCCTCTGCTATGACTGCGTATTTCTTAGTATAGAAACTCCTCCTTTTCTGTTTGACTTTTTGAGCCATTGGGTCAATGCACAAATGGTGTTCAATGATTGATTAGTCGATCCTAGGCATGTCTGCGTGCGTCCGAGTGAACACATATTTGTACTCAATAAAAAGGTTCTTTAGTTCTCCCTTCAGTTCTAGGCTTATTATGGTCTCCATACGTATGGTCTGTTCTTAACATGTTTGGTTAACTAGAACTAGTTCCAGTGGCTCGTTGGCCTCTATTTGCCTCAAGGTTCCTTCATCTCTTACTTCGTCGTTCCAGTCCGCTCGAATGGGAGGTGGCAGAAGGCCAATACTTTCCGGGTCGATGTTTACTATCGCAACCGCCTTGGCATTGTACCTTAGTTCGCAGACATAACGTTTTCTGGCTAAGACCTACTCTCCTTTGGCTTCTCCCACTCCTTAGTTGGTTGGAAATTTCATTTTGAAATGATAGGTTGACGTGATAGCTTTTAAGTTGTTCAGCATTGTCCTCCCCAAGATGGCATTGTAAGAGGAGTGGGCCATGACGACGAGGAAGTCAGTCATGGTCGGAGCGGTCCTAGGGGTTGTGCCCTCTAAAATTGGGAGGGTGATGACTCACACTGGTTGGATCACTTCACCTGCAAAACCCTTTAGAGGAACCTAAACCGGTCGTAGTCGATCGTGACTGATTCTCATTTGGGTAAAATCTTCCCAGAACAAGATATCCACCGAACTGCTGTTGTCTACCAATATTCTTCTGATTGTGAAGTTGGCTACTAGCGTGGTAATTACCAATGTGTCGACATGGGGGTGGATGATACCCTTCTCATCCCTTTCGTCGAAGACGATTGAGACTTGTCGGGAGGTTTGAGCTCTTGCTCCTGGGGTATTGCTCGCAGTGTATATTTCCTTGTATCTGACCTTCCTATCATGTGCTTTTTGGTAGGAGGAAGTTGTACCCCATTTTGTGATACCTCCCACAATAGTCCTGATTTCGCCAAGTGGGCAGCTAGACGGTGGGGTGCTTCTGCTACTATCACGCCTTTGCTTCCTCCCACAAGGAGACCTAGATCGACTCCTCCTTCGCTGGTTGCATTGCCGATCATCATCTTGTTTTTTCTTAAGGGCCTAACAATTTTCTGTGTTGTGCCCTTGGGACCTATGGTACTTGCAGTACATATTCTCTTACCTGCTCTACTTTGGCTCTTGCCTCAAACATGATTGGTGGTCGTCTTCGACTGCTAGATTGGCGTGCAACCATGGAAGTCTGTGCACCCATGTGGGGTCTTGTTTCTTCTTTTCGTCAGGGCGCTTTCCTTTGGCCTCATCTCGACTAGAGCTCCTTTTGTGGTTGGTTGCCATGTGATTGACTTGTTGGAGCTCCCCCCATTGAGGGGTAGTCAGGGCTTCAAGGGTGTCTTCAACTTTGATGAACACGTCGGTGTGGTCCATAAACCCATTCAAGGTGGTCGAGGTCTTCTGGGTGATCTCAGTCATAAAGGGGCTCCTAGGCCATATGCCACCTAGGAGCACTGTTAGTGTAATCTTCTCATCTTGGTCGTCTGTCGTCATTTTTTTTCTGTTGAATCTAGTTATGTACTTCTTCAAGCTTTTAGTCTCTCTTTGTTTGACAATTAGAAGATATGTTGCAAGGCGCCTCCTTTTTCGGCTGGCCATGAATTAGGTGGTTAAGAGCCAAGCCAATCCTTCAAAAGCATTGACGAAACTCGGGGGAATAGTCCTGAACTATGTTCAGGCTGCCCCCCTTAATGTCAAGGGGAATGTCGTTCCCCTTGACAAGCCATTTCATTAAGATAATCATGCATGTTTATGTGCGCATTGAATACTTTTAAGTGTTCTACCGGGTATTTGGACTGGTCATAAAACTCCACTTGGGGGACTTTGAATTTTGGCGAGAAAGATACCGTCATTTAGTTAGAGCCGTAGAGTGTCCACGTGCTCCCTCTTAATGAGCTCGACCTCATGGGTAGGTTGATCAGTTTGGTCATTCCTGCATACTTGTCTCTGAGCTCCTTGATCTCGACATGCATTTGGCATCGTTTCTCTTCAGACGCGTCATTTTTAACGTTGCGTCCTAAGTTCACATCTTCATTAAGGCTGGTCTTGTTGTGAGTTCTGTGTTCTTCGTCGCGCTGCCGCAAGGCGGCATTCTCCTCGGTCAACTTGCTAATCATTTCCTCCATCACTGCTAGTCTTGCTTCCATGGCATGGCCTTGGTATTCTTCAATGCTAGTCGTTTGGGAACACAACGTGGTTGGCATGTGAAAGGTACGCTCCTATGGAACAACCATCCCACAGACGACGCCATTATTAAGGACGTATTTCGCGACTTAGCCCTTCACGGTGATCCAATCGACTCTAACCTGCAAATTGGGAGAGAAGGTGGGGTCGGGATCCGGGACCTCTCTTATACCAAAGTCAGTTTCTGGGGAGAAAGCTTGAGATGAAAATAAGAGAGTATTGAAAACGTAACCTGGTTTATGATATGTTCTCTTACGATGAACTTGTAGATGGGGATGGTTGGTGACGTTAGGTGACTCTATTCGATCGTCACCTAGCCAATGATGGCCTAGTTCCTTTCATTCCATCTCAGTCGTATTAATTCCTATCATCAATGACTGGTAAGGCTAGATCCCGAGTAGTAATTAATATGGCATACTACGTCCAATCTCAGCAATTAATGCGGCATATCTAATTCGACCTTGCATTTAATAAGGTACTTTGCTCGACGAAGTTATGTCTCATTATCTTTAATGCGGAGGCAGAGGTCATCTTCAAATTCTGTGGACGCTCGAGATTACTTGAGCTCATCTTCACAGTTGGAAGAACGGTCAAGATAATTTGAACTCTCTCTTCTAGTACTTTTCCTTTACCTCCCTAAGCTTGAACTCGAGTCGACCATAGACATTATAGGCTTTATATCATGAGTGGGCTAAGCCCGTTCGGATTCTCTCTCGCACTCTTATTTTTGTAATAGTAATAATTCGTCCCTAATAATTTATAACACTCCCCCTTAAATGACCACCCATAAAGAATCTGCCTCGTTAAAACCTTGCCAAAGAAAAACCCAGTGGGAAAAAAATCAATGGCGAAAGAAAAAGAGTACAGTCTTATTATGTATCTACAAGTGCTTTAAGATTGCCTCATTAAAACCTTGCAAAGGAAAATCCAGTGAGACAAAACCTTAGCGAAGGAAAAAGAGTACAATCAGCATAAGTCTTCAGGACTTTTACTCCCCCTGGAAAGTGCATGACGATAAATTTTTAAGTATTCACATTTTAATATTCTGCACAATTTTCTTGAATGTCGCAGTTGATGATGCCTTTGTGAATAAATTTGCCAGATTATCACTTGATCGTATCTTTGATATATCCTCCTTTGATTTGAATAATAAGTAGCATTATCTTCGTATAAAATTGTTGGACTATCATTGATCATGGGAAGATCGCACTTTTCTTGAATATGTAGAATCATTGATCTCAATCAAAATACACTCTAAACTTGTTTTCATGAATTACAATAATCTCTGAGTGATTTGAAGATGTAGAAGATAATATCTGGTTGATAGACTTAGTAAAAATCTGATACCTGCAGTAATATTTAAACTCCCCCTGATAATATGCATTAGTGTTTCAAGTAATAAGCAAACATTATTTCAAACATATATAACAGATTACGAATTCAAACATGATTTCCATCTAAATAATGTATTAGAGAAAACATGATAATATTTTTATCTAAAATTTTCTCCCCCTCATTCGGCGTTATTAGGGAGAACTTGTTTATATACGGCGGAAATAACATTGGAAACTATCCATGTATGACAAAAGCTGTAAAAGCTTTGGATCTAATATTATCGGTTTGGTGAAAAATCAAATCCGTTTGACATTGTTGACAAACGAGATCTTGAAGAGATTTGAAGGTTTTGGGTTGTTGTTTTAAATATAACCAATTACCATTAGTTTACTCCAGCAAAAAGATCTCACATTCCTCATAGATTCAGTTGTTATTCATCCAGAACGATATTATGTCTGATAGAAATTCTAATGTTCCAGATTTAAACCATGAACCTTTTATACCTCAACCACTTATATTTTCTCCTGAGGCCGTAAATACCATGATAGGAGCAGAGATATATCTTTCTAGTAAATCTGATCCTGAAATTGTTGCAGCATCAAGAACCCTTAGTGCTCAATATGCTGTCTTTCTTACAACTATGTCTCAGAGGCTACTGGCAAGAACGAGAGAGGTTGATCATCTTAAAAATCAAATATCTGAGTTGCATCAAACGCTTGCAACTAAAGATAGAAAAAATAAAGATTTAAGACAAGAAAACAATGAGCTGAAGAAATTTGTAAACTGGTATTCTCGTGACCTGAAAACACGAGTAGAAGAGCTGGAACGAGAGAGAGTTCAGATACAAAGTCAACAGCAGCAACTAACGGCAGATGTTCAGCATTTACAAGAAAATAGGGATAGCTGTAATTAATCTCGCTGGCTTTTGAAATTATGCATCCAGCATATCTTGTAAAGTGAGATTTGAAGAGATGATGGTTTGTCTTATTCTTATTTCCATTTCTATAAGAATCTTTAGTTTCATATAGTTTGCATCAAATCTTCTTCTCATATCTATAACTTATCTATATTTGCATTCTTATTCTACAAATTCCCAATGGCTCATCAATTTCCTTTCAATATTTCTCACGATCAACATATGAGGTATCTTTCACCTTAATTACAAGTTGTTCCTGCATCTTCCGCAGGTGCCATGTTGCAGCAAGCGAATGATCTGGCTAATAAGTCAGATCGTGAAGCCGTTTATAAGCTGGTGACTCTCGACACCCGATACTCCTCCTCTATTGTCGGATTTTCCAACCGATTACAATCCAAAAATCGTGAGATTGATGAGCTTAACGAGAAGGTTTCCGTACTTCAACGACTCGTTCAAGAGTCTGACAGAAAAATTGCAGACTTAAAGTAAGAGAATAAGAATTTAAAATCTTTACTTGCCTCTTCATTTCGACTGCCTAATCCTTTAGATAAGGATGACATGTTACTTTATGAAAAGCAAATGCATTTGAGAAATGAGGCTAGAAGTCTCAAATTCTTGTAACTCATCTATAAATTGAATAATAAGATCTTTCCTTTTCAAATGCATTTCTTGAATTTATAGCAGCCATTGTGATCTCTTCAGGAGTTCTAACAAGGTAAATTATCAACGTAAACTGCAATAATGATAAATCCGGGTTCTAATAAAATACATGGGCATATAGGATTATTCTCAAATCCTTCTTTCAATAGATACTCGTTGATTTAATTATACCATATGCGTCTGGATTGCTTTAACCCATATAAAGATCTTTGAAATTTTGTAAAGTACATACTCCTAAATGTACTTGGATTAGATGCTTCAAGTATCGTATGTCTTTATATATGTAATGATCTAATGATCCTTATAAATATGCAGTGACCACATTCATTAACTGCATATCTAATCCTTTTGTAATAACCAAATCGATTAAAAATATGAATGTGATTGCATTCATAACAAGGAAATATGTTTCCTCATAACTACTCTCGGGTTTCTGTAGGAAACCTTGTACGACAAATTGTACCGCACAATTTCATTTTTCTTTTGTATAAATACTCATTTATATCTGACAGATATTACACCCTTTGGTGTTTGGATAACAGGTCCAAATGCATCTCGCTTCACTAGCGAGTTTAATTCAGTTTCAATAACTCCTTTCCATTTTGGCCAATCATTTCTACGTCGACATTCTTTGACGATTGTTTGCTCACTTTCTTCATTAGTTCTAGTAATGTCAAGGGCCATCATATATGAAATATGTTGTCGACAATAGTTTTATTTCTATCCATAAATTTTTCAGTACTCATGAAATGTATTAATATCTCATTGTTCCTCTCCAAGGGAAAACATTCCATGAAACACCTCTACACTCTTCAGGAGGTTTGTACTCTTCAGGAGTTTTCTCTTCAGAAGTTATACTTTTCAGGAGTTACCTCTTCAGGAGTTACACTCTTCAGGAGGTTTCCTCTTTAGGAGGATTATATTTTATACAGAAAATACGGTCTCTTTATAAGCACCGATTTTTTTTTCTCTTTTACACCAATATGTCTTCAACGCTTCAGGCGTATCTTAGACTCATTTATTACTGTTTTAATAACTTGTCTTTCAGGGATTTCAATTCTTGCTTAAGCATTAACTGCAGTAATATATGATTTTACAACACCTTTAGTGTCAGTAAATACATCATGTAATTGATTTTCAACACTTTGCAGATAGGTAATCCTCTGAACTTCTGGTTCACATTTATTTGTAAGAGAATCAAATTTAGAAAGGATTTTATTATCTCAAGTAATTTCTATCGTGCTTCAGACACCGATATTTCATTATTTCAAAACATGATGAAATATTAATAAACTTACATATAAAAGTTAGTATAAGTAAATCAAGTGCTTGGCCGTACAACAGGTACGTAACCATTGTTCAGTCATATGACATCTATGACAAACATCTTCATCTTTCTATAAAGAATTATTGTGAGGGCATTTACCCTTCTCTGAGTTGGATCACTTCTGGTGATACGATATATTTTTATCATCTTTAGTGTTGTCGCTTTTGGGACCAACACTTCTATAGTTTTTCTACCACGTCTATGCCCTTGATTCCTTTGAAATGATGCACCGTTCACTTATGGGAATGATGTAAATTTAATATCATTAATAAGACGTAACTGGTGATTTATTAACAAAAACTCATTATTTAGCTCAATCACTGGAAGATAAAATAAAAATTCAGAATATTTGTTGAACTTTCGCTCTCGATATTGCTACTGCAGGAGCACATTCGAGGTATGAAAAATAATATATGTCTTCTTTTAAATATCATCATCAGTGACTTTCTCACTATATAATTTTAATATTGAGTTGATTTTAAAAAGTGCAGAATATTTAATACCACTATTAAAATCTTGCAACTTCAGATGCAATAAGTCATAATAATTTTTTGAGAGGATTACATCTTCTGGTGTTCATATCTCTCTATTAATTCATTTCACACAGTAAGATGATTTTTCACCATGAGATACACAACACGGTCATTCAGGGATACATGATTTTCTTCTATGATTGTATTTCTCAAGTTCATCATCATATTCAAATGGATCTCATCAAGGATCCTGGATAAATAACTTTTTCCAGAAATGTCAATAGTAATAAATCTCAATATTTGACATTATATATATAAATTATAAAAATAAATCTGTGAATTTAAGAAATATATTCACATTATCATGAGAATAAAAATAAAATTTTATCAAGTAATTCAGCAATATTACCTTTAATATTTATTTCGATGACTGTAAATAATGTATTGAAAAATTTACTTGAAGTATAAGACCACTAGCTTCAGTATCGCTAGAACCTCGTGCTGATAACGTGTTATAAAACTAAAAAAAAAAATTACTACTATTGCAATAGAAATATAAAAGAAACTTTTAAAAAACTTTCTGAAACTTTCTTCCTTTTATATATTTTCTTATGAATTTCATAATAACTAAAACTCATATTTATAGGCGTTGAAATTACTATGCAAGTTACTGTGCAAAACTTAAAATAATGATGGTGGGATCATTCACAAAATAATTAAGGGAGCGAGAACCGCCCCTAATAATTCATAACAAGTTTTTATTTTTAGGAATATATGTATATATACATATATAGAGGCGTCGGCCTCTGTTAAAGATGGCAGCACTACACTCTCTCTCTCTCTCTCTCAAAAGTTTTATATCAATTCACAATGAAAGCCTAATGCAACAAAGTAAGAAAAAATCTATCCAATTTTTTATTATTTATATAATTTTTATATATTATATTTTATTTTATTTTTAATCAAATATTTAATATACAAAATAATGAATAAAAAAATAAATTAGTTAAAAAAATAAATATTAAAATATTATAAAATTATTAAAAATAAAAAATAAAAATTAATGATATGTAAAAATTAAGAAGTTATGTAAAAATCCTCATAAAGTAATACACAATAATAAATGTTTATAGATTTAAATTATCTTGAGGACGTCGCTGTCATGAAATTTCTATTGACTGAGTCCTGAACTAAACATGTGGCTGTAAATTTTCATTCCATCGACTTAGAGCACTAAATTAATATATCAAATAATTTATCATACAAAGATTTAATAAATTTGTGCTAAAAAAAAATTTATATTAGACTCATTAAATTTTATGATGTCTAATTTTAAACTATAATATATATTTTCAATTTTTTATATTTAAAAGATCACTCTTTATATATTAAATAAATACTTTAATATATTTTTCTCACTTTATTTTTATCATTTTCTCTTCTTCTTTTTTCCGCCTCCCGCGCTTAATCCCAGAAGTCATTCTTACGAATTCTGATTGTTTTGGAAACTGGCCTCCTGCATCAAATAAGACAACTTCAAGCATACAGATCAGCATATCCGGGGATCCTTTTCATGACATCCACCCGATTTTGTTTAATGAACTTTATTGTTCTTTCCTGTTTTTGCTTTTTGTAGCCTTTAGTATTTTTGGCCAGGACCTGATATTTTTTGCTTCAGAAAATTTTGAAAATAAAAAAATTAAATATAAAAAACTGTGGGAAGAGATAATTAATATCATACCTGGCTAATTCAAATCCACTTCTCGCCAACTCCTTTGTACTAATTTTGTGCTCATGATTATATATGCACAAAATAACTATTTAAGTATTAAATCAATTAATTATTAATATACATATAGTTAGGGTAATTACAAAATACAAAAAAAATATTTAAATATATTCTTATTAAAAAAATATTATTATATTATTATTTTAATGAATATAATGATAAATCTAATATGAAGTTATAAATTTAGAGGCGTTAGGAATCTATTAAAATTGTACTTTTCATTAATTTTAAAGAAAATTTTGATGTATCTAATATTAGTGCTCTTAGGAGACTATAGAAGGACACTTGGGATTCATTTGTATGTGTAAAGCCTAGTGAGATCCTCTATGTTATCCTTTAAAATACATCATTAAAATTCACTTGTTTTATTTTATATAGTGACTGTTATAACATCTTATATATCAGCTTATCTATTTTTCTTTTATATTATTTAAATATTATATATTTAATTTTTTCATCAATCATTTAAATATTTCTTTCAGTTCAATAGAATATACGGACTACGACTTCTCTTCCTTCCCAACGACAACTACTAGGGATTGAAGCTGGCGACTACTGCAACTGCTTCTTTTCCTTTCCCAATGGGGTTGAAGCTTGCGACAATCTACATAGAGGAACGACGGGGGACTTTAGTTTTTTGGGGCCTAGGGTCGGGGGTCGGGGGTCAGGGGTCGGGGGCAAGGGAGGTGACGGGTTTAACATGCTCCGCTGGTGTACTACACAAAGAAAAGAAAAACAATAAAATATTTTTACATTGATGAATAAGATCTCGCTACATGTAACATGAGTTTCATTGTAACAGATCAATTCATTTTAAAAAAAATTACATGCTGCAATCTCGCATGATTTTGAGAATATTTTCATGTATTTTAAAGAAATGTGCATTTTAGTGTATCAAAAAGTACCAGAGTGCTTTAGGGAAATTATTTTGGTTTATTCTCCGATAATAGTTTATTCGAGCCCATTAACAGCCTCAATATGATCAGTATTTTTTTTTTAACAAATATAATAACAAATACATATTCATGAATATTCATGTACTGATAAGTAGTATGGTCCATGCTAAATAAGCTTACCAATAGCATCACTGAATTACTCTCAAACTAGTACTATAGGGAAATTATCTGAGCTGCAAATTAAGTACAAACAGTGACGATCCCATACATGCATGCGTGGCAGTTACTGCAGCAGTACCATGCATACAAATATTACGACCAGCATGCACCTTAAAATTATGGCAATATAATAAATTAAGAATAGTGATATATTTATTATCCATCTACCACTTTTTTATCATTTTTTTATTTTTTTAAATTTTTTTAAAATCTTTTTTTTACTTAATAGTTAAGAAAGTGATTATTAATAAAATTATAATTTTATTAAATTTTTTCTTAATGATTAAGAATGTTAAAAAATATTTAAAAGAAAATAATAATAAAATAAATACACTAAATTAAAAGTGGTAAACAAATGGTAAAATAATGACGCCGTTGTTATTACCATGATTTTATTAGTGTGCCATGGAGAAGAGAGAACATAGGAGGACAAAAATGGAAGAGGAAAAAAAACAACGGATGAAGAGGGAAAAGAAAATGACGCTGTTTTTTGTAGGACACGAGATCACGACGGAGTTATTATCATGGTTTTTTTATAAAATATTCTTTTTATTAGTGTGCCATTTACTAGCTAGGACACGAGGTCGTGACCGGATTAATATTACTACGGTTTGTAATAGAATTCTCCTTAACTTGCAGCTTGGCTTAAACAACATTAATTAAGATATTGTATGGTGCGTAATTTACAATTCAACCTCATCTTAAAGAACGTACGTGTGTGCATGCTTGGAGCTGGGCGGCTTCTTTCAGATGTATGGTGTACGTAATAATTTGTTTTCCTTCCAAGGCGACGTTACTCTTTTTCTTTGTGTAAAAGTGCATTAAGCTCATTACTTAAGTGAAATCCAACTTAATTAATTTATTGATATCCATTTTCTTTTAATTCGATGTTCTATTAGCTCATTGCTAAAACTGATTATGTGTATCACCTCTGTTTCTGACGACATGCCCAGGCTGCCACTTGAGCAAATATCTAACTTCACAGCGATAATCATTTATATTGTTCAACTGATCCGACGGAGGCATGCAGTACACGTACACCACATAAATGTTATCATCTGTCACTAACAATCATATTGTGCTGGGTTTAATTTGTAAATTTAATTCATTCCATTTTTATGCAAATTTCGCTGTCCCGATTCATGCATAGGATCATGAGATTATTTTTTATTAATCTATTACCATATTTACTTCCATAATCATTAATTAATGAGTGGCATTTGCTATGTATAAGCAAATTCACGGATCCATCTTATATTATTATCGTTATTTTAATATTTAAAATTTAATTCTGTATCGTTTTTATTAAAATTTGACTTTTTGATCTATTCTATTAGATGAATGTGTGTATTAGTGCATGTAATACCTTACAACCAGATTTTTTTAGTAATATTAATTAAGAAATTAATACCATAAATTAATTTATTATTTCTGCAGTGTTAATCTGTATTCCGGCTCTTCTCTCCTCTGACGCCCGCGCGTGATGCATGGGTGATCTATTCATGCCAAACGCACCCGAAGTAGATACTCCTATATATATTTATGAGAAATGATAGATGCATCTCGGCAGAAGCAGAAAATAACGTGGTCAGGGTGGGTGTTGGGTTGTTCCTAGAGCCAACGTCTTAACAATGACCACAAAGGGATTGGTGCTCTATCTCCTATCGGCTTTCTCTGTGGCTATTCTCTCGGTTCTATTCGTCAGCCATCCGGCCAATTATAATAACTCGTACCAAAACGGGTTGACGTCTACAAACCTCGTTCTGCCGCGCTCCCCGAATGAATCCATCAACAAAATTGTTTGGCCCGTAGGTCTCTATTAGGGAATCATTCATATTTATTTATTTTATCTCTGAGTTTGTAATTGTTTTCTATCGTTTTTGGATGCAGGAATTAGTGTTCAGTTGGAGAATCGTGTTGGCGACGGTGATAGGATTTCTGGGATCGGCTTGTGGAACCGTGGGGGGAGTTGGAGGGGGAGGCATTTTTGTTCCTATGCTTACTTTGATCGTTGGGTTCGATACCAAGTCGGCTGCAGCGCTTTCTAAATGTAACCCCCCTGCATCCATTTCTCTCTCTCTCTCTCTCTCAAATTCGTTTCTTTCTTGCCATTTAAGTGGATTTTATTTGATCTTTGGTGAATTTCATTCGAATTTTACGTTGCCCATTTGGTCCTAATTTTCAAAGTTCTGTGCTTGTCCCCCTACTTTTTCCCTGAAGGAAAAGGAGTCAGTTATAACTGGCAAAAACATGTACCACTTTTATCGGATGGCCTATCATATAATTCTTTTATTTGATTCTGCGCAATGTGCGCATCACTCATTTAATATAATTGGTTAGAAAGTCAAACTTTAATCAAAATTATGCAGATTTCAATTTTGAATATATGAAGACAGACGTTGATAGACATGTATTGATGTAAAGATTCATCCACAAATTTATTTGTATGTAGCAATATTACTCATATTGTATATATCATATATATAGTACTTATTTGCGGCTTACGCTCGAGGTAATTCCTTGCATATTATGGCCGATTAATGGACGCTGCAGGTATGATAATGGGGGCATCAGCATCATCAGTATGGTACAATCTAAGAGTTATGCATCCAACAAAGGAAGTGCCAATCATAGATTACGATCTCGCTCTTCTCTTCCAGCCCATGCTCATGCTTGGCATCACTATTGGTGTCGCGCTTAGCGTCGTCTTCCCCTACTGGCTCATTACTGTTCTCATCATTATTCTCTTCTTGGGTTTGTTTAAAAATCATTAATATCCCACCCCCTTTTTTTTTTTTTGTTCCATTTGCATTTGTAGAAGAAATATCTATGAGATGAATTTAAGACTCTGTTTGGATTTTTTTTAAAAAAAACATTTTTATTTTATCTCATCTTTATCTCATAATTACAATTAATATATCCCACCCCTTTCTTCTTGTTCCATAAGATGAATTTAAGGTTCCCTTTGGATAAAGAAAAGAAATGATTTTGTTTTATCTCATCTTTATCTCGTAATTATTACAAAATTTTAAATTTTTATATAAAATATAATAAATAATTTTACTAAAACAATACAAATATTAAAATATTTAATTTAATTTAATTTTTATTTTTACTTAAAATTATTTTATCTCATCTCACTATAAATATGTGTCTCTGCTGACACAGTCTTTTTTTTTTTCCACCTTAATGAGCAGGAACCTCGTCAAGGTCTTTCTTCAAGGGAATTGAGATGTGGAAGGAAGAGTCTGTTTTGAAGGTCACGTTGTATGATTTTCAATTCTTTCCTACAATAATTTTTTCTACAAAAGTAGCTCATTTTAAAGTATTGATTGTTGGGGAAAAATTGCAGAAAGAAATAGCAGATATACAAGAAACTGTGGTCAACTCTCGAGGTGAACGTAAGAAAGCATATATGTTCACATGCATAAATTTATATATATATATATATATATATATATAAATCATCTAAAACGAATGGAAATAATGAATTTTCCTTTGTTTGTAATCTGCAGTTCTGATAGATACCCAGTATGAGCCATTGGTGCCTAGAGAAGATAAAACTCAAATGGTGAGCAAGATTTTACTTCATAATCTTTGAGGT
Source organism: Platycarya longipes (assembly GCA_036559045.1). Lineage (NCBI taxonomy): Eukaryota > Viridiplantae > Streptophyta > Magnoliopsida > Fagales > Juglandaceae > Platycarya > Platycarya longipes. The sequence goes on from CM071798.1 coordinate 462,648, forward strand.
TCCCCCTTTTGCATGGCTAGAATAACTGATACGATATTGGTCCATATCTTTCAGCAAATATTGTGTCTCAACCTCAGGTGGAAAAGGATTTTGGTGCTACTACTTGTATGGATATCTTTCCTAGCCTTGCAGATCATCAAGGCAAGTATACCCTCTCTCCCTCACTCCCCCCCCCCCCCCCCCCCCTTTCTTCTCTCTTCCTTCTTCTCTGAGACTCCATCATGTCCTTAATTATGGTATTAAATGTATCAAACAGAATGATGTAGAGGTTTGCAGTGCATGGTATTGGGGGCTCTTCTGCTTACAGGTAACGCGCATGACTAGCTAAGCTAGCTACCAGCCTACCAGCAAACTTGACTACTACTGCCATTACTTTTCTTTTCTTTTTTTACTTTCTGCAATGGAGTCGACCTCATGATCAATACTTGTTGGTGGTTTCTGCATCAGTTTCCCATTGCATTGGGGTTGTTTGGGTATGAAGCAGTAAAGCTGTACAGAGAACACAAGAAGAGGAAGAGGACGGGAAATGCTGAATCAATTTGCGAGGCTTCCATAGAATGGACAGCAACGCACCTTGCCTTCTGCTCGCTGTGTGGGATATTGGGAGGCACTGTTGGGGGCCTACTTGGTTCTGGTGGTGGATTCATTCTAGGTCCCCTACTACTTGAGATTGGTGTCATCCCCCAGGTACGCATCTTCCATGCGTGTATGATTGTACTTCTGGCTAACTTGAAAATCACGACTCATTATTATTAGTCTGAGCCTCCGGCCGGGAAGGAATATGGTTCTTTTATAAAAGATTCTTTTGTTATTATTAGCTGAGAGATGGGAAAGATTTATATACATGTAGTAGTGGTGACTTTCCCTACATGCCATATCCTTTGGACTATCCGATTTATTTACTATATATGATTATGAAAGTGCACCCAATGTTTTAAGTTAAAGGTTATAGCTAAGATGAAACCGCAAGATGTTGAACAAAAATAATGGTTTTAATTCACAGGTGGCAAGTGCAACAGCAACATTTGTCATGACCTTCTCTTCATCCTTGTCCGTGGTGGAGTTTTACCTTCTCAAGAGGTTCCCTATTCCCTATGGTATACATGATGAATATTATGGCACTATCTAACTCCTTGCTTGCTTTTGATTTTTATTCCAATTTCCATCCATAGTACTCTATGGTCCCCAGCCACTTTAATATTAGCATTTTTTTTTATTTAAGTATTACAAATAATATTGACTACTTTTTCTTTTGCATTTGTTCAGCTCTATACCTCACGTCGGTGTCTGTTTTAGCTGGCTTTTGGGGCCAGTTCTGCGTAAGAAAACTAATCACAATTCTTAGAAGAGCATCAATTATTATATTCATTCTCTCTGGCGTCATCTTTCTTAGCGCTCTCACAATGGGTAAAAACAATCTCCAATGCCAAAGATTGTATATGTTTGAATTACCTCAACTTTTTTGGGCTATATATTTTACCATTATCTGTTAATTTGATTATCACTTCCGCAGGGATGATTGGTATTGAGACAAGCATCGAAATGATACGCAATCACGAGTTCATGGGATTTTTAGGGTTCTGTAGCAGTCAGTAATCTCTAGCCAGACTTAGAGATGGATGGTAACGGACAAAAGTGGTAGAAACAGAGGTGGAACTAAGTTACAAGGAGAAGCTAGTAGTAGTGGAGGAGCCTTGGACAGGCCAATACCTAGTTGACTCACCCTCTCCTCCAAAACAAAAAATGAAAAATAAAAATACAAAAATCATAGAATCTGCAATGATCATGATCAAGCAGTAATGGTATGGTTTCCATGGTGTAGTGTGTGGATCAGGGAGTTGGCTGTGACGTCGGGTTGTGTTTCCTACGTACATGCCTCCCCACTATTAAATATATCTTCAAATATTGCATTTAGAATATATATTGTATGTTTCTCATTATTAATGACTTTTGCAAAATGATCTCTTGTTAATTAATTAGCTTCACAAGTAGATGATAGGTACACAATTTGTCAGGATACTCGTGTGATTACCTTAGTCTTCAATAAATAAACTTAAAAAATTTGTAGAGACGTGGTTTTAATCGCATTAACTCGATATAACAGCATTGTTTAATTGTTACGTCGTAAATTTAGTCACTAATTCGAACTTTATCCACAAAATTTATGGTAAAAGATTTCATTAATTCCACTATAGTTAAGGCTTCAATGAATAATGGCATGCAATTTTGATCAGTGATCAAGATAGATAAAGATTATGTCGTTTCGCTAAATCTAGATTCTGCTGTGAACGTGTCAATGTCGTAGTATTTTCCACCTTCACTCTGCTGTATGAAGTATGAGAGAACATGCATGGCTTAATTAACTAATTCAGCACCAATTAAGTAGGAGAACGTACATAGCTAAATTAACGGATAAATTAGAACAATATTATTTCCACAGGGACGTTCTAAAAAACTCCATCATGAGTCCAGTACTGCACGGGGAAAAATCTTAATTAATTACCTCAAATGACAAATCCGGCAAGTACATTGGTCCCAGAAGGGCGCCAAGCCACCACAAAAATTAAGATATCTCGAACAACTTTAAGACAGCTCCTCGCATTCAGATAAAGCAATCCACTCTGTAATCTGCTTGGGATAATCTTTAGGACTTGAGTAATACATCAATCTTTTTAACACCAAACTGAAATGATTCGACTTAACAATCTTCATGAACAAGTTAGCTGTGACATGCTATTTTATGTCTGAAAGAGATCAGTTTTCTCGGAATCGTAGGATGCTTTGTTCAAGCTATTGCTTCACCCAAAATTCTTCCCCTCCCTCTCCCTGAACCCATCTTATCATCATCGACTTTCCTTATTAATATTTTTGATCATTTTCCTTCTTCTCCTCCTAATCGCCCACATCGCACCACTACTCAACCCTAATATCTTCAGGGCTATATATGCCCAACCATTTACACTGAGACCACTATATTTTCACTCATTGCATTAATTTTAGGTAGTATTGCTCGCCCTTTTATCTTTTTTTTTTTTCTTATTCTTATTTTTCACATTCTCACCTATTTTTATAAATGCTCTCGTTGTCTCTGCTGACCCTTCTTATTATTTTGTTGTCATTATACATGCTCATTAGCGAGACGTCATGTCTGCTGAACTTAATGCTCTTAAAGCTAATTTCACTTGGACGCTTAAGCATTTTTCTCCCAGCAAGAAATCCATTGACTGTCTATGAGTGTTCAAAGCTAAGCTCAAAGTAGATCATGGCTTTCTCGAAAGATACAAAACTCAACTAGTTGTCAAAAGCCATATTCAAGGGATGAGTAGTGGTGATAGTGGGAAGATAGATTTGCACAAGAAGTATTTATGTAACTTAAGGGATGAGTAGTGGTGATAGTGGCAAGATGTGAGGTGGGATTGGTATGATTCAGTTGACAATGATAGTCATGATAAAGGTAAGCAGGTGGGTTTCGTGGTTATGGATTTTGATATATTTGAACTTTGTGAGATCCCATGCATACATGCATGCATGAAGTTACTGCACGGGCCAGCAAGCAAATTCAAGAATCAAACACATGCATGGCAGTTACTGCAGCAGTACCATGCAGCATGCAATTACAATGTACGACCTTGCACCCTAAAATTATGGCAGATTGGAAGCTATTATAAATTAAATAATTACCGTGAATTGCATTATCTATTAATCTAGAGCAACTGGTTTAATTTGTTTATATGATGATCTGATATTCTTAGCTAACACAAAATTTTTACTGTAATAATAGAAACGAATTAACCTTTCTTTTTTTTGTAATAGAAACGAATTAACTTGCAGCTTGGCTTATACAACATCAATATGTATGCAGGTACGTAATTTACAACTTAACCTCATCTTGAAGATTAACGTAACGTACGCATGCGCATGCGTGCATGCATGCTTGGAGTTGGGCTTCCTCCAGCTTTGTTTTCCTTCCAAGCTAGGCTACTACTCTTTTATCTTTGTGTAAAAATGCATCAAGCTTATTAATTATATGAAGTACTCCAACTTATTGATATCCATTTTCTTTTTGCGCCCTAATCTTGCGCAGAAAAAAAAATAAAAATAAAAAATAAAAACCTCCCACCCGTGCAACACTCCATCATGTTATCATTTAAAGAAATGATAGATGTAGTCATGGAATTGCAAGAGGCGTATAGTCGCTTTGAAAAAAAGTGAATATACATGAGACTCACGTGAAAAAAGTTAATTTTTTTCTAAAACGACTGTATACCATTTATAACTTCACGACTGTATGTAGTATTACCGACGAAGCAGTACTACAAGTGCACGTATGTACACCATATAAATGTTATTATCCGTCACTGACAACCATCACTGTACTCCTGGGTTTGTCAATTTAATATCATTCCATTTTTATGCAAACTTCTTTGTCAAGATTAATATATGGGAGGAAATTATTCTATTAGTACATATTCCATAATATTAGTTTAGATTAATATGATGTAATATATATTCTATCGTTGCGATTTTTAACTATAGCACAAAATTGCTCCAAACAATCCTTTTCATTATCAAGAAAATGGTAGAAGTCATTCATTTAACTTCGATCACTTATCTTTTATGGGAGCTACTTAGTTTGCTTCATTTTTTGTATTGTATTGTGTATTAATATTTTAGAAAAATTGTAAGATCTAGATACTCTTATCGAACTCGAACTTATATCATCTAATCTATTAGTTTATTTAGTATACTAAAATTGCTCAAAAAAATATATATTATATATATAATTATATACTTTCTTAATTATAAAAGTAATTAAACCAAGAAGTAGGCCTGGAGGCTATGTTTATGCAATTAATTAGAAAATTATTAGATACCATAAATTAATTTATTATTTCTGCAGTAATCTGCATTTGTATTCCGGCTCTTTCCTCCTCTGATGCCCGCGCGTGATGCATGGGGTTCTATTTCATGCCAAACGTACACTAAGTAGATGCTCTTATATATAAATCTCGGGATAACCAGAAAATAACGTGGTCGGGGTGGGTGTTCTGAGAAATAGCCAAAAGGGGAGTCAGTTGTTCCTAGAGCCGACGTCTTAACAATGGCCACAAGGGGATTTGTGTTCTATCTCCTATCGGCCTTCTCTATGGCTATTCTCTCGGTTCTATTCATCAGCCATTCGAATTATAATAAGTCGTACCAAAACGGTTTGACATCTACAAACCTCGCTCTGCTGCACTCCCCGAATGGATCCATGATCACCAAAACTGTTTGGCCCGTAGGTCTCTGTTATGGAATCGTACTTTCATATTAATTTTAACTCTCTGCGTTTGTAATTGTTTTATATCGTTTTTGGATGCAGGAATTAGAGTTCAGTTGGAGAATCGTGTTGGCGACGGTGATAGGATTTCTGGGATCGGCTTGTGGAACTGTGGGGGGAGTTGGAGGGGGAGGCATTTTTGTTCCTATGCTTACTTTGATCGTTGGGTTCGATACCAAGTCTGCTGCTGCGCTTTCTAAATGTAACCCCCCTGCATCCATCCATTTCTCTCTCTCTCAAATTCGTTTCTTTCTTGTCATTTAAGTGGGTTTTATTTGTTCTTCGCTGGATTTCAGATCATTTGGTCCTAACTTTCAAAGTTCTGTGCTTTTTCCTCGTATTTTTTCTCTATTCCCACTCATGTTCCCTAGAAGCGCCAATTTTTTTACTTTCCCTTAATTAAGGAAAAGGAATCACTTATAAGTGGCAAAGACATGTACCACTTTTATCGGCTGGCCAATCATATAATTCTTTTCATGTTACATGTATGGTACTATATCATATGGTACTTGGGATTTGATTACGCTCGAGGTTCCTTGCATATTGTGGCTGATTAATGGTTGCAGGTATGATAATGGGGGCATCAGCATCATCAGTATGGTACAATCTAAGAGTTATGCATCCAACAAAGGAGGTGCCAATCATAGATTTCGATCTTGCTCTTCTCTTCCAGCCCATGCTCATGCTTGGCATCACTGTTGGTGTCGCGCTTAGCGTCGTCTTCCCCTACTGGCTCATTACTGTTCTCATCATTATTCTCTTCTGGGTATGTTTAAAAATTATGAATATCCACCCCTTTTTTATGTTCCATTTGTATTTGTAGAAGAAATAGCTATTAGATGAATTTAAGTACCCGTTTAGATACAGAAATTATTTTATATTATCTATTCATCATTATAATTTTTTAAAATTTTCATATAAAATTATAATAAACAATTTAATATTTTAAATTTTAATAATATTTTATTCACTTTTTAATTTTAGTATAAAGCAATCTCATTTTATATACCATCCAAACGACCCTTATAATCATATCCCTGCTAGTGCTGGCATTGAGCATTTTTCCCCCTCAACGCGTAGGAACCTCATCAAGGTCTTTCTTCAAGGGAGTTGAGATGTGGAAGGAAGAGACTATTTTGAAGGTCACGTTGAATGATACCTCAGTTCTTTCCTACAACAACTTTTTCTACAAAAGTAGCTCATTTTAAAGTATTGATTGTTGGGGAAAAATTGCAGACAGAAATAGCCAATATACAAGAAACTGTGGTCAACTCTCGTGGTGAACGTAAGAAAGCATATATATTGATCACATGCATAGATTCACATAAATCTCACAAATAATGTGGAATGAACGAAAATAATGAATTCTACATTATTTTTTTCTTTCTTTGTAATCTGCAGTTCTGATATACACCCAGTCTGAGCCATTGGTGCCTAGAGAAGGCAAAACTCAAATGGTGTGCAAAAGTTTTACTTCATGATAATCTTATTCTTTGAAGTTCCCCCTAAGTTTTGCATGGCGAGCTAACTGATAAATTAATAATGGTCCGTTATCTTTCAGCAAATAGTATGTCTCAACCTCAGGGGGAAAAAGATTTTGGTGCTACTACTTGTATGAGTATCTTTCCTAGCCTTGCAGATCATCAAGAATGAAGTAGATCAGGTTTGTAGTACATGGTATTGGGTGCTCTTCTGCTTACAGTTTCCCATAGCACTCGGGGTGTTTGGGTATGAAGCAGTAAAGCTGTATAGAGAACACAAGAAGAGGAAGAGATCAAGGGGTAATGCTGAATCAATTGGCGAGGCTTCCATTGAATGGACAGCAACGCACATTGCGTCCTGCTCGCTCTGTGGGATGTTGGGAGGCACTGTTGGGGGCCTAGTTGGTTCTGGTGGTGGATTCATTCTAGGTCCTCTTCTCCTTGAGATTGGTATTATCCCCCAGGTACGCATCTTGCCATCTTCCATGCGTGTATGATATTTGTACTTCTGGATAATAGTTGAAAATCACGACTCATATATCATGGCTTTGTTTGGCCAAGCAATGATGATTGGGCTGCTACAGAACTCAATCCTCAAACAGTCTGAGCCGGAAGGAATATGGGTTCTCTTTTATAAGATTCTTTTGTTATTTTTGGCAGAAGGATGGGAAAGATTACACATGTATATACGTAGTGACTTTCCCACAGGCCACATCCTTTGGACTATTCCATTTATTTACCATGTTTATGAAAGTGCACCCAATGTTTTAAGTTAAAGGTTATAGCTAAGATGAAACAGCAAGATGTGGAACAAAAATTATGGTTTTAATTCACAGGTGGCAAGTGCAACAGCAACATTTGTCATGACCTTCTCTGCATCCTTGTCCGTGGTGGAGTTCTACCTTCTCAAGAGGTTCCCTATTCCCTATGGTATACATGAATATTATGGCACCATCTAACTCCTTGCTTGCTTTTGATTTTCATTCCACTTTCCATCCATAGTGCGGATCGATGGGGTCCACTTCAATATTAGCACTTTTATTAGAATATTACTAATAATATTGACCACTTTTTTGAAAAATGCTTGTTCAGCTCTATACCTCACGTTGGTGTCCGTTTTAGCTGGCTTTTGGGGACAGTTCTTCGTAAGAAAACTAATCACAATTCTTAGAAGAGCATCAATTATTATTTTCATTCTCTCTGGCGTCATCTTTCTTAGCGCTCTCACAATGGGTAAAAACAATCTCCTATGCCTAAGATCAGGGGCGGAACTACCCTGGTATGGGTACACCCCCAAACTTTTTAAAAATTATATATAGTATATAAATATATATATAATTAAAATTTCCACACTAATTTATCAAAAAATAAAAAATTTGCCCCCCCAATTTTTAGATCTCTAAAAATTTTATTAAAATTATTTTTCTAAATTTTAATACTTATCTAATCTCACTCTAAATTTTTACTTCAGTGACGATTGACACCTAAATTGTCTCTCCCACTTTAGTTTGATGTGCTGATGCAACTAAATTTTTAATATATGTTTAGATTATCTAAAATATGTAGATGACTAGAAATATAAATTTTTACATATTATTTGTTAATTTATATTGAGAAAAAATTGTCAATAATTTCACTTTCAAAATGATAATAGATGAATTTTATTTCATGAAAGATCATTGTTGAGCTTAATTTGTAGGAAAAATCTTAAGTTCATTTTTTTTTTATAATGGGCTCTAACAAATTACAAAAATTCTAAAAAAAAAGATAATTTATAAACATGTATTTTTATATATAATTTTATAACATATGATTATTGTTTGTATATATAATCATGCGCAAAAAAAAAAATTATATTCATATATACCACATATTTTGTCAATCACCCCTTCCAAATATCAAATCCTAATTCCGCTCCTGCCTAAGATTGTATATGTTTGGATTACCTAAAGTTCTTTGAGGTATATATTTTACCATTGTCTATGAATTTGAATGTATTATCAATTCCGCAAGCATAATTGGGATTGAGAGAAGCAGATTACCTAAAGTTCTTTGAGGTATATATTTTACCATTGTCTATGAATTTGAATGTATTATCAATTCCGCAAGCATAATTGGGATTGAGAGAAGCATCGAAATGATACGCAATCACGAGTTAATGGGATTTTTAGGGTTCTGTAGCAGTCAGTAATCTCTAGCAAGACTTAAGAGATGGATGGTAACGGACAAAAGTGGTAGAAACAGAGGTGGAACTTAGTTACAAGGACAAGCTAGTAGCGGAGGAGCCTTGGCCTGGCCAATACCTAGTTGACTCAACCTCTCCTCAAATTAAAAATAAAAATAAAAATAAATTGAATAAAAAATACAAAAATCTTAGAATCTGCAATGATCAAGTATTAAAGGTATTGTTTCCATGGTGTAGTGTGGATCAGGGAGTTGGCTGTGTCGGGTTGTGTTTCCTAATCGCATTAATTCGATATAGCCCGCATTGTTGAATTGTTACGTCGCAAATCTAGTCAGTAATTCGAACTTTATCCACAAAATATATGATAAAAGATTTCATACTACAATAATTAAAGGCTGCAATGAATACCATGGCATGCAATTTTGATAGGTGATCAAGATAGATAAAGATTATTTCGTTTTGAAAAATCTAGATTCTGATGTGAATGTGTCATAGTATTTTCCACCTTCAATTTGAAGTATGAGATATGAGAGAACATGGCTTAATTAACTAATTCAGCACCAATTAAGTAAGTGAACGTACATGGCTTAATTACCGCATAAAGAACAATATCATTTCCACAGGGAGGTTCTAAATCCGGCAATTTCATTGGTCATAAACGGGTGCCAAACCATCACAAAACTTAAGATGCCTCGAACAACTTCAAAACAGCTCCTCGTCATGCAGATAATGCAATCCCCTCTGTAAACTGCTCGGGATAATCTATAGGACTTGAGTAATGTATCAATCCTTTTAATATCAAATTGAAATGATTCAACTTAACAATATTCATGAACCAGTTAGCTGTGACCATGCTATTATGTTTGAAAGAGACTCCTTGGAATCATAGAATGTACTTTGTTCAAGCTATTGCTTCGCCCAAACTTCTTGGACACATCAGAACCAAATACTTTTCATCCCACGAGCGGTCATTCATAAAACCAATATGCAAACCAAATAAATGGGAAAAAAAAAAAAGAATAAAGCAAGCAATCGTGCCTCTTTAGAATGCCAGCGGCTATCAAACAAAACTGATGGAAGATGGTGGCAAAGAAGGTTCCTTTAAGAAACATTCACCACCGGCCTACCTAGATGAACTACTACTGGCTCCCTCGGAAGTTTTACCACTAGCTGGAGAATCTTTGACCGGTTTAGATTCTGAATTGATGGCAATATTCCCCATTCCAACCTCCATTGCTTCCCTCTCATCCTCCTCCCTCTTTTTTTCAGAAATGACACTGTCTACTGCTTGGTTTTGGTTAGATGGCTCCAAAAGACGAGGTCCTGCATCAATCCATGGATGAAGAAGGCATTGACCTGCAGTGGGCCGCTTCTCAGGGACAAAGTCAAGGATTGGAACCAGAAAATCAGTCAAATAATTTGCATCTTGCTCACTGAAATCGTACTTTTCAATGAGAACCTTGTTCAAGGGCCAGAAACGCAATCTGCGAATGTGTCTCAGATCACCATATCTATTAAAGAAATCCCGCGAATAGCGGCCACCCAAGGCAATCTGAGAAAATTAAGGGCACTTTGGAAGTTAGGCTTAAATGTCTCAGTAGAGAACTACTTAAAAATGAGAGAACTTTCTCACCTTTCGCGGCATCATTCCAAGAAGCTCCATCATTAATGCCAAGTGATCCTGAAATAATTTTTTCTGTTTGTTAAGAAAAGATTGCATACAGTGGTATATGCTGGAAGCTAAAAGAGAAGTATTACAGATGACTTGTGGGAACACTTAACCAGTACAAAGATCAAAGAAAACTTTCTTACTTGGCTTAAAACCTACATGTTCATCCACAACATTCATGAAACAGAGATTAAAGGCAAAAAGACAATATGAAACAGTTTATATATAGAGAGAACAGATGGAACACGAGAAAAGATTTGCTATGGACAAACTTCCTATAAGGAAACTCAAACCTCGTTATGAGAAAACATGCCAAATAAAACATTGTTGTAGGCTAGGTAGTCAAACACCCAGATCTTCATGGGCATTGCAGATATATGAAATCAATAAGAATCAAATATCAAGATAGATTTCCACTCTTCCCCCCCCCCCAAAAAAAATAGCATACCAACTTTAGAACTGTGACCATAATGAACTCCTGAAAAACATAAAATATAATTGAAAATCTTAGCGGAATTTCCTCTTTCCCAAGAAGATAATTATTTCAAGGTTCTTCTGAGAGGAACATATGTATTACGCTTCATCTCTTGCTCTACCCATTACCAGAGTGGAGCACAATTGTAATGCTAGAATCTTATCCACACAAACGACTATTAGAGTAGCATCTTACTCATTGCATTATTAAATGCATATTACTATTTGAAACAATGGCATGCAATTGTTTGCGGAAATGAAATTGCCTACATATAATAGATGGCACAAATGGGGGGGGAAAAGAAAGTTAAATAACGCCAGTACCTCATCCCTATCAAAGTTGTCGCCAGAATGAGGATCAAAGAGCACATCACCAGTTGCAAGCTCGAAACAAATGCAAGCAAAGGACCATAGATCGGCTGAAGTAGAATATTTGGATCCAAGGATCACCTCTGGACACCTATACTGTCTTGTCTGAATATCATTCGTGAACTGCTTGTACGTCCAACATGCATTCCCAAAATCGACCAACTTGCACTTGAGGTCAACTGATGCCAACAGCTTCTGCCTATTCAAGCGGTCTCCTTTCTTACCACAGTGCTTTTCTTGCCCTGTACCTTTTGTTGCGTCAGCATCTGACAATCTATTAACAGAACTAGTAGGTTGGTCTTCTCCACAACCCACATCCAACTTCGAATTAGGAGAAGACTCCACAGCACTGGATGATTCTGGATCTGCCTCAGTTTCTACAGAGACTTCCTTCTCCGCACATTCCTGAGCTGCTCTCTTTGCCTTTCTTCGGATCTTTTTCTTCTGGTTCCTGGTCAAATCCTCGTTTACGGTCTCGTTATCCTTCATAGCCCCATACTCTGCTGCAGCCATATCCTTACTATTTGGAAGAACGAGAGGAGCACCTGACTTTGTGGGATCCTTAGCAGGGTCGATCATGGACATGAGCAAAATATTTTCTGGTTTCAAATCAGTGTGTATAATGGAAAGTTGTTTATGCAAGTAATCCAACCCCACCAAAATATGAAAACAGATCTCCTTCACCCTATTAATGGGCATACCCCGGTAATCCGCATACTTGATAAGGGTCAAAAGATTATCCCCCAAGTACTCAAAAACCATACAAACATGCCGCCCATTGGGACCCGAATGCTTGAACTGATCCAAGAGCTTCACTACACATTTTTTATCATCATGGTCGCTCTCGGCAATCTGTTGCAGGATGGTTATCTCATCCATGGCCGCCTCAGTATAATGCTGGGCACTCTTTTGCACTTTCAGAGCTACAAATCGCTGCCCAGTTTGCATATTAACAAAATGCAGCAGGCGGGGAAAAAAAAAATTAGGAAGAAGAATAAAACAAACATATTTCATTAACCATTCAGTTTCTCCCAAAACGAGAGCATGATAGGGTGAAGGAGATCAAGCAAAAAGTACAAAGTGAGATAAAGAAAGGTACAGAGAGTTGGGTATCCCAGGCGAGCCAAACGGTTGAGAAGTGGCCCCAGCCAAGCTTGCTCTGGACGACGTAGCGGCCGTTCTTGAAAGCGTCGCCGATTCGGACCGCGTGGTACCCTCCCTTCCTGTAGTCCTCCGTCCCTTCGTCCTCCGATGTATAGTCGTTGCTCTCCCTCCCATCCTCCGAAGAACAACACAGATGCTGCTGTTTCTCCTCGATCTCCATCCCCTCCTCTCGATCCCTCTTCAAATTTGCGATCTTTCACCAAATCGCTATGGTTTAGGGGATTGCGATATTGGGGTTTTTGAGTTCTGGGTTAGAACTGAATACTGCGACGAGAGCGAGAGTGATTGAGAGGGAATGAAACTTCACCTTGCACTGGGCGTCTAGGACTGCATTTGCCGAATTTTAGCCAAAATAACTCGGTTCTGGATTTTTACTAAAACTTTCTACATTTTTATTCTTTATTATTTTTCTACTTTATTAAAACACTTATTATTATTCTTCCATTGCTGCCTTTGGACTCATCTCTTTTCAAAAACAGGAGAGTTTTTTTTTAACAAATTTGTTATTCTCAAGTTTTCAACTATTCATCTCCAGTGATTAGTTTTAGGCCCTGTTTAGTTTTAAGTTGACATAAGATGAGTTAAGATAAAATTTTAAAATTTAATTAAATATTATTATTATTTAAAAATTTAAAAAAATTTAATTGAAATTTAAAAAAATTATATTAAAAATTATATTTTATATAAATTTTAAAAAAAATGTAATTATGAATTTGAGATGAATTAAGATAAACTCAACTCATCTTTAAATCTAAATAAGACCTTAAAAATATTTTCACAATATTAATCTCTTCCAAACAATAACTTTTTTATAAATATTTCATTTGATAAACTCATTTTCAAATAATGATAAAAGTGTTACGATAATGATAAAAATATATATATAAAATATTATAAAATATATCTTAAAAATAACATAAGAAAAATATATCATATTTAAGATACGTTTGACAATATTACTATTTCTAAATATTTCAAATATTTACTTTTCAAACTTCACTTAAACGTAAATATTTTTTTCATTTTAAATTTTATTTTTTTCATAAATTAATTACCTCATCATTACTAATTTTATAAAACTCTTAGACAAAATATTAAAAATAATATTATTTTCTTAAAATTTAAAATAAATTTATATTAAAATTTATATTTAATAATTTTTACTTTATAATATTGTTATTTAAATTATTCTATTTCATTTCTCAAAACTCAGCAAAATATTTTGATTGAAATCGTTCAATTATTATTTAGATTTATATTGAGATAACTGAATATCCAAACCAACTATAGAAGTTTACGATAGATGGCATTCGTAGTTTTAAAAAAAAAAAAACGTTTAAAAGAAAAAGAAAAAACTAATTCCTCAAAACAAGAGCAGGATGCAATAAGATTTTAATAATTTTTTTATAAAAGAAAAAAAAAATTGGCTAAAAAATCATTATAGACAGCGGGATGCGAATGGTTTTACAGGAAGTTTAAGCCCCCAACTTAAGAATCACTTTAATTTATTTGATCTTATTATTATAATTTTTTTAAATTTTTATATATTTTCTTAAATTTTTATATAAAATATGATAAATAATTTAATTTTTTCAATTTTTAAAATTTTTATAATATTTTTATAATATTTTATTAAATTCATCTCAACTATCTAATTACAATTCGAATGAAAAGGTGTCGTTGTCATCACTGATTCATTGTTATAATGCTGATAAATTGATAGTGCGGGGAAGTAGTGCTCGTCTATCCATCCATCCTTATCTCACTTTATTTTTTTTTATCTGACTTCTCTATTAATACTCTTTATTCATTGATTAACTTTGACCATTTATTGTCAACTCAGATATGATTGGATGAATTCCCTATTTTTTGCGACTCTCAAATGCCAATGGCTGAATTCAAACGGCAAACACTACAACAAAATTACGTTTTTGTGGGGTTTTTATTTTTGAAGCAAAAGTTTTGGCTGCAAATGCTCTATAATAGCGGCCATTTTTTATTTCCTCGCTAAATTTCACTACAAATGTGGAAAAATTTTCAGCTATTTGCAGCACTATTTGAGTGCCAGAAATAAGCTTTTAAAAATTTGAACGTAAACCCCCCTTTTCGATATTCTGTATTTCTAATTTTCAATCTCTAATCTCTCTCTATCTCTCTTTCTCTTACATGTGATAACAAACCCACATAGCAAATCCCTCTCTCCCTCTCTCTCTCTCTCTCATGCTATAGAGTATCGATTGCCGTCCCGCCGTCCCTTCCATGCCGTGCCGTTACCTCGCTTTCGTCGCCTCTCCTAGGAAGTGAGTCTGTCTTTCTCTCTCTCTCTCTCTCCATTACTCAATCTCTCGATATCGCAACCTAGGTTACGATAAAATCACAACCTAGGGTTGCTCTGTCTCTCCATCTCTTATTTTGATGCTTAAATCTACATCTTGTGAAGAAGAAGAATTAGTTTATACACCTCTAGTTGTTCTTCCCTTATTTTTTGGCATCGTGATCTCTTAAGATTTATTATATGCCTTTTTATTTTTTTTGTTTAATGATTCCGGATGCTTTGTTGCATTTTGTTGGAGATTAATATTGATTTTAGGTTTTCTTATTTCTTGTATGTGTGTGTGCGTGTGTGTATATGTGTTGACTGTTTTAGGTAATGCAACAGGTTTAGGTAATGCAAAGAATGTTGTTTTACTATTGGATTACAAAGATTTCATCATAAAAATTCATAATTTGGGAATTTCGGGTCATTAACCAATAATCAAGATTTATGAACACTAGGTAAACCATGGCCATTTTGAATGAGAATCAGTTCTCAGCCTAGCACTTGAAAATGCTGTAGGATTTGGTAATGTAACTTCTCTAATTGCCATTACTAGTAATTTGTTAACACTCTTATTTGTTCTTGGTGAAACTTTCCTACAAATGCCAATAAGTATATTATTTAATACATGATGCAAGTAAAAGTTAGAAGTTGTTCTAGTGGATGTGTATATTATTTTCGTTATACAAAATATTTGGAATTTGGCTATGTTAATTTATTACCAATATCATCTTCTAAGTACTTTACATGTTTGACTTGTCTTGTTATGAGGCTCCAAACTTGAGGTATATAATTCTTTATCATCTCCCTTCATCTATTTTATAGCTTTGGATGTAAAGTGCTAGTTTTGTAACTATTTTTTTACTTTCTTGATGACTTTTCCATTAGCTTTCAATTATTCTTAGTGATTATTTAGACAAGATTATCCCCTCTTTAGTGATTAAGTAGGAAGTCCTCCAATGGTCTCATATTTTGATGTATTGTTTCTTGGCTTTTAGAAATTATGCAGTATATACATCCTTGACTTTGTGTGGTAGAGTTTGATGCACCAACCTATTTGCTTACTCTTTGTGTTGTTTAGAAATCTATTAGAGCTAATGAGAATTGTGTCATTCTCTTCATTGTGCTATTTGTGTGTGGCTTGTAAGTCAGAGGGATAAAACCTTAAGTAAGGCATATAAGCTGGTTGGGTTTTTGTGCTCCCTTCAGACAAAGCATATAATACACTATGACCAGTTCTTAAAGGTGACTCGGATTGAGGAACAACTTAAATAACCCCAGCATAAAAAGTAAATAAAATCTAATGTTAATGTATATGTGATAGTTGATGTTATTCAATGCATCAACTATCATAATTTACTGCATTTATAGCTAGGAAGAGCCATTAATAATCTAATTATATTTTTACAAGTAAATAACTTAACTTTCTTTATTTAATAATCTAACTCAATTGGATCTAATGGTGATATGTTTAAAACATTGTTTAACTATAGGTTGGGACAGTCACAGGTTTCAACAATTCCTAAGATTTAAATAGCAATTAAATCTTACAATTTATCTTATTGTTTTTTTTTTCATACAAATGTATTAACCATGGTTTCAGATTCTGCTCTTACTGTAATCGTTGTTATCTTTTTCACGAAAAGGCTTTTATTTCATTAGGGCAATGAATATTCATCAAGTGATATATCATATCTTTTACTACAAATTGATTTCATTGGGTTGCTTTATGAATGTACCATAGTTACCTAGTTTGTTGTATGTGGGAATACCAGTCTGGGTAACATTTGCTTGTCCCCAAAATTTATGTTATGATGAGATTTCCCCAAAAAATACCACATAGTTGAGCTGAATTATATAGACGGGAATCCAAAAAGGTCAAAGAATGTTGTTTAAGTTTGAGTTCAAGAATGTTGAATATATAGTATGAATTTTACCTTAATAATGTTTTCCCATGGTAGCTCTAAATCTTTCTTACTGAACATAGATGTTGATGTAGGGTATTTCTATGATTTAGCTTTTAAAGTAATTGACCATAAAAATTTTCTGTAGATAATAGGTTTTTTTGCATATGGATGATAGAACTTACATTAGAAAGAGGATAATCAGAGAGAAAATGATGGGTCCTTTATAAATTCTTGACCGAACAATATTTTTTGATTACACTAGTAAGTTGAACTTCCTTTATTAGTTATAGTAGGCAAGAATGTTTTCTTTTCTTGTTTCAATATTTTCACAGGGACGAGCAAGCTGGTGTTAGTTGTCCTATCAAGAGTCAAGGAATCACAAGACTAAAAAGCTTCTCCAAGAATATCATCATCAAGAGAAGTGAGATTTTCACTTCCCACTTCTTTTCTTAAGTACAAATAGAATTTAGGCAATTGTAAAAACTCATATATTTTGTTTTATAACTCTTCAATACTTCTAACAGACGAAGATATTAATATTTGTAAATTTTGTATTTTATGTTGATGTGAAAATTTATATAATAGAATTCTGTGATCTTGTTTAATTGCATATATATATTTTTTATTTTGTATGGGGCCATTTTTGGCTTTTGTTAGCTGATTATATATTTTTTTAAATTTGATACTATTTGCGGCAAACTCAACTCGCAGCAAACAGTAACTATATTTGCGAAGAAATCATTGTGGCGAGAATCTGAGCTTATGTCACACCCAAATAGCCGCGGTTTATCTACGATCCTCAATACGCAGCATTTGAATTTTTGCCACGATTTTGAAATTTTTTGCAGCAAATTTCAATCGCCGCAAAAGGCCTTATCTGTTGTAGTGAAATATTTGCAGTCAGTCGTCCGTATGTACACTCACCCTGCATGTATGTATTTTTTGCTGGAAAAGTCTAGAGCCACCACGATTTGAGTTTTATTTTCAGTCTTGTTTAAGGTGTTATGTCACTGTAGCATTTTTTTTTTATCCTTCACCTGATTTTCTCATCCCGTGCCCCCATGCTCTAATCTCTACACCGAAGTATTTCCTCAAACTTATGCCCCTGCCCCTCCATGAGAACCATCACTAATTGGCACTAGAATCTCTTCCATCTAATCACCAATCTGACATCTCTTTTACTACACTACTTTCATCATCAACACAAGAACGAATCGACAATCAAATTTCTCAATTCACTCATTGTCTAACATTGGTTGGATGAAAGCGAAGAAAGTTTTTCAAATTGAATGAAAAAGTTTTTCCTTTTGGATAATCAAGAATTTGGTAGAAATAGTATAAATATTTTTTGTTTTCTTTATTCTTCATGGGTTTTTCAATGTGTTGTAAAAGTCAGAACTCTCTCTCTCTCTCTTCAACAAGAAAAAGAATAAGATTTCATCTTGTTAAAGATTCTAAAGAATAAAGAATTTGGTAGAAACCGTATGAAGACTTCTTCCATCTTGGTTTTTTAATGACCTATTAAAGTTTTTTCATCTGAAAGCTTGCTACAAGATTTATGGATTGGAAAGGTCAAAAGGATGTATAGATTAGTTGGAAAGCTCATAATAATGTAATAAATATTCTAAAAAAAATGAATATAAAGAGAGCAGGTCATTTATGGGTGCTTCTCATATTGATTTAGAGAAGATCGTTCAAAAGTATATAGGTGGACATCTTCCTCCATGAGTGCTTTTCAATGTAGACATCGTGATTTGAGAAGAATTAGGAATGAGATGGGTAAAGAAATATCAAACGAAATGTCACAATGGCAACACTCCCTGTAACGCCCCGGTCCCGGAGGTCCAGAGAGTTAAGTTCTTTTTCTCGAATCATCTCAAATAACACTAATTCATATATTTCAAAATCTTCAATAACCAACTATTATTAAAAAGACACTCTATAATTACTTAGCAAATATTCATGATATTCTCCAAGAAAAACTAAACATAAACTTTAATAAAAATTAAATGACTTCGAATACTTGCAGCAATCCAAAACTTGACATACTAAAATAATTAACAAAGATAAATTTTTACTAAGACTCAAAGAAAACTTGTATCCTCGAGCACTTATTCTCCTATGATCACCAAACCTCTCTAATAATAGCTACCCTTATTGAGACTGCACTGAACCATCTCAAATATCTTAAAAATGTTATTAGAGGAGGGGGTGAGTTATCCACAACTCAGTAAGCAAAGAACATATACTAGTGTGCAAACATGAGCATTTACCAAAATTCAGAATGCAAAACAAAAATATTTCTTACTTTTCAAAAATTGCAGAAAACAGATTATATTATCAAAAATTAGAGCGAAAGTTTAATATAAACAGAAATAGAAATCTCTTTGACATAGCATAATTGAAACATCTTATCAGAACATGAATACCATGTTTAACCCCCGTGGTAGGGTTGTGCAAATCCTGGCGGACAACCGAGCAGAAACAAAATGTGAATCTTCCCCTTATTATTCTCGGAGCCCCGTGTATGCACACAGGAAAGACTACACAAAAAACCACTTTGCAACCAAAGTGGGTGCACCGGAAACAGAATAGTTGGTACCAACCCAAAACAAAACAGAGCGGAACAGAACCAGAATGTCATACCAGATGTTTCAGAAATCATATCATATCACATTAGAGTACAAAATTATTCCAAAACAGAGAATAGAATCAGATTAAAAATATCATTTATGCAGAAATTTTCACATTCGCTGTTTTTCAATTCAGAAAACAGAATGCAATAAAATTAGTTCATGTCTACACCAGTTCATGCCAGAAACACCTTATTCTTATACAAAAATCTTATGCATATGCGAAACAAAACTGAGATGATTTCAAATTTTCTTTTCGTAACTAAAATATGCATATTTTCTAAAAGAAACATCAGTTCATATTTTTAATGTAAAGTCTAGCATAGGAACCCCGCTTACCTGGACTTCTTAGCTTCTCAGAATTTGTCTCCACACGGCTGAACAAAAATTAGTCGTCACCTATAAAATTGACGCATACTTCCATAAATTCTCAAATCAACCATGTATTTCAATATTTGAGCCTAGAACCATAAAATAACAATTCTCCTGAACACTCTAAAGTAACAAACTCTCAAACCCCAAAAATATCGCAAATTCTCAACACTTCTAAATTTCCTTTAACGACTCGGATCAAAAGAAAATCAAATAATAGAAATTTTAAAATCCATCAAAGATAATTTAAACCCGATCATTTCTTTATCAAAACTTGTGTTTAAAAGAGAAGGTTCATTTAATAAAAGATTAATGAAATACAAGGAAAAGCAGGCAATGTAGAACATGATGGTTTCTTTGGAAATTTTTGTCAAATCTGCAAGGGCTGAAATCAACTCTTACTGAAATAACACAATATAAATAAATAAAAATAAAAATAATAGTAATTGATTTAACCCATCCTCCCTACCAAACTTCGCCAAGGCGCTACATGAATGAGAAAAAAAAAAACCACAGATCAAAGTTTACGGTCCTACAGTGGAATTAAAAAAAAAATGAACCCGCTTATAAAGAACATATTTACTAAACCAAAAAGTGGTTGTCCAGGCTCATTTTGAAAGGAAAACCAAAGGTACCAACGTATAACTTCCCCAAAGATAAAAACATGCAAAAACACATGCTCAAGCTCTCACAAGGAAAAACACTCACTAGAAGGAACGTTCTTACCGAGAGGTTTGCACAAGGCTGGGAGACAGTGGTCAAGACAGCGAGTTTGCGACTGAGAAACGGTGGCTGGTGGCTCACGGTACTAAGAAAAAGAGATCCTCTGTTTAGGGTGAAGTAAAACAAAGGATGTTTGGGGCTGTGGCTGAGTTGTTCTCGTGGTGATATCCGACGTGAGGCAAAGCCTTGCGAGGTGATTGGCAGTACGTGGTGTCGCAGGGGTGGTGGCAAGGTCGACGGTTTCTGAGGTCTTCCTACACGACGTCGGTGATTCCACCTTGCCGTGGCTGGTGGCGCCAAACTGGACAGAGTAAGCGGCAATAGGATGTGCTCTGTTTCGGGGAACAAAAATAGGGGATGTTTTCAGTGATGGCTAGCGGCTAGTTTCCTCCGCCGTGGGTTCAAGGCTGCTAATTTTGGACAAGGCTGAGTTATGTGAAGGCTTTCAGTGGCTGAGCACGGTTGTTCACGGTTCGGTCGCTGGTATGGAGGCTGCTACATGATACGGGGTACAGTGTCGAGCTAGAGGAAGGGCTTTGGCTTTGAAGGGAAGATTTTGTACGTAGAGGACTGTGGCTTGGGGCTTTAGGAGGATGAACACATCTATAAATAGGCGCGTACTTGCGGAAAGGAAGGGCGCGAGGGATGGAATGAACCAGTTCCTATCAAAATATAATTTCAAAAAGAGAAGACTCGGCTTCTAGCAGATGAGTGCAGTGAACAAACGTGATATCTAAAGATATGGGAAGATCCGAATCATGCATGCATGGGTGATATGATACAACACCCGTAAGGTAAAAGGGACATAATAAAAAAGGGAAGAAATAAAATAAAAACGTGTGCGGGCGCAAGTGCCGCGTAAGTCGAAGATCTATGATTGCTCTTTGCAATGCCTGATTCTTTGAGATACGACAACAGTGAGTTAGAAATGAAACTAACGGAAGAAGCAAATGTACGAGTATAGAAGGAAATGTGAGAGTAAAAAATCAACTAAGAAGAAAGGAAATTTAAACCATGAAATATAAAATAGAGAACCCGTTGGAATTAAACAAAGAAAAAAAAAACCGCATGTTAAAACTACGTCGTAAAAAAAAAATTTGACTCCTCAAGAATCTGGGTGTCACACTCCCTATAACAGGACTACGAATGGACTAAAATAACGGTATCTATAGCATCTTCTTATTTTGCTATATCTCATATTCTCACTCTCTCTTAAGATTTATTTATTGAAAACTTGTTTTAGTATTTGGTTTTGCGTTTTTGCCTTCATGTTTTGGCCCATAAATATGTCGTTTTTTACTCAATTTGTTCCTTGAATCCCTAATTAATTAATTAATTACTATGTTGCCATTTTAAGGCTTGCCACATCGATGGCTGACATGGCATTAGTTTATTTGAATTGATTTGAAAAACAAACATGGTCGCTTTTTTACTTACGTTCAAGGTGGCAATAAACTGGCCCATCCAAAACATATAGCGAAATTTTGGATGAGATGCTTAAACGGGCTCAAGTTTCGGTTTACACTCGTTTACACTTGGACTATAATTTCACATAATTGGGCCACCCTCAAAACCTGACTGGTGGCATTTTCGTGGTTTTTCTACTATTATGAGGGCTGCAATTATTCACCTTCCTCATATAGATACGGCGTTTCCACCATTTTCTCGTCTTTGGAATCTAGGGTTTCTGCATCGGAGGTGAGCCGCAGCTGAGCAACACAACCACCCGGCAGCCATGGTTCTCAAGTACGTCTCTCTCTCTCTCTCTCTCTCTCTCTCTCGCGGACACACACGTTATATAGAACATTTGAAATAATTTCAATTCGTGCTGGCTTGGGAATTATTATATCTCAATGATTTTTAATAATGCTCGTTGATTTAAAACCCAAACACAGGATTTATGAATGCCTAACAAGAAATATAGACTTTTGATAAGTGTTTAATATTATGTTTCGATTTCGCCTTTTACGTGTTGCGAACGTAGAGTTTCTGAATCTTGCAATTGCAACTTGCTGTTGGAATACCAGGACGGAACTCTGTCGTTTCAGCGGAGCCAAGATATACCCTGGGAAAGGTATCAGATTCGTTCGCTCCGATTCTCAGGTAAATTTTTTATTCCCAAAATTTTGAACTTACATGTCACATTGTTTCTTTGGATTTCACCTCTGAAAACAAAACCTTTTTTCCGTTAGGTGTTCTTGTTTGCTAATTCGAAATGCAAGAGGTACTTCCACAACCGATTGAAGCCGTCGAAGCTTACCTGGACGGCCATGTACAGGAAGCAACACAAGAAGGTGAGCAAGCTTTTAAATTGCCGAAGTATTTGTATTGAGAATCTCGTTTCATTATACTTGCACTCAGGTCAGAGTTGGCCTTTGACTTAACTTGGATGAGATGTGTTGATCTCTTTATTCTATGAAGTATTGGCTAGTGACCTGATTTGAGCATTTGAAATAGTAATTAACGATTTTGATCCACGAAGCTCGTGGGCATTGCCCTCACATTTTTCCTAATGCTTGATACCTTACATAATTCATGGCCCAATTGATTGAACGAGCCTCTGATCTTGACATGCATAGGATATTGCCCAAGAGGCTGTGAAGAAGAGGCGACGTGCTACCAAGAAGCCATACTCTAGGTCTATAGTTGGTGCCACCTTAGAGGTTATCCAGAAGAAGAGAGGTGAGAAGCCAGAAGTGCGTGATGCTGCCAGGGAGGCTGCTCTACGGTATGTTTTCTCACAACTGTGGGATAGTTCTCAATTTCTTTTCTATCACCTTTTCTGTAAGCCGTTTATAATTTATGAATGTCATAAATGTTTGTTTAACTTGTTTCACAACCGTTGAAGTTGTTTATGCCGGGATTATGAGTTACTCGTTGAATGCATTGTGCAGTGAGATTAAAGAAAGGATCAAGAAAACAAAGGATGAAAAGAAGGCGAAGAAGGCTGAAGTAACGGCCAAGTCACAGAAGACACAGGGTAAGGGTAACATTTCCAAGGGAGCTGCTCCAAAGGGTCCTAAGCTTGGAGGCGGAGGTGGAAAGCGCTGAGCCACTGATTTCTTCTAATTTTATTTTCCTGGTGGAGTTTACCTTTTTTTTTGTCACTTTTAAATGCTTAGTAAGGATTGATGGCCATGTCGTGCCAATTTTTGTTTTCCTCGGCTTGTTTTGCCAAATCATTTTTCTGGTTTTATCACATGCCTGGCACCACGTGCTTGAAAGTTGAAGGTAACTAGTCATTGTAGTTGAATTTGACGAAACATTACATTGGAGTTGCTACAATAATATGAAAACCAGCAGGAATGGAGTTAATGTGATTGCTGTAGGAGCGTTGGTCTGTTAGTGTGTTGAAGCAGGATAGGATATAATAAAAGAATAATTTGTGTGGATGCACATAAAAATCAGTAATTCATAGGGGCTCGTGTTACGATGCCTGATCTGCATATATTCGAGAGTTTGCACTGTGATATGTTTATTGTTAAGAAGAGCTTTTGTTTTGGGCGCGTCAATGCAAGTCTTTTCTGGCTGCCTGTAATGCATCAGACCGGTTGGGGGCGTAGTTGTTACTCCTGTGGATGACAGAGAACTTGATGAAAGATAACTCGTAACTTCTCTGGCCCCGACGGTATTAGTTCTATTTTGATGAAAGTGGTTCACGTTTTTAATGTTTGCTCTGAAAAGATTCTCGATTTCAGACTTTTATCAGTCGGATCGAGACAATGCTTTACGTGAATGCTGTGAAATTCAATTTTCTGGACGCTAGCTTAGAACTGTAAACCTGCTTTAATCGGGTTTGATCGTAGAACGTGTACCCTTTTGAACTGGCTACCATTTTCAGGGTTTTGACGCGACTTCGAGCTCTACTCCACATGTCTTTGCCTCGACTAGACCATTCTTAGGCCGATATGTTCTAGAACTTCAAAGGCCCCCATTGTTGTGGTTTGGGCTAAATGGATTCCTTCGTCAGAGAGAAAAAAAAAAGGCCCAAAAGAATGTTAACATTTTCGGCAAATTACGTTTTATTTCACTTCACTAGGTTTATACCCTACCCAAGAATCTTTCGGCGCTTGTTTTTGGGCTAAATGGTAAATATCCAAACAAAGTAACCGGAGTTCGTCTTCACTGTGTTGGACATGCGATCACTTTGTCCAAGAAGCAAGAGCAAACCTTCTGTATATTTGCGATCCACACCAATTAGTTTTGTTAGGGAAAAAAAATACGAAGTGTTGAAACAACACGAGCATGCGTACGGTTAAAATATTTTAAAAAAAAAGAAAAAGAAAAGGCCCCCACGGCCTAGAAAAGGGGAAAAAGACGCTCAATAAATTAATTAAAGATGATGAGAATAGTAACAATAACAAATTAATAGAGCACGATGATGCAATTAAATAGGTAGATAACTACATGAAAATGCTAGAGACCAAAACCGTCTTTTCAGTCATCGTGCCGAGAAGCCCATCTGAATTTTGTAGACATATTCTTCAACCCCGTATAGAGCGATCTAGGAAACTACGTACGTTCGCACTCCATGATCTCATTCTCCTAATTAGCTAAAGACGTATGCATGCAGTAGTACTCTAATTAAACAGATTGTGAAAAAACCTAGAAAATTTAACAGACTAGCTAGTTAGGAGGGATAAGAAGGAAGAGTAGGCCAGTAAGCTGGCGGGGAAACTGGATTATACTCCTCAACATTAAAGAGATAGTTGCACTCTGAAATCTGAAGCTGACTCGCTCCTCGTGGCTTTGGCTTAATGTTAGAACCATTAATGGCAACCGACGTACTCTCCACCGTCTCCTCCCCTGAGATTTCTGTGTAACCTGTGGAGACAGCTTGCTCTCTCAGCATAGCTTTCAATTTCATAACCTGCACGTACAACGTCCAGCCAATTTAATTCATTTATTAATTAGTGGATCAATAAACATTTAAGGTCACATCCTTTTTTTCTTTTTCTTTTTCAACTTTTTCCAACTTATATATTTAAGTTTTTCGTCTTCAATTAATGTCTTGATCTATTGAATACGAAGGAGCGCGCGGTTCGTTGTTGGCAAGCAAACATTCTTGTCATGTTAATTTCACCGTACTGATAAGAAAATTGCCTAGCTAGCTAACATGTATATTTAACATACAAAATAATTATGACTCTGGAATGATAATAAAATTTCTCCACTTATTTAAGGAAAGATTGATGTTATTTACTTATTTAACCTATAATATATATAAATATATATATATATGCGTGTGTGTGTAGGTAAGATTTGCACTAGCTTATAGGGATTGTCATTCTTAGGATTGATTATATAAAACTAATAATTAAGTCTGGCATAAGAATTTTGATTTCTTGATTCAGCAAATGTGCCATTAACATGTGTTCATGACAGATTCAAATGATATATATCATGCATATTGTCCAAGACGACGCCAACTTGGATTTAATAACTCGTGCCCGAACTTTGTGCACTGGAGCCGGTACCAGTCTGTCTGTACAGTACTGTACTTCAGGGCAAGCAAACAACTAAGATACTCTTTGTTTACGTAGGAATGGATCGATCCAGCAAACCTAACTACTTTAAATCAGATCCTGTCTCCCCTATATATAAGAGGAAAATGTTGTCGTCTAACGACTCATCTACTTGTCCCAAGTGAAAGAAAAATGGCCGGATGATAAAAAAGATTCACCCAAGGCCACGTATTATATGCTAGTAATTAGATGAGAAATGCTACTATATATGCCACTTCAATTTGTCCACTCATTTTGTATTTAATTTTAACCTCTTAATGCTACTAGTAAGATTATAATAATTTCATTCAAAGTCTAAAGTAAAGAGATGATGAATACTATTGGTGCAGAATATTGCGTGTAAAATAAAAGAGATCGAGCTTGCCAAATATACCTCCTCTTGAAGATTCTGCTTATCCCTAGAGATAACATCATAGTCCTGCTTAAGCGCATCGTATAGTTGCTCAAGCTGCTTAGCCTTCCACCTAGCACGCCTATTTTGGAACCAAACAGCGATTTGTCGAGGCTGAAGCCCTAGCTCCTTTGACAGCTTCATTTTCCTATCAGGGTCCAGTTTTATCTCTTCCTGAAAGCTCCTTTCCAGTGAATCTAGCTGATCGCTCGTCAACCGCTTCTTCTTGTCTACCTGGAAGCTGCCATAGTTGTTCTTCTCCATTGCTGCCACCATCCCATGCTCTGACTCCACCATTGCCGGATGCTTCACTTCCATCACTGCACAACAACAGAAAATTACTTAATCAAAGGACGATAGATTCCTTTGGCTCTTAGACGTGCACATTTTTAACCCCACATATATATATATATATATATGTCTGTTAGGTGTACCTTCTCCAAGAAATTACAATAGATAGTTAGTTACTAGAACATGAAGAAGAGGATCAGGAGACTATATTAATATATATTTGTTTAGCAACCCGCGAGGATCATTTGAATGAGTTGATGCAGAACATGCAGGTTTCAAAGCCAATAAAAATATTAGTATCGAGAAGCCTTGACGTAGACATATGTAAGTTGTGTTGTAATAATAATAATGAATATATCAATGATGATGATAAACAAGGATAGTGAACTTTCTCCTCCATTCTTCCAATTAAGCATACATAGAAAAGCCGAACGAACAGTACAGATTGCAAGACGATAATTGAGAAAAATAGTCAATAATAATAGAGTTGAGTTTTTTTTTTTTTACCTGGAAAATGGTCGTAGTGATAGTTGTAGAGGAAGCTTAAAGAAGACTCTGGTTGGGAAACGAAGGGTCTTAAGCTCCCATTCCATTCCATATTTGGCTTCACTTTCTATAACTCTCTTCCGAATAGACCCAAAATATCAGTGTGTTTTAAGGAGCTGGTTTGAGTGGTTGGACCACAAAGAGAGAGACCGGAGTAGTAGGGGATGTGATTTGGAGTTGGGGAGGCGTGACGATGAGTTGTGTAAGGTTCTATTCTTTCTCAATCACTCTGTTTTGGGGTGCCAAAAAAGTGAATGCTTTGTTGAGAGAGAAACTGTGAGGTTCCCTCATTCCGATCATCCATGAGGCCAACTAAGCGTTCGTACTTCACTTTTGGGAGCAACAGAAGTACTGCTTTAATTTTATAGAGAGAGAGGATTAATAGTAGTAGTAAAAGGTAGTCAGCCGAGGCGTGAGAAAGGGAAGGCATATGTCAATTCCATCGGAGCAGTATTTATTGGGACCAGATGGAGACCTTTGATCCCATGCACTACCCTTTCCCACTCTTCCATTTACGTCAGAATCCACCATCCAACCCACAACTCTCTCATTATATATAAGAAAATTCTATATATTATATTATTATCTCATTTTTTTAATTAAATAAAATTAAATATATTTATTATTATTAAATAATTATTTATTACATATTTTTTTATTATCTAATAATAATAAATATGCCATATTTTATTTAATAAAATAAAAATATGATATATAATATTATTCACGAAGAGATGTGGGGGATTAACGAGATCAGAGCCAGGTGGCACACAATCAGTACCACCTGCCACCTCTGTTACACCAATAAGAGACAAAGAAATGAAGAGAAAGGAAAAAGAAGTTGGGGCTCATCCTACATGGTGTGAGAGCATTAACCCCTCTGGCCACTTTAGCCTTAGGTGATAGGTCCTTCATAAAAACCTGGCTGTCTAGTAGAGACGAAAGCTGAACATGAGAGTACCCCAGTTTTTATACTCTTGCATGCCATGCCTGTCCATGGGGTTGGGTTAGTCTCGTTAAATTGAAATTGAATTAGAGGATCGATCGATGAGCCATCTCTCTCTCTCTCTCTCTAGATATATATAGATATATATATATATATATATGAGGCCAATGCAGGTTAGGTTAATGCATGGATCAGATCCATCGATCAATCTAAGTGAGAGAATCCGTGCGTACTATTTTGCAGGGAATCTTTCCAAAAACCAAACGTGATTGTTTAAACGGTAAGACAAAGGCATGATTGCGACCAATATAATATTTGTGAAGCAGAGGGTTCCTTTGATATTCATTTGTTGATCTTCTTGTACAGTTAGCAGAAAGTGATTTCTCATGAATTTATGATACCTACGCGACTACGCCTCATATACTTAATAGCGGGAGCTCCGATGGAATCTGAAACAAAATACTTCGATAATTATTTACACGGGAAGGTTTTTGGACTTTTTGATGTCAGTGTATATATTAATATATATATACAGATCAAGCAGCTTATAATTATTTTAATCTTAATTAAAAACATGAACAACATATATATATATATATATATATATATTCTAAGTACTCTCGCTTATATATAAATATTGCATGTGATTATCCGGCCATTATTTGTATGAATATTGTAAAACGATTAAACCTGCATGATCCTTTAACGTGCATTATCACCCAATTAGCTTAATTTGTAAATGGGTTTAATTACCTTTTGCTAACTGTTGCCATGCATATTTTTGTACAAAGTTATAGATCAGAAATTAAGAAAAACCTATATATATATTGTTTCTTATTTTCATGGCATGTACTAGTGCATGGTCACATATGTGTGTATATATATATATATCCCAAGCAATATTAAATAATTAACCACATGCATGCATGCATATTGATGCAGTAACTTATGATCATTTATTTCTCTATTTATAATTTGTTGACTAATATTTATTTTAGGTCATATATGTAAATTAATCCTCGACCTCATGTTATGTATAGTAAGTTAATTAATCTCTTAATTTAATTAACTACTACTAATTCGATCGGGTATATAAATATTACTAGAGTACAGCCGGTGTGATCTTAATTAATTAAAACTAATTCTGATCAACAAGTAGTAGTAGTGTTTGTAAGCGTATGTATGTAGTAGTGGATCATGATCATGATGATGATGATGTGGATGCGTACGTACGTATAAGATAGATGATCAATTATATATTAGAGATATACATGAACATCTTATAATTTAATTAATGTGCGTGAAAAGCATCCATCCATATATAACTAGACGTTAATCATGTGTTTGTCATATATCATATATCGTACATAGTAGTGCTAATTAATTTGTTATTAAGGCGGCCAGAATCATTTAAGATCAGTAAAAGCTGAGAAACCCTCTAGCAATATTCCTGCAGCCTGCTCAAGTTTTGATTTTTATAATCAATACTGGTCCATCACCACTACTACTACGTACATTATATATACATATTAAACCATTGTAGTATATTACATATTGTATAATATATTGACATCCATGCACAGACTGCAGGCTAATTAATTAATTAACCTGATCATCTAGGAATATTATATTAAATTTTGAATTATTGATAGGTTGTACTACTATTTTTCATACCCCATAAATCCAATTAATAGCTAGCTAGCTAGCTAGCTAGCTATTATAAGCTGCTTAAATGGCCTGATTAAAGGTTTTTTTTTTAATAAAATAACATAAAATAAAAATGGATAGGTACTAATTTTGAGTTAAATTGATCAAAAGCTACAGAAGTCGCTCCAGCTGAAGTACCACTTACTGCTGTCGAAGATAAATTGCCCCTCGACAAGGCAAGAGTCGAGTCCACGAAAGGTATACGAATGATGTAGATGATCACGATTGAGGACAATGAGCTAATTAATTGGACCACCGGCTCTATACATCTATATATCTCAAATTCTCAGATGCATCATATCTTGGACCATCCATCCAATTTTGTCATTTCATGAAAGCTTCCATTTACTGCTTTCAAAAGCTGATTTGGACTCATCGACTGGTACGTTGAACTGATTCTGAAAACTTAAAGGGGAAGTCACAGTGATTGTACGTGACCCCTTCTTTCTTTTTTTTTATCTTTCTTTTTATTGATTTTGTTGTAGTTTGAATGATGATCAGACTGGAAAATTATATTTAAAACTCAAACCCATGGAACTCAATTTAAACCTTATAAGTTGAATCTCTTTAATTCGGACGAGCCTGCAACCAGAACATAAAAGATTTTTTTCCATCTGGTTTCAGCAGCGTTACTGACCTCTAATGCATGCATGGGAATTAACAACTCGAGATTGCAGCATAATTTATTTATAATTAATTAATTTCAACAAAATAATTATTTATAATTAAATTGACTACAAATAATTTTTTTGTCACAAAAATAACAGTACTACTGCATGGTCCTGATTTGATTAGATTCATGTAAAGCATTAACTCAGCTTAGTTAACCAGCTAAGGAAGACAGTTATTTGTACAAGAGGTTGGTAAAGCCCGCGAGGCCTATAGAGAAACTTTAGGTTAGTCTTTTAATATATATATATATATATATATATATATATGAGTGGTGGTCCAAATATCGATGGGTTATAATAAAGCTTTGAATTTGAATCTTGTAAAAAATGAACATGTTAATTAAATTCCAGCTAGATGAGTAGTAAAATAAAAATGGAATTGAAGAGGCTCTACTGTCTAGTACATGAGGCTAAGATAAAATAAATTAGATCATGATGAGAGGTGGCTGCAAAAGATGGCGGTGACTGTACGTAGGCGGCGCCGGATCTGGATCAACTAATATTTGTCCCACCATCTGTGCGCATCTGCATGAATATTTATTTTATTTATACCAGAGATTTACTATATAGTAATCTTCTATCTATATGAAGATGTTTTGAAAATATTTAGGGTCATAAATGAAGGCATTAAAGTATTTGGTAGAAGGAAGAGCTAATTCCTAGCTAGCCAGTTGATACAGCCTACAGGCCATGTTCAACAGTAAAAGGGGAAAAACAAAGGAGATCAATTCAACCAAATCGATCCCGGCCTGCTCTATTCTATTATACTATTACATATAAAATAAATGTATTATACCCACTCTATTCTTAACCCTCTCACATATAAAGATCAACGTAAATCAATCAAAGTTTAGGGAGAAGCTAGTAGTAAGTAGTACGTACATTGATATCATGATTAACACAGTTCGCCGCTTTTACAGGTGTTGGATCAAACAAATTAAAAGATAAATCATTCATGTATATATGATGATTATTATAGATGATCTGAAAACTAGGTACGTAGTGAAATAGTCATAGGTGTTGAATTAGAAGGTGGTGAAATATGCTCAAATTCTGCCTCTGTTTTTTCTTCTAAGCTAACTCCCATTGATATACGCAGGTAATCAATTGTGAAAATTGTGCACAGAAACTAAAAAGGCAATACCCGATCATCACTCTTACAGTTATACTAAACTAAGGTATTATTTGTGCAGATAAATAAGATAGAGATGAAATAAAATATTTTAAATAATAATAAAATGTGTGCTTTTTACATTTGTTACTGTTCATGACAACAATTATGTAATGAAATTAAAAATTTATAGATGAAATAATTTGACTTTTTAAGATTTAATAAATAGGTAAATTCCCCTATGACTCTTTGACACTTGAGATTATGTTCTTTTACCGCTGATCATTGTTCATGTCAGAAAGTAGTGTTTGAGATGAGTTTAAAAATTTATAAATGAAATAGAAATGAAATGAATATGAAATATTATCATTTAGATGCCCAAAACTACTCATCCATACAAACCCAAAACTACTTTACATATGAGATACCAGAGCGCTTACAGAATTTGAATAGAATTTACCTAAAAAGCAGAGCGATTATAGAATCAATATATTCAGATGCCAGATGACTACGTTTTAAAGTTGTGTATTTTCCCAGGACAAGAAAGTAATGAGTGCAAAAACCGTAAGTTCTGAAGGAAGCTATCTACCTCATCAGATCAGATGCATCACAAATTTGTTACAGTTCTTATAAAAAGCAGTCGGCACGAGCAAGGAAATAAGCATATGATTTCTTTAATCTTTTAGCTGGGCAAAGCAAAGGTATACAGAGTAGACAAAAATGGAATACACAAGTTAAGACTTACAGACAGTGATAGAGAAAACATGCGTACTACAAATTCTAGCTGGGCAAAGCAAAGATGACATTCTTTAAAACAACAAATGCCTTTCAGATGTATAAGCTGTATGATTAAATCACATCTAAAGTCCTCTTGGGATCACTGACTCCACTAAACAATCTCACTGTCGACTATATGGCTACTTCCAAACCCCATTTCTTTTTTGTTTTTTTAAATCAGTAGGAATGATAAATACAGAATCCACACAAAGCCCACCTTTAGAATGTGTGCAATCTATCTGTTTCATGGAAAATTTGACTTCAGTCGCAGGCTCGGAATCATTAACAATGAATTCACCGACCTTGTAATCTATCCAACATCCCCGCTTATGATTGTCATGCTCAGTGTCATCTAAACAGCATTCAGATGATGCCAGCTGGCCATCCGAAGTAGAAAACTCCAATCGTACTGGCTTTATATCCCAACCATGCGTGTGCTCAAAGGTACACACACGCCGTCCCAGCCTTTTGGAAAACCTTCCTAGATGAAGCCTGAATGACAGGGTATAGATATCAGTGGGAAAAGGGAACTTCACCACCCCATCGACTTCAAACCACCATATTTGCTGCAAATAGGCCACAACATGGAACCTGCAAACCAGCAGGTGCACCATCAAAGTGCATACGACCATGCAAAATCAAGTAGAAATGATACAACCAAAGGAAGGGTAAGTGTAAATTCAAAATCTAGGCAAGTCCCGACACTTTCAGCACAGTTTTTGGAATGAAGAAACAAAGGAATTTAATTACAGATTATGGGCATGAGAGAACTTGACTCTCATCGAATTTTTCAAAATGCTAGTGAGGACCAGTAGTGCATGATTTTTTGTCAACAATGGGAGCCCCAAGACCCAAGAAAGAAAAAAAAAATGAACTCTGTTCCCTAAAGAATATAGTAAAATATCCTCATTATCTATAGAACCAGGCATCCCAGCCCATATAGAAGGACTAAGCAAGATATTCCCCAGAGCAGAAAATGTTGATGAGAAATGAGGTGTTGCAAGCCAACAGCGTGCATGAAACCACTGCCCATGAAATGTATATAAAATGTGGATTTTCAACCCACTTATTTTCTTTGTCTAAGGAGGCAATACCAAAAACAGAAAAATCAACAATGATAATGACAATGACAAAGAAAAACTAAAAACAAAAATGTGGTCAAGCAAATGATAAAATAAAGATTTGATGCATGAAGTGACACTAGTACCACATATAACTTTACAATTAAAATTATTTAGGACAAGAAAAACATTTTCTTAATACGGGAAAAAATGATTTTCCTAATTGAAAGTACCAAGGTAAACCACAATAGCAGGTTCAAATGATGCAAAACTCTCGTTAGCAAATATAATAACCGAACAAGGACTGTTTGTCATGAGTATCAACTTCATTCAGATGTAAGCTCAAGCAAAATCTCAATAAAATGATGCTAAAGAGAGAAAATATGAAAGCCCTCTTCTAGTTCCAAAAAGCAGTACCGAACTCTTTAATGCTATTTTTTTTCACATGGAATATTTTGGATGCCATTGAGTACAAAAGTTAGCAATCCATATTGCAAAAAGGGGGAATAATGGTCATTTTCAGAGGTCATCCAACTTAAAATCAGGACCAAATCAATTGAGCAATTCAGAACGCCAAATTTAATTTTCTCCCCTTTGAAATTCATTCACGAAGATAGTTCTATTGTACAGATTCTTCAGTAGATCCAAAAAAACAAATCTGCCAGCCATCATGTCATCATTACAGGAGGCAAGTACAGAGCAGGCCCAGATCATAAGACAGACTAACCTGCAAACTTGTTTTTTTTATAAGTAAAGACTAACCTGCAAACTATAAAAGGATAATAGATTGATAATTGTTCTCAATCACAACAACAACAAACCACCTCCCACAATAATATTCTGCTTTTCCAAATCGATATTGTACACACACATACACCCCCCAATATATATAAATATCACAAATTTCTTCAAAAGTTAAATTCACCCCTAAGCAGCAGCATCGTTGTCACCACCATTCTGAGAAGTAACACAAATTTTTGGGCATGTCAAGCCAAATGAGGTTGGCTGACTCAAACAATGTAAAGGAGAGGGAATTGTTTTACGTTCTTTGCTATCAATCACTCAAAAAAATGAGGGAAATCAACATGCATCCCGTTTCTCTTCTTTTCCTAAGAATAGACAATGTTCTTTCTTCTCCCCTCTACAAACCTCCCAATCTTAGCAGCTAGGGTACGTGCAAGAATGGAATCTGATAAAAAAAAGATTATGGTAATGTCACATGTGCATGGTAAAAACCTTGGGCTTTGGGGTATGCTCACCCCAAGTCTTAGGTTCAAATCCCCTGGGTGCAAATAATCTCTATGGGCTAAGGGATTTTCTCCTTGAATTACCCAGGGTGCACTATCGGAAAACTCCTTCGAGGGCCTGTGCACCCCCGGGACTAGTCGAGACGTAGTTCTCGGACACCTGGTACCAATAAAAAAAAAATTGTTTTCCAAGAAAAAAAGACTATTTGATCTTTTCGGAAGAATGGGTTTCCATTCTCTAATTTACCTATTGACAAGGCTTTTGTCCCCCAAAACCACCCTGTCCCCCACCCGGGCACCTTCTATAAGCAGGCTTTGTCCCAATTTAAAGGAACACTTGGATCCAATACTGCCAAGAAAGTTGGCAAATTTCACAAAAGCATTTCACCTTTTATAGCAAGTCTTCAAGGAATAATTAAATGGCAATTAAATCCTACAGTTTATTTGCTGCCGCTTAGTTTTTATACATTGGAAAGCTTGCACAGAAACTTTTCATTGATTTCAAACCTCTTACCAAAAGAATCCAAGTGCAAACTGCCCGTCAAAACTAGAAGCATAAATATATTCTTCTAGAGCATTGAAAGTCACATTGGCATTCGAAAGGCTGACGTAGAGCACTCCAACATAACCTGATAACGTCAAATATGCAAACTCTCCCGTTTTCTAGATTATAATACTCCTCTAATAAAATCAAGAGGCTACACAACACTACGCTTCCATGGAGACATTTAATAAGTAACACTGTCGACAAGAAGAAGTTATTGAGCAGACCATATCAAGAAGATTAAACCCTAATTCTTTGCATGTTAACCAAGTACAATGAAGATTAAAAAAACCACCGTGTATTGAATATAACCGACTTTCCAAAATATTTCAAACTGCAATTTTGTGCTAAAACTGCATAAAATGTGATATTAAGGGAACTTCGAAAGCCTTTGTAAATGAATTTCTAACCTAGATTCTCCTGTAGGAACCCAATTCCAGTATCTCCGGTCCTCAATTCCAGTTATCGCCATGCCTCTAGCGGATATAGCCATGCAAAGCCTTCCCGTCTCCTTATCCAGCCACACTTCCTGTAAACCCCAAAAATTCCTTCAAAAAAAATTGAACATCCAATCCTCTAAAACCCTAAATTTGACAATCTAGATTTTTGTCCAAACCTTATTGCCATGATCGAAGGGCACGGGGTGGGAAAGCAGAGCGAAGATGTCCTTCTTGGACAAGTTCTGGTACCTCTCGGGGGGCAGCAGATCAAGCAGATCTTGGTAGTTAGGGGGCAGCTTCCTTTCCCAGACCGAATCCGAGGACGCCGCGCCGCGAAAGGCCCGGTTCAGCCTAGCCAGGTTACAAATCTCCGGCGGGGTCAGGTACAGAAACACGCACGCCACGCAGCTCTCCGGTATGTCCCCCAACCCCGGACCCATGCCCGACCCGTTCGTCCCATACTCCAAGCCCGATAGCGTCGCCCCCATCTTCGAACTTACTCGCTTACTTATGCGCTCTCGTTCAGGATATGGTATCGCAGTTAGTCATGGCAGATGGTAAAGACAAGTAGGATTTCGTATAGAAAAAGAGGTAGTAGGCTGTTTACGTGTCTGTTCCAAGATGGGATTAATTTAAACTCAATTTAAACCATTAGGTTAGTGCGAAAGTGAGTATTGGCTGCCCGCTGGGATTTCTGTAATTCGATTTTCCCTCGTATTTTTCCGGGAAAATGTTGTGGGTCAGGATGAGAAGGTAAAGTCCAGAAACGAAGGGATGTGTCCACGTGTAATACAGGGAACCGATCATGGTAGCTCAAAAAAGTCCACCTTTGTGGACTAAAAAAGAAAGAAACACAAGGGGGCCCGATTGTTTGTGCTTTACTGTTTTTCGGCAATTAAAATGGGGTTTGGTGTATAATGTCCAGCAAAATTGAGGCTCCGTTTGTATGCGTGAAAGCTCAGCTCAATCTTAATTTATTTTAAATTTATTATTATATATTTTTATATAAAATATAAGTCTTAATATACCTTTCTTAAATTTTAATATAATTTTTTTTAATTTTCAAAATAATTTTTTAAATTATAAAATAATAATAATAATATTAAAAAATAAACTCATCTCAATTTATCTAAATTTATCTCATCTCATCTCTAAATTTAAACGGGCTCACTCTTGTATCTAGGTTATTTTTTTTTCTTTTCAATTTTTTATTATTTTAAAATATTTTTAAAAAATATAAAAAAATAAATACACTAATAATTATTTTTTTAATAATTAAATAAAAAAATTAAAAATTAAAATATATAAGATATCTTTTGAATTAAAGTGTCAGCCCGTTTGTATTCGAAGGTGAGTTCAATTCATCTTCATTTCATCATTATATTTTTATAATTTTTTATATAAAACATAAATTCCTATACACCTTTTTCAATTTTCAATACACCTTTTTCAATTCCCAATACACATTTTTCAAATCTTAAAATAATAATAATATTAAAAAATAAACTCAACTCATCTCATCTCCGAATCCAAGCGAGGCCCAAACTACATTTTCCATTACATTGGTTTGCTGCACCCTACCCCTCCTCAACAAAACAATTAACTCCGTTTTTTAATAATAAATTATACGATTTTTCCGAGACAGAAGATTATAATTATATGCGTTAAGGAATTTATTTACTCCCCAAAAAAAAAAAAAAAAAGGCTCCGAAAGTTGGATAATTAACATGTGGGCCTGTCTGTGTTTGCCTCAAACTTCAGCTTGGCACACAAAAAAATCTACCGCCCACACTTGCAAGTTGCAAATCCTCCTTCGTGGACAGGGCTCCGAGTTGTGGGCTTGGTATGAAAGCTTGCAAGACAGTACAAATCTCAGCTCAAACTAAAAGCCCAAGTCAATGTTGTCCTCTTTCTCTGATGGTGGGGTCCCTCTAACTCTCTTTCCATTCATTTGCCATTAGATAAATAATGAACTAATAGGACCACAATTTCGGGTAATAAAATAGATGCATCCATCAAAATGCGCGAATGGCGCTGTTCATGGAACATGGAAGCCCAATTAACAAAAACATTCAATCCCAATATGATATTGTTTTGAAATTTCAATCTTTTAAAAAATTTATTCAAACACAGTGACTCCTAAAAGTATTTGATTATGCTTTTTTAGGTGGCTCCCAGTTTTGGTTTAGAGAATCCTGTGGGTTTCCTCCGTCTTTAAGCAGGAAGAAGCAAAACCATGGGCAGTTTTCTTTCATCCCAAACGAAAAGCCAATCTAACAAGTAACACCGCCTGCTCTGCGCTAGCTCTGTATATACTCCATCCTTACCTATCCTATCATCATGCACTCAATCTAACGCGCTTCCACCATCTCACTCTCAAGTCTCATGCTCTGCCTCTCTTTCTTTATGTATACTAATACGGCCTTCTTGCATCTATATCTGCAAAAGCTCGAGAAGAACTTTTAATGCCATAATTTGGCACTTTGGGCTGTTTTGTTAAATTAGTAGGTGATGACAGTTTGTTCAACCGGCCCTTC
Source organism: Platycarya longipes (assembly GCA_036559045.1). Classification (NCBI taxonomy): domain Eukaryota; kingdom Viridiplantae; phylum Streptophyta; class Magnoliopsida; order Fagales; family Juglandaceae; genus Platycarya; species Platycarya longipes. Next base: position 501,056 of record CM071798.1, read on the forward strand.
TTCTTTTTGCATGTTTTCAAAGAGAACTGCGTGTACATGTATGTGAGCAATTTTAATTTCTGATGGAACCAAATGGGTCAGTGGGCATGTTTCCTAACATAGATTCTGGAATGCTAGGTCTAGAATTGCCTCTACAACAACAACTATCACAACGACAAAAGAGCCCTGCAAACCCTCAAAACCTCCCCCACCGCCACCACCTCCAAATTGGTGTTGCTTATCCGCTCCATGAACCCGATCACAACCCTCCACAGTCTCAACATGAATCCGTAAAATACCCATACCCTGATCTGATCAAACCCAAGCAAACTATAGCTCTCAGTGATGAAGATGATGACAACTCTGGGGATGCCAAGAGAAAAATGTCACCTTGGCAGAGAATGAAGTGGACAGACACCATGGTCAGGCTGCTGATAACGGCGGTCTATTACATGGGCGACGAAACCGGGTCCGAAGGGATCACCGATCCAACGGGTAGTAAGAAGAAGTCTGCAGGCTTGTTGCAGAAGAAAGGGAAGTGGAAATCGGTATCTCACGCTATGATGGAGAAAGGATTCTATGTGTCTCCACAGCAATGCGAGGACAAGTTCAATGACTTGAACAAGAGGTATAAGAGAGTGAATGATATTCTTGGAAAAGGTACGGCTTGCCAGGTTGTGGAGAATCAGAGCTTGCTTGAGACAATGGAGTTGTCGCCTCAGATGAAAGAAAAAGTGCGGAAATTGCTGAATTCTAAGCACTTGTTCTTTAGGGAAATGTGTACTTATCATAATAGTTGTGGTCATGGAGTTGCTGACGGAGCAAACCGGTCCCCAGAGGTGACCGCCGAGGCATCTCACACTGATCATCAGCAGCATCAAGCACAACGGCAACAGTGCTTTCATTCATCCGTGAAATATGTTGGTATGGGTGGTGACGGTTCGAAAATGGTGAAAGGAGAAAGTAGTGAAGATGATGAGGAAGATGATGAGGATGTTGATGATGAGTCTGATGAGGATCATGAAGATGAGGATGAGGACAACAATCATGAAAGGAATTGGAGGAAAAGAGCAAGAAAGGACGTAGGGCTTCCTGGGTCATCGCAGTTGGTGCAGCAACTGAGGCATGAGGTGAAGAGCGTGCTGCAAGATGGGGAGAAAAGCCAGTGGGAAAAAAAGCAGTGGCTGAGGACCAAGTTGATACAACTGGAGGAGCAGCAAGTGAGGTACCAAGGCCAAGCGTTTGAGCTAGAGAAGCAGCGATTGAAGTGGCTAAAGTTCAGCGGAAAGAAGGAGAGGGAAATGGAGAGAGCTAAGCTGGAGAACGAGCGGAGAAGGCTTGAGAACGAGAGAATGGCGTTGCTTCTACGCCAGAAAGAGATGGAGCTGCTCGATCTTCATCAACAGCAGCAGCATCAGCAGCAACTCATGCAGCATTCTTCTAATAAGCGGGGTGAACCATCCTGATCCGTTACTGGCTGATGCGTATCCGGTATCATAGATTAATTGACAAGATAGATATATAGATTAGATAGCTCAAAAGGTTGCGTTTTTCTTGTTTACTTCTTGTTTGTTTTTTGGTTAATTTTTGTTGAGGCTCTCCTCTCTTCCCTTTCAACGTACTGTCAAAACATGACCAACTCAAGTAATCACAATTCATTTTAAATTAATTATTGATTCGACTATTTTTTTAACTTATCATAAAAAAAAATAAAACTATTTCAATCTATTTCATATATTTTAACGTAAAAATATATATTATAATATAATAACAATATAACTATTATACAATAAATTATAGTGATAATAGTAATTATTTTTATAAAAGTTTAAAAGTTAATATTATATCAATTAATAAGTTTTTTTAATCAAATTCATTAAAAATTAATGATATAATATGCATTGATCCTTTAGATCAATTGGCAACACCTTGAATCCTCGGTTTTTCACTCAGATCAGAAACTAAGGATTAAATCCCCCCACTTCCATGTATCAAAAAAATTTATCATATAATTTAAAATTATTTTATATAATATACTTATATATCAGAAATATATAAAAACTATTGAATGTATATATTTATATACCAAGCTGATGTTAGACAAACAAACAAAAAAAATCAAAATCGTACCAATTTTGATAAAAATGAAATAATACCGTATCAAACCCTAGTTATAGCCGTTGGTCAGTTGGTCTGTGCCAAAAGAGTTTTATGGTAGAGGCTAAAAACGCACGCCCGGTGGGACTCGAACCCACAATCGCCTGATTAGAAGTCAGACGCCTTATCCATTAGGCCACGGGCGCTGCTTTTCTTGCAAACAGGATCTTTAATTATTTTAAAGAGTAATACTAGTGCCTAAAATAATGATTTTTTTTTTTTCAAAATAATTAAGCGACGCTTAAATACTTCACAACTCCAAATATGGTTTTTTGAAAAAAGAAAATTGGCTTTGTTGTTCTCCCGATAATTTATTTTCTCACATCCAAAATGACATAGTTAAGGCCATTCATTTTAGCAACTAAATCGATCGCAATAAGGAGATCATAATCAGTCTACTGCAGAGTTCCATATAATTTTGAAAGAGCACAATAAAAAAGACGCTTGATTAGCCAACCATGGATGCCCCCACTGAGACAAGGATCTTCTTTCTTCTTCTTTTTCAAGTATTAATTATTTAATTGCGAAAGATCGCATCTGCATGAAAGAAAATATGCGTCAATAGTCCAAATCTTTGTAGGAACCACCCGCAATAAAATAAGAAGGTATCTTCTTTTATTTTTCTTTTTTACTTTTCAGGTCCCAAAAAGAGAATGAAATGGAATAATTACAAGTATCATTTGTCGGCACAATCATCTGCCCTCCAGACCGATGGTTATTATTTGTCTACCAAATTGTATAAAAAAAAACCAAAAAAAACATTGATTATTTGATGCTGAATACAACTGAGCATGAGATGTGAATGACATACATCGATAATAAAGTAAAAATGGAAAGCATGGGCATATTTTCCGCTACTAACTTCCGATAAACCAAAATAATTACCCCGAGTGTACATTCTTAACACATGTCAAGGGCACAAGCCAGGTAGTCTAGTCCTGTGTGTGAGACCTGGATATACAGATCACTTAATTGGGTGACAGCTACAACGCAGCACCATTTTTCTTTTTTCAAAATAACAAAAAACAAAATTAGAAGTTATACCCCAAAACTGAGAAGAGAAGAGAAGAGGAGAAGAGAAGCATATTAATCCTCAAGCTCAATGATCTTCACCACAGATGCATCCCCAACTTTCTGGCACACTACAACTCGATCGTGTGACTTAATGACTCCCGCTGTCTTACCATGCTCAAGTGCAACCTTTAGAACTGACTCATTCGTAGCACTTGTTGACTCCGCCTGCAAAGTCAAAGGAAATGCTTAGTTTTATCGAATATATGAAGAACAAAGTAGCGTTACTTACAGAAGAGGGTTTAATTATTAATAATAATAAAAATTACAGAACCAAATTATGTACCATTGTTGAACATGTAAAGCAATTCATATTCCAGAAAGTCACATCTAGAAATGCCAATTTAAAAACCTACTTTCTTCTTAAAATTATAAACCATTCACAACTAATTATGGATTCCATAAACTGATAATGCCTCAGATTGCAGCCACAACTCATCATCAGTGCATGGGAAAAACACCAAATCCTAAGCCCAGAAAACCTCTATCACCCCTACTAGGCAGGGCAAGAACAACATTCAGGACAGGGCAAACACGTGGTAGTTGGTACCCAGAAACGAAGCCAAAACCTCTTCCTGAAAAAATATGTTAGACCCACACAAGTCTGGTGGATCTATACAAACCATACCCCCAACTCCTCATTTTAAAGCTGTAACCAGCCCTAGTAACATTTATTCCAGGCATGTTTGGATATTGAGCATGACCGATATCCTTGAGAAGTAAATGCAATCAGCATTATAACCTCCAACAATGGCGATTATTATTATTATTATTTTTTTGGGGTTTGGGGGGGGGGGGGGGGGGGGGGGGAAGGGATAGATTTCAACAAAAAGATTTAACAAAATACATTAAATAAAGCAAAATGAGAACATACAGGATGTCTGGGATCCGCGAGCATGGGGAAGAGCCCTCTGACAATAAGTGATTGCCTTGCCTAATAATGAAGCAAACATATAAAGATTCATTAGCTTGGATATAGAGAGGGAGGAACCAAGTAAAATGACCATGAAATTCCAATAAATTATTATAATTTAAAGGCCAAAAAAACAAGAGTTGAGAGAATTGTACTATATCCTTACAAAAACGGCAACGTGTTTCTGGAAATTAGTTAGTATAAAAGCACAGATGATGAAACGTCCTAGTTATTGCGTAAATTTAGGCAATATTAATAGTAAAACATGGCAATGTTAAATTTAGCTACAAATTCTTGATAGTAAATTTTGATTAAGCACCTTCCCCTACAGGGCTATTGAAATAGTTTTTTTATCTGGCTTATACTTAAATGCCGAGCATTATAAGTAGTTGATCCTAAAAAACCCCCCAAGGGTAACAAACAAAACTTATCCTTTCAAGCCTCCAGTCAGGAAACTAATTGAAAAAGAAGAATACAGTTACTAGAAGGAATCTCCTCATGGACTAGAATAAAACAAAAGGCCTTTTTCAAATTGTCAAAAAGAATTACAAGTCAAAACCAATTTTTTTTTTTTTTTTATCAGAGCTCGTGCACTGTAAAAGAAAAAAAAAAGGAACTTCGTTCAAGCAAAGGACAATATATAAAGTAGAGTCCAGAAAATACCTCAAAGGCTCCACTAAAGCTCCATTTCAGCTGATTTGTCTTAAGCCGGGGGATGACAACAGATATAACTGGCATTGTTGGCCTATACTTGGCAATCAATCTGTGCATTTTCGCGCAATTTTATTAGAAAGAATCAAATAAAAAGCCACACATGTACTTAGAAAGCGAATGCTATTATTGATGCACACCCCCAACCAAAAAACAATTCCAAGCTTGCAGGTTCAAAATTGGAAGAACAAACATTTTTTTTTAGAAGATGAAAGAACAAACAAAAACATTCAATGTTCAAGGATACCAGTTACATGCACATATGTATTTAACTATCCAGTACCTTGCAGCCCTTCCTGAAGAAGTGAAACAAATAAGAGCAGATGCTTTCACCTTAATAGCAGCTCTTACCTAGACAAGTGATTAGCAACCATAACTGTAATCCCGAATATAATTATAAAAAGAATGCATTAATGAACAAAGAGGAATATTGAAAAGTAATTACTGCAGAGGAAGCAATAGATTCCAAGTGGGTCATTGGCTCTCCAACATATTTGACAGTCTTCTTGAAATAAAGGTCTTGATTGAACACCTTCTCTGCCTGCAATGATAATTTCAGAGGGGAAAAATACATTATGAAAACCCTTATCAATCCTTGAGATACAGCAATACTAAAAAGTATCCAAACAGAAATGCCTTCTGATAACACATCTGTTCATGGTTAAAAAAAATTGTTTCAGACTGATTCAACCAGTCAAAAACCAAACTGACTTCAGTGTTTTACATAACCAGTGCCACAGAATCCTCAATGGACCGTGTATGTGTAACTGTACATTTATCTATAAATGTTAAACTTTCCATATGCCAATGCCCAGAATTCAACTCATTAGAATGCACAATGACAAAAATATTCTTCCAGATTCAAAACTTTGCATGAGTTTAAAAATTAAAGCTCACATTCAAAAGCAAATTACTTGATCAACAAAAAAATCTGTCAATGTACCTCAGCAGAAATTTTTCCCACAATAGAAATAGTCTCAACAGGGTACAACCCACGTAGAGTCTCAGCACCCAGCAGAATTGCATCACTTCCTATACTCATTAGAAAACGAGTTAGACAAGAAAGTCCATTTTGCATGAGATACTTGTAAAAATGTAGAAACCATATATTAAGAGTAGTGGAACCGTAAAACTTACTTAGTCCTACAGACATAATAGTAGTATTTCACATACAGTCACATATTACATGCAATTCCACAAGGAAATTTGTGGCTTTGGCCTCAATGTCTATAAATCAAAAGGTGTTAAAACATAAAAATAGGGACACACCATCCAATACAGCATTAGCAACATCAGTTGCTTCTGCACGAGTTGGTCTCAAGTTGTCAGTCATGCTGTCCACAACACGCGTAAGCACTGCAGGCTTTCCAGCCATGTTACACTTGTAAAGGGCAGCTTTTTGAAATAAAAATACCTGCAAGGTAGACGAGAAATAATTTTTGATAAGGTACACAAGAAATATTAGGAGCAACTCAAAGGGCCAACACAAACAATTAGAAATTATGACATGATTCACATGAAACTTCTTAAGTTACAGACTATTAGGGTTAGAGGGAAATATAGGATGCATAAATACAGCTTTCATAACCTCGGTACTAGCAAATCAGGGCTTGGAACCAAAAAGATAAGCTAAAAACAAAACATCAGAACATACAAAAAACAAATAAATATAGGAATAGAAAAGTTTATAAATAAAGTTTTATTCTTGATAACAAGGTATCTTGGAGACTGTGCAAACACGTCTTGTACCCGGTTAAAACTCAGACCCATGTAGTGCGTCCCCATCACGAATCCAGCAAATCACCAATTTTTAACCAATTGGGCATTGTGCCTAAAAATTATTTGCACCAAAGGGTTCGAATCTTAGACATGGAGGGAACATACCACCAAGACCAAGGCCCTTCCCACTTGAGCCTACCCTCGTAATTAGGTACAGCCCAAGCACACAGGAAGTATAAAGAGAAAAAACACCTAATAGAAGCTAAAGCTGGAAAACAGCACAAAAGTCATTAAGACTAGTCCCATCCATTACAATAACCAAAGCCCAAAGCAACAATGTATGAAAAAAGAAGTCTCCAGGGAATTACATAAATGAGATTATTATAACAGAGGTAAAAATAAGTATATGAATTATGATCAACATATGTAGGCAATTTTTCCATGAGCAGAACTGAAGCACATCTACGCATCCCACGAAGCTACCTAATTGTAAATCTTTTTGATAAGGTAAGAAAACCTAATTGTTAATCTTAAAAGCTTAAACTTATACTATGAAAGCTTGACAACTTAAAAAAAGAATATTTTGTCCATGTTGGTAAACTGACCTTCTCAGGTGGAAGATCTATGCCCAAATTCCCACGGGAAAGGATAATTCCATCTGCTTCTTGTAGGATCTCATCAAAATGGTTTAACCCCTAAAGAGAAACATAAATGAACCCATATAAATTCCCTTGGCATTGCTATCAAAATCAAATTAAACTTATCTAAAAAACAGAGACAATATTATGAGCTACTAAGATCAACTCACTTCTACATTCTCAATCTTTGCAAAAATTTGTGTCTGACTGAGTTCACCCAACTTTGAAAGGAGCTCACGGGCCTGATATCAGGAAAAAAAAATCAAAATCAAACAACCACAATAACTCAAATACAAAGAAACCAGAAAACCACAGTAAAAGGATACTACATCAAGAAAAAAAAAAAAAAAAAAACCTTGCCTGGCGAACATCTTCTGCATGCCGGGTATATGATAGTGAGAGAAAATCAATTTTATTTTGCACGCCCCAGGTGCTTATAACCTGAAATGAGCAACAAAATATGATGAAATGCACTATTAGAAGGTTACTGAAAAAAATAGAGAAGAGGATCACTGCAGTCCATAGAACAATCACTAGACAGAGCATGTTCAGAACTTACCTCCTTATCTCGATCAGAGAGAGTAGGAAGTTCAATGCAAACTTGAGAGGCATGCAAAGTGAACAATGAGCCGGACAGTGTCGCTGAGTTCTTTATAATGCAAACAACATCCTCCCCATTCACTTCAGAAACCTGCTCAACTTCATATATAACTAATCAGTTGTGCATGAGTCATACAGTTCAATGCTTAGTGTGCCATATGTTATACTTATCCTCATAAGAGAACATGGGAGAAAGAAAGGGAAGGGGGGCGTGGGGAGAATAAGGAGCCTTTTAAATGAAATTAGCCTCTAGGTTGTCTATCTCTCACCTCCAGCCAAACAGAAGTAGTTTCACTTCCAGTGAACAGGTAATGACCCATAAAAATGGTGTCTCCTTTCTTCACAGCCTGTAAAAACCAAATTCAAGGCTTAGTTTCAAATTCTAGAAGTACTAAGAAAGAGCAAAACTACAAAGAGATATTATTACTATAAAATTACAGAGTTCATCTGCTTTAAGATAAAAGTGGCTCACTATTTCGAGTATAATGAAGAGGGTGAAATCTTGGGAGCACATACAGGGTTTTAAATATGGGCATTACTTAATAAATGAACACATAAATGCCATTCAGATTTACAATTCAGTGTTTTATTCACTATAAGGAGGCTGCACTGTGCTGAACAAGGACATGTAAGATTCTCAACAGATTCTGGTAAGAATGTTCTGTCATTCCAGGAAGCACCATAATGCATTGAAAGCGTATATATATAAACTTCAAATAAAAGTTTCACAAACTCTCAATCCCTCTAAAAACCCAAAATTCTGTATTATGGTTCTATAGGATATCCACGATAAGCATTTGCTGACTTTTTCAGGTTGTCAACTTGTTAAATATAAAGATACACAAAATCAGAAATAGTTGTGACAATAAAAACTTCCAGAATACAGAACAACTATGTGATAATAAGGTCAAAAAATTTATCAAACCTTTGAAAGCCCATCAAAATTAATGGGCAATATATCTGAAGAGGCTTCTAAATCTTGATTAGGTGTCAGAACAACAGAAGCGTCCATTAGAAGCGAAATAGATTTTCCAGTTTTATTAACAACTTGCAACTCAGGTCCCACTGTGTCCAGCATAACCTGCAACGGAAGGAATAATAGTTTGCTCAATTCCTTTTCTGAGATTATATATTTAACATGAAATGCATGGCAGCATACTGCTTAAGGGAGAAAAACCATTGTTTTCTCTCAATAGATATTAACAAAGGCTATTTAAAAACTAACATTTTGAAAACAACTAAATTCTCGATTTTGATTAGCATTGCACGTGCCCGTAATATTTTGGAAACGTGACAATTTAGTCCATTTAAAAATAAAAATAAAGATAACTTAATCAATTTAATGATAGGACTGCAAGAGTCCCAACAAAGGAGACTGTACGTAGCAGCTCTCAATTCAGAACCCTTAGAAACGAAGAAAGAAATATCATAACATACGGCACAAAGCTTCTTAGTAGTCTTCACAGCGGCCTTCAGATTCTCGAGAGTCTCCTGGTGATACTTCGCGTCGCCCCACGAGAAGTCAAAGCGGGCCACTGCCAAAGAAACCACACCAACCAATTACAACAGCATTAATATAGTCGAACAAAAATCCATCGAAAGCAAGAGCCTGGTACCTGACATTCCAGCCTTGAGGCAGCCGGAAAGAACCTCAACGGATCGAGATTTGGGGCCCAGCGTCCCCACGATCTTTGTCATTGCAGGAAAGAAAGTCTGCAACAAAATAAAAAAAATAAGCATAAACATAAAGAAACGAAAAGATAAATAATCACACACTGAATTCGAAATTAATAGAATCAGTTTGAAACAGGGCAGGAAAATGATTCAATTGAAGACAAAGAAGAAGAAGAAAAAGAAGAAGCATACGGCCTTGGATGGCTCCAGAACGGAAGCCATCCTAATGGGCTCCTCGAGAAGCAAGTGATTGGAATGCATATTGTATCAGACAGCGGTGGCTCTGGATCCGCAAAGAGCAAAGATCAAAAAGAGGAGAGGAGAAAGAGTGAGGCGAGGCCACGAGAGCAGCTGCGCTTTGAGGAGTGGTGAGATGGGTACGGAAAGGGTTTTGCTGTTGTTAGGTAACTTTTTTTATTTTATTTCACGAACCTTATGGAATATGCCGTTGCTCTTATTAATTAATTAATTAATTAAAGAGATTCTACCTAAAGGAACAACTATATAATATAATTAACTGGGACACGTGTCAGTCACCTGCAATTGTGAATTCGGGAATGATCCCCCACCAAACCACTTGGAGAGCGCGCGTGGTGGGGGTAAGTGGAAATTGATGAGGGTATCCTACGCGTGCGCTGCACGTGCATATTTTGGAGGATTGTTGGTTGGACTGTAGGGTGGCTTTCTGGAAGTGGACTGTTCTGTTCTGTCGGCTGCTGCCGTTCGATTTTCGGCCAACTGGTTTGTTGTTCGTAAAGACCGTGAAAAAGTCCGTGGTTTTAAGTTTTAACAAACTTTAAGTGGGTCAATTCCTGTGGGCTGACACCCACAATTTATTTTTGAAAAAAACATAAGTCCAATGGGCTGTCGCTTTCCTAAGGTGTCTCTCTCTCTCTCTATTCATTTTCAATTAAGTAGTTTTTCATCTTTATTTTATTTTATTTTATTTTATTCAATTAATCTACTTTTTGTTTTGGATTTTTGGCTTTTGGATTACGCCATAAGATTTGAATTTTCAAGAAGAATAAAATATCCGAAATAACAGAACAAGTTTAGGCGCTGTTTGTCTTTAAAAATGAGATAAAATAAAATAAAAATAATAAAATAAAATAAAATATTATTATAAGATATTTTTTTAATATTAATTTTATATAATAATTTTAAAAAGTAGTATGAAAATTTAAAAAAATTAAATTTTTTATTATATTTTATATAAAAATTTAAAAAAATATAATGATGAATTTAAAATGTATTTTTAATTTTTAATCTTATCTTTTAAAATAAACAAAGTCTTAATTTGTCCCAAATTTGACTTAACACTCATTCCCAAATGAATAAATAAAATGACTTAACACCCCCGTACTAATTTAATCCAACTAAATGGTGTCTATATTTGAATTAGGGGGTATGGTATATCTGCACAATTTGCATGTCTGTAATTTCAAGTTTTGAAGCTATTTTTCTCTTGCACGATCATTCTAAGTGAATGTTTGAAATTGCGTTAGAGAAAAAAAAAATTATAATTTTAAGATTTATAATTTAAGCAATAATTTATTTATTATTAAAAAATTATTTACTATTTAGAATTATATGTTTAAATCAATTTCAAACATGTTATATTTATTTAGAAATAAATTAAAAAATTATTTTGTAATGTAAAAATTACAATTATTTAAATTTCAAAAATTATGACCACATTCTTGAAAGTTTGAAAATTATAATTATTTAAAATTTGTATAAGTATTTTCGGTCATTGACACTCTTTTTAAATTCAAATTACGTTCTATATTATTCGAAAAAACAAACTTGAGGATGCTAAAGCATCAAAATAATGGTCTTTCTCGAACTTATTTTTTAGTTTATTTGAAATTAAAAATGCTTTAATATATCACATTCAAATAATCTAATTTTTTTATTAAAAAACTTTTAAAACTATTGAAATACTTTTTAAGACTCTATGACAATCTCAAACTGGCCTTGATGAGTTTATCATAATTAATAGTTTCTTTAAGAAAAACTTTATTCATCATCTCACATATCACATTTTTTTATTTTTCTTTTTCCAAATGTTACACATTTTTAAATTTCTCTTTTCAAATGTGTGATATATAGATGATGAGTAAAATAATTTAATTATTTAAAAAATAAATAAAAATATAATATAAAATAAAAATATAATATAGTGTGCAAAAATGATAATAACAGCAATCTTTAATCTAACTATTAAGTTTTTAAAAAGAGAATAACTTCTATCTGGACAAGCTGCACATCTCAATAGTACAGCCCGCCAATAGTTTCTCACCACGTAGGCCTCACACTAGTATTATTGTGGTGCAATACCACATCAAATCAATTTCACCAACTCCTTTGTCCTTGTCAGTCACTCATAACCACACTCATATTTCCCTTCCTTGATGTGCAATGGAGCAACAACTTCCTTAACTCGATACTTTACTTGTCTCACCTTTGAGACCTGGGCTCGTTTTGATGGCCACGATAGCTTCACCAACTCCAGCCTCATCGACATTTTCCAATGATTCGATGCAGAAGAAGATGGTGGGTCTAGTTTCCAGTTTTCCTTTGATTCCCATGTATTTCTTCGTTCAATTTAGGTTTATCAACGAGATTCTCTTCCGTTGTAGAAGCCTAATGGTCCCAAACTATGGCCACCGAAATTGTCTTCTAAGTCACACTCGTCAGCACAAGATAAGATTGAGATAGAGATAGTCGAGGTGTTGTTCATGCTTTTCCTTTACTCTTATTTTACTTGTTACATTCTGCTATTTTGTTGTTCGTGTCTTATTGTTCTACATATTTTTCTAGAAGCTTCAATATAACTAATGCAAGGAATTTTTTTGTACCCAGAATGACAGGGATGAAATCTACAATTGATTTGCAACGAAACGCATGTTTCTCTATAATCGAGTCTATTTTTCATTTGGTAAAATAGATGAGATATCTTCATTTTATTAGAAAGTTGTAAACCCTTCTAGTGCAGCCCGTCCGTTTAGAAATGGGTCTTTTAAAGATCTTTAGCATTTGATAATTGTAATGGTTAAGTAGATGGACTATGAAGGCCCAACCATACGCCGAGTGACCCTAAAAGCGAGATAGCAAGAAGGGCAACACAGCCCTACAATAAGTAACAAAATAATTTTACTTTCAAGTCAGATGGAAAAGTGCATCCGTATTATTAAGGTGGCAAAACTTGATTGCCAATAGAAGTTCAAAACTAATTATCTTATAAATCAAATTCTATTATATAAAAAAATGTAGAAGATATATTGAGTGTTCTCCACGTCAACTTACAAGTAAAATTACTCTAAATCATAATAACTAGAGTCGAATTGATACCATCTCTTAAGATTAAGATGTCATTTGGATAATAAATCGAGATTAGATGATTTGAGATGAAAGTATATGTTATTAATATTCAATGGTTTTGATCTCCCTCGCAGTTCTATAAAACAGGTAGATCAAAAGGTTTAGTTCAACAATTTGACACCAACCCCACAACAGGTAAGAATGAAGATTTTATCATACCGTAAAGCTTCCAAAACATGACGTTGGAAGACTAAAACTTCTGAAATTCGTGTTAACATACTACCCATAGGTCGACAAGTAAGTAAAGAAAATGTAAGCACAATAGATTTTATATTAGAGATAAAAGAAGCACATACTGTACAACCAACAAAATTTTTTATAGTTTGTCCTTGCATAATTATCTTCATATTTGACCCAAATCTAGGTCAAAATGCAAACTTATACGACGTATGACTTTATTACAATACCATTTACTCACTTATTCACCTTCCTTAGGGGCAAAAGTTGATGTCCAAACCGAATGCAATGATCAAGAGAGCAACTCACCAAAATGGAATGTACAGAATAAGATTGTAAGGATCATTCTAAATTAGAATAGCTGCCAAAAATTCCATGCGTGATAATGAAGGGCCATAACGAGTTTCAGTCACACTAACTAGCATACCATCAACAAATACTTGTTTGTCAAACAACATTTGCCTTTTGCATTAAGTTTTGTTGAATGCAGGTCTCCACTCACTTTCTAACAGAGAGCCCGTTTGAAAACATGCAAATTCAGTAGGTTCCAGACATTGGCAACAACGCCCCTCGAAAGAGAATTGTTTGCTTGTTTTGCAGCCATGCGACGTGATTCCAGAACTTTAGCATCACTGAATAGCTCCTTGAGCACTTTCTCAAGCTCTACTTTTCCAGAAACCTGCATGGTCACAGCAAAAGACCCTCAGCTAGCTAAAAGTTTAATATAGTTCCTGAAGGAAAAACTAATTTCAAAAAAGTCATGTATCATAATGGTTTAGAAGTCCTTAATATGATCTTACAATACCTTTAAATTTGGATTATGTACTTGTCTGACCTTTCTTATTATAATTTCAGCAGAAAGAAGCCCCACGAGATTCAGCTTAAAATTTGGCTGGACTTGAGCCCCTTCAGCCCATATGGCTCAAAGTGAGTTAATTCATGGCTTTTGTAAGAAGGAGAATTGACCGAAGTAGGGAATTTATCACTTTTCAACCACTACTAATCTACAACATTAATCAACTGAGGAACCATCCATGAGGAATTTCTTCCTCCTGGCATAACAATAACCTAAGCTTGCTAACATTAAAATCATTTAGCAATATTTAAGCCCACCAAGTAGGTGGAATCCACCTGCCAGGGGTATGTTCACTACAGATAGCGGATTGAACAATTCACGTTAACAAATAAATTCGCTATATATAGGGTACTACAGACCTAGAGATCAATTAGTAATAGAAAAGATGGTGGTTGTTTGTCTATTTATAACGGATTTTCATGGGACAACTAACAATGTTAGTCTAACATGCCACGCTGTGAAACTTCAATAACCATTTTGAAGATCTGAATCTAGATAATTTTAAAAGCTTATATTTTGAACAAAAAAAATTGCCTACTAAATTGGAAAGGATTTAACCATTGCATTTTTAGACAAGTAGTAATTTAACCACAAAACTTGATCGAGAAGAGGCTCTTCAAACCTGAAGAACAGACAAAGGATTTAACCGTTGCATTTCAAGAATCATGTGTGAGAAATGCCCAACATGATGACCTGAAATAAGCCAAGGAGAAAGGCTTTCGGACTGGTAATTCAAAAATGATAGGTTAACCAAAGAAGTATAAAAAACCAAAGTTCACCAGTCAAAACAGCACAGCCAGCTGCAGCAGCTTCTGATATGTTATGGCCAGCTGTACCTGGGAAGAATGAACCTCCAACTACAGCAATTGGAGTTAAGCCATACAAGTATCTTAACTCACCTAAGAGACAAATCCGAAAGGACACAATGACTTTATGGGCCAAACCTCCCCTAAAGCAAGCATAAAATGGACACCCTTATGAGGTATGATGTTCACACAAGAATAGCCTAATAGAATTTTAAGTTCCCTATAAATACATGTTATTGACTTTTATGGAAGCCATGACTGCAATCGAGCTTCCAAGTTCAAGAATGTCAAGAGCTTAAACTGAATGGCTGCATTGACACTACCTGAATTCTTCAAACCGAAAATTGTAAAATGAAAACCAAAGGTAATGAGGGTGAGTTTAAGGAACTGATGATGAGAGGTTATACAACTTGTCGTTATTGTAGGAAATAAATATAAAAATGATAAACAAATATTCTTCTAATATAAGTATGCCCCTTTATTTGTATTTTAATAGCTTTAAA
This sequence comes from Platycarya longipes, assembly GCA_036559045.1. Taxonomy (NCBI): domain Eukaryota; kingdom Viridiplantae; phylum Streptophyta; class Magnoliopsida; order Fagales; family Juglandaceae; genus Platycarya; species Platycarya longipes. The sequence goes on from CM071798.1 coordinate 516,244, forward strand.
CTATGTGTATTGTCCTGTTTTTTAAATGCAAGTTCATTTCATGAGAAAAAAAAAGTAAAAGAAATACCTAATGTGTCGACAATATATATAGCTGTTCCTGCTCCCAGCTTTTCATGTCGAGACCTCAGTGCTACATTTTGACCTACTTTCTGCAACTCCTGCACTACTTAAAGGCAAAAGCATTTCTTTTGAATATTTTGTTTTTATTTTTATTTTTATTTTTATATTTGAATATTTAAACTCTGATGTGTTGAATCATAATGAAGGCATGCCTTAAAATTTAAACTCAATCAGATACTCGATAACTTCCTTTTATTAAAATGAAAGTTTTTAATGGGTCATAAAGTCATAGATTAAATACAATTCCAAGGTTAGTTGCCAAGTTGGCTATCAGGTAATGCATATATAAAATGGCAGTTAGCATCCATGTTTTGGATTCATAAATGACACAACATCACGAGTACTCTCATTTCCCACAATTATTTGGCAATGTAGCCTCAAATTCCACTAGTTGCCAGGTTTAAAAATACGATCATTAACTTACTGCAAAAAGGTGATAAGGAACTTATAAATTATTATCACAAATCTGAAGCATCATCATGCACAAACATGAAATACAATTGTTCTAATCGGTGGTACATTAGATCGTACTTGAGCAATTTCTGGTCCATGTCGTGGATCCCGAGGTACAAGTATAGTGAGCATATCAGGATGCATTTCTGTAAGCACTGTATGAACTCCTAGCATCACTGCAGAGAGCGTTGGGGACCTTCAACTTTTCTTTCATGCAAGGTATGAGAGCTAAAACAGAATTAAATATCACAGAAGAAGACCAGAAACTATCAAAACAAATGTTCGAGAGTGTTAGATCGAGCACACAATGTGCATAGCCTTAAGTTTAAGAGCAGGTTGTTTCCTCTTCAACATATCTACCGATTAACTAGGACATAAACATGAATAAACTTAAAAATTAGTATAAAGACCCAAATACAGCAGTAACGAATCTGAATCCAGTGATACAAATTCTAAATAAAAAGAATCCAAAATCATGAAAATTAAAAAATTTAATGCTACAAAGTAAAAAATAAAAAAACAGCCAAAAAATATGAACAGACAAAATTGGGTAATTTTCATGAAGCGGATATAGTCAGCATCATTGGCCTCAAACTACCCTAGTATGTCAATTATAGCTGGAGTCTTATCACTATGCCTTGAACCAAATATCTATAGAGAGAAAACTGATACTAATGTGGTGAGATAATACACATATCACGGAGGTAAGGCATTTGCAGACAATTATGACTTAAAATGACAACATCCTATAACATTGGAGAGAAATAAGTGGGAACTAACTTTCTTCTTCACCCCTATGGATAGAAGAAGCCATCCAAACCAGCCTGTGGGCTAGCTGTAACTTCAGATCTTCTATGCTTCTCAACTCTTCCTCAGAAACGTTAAAATCTTCCACCACTGAACGGAAAAAATGGTAACACTAGATTAGAAAAGAGTATCTCCATCTTCAACAATGGTCAAAGTATATAGTTAGCCCAATTCAACACCAGTAAAATGATTTGTACTCCTACCGATTGACCATAGGTGTGTATTGATTGGCATACCATATTTTAAGTCACCAGAAAAATTGATGATACAAGGAGAGGCTTGCAGTAGTTGAAAGTGGATAGCCTGCATGGTACTCTGTGTCCTAGAACAATATCATCAACAACACAACACTAATTACAATAATATGGGATGTGTATACATTGGACTATACGTACCAATGGGACAATCAAAGATAACTTTGAAAGCATCAACGAAATCAGTGGAAGAAGCACAGGTCCTGACAAAAGCTTAAAGGCTTTTGCAGAAATTCGAGCATTTAACAGTGCCAGCACTATCTGAAAAGAGAATGTACAAATATAAGCAACGAGAAACGACATCATTTATGCGGTATATTAAAAAAAAACACTTACATATACGTATATGCGTGTATTATGAAATAACTTACATTGTTTTTCGAAGCAGCCATGATAAGATTAGGCCATAATTCACTCTCTATAATGATGATTGCATTTGGCTTCCAATGGTCAAGGAAAGAACCAACCGCAGTCGGAGTATCAAGCGGCGCAAACTGGTTGAAGCGGAAGGATTATTTATAAATCAAAGAAATGCTGCATCTACTAACGGTTTAAGATGAACAGAATAAGAAATGCATCAGAGTTAGCTCGTTACTTGATATATGACACCATTTGGAAGCTGTTTATATATTACTTCGCTGTGCCAAAAAAAAAAAAGAAGCAATTTAGATATAATTAGCTTTTTATTAAGCCGCGCATTTTGTTTCCTTTTCATTTACGAATTAAGATATTATTTCTTACAAAGCAGATACAGTTGTTGTTGTCATCAAAACGTTCAAATCGGGTCTTTGATATATGCAATGTTTGACTATCGGAATCACGCTCATTCCTTCACCTGGATTTTTAAAAATCAAAAGCAACACAAAGCAATTGGAGAAAAAGCATGACTAATCAATTAAAAAAAGTAAAAAATAACTTCATTCCGCTGCCGAGAACATATAAATAAAAATTTTTAAAAAAAAAAGACAAAAGAAAGGAAAATAAATCGAACCGAGAGAGACGGCGTGGAACCAGAGGAGAGGGCCCGGGGGGCGAGGAAGAGAGGGACGTCCTAGACGCTCGGTCCAGCGGTTCGGGTGTTCGCGACCTCGGAGCCTGCGTAACCGGAGGTGGAGGTCCAGCACCGGCGATACACCGTAGGAGAGCGCCCTGTACATCTTGTACGTCACTTTCCCCTGCTTCGTTGCCGCCATTTCTACTCAAGTCCCAAATTTTTTTTTAAACATATACGTATATATACACATATAATATAGTGGACATTGGGTGGGCCAAGACACGAAGCTGCTCGATCGGGGCCAGTGTGGCACTCTGTAGCCCATCATATCATTGCCTTGTTAAAAAACAAACAAAACAATCATACTGATTCATATCCTTGCCCCACTTGACAAGTCTCAAAAGTTTCTAATCCTGGCTCACCTTCGTCCCCCGATTTTTTCCATAATCTGGCAAAACATGAAAATTTTCGTGCACCATACTAGCAATCAGAAATGGGCAGCCGGATGGCTTTTGCACACTGGTCTCGACCTCGATCAAAAGAACACAAGTTAAACTAGTTTAAAAATGATGACCATATATCGCCATTAATAATAGATTTTTTTTTTTTATTTATAACAAACTACCATTTTATTAATTTTAGAAATAGAGATCAACTCGGAATCAATTCCAAATTAAGATGGATAAATATTTGAAAAAAAAAAGTTGTAGAATCGATATGTGTAAAGATTATAATATTTATGTGAACCATTTGTTTTGGACGTGTTTCGTACGTACAAGAAGGACACCTCGAACAGATGGGAGGTGGATCTAGGGACCTGCAAACATACAAATAAGAAAGAAGTTCGGGAGTGGTCAATGGACCCTTCCATACTTAATTTGCTTTTTTTATTTAGGAAATGTTTTCTTTGCCCTTAAATTCTATGAGTTTGATCATACCTAGAGGTAATTTAGATTGTAGTTGCTTTCATCCCAAGGGACTATCCCATCGTGCTTTATGCTTCATGCACGTGAAATAGTTAGGAGGCATGATCACCTAAGGTAAATAATTACTGTAGCTTTGAGTTTTGATTTGCATCTCAGCTCCCCTTAATCAGGTTTGACAAGTCTCTCTCTTCCTCTTCGCAGGGAGAGCCATGATTATTCTTTTGGCATGCTTTACGAAATCACTTAGGTTGCTTCTTAGCCTATTGTGGTGGTGGCCACATTTCCTTTTTGAGTGTAAGAGCCATGGTTATCTCTCTCATACACTTCCTAACAGTTGTTTTCCAGGAATATGAGGAGTTTGCACTCATTTGGCCTATTCTAGCTGTGCCCACCTTCCTTTTCTCAAGTGAATTGAATGATAGTTATAATTTATCCCACGTGATGATAATGATTCAAGGCAATTGTTGGCTTACAGGTCGGCGTTTGTCACTTCTAGAAATATCTATTAGCATCTTATTATTCTTGCCACCCGACCCCGACCCCGACCCCGACCCCAACCCCCTCGCTTTTGCCTGGGTGGGGCGGATCCACCACCCTGCACTGCGGGGGATGGGGTATCCCACCCTGTGTCTTAAGTTACAACGTAGCGAGGGCGGACATGCGTGACCCCCACCCCACTCCGTTTATATATATATATATATAAAACTAACCTAACAAGCAAAAATTTTTGCCTATTTAAATAAAACTAAATCTCCCCTTCGACTCCGGACCTAGTACTCCTCTCTCAATTCCATAATCTTTTATCTCAAAAGTCCTAGTTCCCCCAACCCCAATGTGCACGTATCATCCATTCCTCTCCTTCGTGATTGCCGTGAAGTTTGTCGAAAAGTACATTCTTCCCACCATCACATCCCTCAAGCTCCCCTCCCCCCTCAAGCTCTCACTTGGTGTAGCAAATTGTGAGTCTTGTGGTAGGCAATTTCGAAACCCACCACTCCCATTTCTTATTATTTTATTTTATTTTTATAGTTGGTAACTTGGTTGAGTTGAGTTATTGAGATTTGAGGTTGATTGGGATAAAATGGAGATGGAGGATGAAAATTTGGTTAATGTGTTGTGAATTTTTTCATGTGCATGTGTTTGAAACTTTGATTGATTATTTGATACTAGATTATGTAATTTTTTCGGATTGAATTTAGGATTTCAATCCCTAATTCTCTATTGATTAGCGTTTCGAATGGAAACCCTAATTTAGGATTCCAATCTAAAATTTTAAATTAATTTATGACTTGAACCCTAAATTAATTTAGGGCTTCAACCCTAAATTAATTTAGATGCATGGATGTTGTTATTTTGTATGATGGTAAACTTTGTCTTTTCAAAACTCATTGATGATCCTTCTATGAACAGAAATTCAAAAACACTGATTTGAGATATCTAGATGGAAAAGTACCCAAAATTCTAGAGTCTTGGGCCATGAAAGTATTCAGACAGACCCATAAGGGTGCAAAAACATCAAAAAATCGGATCAAACCAGTTCAAACTAGTGGAATTGGTCTGGTTTTAAGTCAGTACCGGTTCGGAATCGATTCTCGTAATGTCAAAATTGATGGGTGTAGGTTCAATTTCAGTTCTAAGTGTTTTAGAACTAAACGAGATGGGACCAGTTCAATTTAATATATATTTTAAATTAATTTTTTTAATATTATATATAATATAAAATAATATTTTTAATATTATATAAAATATTTTATACATTAGTATAAAATATAAATCAGTTATAATTTACATCTTATGGCCTAATACTAATAGTCTGATGCTATATTACTATTAGTAATATACTTTAAATCTATATATAAATTACTATGCTAAATATTTACATATGAAATAATAATATGATAATACTAATACTATTAGTATTAGTATAATACTATCACAATCAATGATATAAATATAAAAAATTAAACTTACTAGAATAAATACTAATATATAATTTATATTCTAATCACTATAATTAATGCTAATATATATAATATATTAATAGTGTACTTTATAATAGACTAATTTAAAATCGAAAAAATGCACCGAACCGGACCAAAACCGATATTACTGGTTTTGGGGGATAACTAATGCGTAATTAGTTTTAAAAAATATAAAATCGGTGGTACCAATCTGATTCTAAATTTTGTTCAAAATCGGATCGAACTGCACCGATTACACCTCTACAAACTCATATATACACAAATATTGCATGCTTTTCAACATAAGTAATTGACTTTCTAGTTGAAAATGAAACCGATATAACTTATATATATTTTATTTTTAAAATTTGGTTGGTGATTATTTTACTTTCAGATTTGTGACTTAAAATTATGAGTCAAGAATATCTTTTAGTCCATCGAATTTTAGTGACTCATGCCATACTCCTACCATCAACATTGAAAGACCTGACGATGAAGATCATAATCCTAACCTCACGATCCCCACCAACCCTCCCACAACCCCCACCAACCCTTGCCCGGCCTCCAAGCCCACTTCCAGAAAATATGTTTCTATTATTTGGTCTTACTTTGATAAAGTAGATGATGGTGATCCCAATAACCCCCAATCTAAATGTATGCATTGTAGTAAATTGTATGAATGTCATTATAGGAGACATGGTACCTCCCACTTGGAAGTGCATTTAGAAGAGCAGTGCAAAAAAAAAAAAAAAAAAATCTCATTTCTAGTTTTATCATTTCTAATATAGATTTTTAAATTTCTAGTTAATGTTTTAGATTTTTTTTAATCTCACAAGTCACAACCCATTGAGTTGATTGATCATTTCATCTCATCTTGATTAGTACTTAGATATTATCATATTAGTTGTAATTTTAGAATTTTGATATTTTATCATTTCAAATTCATCTTTCTAATTTTATTATTTTTAATTTTTAATTTTTAATTATTAATGTTTCAAATTTTATGATCTCACGTGTTCTGAGTTCCAACTTTCTAAGTCACAGGCCGAGAGTCCAATATGACTTTAAGTCTTCATTTGTTAAACTTTATTTTAGTCACTTTTTTCTTTTTGAAAAACATTTTAACTATTTGATATTTGTAATTTATTTTAATGTGTAACATATTAGAAACTTGCTTTTGTAGTTTCATTACAAGTTTATATTATTATAAATTGTAATAGTTTAGGACTTAAGAGTCTAAGACAACCTATTATTTTGGCTGGTTTGATAGTCTGTTATATTTTTTTCTTGTATTTTTTTTTTTTAATTGTGCTAATTTATTATACATTTTTTAATTTTTTCTTTTATATTTTGTTGCATAGTTCTAGGCCCATATTATTTCTAGAACAAAAATGGCCCAGAAATATTGGAATGGGTCCAAAATATGACAAATCACACATGCTAGACCATGGCCCAGCACTGAAACGGGGGGTAGACAGAACCCTCCCTCCCCTATCACCCTATTTGTTCATTTTATGTTCGAAAGCCCTAAGCCAATTGCTAAACAAAGCTAAGAGATCGAAACAAATCACTGGATTGCCTATGACCCGAAGAAAATTGCATATCAGTCATCTATTTTTTGCATATGACTGTATGCTCTTTTGTCAAGATAAGGAGTCACAATGGAACAACTTGTTGCAGGTCATCAATTTATATGAGAGAGGCTCAGGTTAGTTATTAAATAGAGAAAAATCAGCTCTATTTTTTAGCAAGAACACACCGAGTCACATTAAAGAGAGCATTATCAAAAATTCTCGTATTCGAGGTATAAATGCATATGTAAAGTATCTTGGGCTTCCTTCTACAATTGGTAGTGCTAAGAGTAAAGAATTTAAAGGCATTATTGACAAGGTTAGTGCCAAGTAAAGGCATTGTTGACAAGGTTAGTACCAAGTTAAGTAGCTGGAATGTCAAAGAGCTATCTCAAACTGGCAGAGAGACTTTGCTAAAAGCAGTTATACAAGCTATATCCACCTACTCTATGGGTGTCTTTAGATTACCAAAAGGCTTGATTAATCAGCTGAACCAATTGATGAGAGGCTTCTGGTGGGGCCAAAAAAATCAGGAAAGGAAGATAGCTTGGTTGGGTTGGTCTCAAATGGGGCATGTTAAGTCTAAAGATGAGTTAGGATTTTGAGATTTTGAGCACTTTAATACTGCTTTACTGGCTAAGCAAGCTTGGATATTGGTCTCTAATCCTAACTCACTAGCTGCCCTGGTGATAAAACTCAAGTAATATCCAAAGACAGATTTTCTAAATGCTAAAATAGGAAGCAGTCCATCATTTCTTTGGAGAAGTATTCTCTCAGCTAGACAGTTACTCAAGGAAGGTCTTAAATGGCACATTGGCAATGGGAAATCTGTTAAGATATGGCAAGATCCTTGGTTGCCTAGAGCTGGGCACTATCATCCTAACATTGATTATTTTTCAATAGGACTTGAAGCCAAGGTGGAAGCTCTACTCACAGAGGATGGAAGAAGCTGGAACATCCCACTAATTCAATCTTTATTCACTAGTGAAGAGGCTATCTCGTTTGGATTGGGAGATGAGATGAGATGAGATGAGTTTATTTTTTAATATTATTATTATTTTGAAATTTGAAAAAATTGAATTGGGATTTAAAAAATATGTATTGGAATTTAAAAAGTGTGTATTGAAATTTGTGTTTTGTATGAGAAATTAGAAAAGTGTACTGATAAAATAGAGATGAATTGAGATAAACTCAACTCACTTTCCGATCCAAACGGAATTAATAATGCAAATTCCTATATGCCAAAATAACCAACCAGACAGACTTATTTGAAGCGGCACCTCTCAAGGTACTTACTCAGTCAGGAGTGATTATCATCTTCAAAAATAGTTAGTGGAGAATAGTAAGGGTCATGCTTTTAAATCGATGGAGGTCTGGGGTAACATTTGGAAGCTTCAAATACCTCCAGCAGCCAAAAATTTCATCTGGAAAGCTTGTAAAAATTTACTGCCTACCAGAATAAATCTTTGCAAAAGGAAGGTGACTGATGACCATACATGCCCTTTGTGTCTCAAGGAACCTGAAACTGAAGAGCACCTGCTATGAGAATGCATTGCTTCTAATGATGTTCTTAACTTTTGTTTAAGGAAAGTTCAGAAAAGCAGGATCACAGGTATTGCATTTAAAAAGATCTTAACCAGCTATTTAGTTCTCTTAATCAGCCAAAAATACAAGAAATTACACTTATTTTTTGGACACTAAGGTGGAGAAGAAATCAATTAGTGTTCAGAAACAATTATATTGATCCTGCCACTATTTTTAAAAGAGTCAAACAGTTACAATGTGACATTGAAGCCACACAAAACATAGAGATGATTCAACCTGCAACTGTGCAAACAAGAACAGCAGCTTGGGAAGCACCACCTCAAGGTTTTTGTAAGATAAATTGGGATGTTGCTGTATATAAAAGGAGGAGGAAAATAGGAATTAGGATAGCTGTCAGAGATGAAGAAGGAAGATTTTTGGCAACCTTGAGGGAGATACAAAACTCAAATCCAAATCCACTGATTGTCGAGGCACTAGCAGCAAGAAGAGCGGCAAATTTTGGCTTGGAATTGGGTATGTACAAGGTATTTTTGGAAGGTGACTCTCAACTAGTGGTTAATGCAATTTTGCAGGAGCAACAAGATGGAACTTGTTTTGGTATGATCATCAATGACCTCAAACAGATTTTAGCAAATTTCCAGGAATGGAAAGTCAGCCACGTTGGAAGAGAGAGCAATCAAGTGGCTCACGACCTTGGACAAGCGGCATTACATGTTGACAACAGCATTGTAGACATAGAGGAGTACCCAAGATGTCTTCAAACTATGTAATGCACTTTGTTATCAATAAAGGAAGATATTTTCAAAAAAAAAAAAACTCAGCAGGTTTATTTTCATGCTGAGAGATGAATTTCAAAATGTGATCCGTGGTCCCCAACACTTCCCCCCTTCCGCCAAATTCTGAAGTCACGACATACACTAGATCAATACTTGATCTTCTTTTTCTTTTTTCTTTTTTTATCTTATCTTTGAGCAAACTTCTATTGAAACATTTCTACATCGTGTTACTAGTTAGAAATAGAAATTTGCATCAATGAGATAATGTAGGACCCGGGGGCTGGGTGGGGACGCGAGTGCTGGGTGGGAACGTGAGGGTGGGGACACGAGATCAATAGAGTTATAGGTTGGGGAGGTGGGGTATGTCTGGGAAAGGGAGACGCGAACTGGGTGGGAGGGGGAGCTGAAAACATATCTGTTGACCCCATTATAATAAGAAAAAGGAAATAAAAAAAAAAAAGTCAAATTTCGTGTGGTGTAGACTAAAATTTAGGAGGTTGTATAGCACTGCTCATATATGAGCCAAATTCGATGCACAGATACTCGATGGGAGTTTATTAAGATATTGGATCATGACAAGTACTTTTGAATATCTGCCTCATATGATGACTTTTGTTACCTTTTGTGGAACTATATTATATGATGCTCAAATTTCCCACCTAGCATTAAGTTATTTTTAAGGCAGAATGCAAGCTGTTGATCAGCAAGTCACATGAGTACATATAATATGGTCACATCTAATATTGTAAATGAATATGGGTTAGTTAGATGATGAATGAATGAATGGCATAACCCTTCTTTTTAATTTTAATCATTGTTCTTTCATTTTTAAATGCCCTTTGATATATATGCATATATAGTACTTAACTTATAGCTGCTTAATTTGTTAGGTGGAATTGGTTACCAAGAAATATATTGGCTGAGCAACCAATATACAAAAATACAATATTAGATGTTTCCAACGAGTGGATTTTGATTCTACGAGTGTACCACTACAAGTACGACTAATTTTTAGGACTAAATGCAGTTTGACGGTGCCTACTCATTCACCATCTCCAATATTCATAAGAAAATTTTACTAATTTGGAGGATTTGGGGACTGGCAAATTATTTAATTTTATTACCGCTTCAGATCTCTAAGTCGTGGCGTCGAGGGTGAGAGAGAGATCTGCGGTCGTCGTGCTCTTCACCGGATTTGTTCCCTCCACGAAGACAAGTTGCAAATGATTGGGTTTTATATTTTATAAATTGTAAGGCTTTGTGTAAGCTGAGTGAGAAAAATGATTTCACTGACCTGGGTTTGACGGTGGATTTGAATTTTTTTTTTTCTTGTTATGTTAAAAAATGAATTAATCTAGGGGTAGATGCATTTGGAGAGTTCCAACTGGTGGCGGGGTTATAGCTTTTCTGGGTTAATTTTCTATTGGTTGAAAAAAAAAATTAAAAAAAGAGGTTGAGCTGGGCGATGAACATGGTGTACGTACGTGATTCAGAACTAGATAAATTGTTAGGCCGATTTAATGGATCATCATATGCCATCGACTCGACACATAGGCTTAAAAATTCCATTTTTAAGTAGATTGATTATTGGCGTATGGATGGCGGCCCAAGCAATATAATTTTATCTCCATTTAAATAGTGGGATAAAATAATATAATTTTAGATAAAAATTAAAAATAAATTAAAATATTATTTTTAATAATATTCTCACTTTGAAATTTAAAATATTAAATTAAAATTTGAAAAAATTAATTCGTTTATTATGTTTTGTATAAAAATTTTAAAACATTATAATTATTAAATGACCGAGTCGAGATTGTTTCTCAATCCAAAGAAGACTTAATTTGTGCTAATAACTCGTAGATCAAAGTTAAGTTCAAGATAAGAATATAATATTAGGCATAGACTGAATTCGCAATTAACACCCTTCTAGCTGACTCCTAACAATGGAATATATAACACCAACACAGATTTTGTTTGTATTCCCATTCAAAAACCTGCAGGATCTATAAACTTGTACTAATATTATTTTTGATGTTATAAAAATCAGTTAACAGGTCGAGACAGGAGAAATAGTCATTCTCAGCCTACTGGTGTGAGTTGGGCTTTATTAAATATCGTTTAGGGCTCCCGACAAGATTTTGGTGCGACTACGCGTACGTTGATAACAGATAAAATAAATAGATGTAGATATGAGATTTACATGATTCGACGTAAAGCCTACGTCTACAAGCTTTGGAGAAGGATATTCACTATAATAAGTATTTTTAAATATTTTTACAGTCTCTCATGACTTACTGTATAAAAAAAAATATACATGAACCAATAAAATAAAGTCTACCGGTTGGAACTCCCTAATCCCCTTGAGAGAACGAAGAAAATGATACTGGAGAGCATAGTCATTTGTTATCTGGTCGATCCTTTATATAGATAAGTTTTGATCTATAGTGATTAGACAATCTTCTTTACATATATCAATTGTTTATTTTCATATCATTATTTTCTTTCTTTCCTTTATTTGCGTGTCCATCAAGTCTCATATCAATCAATCTTCAATTATACTCATATGTCCTTTTGTTTTCTAATAGGTCTGGCTATCACATTTATTACCTTACACAGCCATAAAACAATTATGTACAAAGTTCAATTAAACAAATCTAGATATTTTGTAAAAATATGGATTTCATTAAAAAAAGAAATTACAAATTATTATAATAAGTCTAGCTCTTTAGAAAGAATTTAGATAAGTTTTATATATTTAGAACACAGTTAAATCATTTCTCAAGTTTGTATCGGCAAAGCATGCCTATTTGAGATTATTAGCACATATAATGAACCCACATGGAGAGAAGCCGAAGGGAAATAAATTCAGCATATAATATCACTTTAATTCTAGCTCAGCAGCTTTATTTTCATGCCAAGAGATGAGTTTAAAAATGTGATCTGTGATCCCAAACACTTCCCCCCTTTTGCCAAATTCTAAAGCAAAGGTAAGAATCACGGTTACCTCTCCCGTACACTTCCTAACAAATGGTTTTAGGAACTTGAAGAGTTTGCACCCACTTGACTTGTTCTGGCAGCGTCCAACTTCCTTTTTTAGGCGGGAGGTGATTATAACTTCACCCACTCGCTCTTTGATAGTCATGTGATAATAATTATTTGGTTGTCAAATTATAGGTTGACATATCATGTCACTCTTAATCAGGAGTGGAACCAAAATTTTATGTTTGGGGGGCAATCGATAAAGTGTGCAGTGCATATAAATTTTAGAAGGATGATCATCAGTAATAGAAATATCATATTCTGTTGTTATCGAACTCTCTAAACGTATATTACTTTTCGAATTGTACTCTATTTCTTTCTTTTTTTAAAAAAAAAATTAATTGTTCTTAAGTACTTGCTCATATTTTTTTATGATTTAAGAAAAATTTATAAATCAAGAATAAATTTGAAAACTTTCTAATAAATAATGATGTAACGCTATTAGATTTTTAATAAAATATATCTCACAATCATACAAGTTAAAGTGAAACTAAATAAGTGGGTATAATCAATCAATTTTACAATCATATAAATTTATAATCAATTTTTTTGCTAGAATTAGACTATTAGAATAACTGTAAAATTATATAAGTTAAAATTTGGGTTTATGTAAAGTTAAAAGTTAAAATATAAATTGATGTATATTGAGATTTTAAAAAATAATTTTTGTAAAAAAAAATTTGGGGGGACAATTTTTATTTTTATTTTTATAATCTAAGAGAGAATTTTAATTATATATATATAATTATATATATATTTATATTATAGATGAAGTTTGGAAAAACTGCCCCCCTAACCACAAACATGAGTTCGCCCCTGCTCCTAACAATATCTGTCAACATCTCATTAATCTTAGGTTGAGATGAACAAGCCTTTCACTTGGTAGGATAAGCCCACAAAAGACCGTTATTTTCGGGTTGATAGGCCTCCTTTAGATGGAGTCTCGAACTCTTTGCATGACCTTTTCACATACCCTTTTCATCATTATTGAAAGTAAGGATGACAGTATGTTATACAATTCGTTAATTTAATACGAATATAATATGATAATAGCGAGTTAGAGTTTAATCTTAACGAGTTTGGATCAAAACGAATTGACTCATTAAAACACAATTGTTTTATAAATTAATAGTGAATCAACATGTTATGACACATCAAGAAGATTAAAATTATTATACACTTATAACTAAAAGTAAAATTGTTAAAACTTAAATTTCGATATTTTTATTATTTAGGCTGTAATTTTTGACTTATAGTTAGTGTTATAATTTGTATAGATATTGTGATTTTAACATATATATATATATAATTATGCTAAATTTAATTAAGTCAAATGAGTTAATTTCGGGTATATTCAATCAATTTACATAAACAGATTGAAACGAGTCATATTATGTTATGTTAACTTATTTTGTAATATTCACTAATGAGTCCAAGCGGGTTAACACAACACGACACGTTATATTAATTAATCGTGTTAGAGTTTAAAATTTTGATTAAATAAGTTTAACAGATCGGGTTAAGATTGACTTATATAGTATAATATACATGCATTGACATGATACGAACACGACCTATTTATATGATTGTACATCCCTAGTTAGAGGTCACTACTGAGAAAAGCATTGTGCAAAGCTTGATCTTGAACTAAGTAAGGTCCAAAAGGATAATAACAATAATAATCACCAGGATTAGCTCAATTAATGGTAGGATCCCCATGTAAATGGTCCATGAAAGCAACGAAACGACTCAAAAATAATAACTTATTTTGTAATATTCACTAATGGGTCTAAACGGGTTGATACAACACAACATATTATATTAATGGATCGCATTAGAGTTTAAAATTTTGATACGATAAAGTTAACAGTTCGGGTTAAGATTGACTTATATAATATAATATACATGTATTGACATGACACGAACATGACTGACTTATATAATATAATATACATGTATTGACATGACATGAACACGACTTATTTATACGATTTGACATTCCTAATTGGAGGTCGCTACTGAGAAAAGCATTGTGCAGAGCTTGAACTTGAACTAAGTAAGGTCCAAAAAGATAATAACAATAATCACCAAGATGAGCTCAATTAATGGTAGGATCCCGGGAAAGTGGTCCATGAAAGCAACGAAGCGACTCAAAAATAATAATTTATTTTGTAATATTCACTAATGGGTTCAAACAGATTGACACAATACGACACGTTATATTAATGGATCGTGTTAGGGTTTAAAATCTTGATACGATAAGATTAACAATTCGGATTAAGATTGACTTATATAATATATAATATATATCTTGATATAATACGAACATGACTCATTTATACGATTTGACATTTCTAATTGGAGGTCACTGCTGAGAAATGCATTGTACATAGCTTGATCTTGAACTAGTAAGGTCCAAAAAGATAATAACAATAATAATCACCAAGATTAGCTCAATTAGTGGCAGGATCCCCCTGTAAGTGGTCCATGAAACAATGAAATGAATCAAAAATAATAGGCCTAAGGCAATATATCTCGAATTCATACATACATGAAAGAAGGGGATCGATTTTATTAAACAAAATGTTTGGAAAAACAGATTGATGGGAACGTAGATAGGGAGAGCGGGCTAATTATCACTTAAATCTTTTCCAAATTTCAATGGTCCCATGTAATTAGGGATATGTTAAATATCTAATTATATTATACTATTAAAAGAAATTAATAATGGCTAATTAGTCATCATCTGTACGGATAAAGATATTCCTATAACTCAATGAGAGAGTATAGGATCAAAGGATGATGTCTGTTCCCTATAATATTGTACGTAAGTGGCATAATTATATCTTTGTTATAAAATTAAAGAAGAAATTACTATTGCAAGAGATAAATATATAAGAAATTCTTTTGAAATTATCTGAAACTTTATTCTCTCTTTATATTTTCTTATAAATTTCATAACAACTGAAACCCATATTTATAGACTTTGAAATTACTATGCAAGTCACTATGCAAGTCACTATGCAAGATTTAAAATAATAGTGGTGGGATCATTCACATAATTTTGGTGGTGGGACAGGGGACGGCAGCCGTCCCTCCAATCTCGTTCATTACACTCTCCCTCGAATGACCACCCATAAAGAATCTGCCTCGTTAAAATCTTATCAAGGAAAAATCCAGTGGGAAGAAAAATCAATGACGAAGGAAAAAGAGTACAGTCTTCTTATGTATCCACAAGTGCTTTAAGATTACCTCATTAAAATCTTGCAGAGAAAAATCCAGTGGGACAAAACCTCAGCGAAGGAAAAAGGGTACAATCAGCACAAGTTTTCATGACATTTACTCCCCCTAAAAAGTGCATGACAATAGATCTTTGAGTCTTCGCATTCCAATGTTATGCACAATCTTCTTGAATGTCGCAGTTAGTAATGCCTTTGTGAATAAATCTGCCAGATTATCACTAGATCGTATCTGCTTGACATCAATTTCACATTTCTCTTGAAGTTCATGAGTATAAAAGAATTTAAGTGAAATATATTTGATTATGTCACCTTTGATATATCCTTTTCTGATTTGAGTGATACAAGCAGTATTATCTTTATATAAAATTATTGGACTATTATTGATCATAGGGAATCCACACTTTTCTTGGATATATTGAATTACTGATCTCAGTCAAATACACTACCGACTTGCTTCATGAATAGCAATAATCTTTGAGTGATTTGAAGAAGTAGCAGATAGTGTCTGCTTAACAAATCTCCATGGTATGACAGTATCTCCATAAGTAAATAAATATCCAGTTTGCGATCTACCTCTGTGTGGGTCTGAAAGATAACCTACATTTGCATACCCAATCAATTGTGGATTTGATCCACGTTGATAAAATAATCTCATATCAACCGTACTATGAAGATAACGAAGGACATGTTTAATGTCATTCCAATACCTTCGAGTTGGTGCAGAACTATATCTTGCAAGTAGATTAACTGAAAATGTAATATCTAGCGAGTGCAATTTGCAAGATACATGAAAACTCTGATTGCACTGAGATATGGTACTTTAGGACCAAGAATTTTTTCATCGTCATTACAAAGACGGAATGGATCATTCTTCACATCAAGTATTAGAACAATCATTGGAATACTCAGGGGATGGGCTTTGTCCATATAAAAATGCTCGAGCTACAGGCCGAGACAAAATTTTGTTTTACCAAAATCTTTTATTTCAAATTCATTTTTTTAAATATATAGCGGTTTTTTAGATCTCTTCAGGAGTTACCACAATATTTAAATCATCAATATAAATCGCAATAATGACAAATCTGGATTTTGATTTCTTAATAAAAACACATGGGCATATAAGATTATTCTCAAATCCTTCTTTCAATAGATATTCACTTAAGCGATTATACCACATGCGTCCGTATTGTTTTAACCTATATAAATATCTTTGAAATTTAATAGAATACATAATTCTGGATGTACTTGTAGATGCTTCAGGCATCTTATATCTTTCAAGGATTTTCATATATATGTCATGGTTTAAGGATCCATATAAATATGCAGTAACCACATCCATCAACTGCATCTCTAATCCTTTTATAACGACCAGACTAATCAAAAATTTAAATGTGATTACATCCATAATGAGAGAATATGTTTCTTCATAATCAATCCCGGATTTCTGCAGGAAATCTTGTGCAACAAGTCGTACTTTATACCGCACAATTTCATTTTTCTCATTGCATTTTCATACAAATACCCACTTCTATCCAACAGGCATTACACCATTTGGTGTGGACAACAGATTCAAATACTTCTCGCTTTGCCAGTGAATTTAATTCAGTTTCAATGACTGCTTTCTATTTTGACCAATTATTTTTACGTCGACATTCTTCGACGGTTTTTGACTCACTTTCTTCATTACTTCTGGTAATGTCAAGGGCCATTTTATATGAAAATATGTTGTCGACAACAGTTTTATTTCTATCCAGAATTTCTCTAGTATTCATGAAATGTATTGAAATCTCATTATTTTCAGGTACCTGTTTCTCTTCAGGGGAAAACATTTCATGAAACACCTCTTCATGAGGTTTCTTTCCAGGAGATTTATACTCTTCAGGAGTATCCTCTTCAGGAAGATCTAGAATAAAATATTTGATCTTTTCAGAAGCATCAAATATATTTATAGCCTGTATTGTGGGTATGGGTTCTTCAGGAACACTATATTCATTTTGTATTCTTTTCCTTCTGAAAATTTTGTCTTTTGAACCAATAGGTCTTCCACGCTTCAGGCGTGTTTTAGATTCACCTATTGCTGTTTTGACAATTTGTCTTTCAAGGACTTTAATCCTTGCTGAAACATTAACAGCAGGAATATATAATTTTACTACACATTTAGTGTCAGTAAATACATCCGATAATTGATTTGCAACACTTTGCAAATGAATAATTCTCTGAATTTCTAGTTTACATTCATTTGTAGGATGATCAAATTGAGACAGGTCTTATTGTCCCAAATAATTTCTTATCGTGCTTCAGGCACCGACTTTTCTTTACCCATTAATGAAAAAGTGGATTCGTCAAAGTGACAATCCTCAAAACGTGCTTTAAACATATCCCCTGTAAGGGGTTCAAGATATCTAATAATAGATGGAAAATCATAACCAACATATATTCCAAGTCTACGTTGAAGGCCCATTTTTATACGTTGTGGAGGTGCAATTGAAACATATACAACACATCCAAAAGTACGAAGATGAAAAATATTTAATTGTTGACCAAATGCAAGCTGTAATAGAGAATATTTATGATATTCAGATGGTATAATGCAAATTAAAGATGCTGCATGAAGTATAGCATGTCCCCAAGCAGAAAGAGGTAGTCTTGATTTCATAAGTAAAGGTCTAACGATTAGTTAAAACCTTTGATCAAAAATTCAATTAAACCGTTTTGTGTATGTATGGGCAACAGGATGTTCAACATCTATTCCTATTAATATGCCATAATCATAAAAAACTTGATATGAAAATTCACCTGTAATATTCAATCGAATGGTTTTAATTAGATACTCAGGAAATTGTGCTCGTAGTTTGATTATCTAAGCAATAAGTCTAGCAAATGCAACATTGCAAGTGGAAAGCAGACAAACATATGACCATCGACTAGATGCATCAATCAAAACTATAAAATATTTAAATAGTCCACTAGATGGATGAATAGACACACATATATCTCTGTGAATCTTTTGTAAAAAAGATGGAGATTCAACAATGACTTTTGAGGGAGATGGTCTGATAATCAACTTACCTTGAGAACATGCAGAGCACGGAGATTCGTTGGGTAGAAATATCTTTTGATTCTTTAAGGGATGCTCATGCGAATTTTCAATAATTCATCTCATCATTATAGATCCCAGATGTCCAAGGTGATCATGCCAAGTCATAAATCCTTTGGGGTCAATACACTTCTGGTGAATTACCACATATGATTCAATTGTTCTCATTTTGGTATAATACAATCCAGAATATAGAGCAGACAGTTTTTCTAATACGAGCTTCTAACCCGATATTATTTTAGTAATAAGAAGATGCTATTTACTGCCTTTATTGGTCGTTTCAATATGGTAATCATTACGATGTATATCTTTGAAACTCAATAAATTTCTCCTGGATTGTGAAGAGAATAAAGTATCATCAATACAAAATTTGGTGTCATTAGGCAACACAATATAAGCTCTTCCGGAGCCCTCAATTAAATCTGATGAGCCTGATATGGTATGGATATAGACTTTACTTAGTGTTAAATTTTGAAAATATTTATTTTCTTTAAGAATTGTGTGAGTTATAGTACTGTCTGCCAGACATACATCTTTATCATTCAACTCATAGATAAAAAGTTCATCAATGTGATCCATAATCCTACAAAATATACAAAACTTTTATTAAAAAAAATACATTAATTGAGTGGAACACTTCCATCTCCAATTAGGTGATCAATTCTACCATCAGGATTTTCAACGAAATCAAAAGCATCAAGATGAGTGAAATCTATATCTACTGAATCTAATGAATCATCTGATAGTTCTACTAAATTTGTTTCAATCTTTTTATTTTTTTCTTTTATTGATACTTGATATAAATCTACTAAGTGCCTGGCCGTACGACATGTATGTACCCAATATCCAGTCATACCACATCTATGGCACACATCTTCACCTCTTTTTAAAGAATTATTCTGTGGGCTTTTACCCCTTTCTGAGTTGTACTACTTCTGGTGATACGGTATCTTATTATCCCTTTTAATGTTGTCACTTCTAAGACCAATATTTCTATAATTTTTCTTATTACATCTATGCCACTGATTCCTTCGAAAGGATGCATCATTCGCTTCTGAGAATGATATAAATGTAATATCATTCACTTCAGGGAATGATATTGAACTAGTAGGGCATGACTGATGGTTTTTCAATAAGAGCTCATTGTTCTGCTCAGCTACTAGAAGACATGATATAAGTTCAGAATATTTCATGAACTTTCTCTCTCGATATTGCTGCTGCAGAAGCACATTCGAGACATGAAATATAGTATAAGTCTTCTCTAGCATATCATCATCGGTGATTTTTTACCGCATAATTTTAGTACTGAACTTATTTTAAAAAGTGTGAAATTATACTCACTAACATTTTTATAATCTTGCAACCTCAGAGATAACCATTCAAAACGAGCTCTTGGGAGGATGATAGTCTTTTGGTATTCATACCTCTCCTTTAAATTATTCAACAAAATAAAGGGATCTTTTATTGTAAGATACTCAAATTTTAATTTTTCATGAAGATTGTGGCAAAGGAAAATCATTGATTTAGCACGGTCCTGTAGGTACGCTTGATTTCTTTCTTTAATGGTTTTACCCAGGTTCATCGCATCAAGATGGATTTCAGCATCAAGTATCCAGGATAAATAATTTTTTCCAGATATGTCAAAAAGCAACAAATTCCAATTTTGTAAGATTTGTCATTTTCTACACATATAAATAATGAAATAAATATGTGTATTTCAGAAAATATATTTATAAATTCACACAGATTTTAAATAATAATCATTAATAAAATATATCAAAGACTGCAAATAATATATTAAAAAATTTACAGAGAAATAAGACTACTTGCTTTAGAGTTGGTAGAACCGTCGTGCCGATAACGTGTTATAAAACTAAAGAAGAAACTACTATTGTAAAAGAGAAATATAAAAAAAACTCTTTTAAAACTCTCTGAAACTTTCTTCTCTCTCTATATTTTTTTATGAATTTCATAACAATTGAAATCCATATTATAGGTTTTGAAATTACTATATAAGTCACTATACAAGATTTAAAATAATAATGGTGTGGTCATTCACATAATTTTGGTGGTGAGACAGGGGACGACAGCCGTCCTTCCAATCTCGTTCATTACAATCTTAACATTTTTACACTGCGTACTATTTAAATATCATAATTTAATTTAAAAAATTAATCATATCTTTATATATATAAAGTGGCTATCTAACGGAAATTCTTGTTTCTCCGTTAAAGTTAACACTTTCCATTAGTTTCTGTTAAAATTAATACTGTATCTAATGAGAATTACCGTTTTAAACACAATTTATTAAATTTATTCACTAAAATAATGTTCTTGACATTAAAATTAATTCCACCTCTTCAACTTTCTACAATAATAAACTTTCTATTTAAAACTCATTTAACATCTATTTAATATCACTTAATACTTTAAACACAATTCATTAAGCCCATAAATAATGTTAGAAATTTCTATTTTAGAATTACTACTTAGGACATATTTTTTAATTTTATTTTATGTAAAATAAATATAGAATAATAATAATAGTATAGAATGACACAATAATAGTATAAAATATATAAATATAACAATATATATAGAAATAAACCATTCATAACAATTTATAAGTCAGAGAGTTTAATTTTATTCATGAAAATTTTATTATTTTTATATGATTAATAATTTATTTTTTTTTAAAATAATTTATAATTTTAAAATGAATGCATTATTTATTAAATTAACTATATATACGGTATATATAGTTAATATATGGTATATATAATTTATTATAATTATATTAAATTGGTAATAATAAGTAATAAATATAATTAATATTATATGTTTGATATTTAATTGAAATATATATGATTAAATAAATTTATATAAATTATAAATTATAGTATAACATTCTTATATAAATTATAAACTATATAATTTATTTTTTCAAAAAACTCATATTATTTCTTAAAAATAATCACATAACTAAAAAAATATAGATATTTTAATGTCTTCTGTTTTGATGCCGTACAAAATAATACAAATGTTAAATTATCATCTTGGAATTAAAAAAATATCATATCTTGAACTAACATTTTATTAAAATTTTAATCAAAATGATCTCAAATAAGTTTGATAAATTTTTTTATAATATATGAAAACGTATAATTATTAATCATTTACTTAATTATAAATAATCATTAAATTTTTATTAAAAATTAAATTAAATAAATG
This sequence comes from Platycarya longipes, assembly GCA_036559045.1. Classification (NCBI taxonomy): domain Eukaryota; kingdom Viridiplantae; phylum Streptophyta; class Magnoliopsida; order Fagales; family Juglandaceae; genus Platycarya; species Platycarya longipes. The sequence goes on from CM071798.1 coordinate 538,263, forward strand.
TATTTTACACATTATTTTTATATAGTGTGATATAAAAACATTAAAATAACAGTACTAAACTTTTTTTTTTATATCTGTAAGTATTCGGTGCAGCATGCGTGCACTTTGACTAATTTGACGGAGTCCTAAAGTCAACGGTCAGATAAACCCTCCAGTGGCCCTGTGAGAAAACACTATTAAATATTGTGTCGCATTTAAAATAATATGTAGCCTTAGAAAGATCATGACAAGTGCAATTAATATACGTGCGCGTGCATGAGTTTTGTTACACATCAGGCATAGATGTATAGTGTTATATATATATATATATATATATAAATAGGAAAACTCTATAAATTATATGGTCCCCCACTCTAGTTAGCTAATAAAACGCATTTTTAATTAGCAATAATCGCGCACGGATAAACGTCACCATTAATTTAGTATATAAAAACGCGTTTTTAATTAGCAATCATTGCGCACATACAAACGTCACCATTAATTTAGTATATAAAAAACGCATAATTTAATAGACAAGCGCACCCACATGCATAAGTTTTGACTGTAAATTTGTTTTATTGCTATTAATAATTATACTCTTGCAGGCCCGAGAGGATGGTTTCTACTTTCTATAATCTAAACTTGCCAGATGAAATCAGAAGACATACGAACCCTCATAAAATATGTAGAATCTATGCAAAAATGTTTTTACAAATTTGTCACGTAATTGGCTAGACCTAATTAAACTCTTGTTATATTAAAACCGAACAGAGCAGGGCGAGAGTAGTTGGGCAGGCACGCAAGCAAAGATTCATACAAAGGAACCTAAACATGGACTATGAGGCGGCCATTGGGTTAGTCCTATCTATAATATTGCTATGTTTTGCATGGACAATAATGGCAAAGTGCCGACACCGCCAATTGCAAGATCAACAAGGTAAGCTCCCTCCAGGGCCGAGATGGTGGCCAGTGGTTGGAAACATATTCCAACTGGGTTGGGTGCCACACGAGTCCTTTGTAAAGTTGGCTCGTAAGCACGGCCCCATCATGACCCTTTGGCTAGGGTCAATGAGCACAGTGGTGATCTCCTCCAGTGAAGTGGCTCGTGTCATGTTCAAAAATCATGATGTGGTTCTTGCGGGTAGGAAGATTTACGAGTCCATGAAGGGAAATTATGGTAATGAGGGTTCCCTTATTACCGCTCAATATGGACCTCACTGGCGCTTGTTGCGGCGCTTGTGCACCACTGAGTTTTTCGTCACAAATCGTCTTGAAGCAACGCGAGGTGGTATACTTTTTTCTGTTTAATATTTGATGGTTAATTAACTTCTATTTGGTGTAAAATCAATGTAAGTTATTGTTTATATGTTTTCAGCTGTACGCGCCAGGTGCATTGACGACATGGTGCAATTCATAGAAGATGCTAGTGCAAATGGTACCGAAGGCATCGACGTTGGAAGGTTCTTCTTCTTGATGTCTTTCAATCTCATAGGAAATCTTATGCTCTCAAAAGATTTGTTGGATCCCAAATCGGAAAGAGGGGCCAAGTTTTTCTACCATGCAGGCAAAGTCATGGAGTTGGTTGGGAAGCCGAACGTGGCGGATTTCATGCCAATCCTAAGGTGGATGGACCCACAAGGTATACGGAGGAAGACTCAATTCCATGTCGAATGTGCCTTTGAAATCGCACGAGGGTTCATCAGCGAAAGGACGGAGAGCATGGGCAATGAAAATAGGGAAGAGAAAAGAAAGGACTACCTAGATGTGCTTTTGGAGTTTCGGGGTGAAAGTGTGGAGGAGCCCTCAAGGTTTTCTCAAAGAACCATCAACGTTGTAATCTTTGTAAGGAATGCCTTTTTTTATTTCAAATACGCATAACATGCACCTAATCCGTTTATATTATAGTTTAAATGAAGAGGAATGCTACACACATAAAAGTGATTAGATGCAAATAATTATACAGATTGATATTTCATGTTAACTATGAAATCTGTATTACAAAAAAAATAATTTTATAATTTAACAAGCTACGTCAAAATATGCCATCTCTTTATAACTAAAGTATTTTTCTTGAATTAAATATATTCATTTGATTCAACGTGTGATCAGGAGATGTTTACTGCGGGGACAGACACGACCACTAGCACATTGGAGTGGGCAATGGCTGAGCTTCTCCACAACCCTGAAACTCTAAAGAAGGTCCAGGCTGAGTTGAGGAGTACCATCAGTCCTGATAAGAGCGTGGAAGAGAAGGATATCGAAAGCCTCCCATACCTCAAAGCTGTCATAAAGGAAACCCTAAGGATACACCCACCTCTCCCCTTCTTAGTCCCACATATGTCGATGGATTTGTGTAAGATGTTAGGCTATTATATCCCGAAGGATACACAGATTCTTGTAAACGTCTGGGCAATTGGACGGGACCCAACGACATGGGATGAACCTTTGGTTTTCAAACCAGAGAGGTTCTTGGAGCCAAACACGGCGGATTTCAAAGGGCACCATTTTGAGTTCATACCATTTGGATCTGGGCGAAGAATTTGTCCAGCTATGCCTCTTGCTGCTCGTGTGCTTCCGTTGGCTTTAGGGTCTCTCTTACATAGGTTTGATTGGGTTTTAGCAAACGACTTTAATCCAGAGGAGATGGACATGACTGAGAGGATGGGAATAACACTCAGGAAAGCTATTCCATTGAAGGCTATACCGACGCCTTACAAAGGTCATGGTCACGTCGAAAAGAAGTCGTCGCATTAAACAGAGCTAGAAGCTGGCCAAATTAGTTAATTAGCACGTTTGGGGTCTGGGTTTCATAATTTCCTAATTATGTAATTTTGGTCTTCACTCAATTAGACCTTGTTTTTGTAACATATGTAAATATGTACTGTATTATTGGTGTGGTATTTGGCTTGGACCTCCTAAAAATTTTCTACCTAGCTACTTAACGCTACAAACAATTAGGTTTGTGAATGTTGAGCACAAACAATACTATCCAGAATCACACAAGACGAATTAAGTGGTTCAGCAATTTGCCTACGTCCATTGATGCCAAATTCACTATAATTTCTGAGATTTACAAAACACTCAAGAAATTCTTACGTACACTCTCAAATTTACACACACGCCACTTCTGAAACAAAACCACCACTACACTAATATACATCATGCTTCTCCTTTTATAGGAGAAGCTTTGCAACTGGCTGGTGTGGTTGGTGCAGCCAATGTTGAAAAACCTCTAAATTGAGGTGGGTGGTGTAGTTATTGTTGAAGGATGGTGGACGGCAGCCATGGTGGACTGCAGAATGGTTTTCATTTCACACTTTGGTGGCCTATTTTCAACAATCACCTCCTCCACCGAAGTGTGCCATACTAGACTGCTTCCAAACTGATTCATTCTTTAAATGAATACACCTCATTTTTTGACGTGAGAGACTTTTACTAAAAAATGTGCCATAAGACGCCAAATGCACCCAAAAGTGCCAACGATCCCGAATGTGCTCAGCAATTTGCAATATTGATCAATTCCAAGCAGTATTGGAACTTGATCCCTGTGATGACTTTCGTCAACATATCTGCTGGATTATCTTCAGTGCCAATCCTCTGAAGTAATATGTCATATTCTTCTAATATTTTACGTACAAAATAAAATCGGATATCGATATGTTTTGTTCGAGAGTGATATACTTGATTCTTGGTCAAATGAATTGCACTCTGATTGTCACAGTAAACGGTAACCTCTTGCTGCTCAAAGCCCAAATGTGTTACCAGTCTCTGTAACCAAATGACTTCGTTTACGACTTCTGTTACAACCATATACTCAGCCTCTGTGGATGACAGTGCAATCGTAGACTGCAAATTCGATCGCTAACTAACTGGTGCTCCAGACATAGTGAACACGTATCCAGTTGTCAATCGACGTTTATCAAGATTACCAGCATAGTCTAAGTCAACGTATCTAGTTAGTAGACTATATTCACTCTTCTTGAACTTCAAACCAATATTTACGGTCCCTAGAATATACCGTAGAATCCATTTAGCCGTATGTCAGTATTTCTTTCCAGGATTATGCATATAACGACTGACCAAACTGACGGCCTATGATATATCAGGTCGTGTATACATCATGGCATACATTAGGCTACCAACAACACTTGCATATTAAACACTCTTCATGTAGTCCCACTCTTCATCATCTTTAGGAGACTACAATGCACTGAGCTTAAAATATGGGGCCATTGGAGTACTCACCGGTTTCGTCTTTGAGTCCAAGTTGAAATGTTGCAATACTCTCTTCAGATATTGCTTCTGAGTAAGGTGAACTGTACATTTCACCCTATCTCTATTGATCTCCATTGCCAATGTTCTCCGTGCTTCTCCTAGATATTTCATTTTAAACTCATGACTCAACTGAGTTTTCAAACGATTTATCTCAATCTTACTTTTACATGCAATCAACATATCATCTACATATAAAAGCAAATAAATGAAAGATCTATCTGCAAGTTTTCTGAAATACATACAATGATCGTATTGGCAACGAGTGTATTTAAGGTCCATCATAAAGTGATCAAAACGCTTGTACCATTGCCGAGGTGATTGCTTCATTCCATAGAGAGACTTCTTCAGCCTGCAAACCCAATTTTCAGTACCAGTTTCTTTAAACCCTTCTGGTCGAGACAGGTAAATCTCCTATTCCAGATCACCATGCAAGAAAGTTGTCTTCACATCAAGTTGTGCTAACTCAAGATCATATTGTGCAACCAAAACTAACAATATCCGAATGGATGAATGCTTCACAACAGGAGAGAATACTTCACTGTAGTCAATTTCCTATGTCTGAGAGTAGCCCTTGCCTACCAATCTAGCTTTGTATTGAATTTTATTTTTAGAAACTTAATCATCTTTCTGATTAAAGATCCACTTACAGCCAATTGACTTCTTTCCTTGTGGAAATGACACAAGTTCCCAAGTCTGGTTCTTATGAAGAGACTGCATCTCCTCCTTCATCGCATTTATCCATTCATCCTTTTCATTGGATTGTATGGCTTCTCTGTAAGTGGTGGAGATCTCACCCCCTTTAACTGGTAGTGCGTATGTCACGTAGTCTGCATAACATGTCAGTACACGTTTCTCTCGTCTCAGTTTGTTGGTTGCTATTGATTCAATTTCACTTGGAGGTGCTGTGACTGGACTATCAAGTTCCTCTCGTCTGTCCTCTTTTGAATCATTTGGAGTGATAAACTCCACCTTCTGCGAATCACCGAGTGTTTCGCCATCATAGCTGTCTTCACTAGAATCTTTATCCTTATGTGACTTAAGCATCTCAGATTCGTTGAATGTAACATCTCTACTGATGATTACCTTCTTAGACTTTATGCACCAAAGTCTACACCCTTTTACACCAGAACTAAAGCTCAAGAATTTTGCTTTCTTGACTCTAGGATCAAGCTTACTTTCTTTAACATGATAGTAAGCAGGACATCCAAAAATGTGTAAAGAGTCATAATCAGTAGCATGTATACCTTTCCATATTTCAATAAGTGTCTTCCCGCCATTTGCAGTTGCGAGTAGTCTGTTGACGAGATGGCATGCATATGTCATAGTTTCAGCCCAAAGTATGATTCATCCGTTCTGCCACACCGTTTTGCTGCGGTGTTCCTAGTACTGTAAAGTGTCTGACTATTCCCTCTCTCCGACATACTTCCATGAAAGGGTCTAGAGTATACTCCCCTCCATTATCTTATCTAAGCCGCTTAATTTTTCTGTCGATCTGAGTCTCAATCATCTTCTTCCAAACAAGAAAGATGTTCAGCATTTCATTTTTATTCTTCATTGTATACACCCACACACGACGAGAATAATCATCTACAAAAGTTACAAACTAATACTTATCTCCCAAAGATGCAATTTTGGTAGGTCCCCAAATATCGGAGTGTACATAGTCAAGTATCCCCTGTGTATTGTGAACAGCGGTTCCGAACTTGATCCGCGTCTGCTTCCCCAATACATAGTGCTCACAAAAAGACAATTTACCAGTCTTGGCACCTTTGAGTAAGCATTGCTTAACGAGTATTTGCAAAACTTTTTCTCTAGCGTGTTCTATACGCATATGCCAAAGTCTGGTGGTGTCAGCATCAGTCTCATCTAGCTTCTCACAACCTGTAGAAGCTCTTCCAACAACTGTACTTCCTTGCAAGAAGTACAAGTTTCCTCGCCTCAAACCCTTCATAGCCACCTGAACTCTCATTACTACTTTGAGAGTTCCATCTTCAATAGTGATTCTGAATCCCTTTGAATCCAGAGATCCTAACGAGATAATATTTTTCCGCAAGTCCGGAATGAACTGAACTTCGGTCAGAGTCCTAACAGTTCCATCATGCAACTTCAACCAAATGTTCCCTATCTCCCGAGTCTTACAGGCACTATCGTTGTCCATAAGTACTGCTCCACCTTCAATCTCTGTGAAGTTAGTAAACCAATCCCGATTGGGACACATATGATAGATACATCCAGAATACAAAATTCATTCATTGGGATGACAAATGAATGATGAACCTGTCAAGGCAATGTCTAGATCTTCATCTCTATTTGCGACATTGGCTATGGTGGTTTGATTCTCCTGTTGTCCCTTCAATTTGGGACAATCCTTCTTCCAGTGTCCTTTGTCGTGACAATAAGAACACTTATCTTTGGCAAGTTTTCTGCCGACTGATGAACCACGTGATATAGCCCAAGTTTTCAATTGAAAACCTTTCTTCTTTCCTAGATACCTTGATTGTGGTCTCCCTCTTGTTGTCAATGCTTCACTTGATGTATCTAGTTGTATCTGCTTATCTTTTCTCTGGTACTCATTGCTAATCAGAGAACTAGATACCTCATCAAAACTAATTTTTTCCTTCCCATACAATAATGTGGTAACTAAATGATCATATGTATCGGGTAAGGAATTTAACAAAAGTAAAGCCTTATCTTCATCTTGGATTTCAACATCCAAATTTAATAAATTAACAAGAATCTGATTGTAACTATTCAAATGTTCGGACATACTAATACATTTCACGAAATTGGAATCTGAATATCTTTTTCTTCAAATGCAAACGGCTCTTAATGCTCTTCTTCATGAACTTATCTTTCAATTTCTTCCAAAGTTCCTTTGCATTTGTCTCTTTCATGACAAAATACTTCTGATTTTTGGTAAGGCACAAACAGATTGTACTACAAGATTGGGTATTAAGTTTCCTCTAATCATTTTTCGTCATTGCGTTAGGTTTTTCTTCCAACGCCATAGCCAATTCTTGTTGGATCAAAACGTCCATCACTTCACATTGCCACATACCAAAGTTAGAAGTTCCATCGAACTTCTAAACTTCAAACTTGGCATTTGAAACTGTGGACCTACGCCCTTAACTACTGGCATTTCCAGAGTTCCTATCTCCTCCAATACCTTCCATATTAATTTAAAAATTTTAAAAGATAAATTTTAAAATTCTAACCGTACGGATGAGTCCAGAATGATCCAAATAGTTGGAAAGCACTATTTGATCGTCGAAATTGGATTCCAAATGGCTTAGATCAAGCCCAAAAATAAATCTAGAAATCAGACAGTCTAGATCTGTCTAGCGCGTGAGGCACGTGGGTTTCACGCACGGAGACTACGTAGGGCGCGTGGGACTCACGCGCAGACGGCTTCTGGGGCGCGTGGTGAGCATGGGCGGCGCATGGGAGCGTGCGTTTCACGAGTCTTCTTCCTCGGGATGCACGTGGGGGCGCGTGGTGAGTGTTTTCCAGTCGTCTTCAACCTCCAACTGCGAGTGGGGAGCGTGGGTACACGTTCCGACCTTCTACCGGCGCGTACGGGCTTCTCCGACGTCTGTTTTCGATTCCGTTTGCACCAACGGATTCATCTCAATGAAAGGAACAATGTGAAGTTGTCAAAAATTAATTTTGACCAACTTGATTTCTAGACAGTGCAAACCAAAGCTCTGATATCAATTGTTAAGCACAAACAATACTATCCAGAATCACACAAGATGATATTTAAGTGGTTCAACAATTTGCCTACGTCAATTGGTGCCAAATTCATTATAATTTCTTAAATTTACAAAACACTCAAAAAATTCTCATGTACACTCTCAAATTTGCCCAAATATCACTTCTAAAACAAAACCACCGCTGCATTAATATACATCAGGCTTCTCTTTTTATAGGAGAAGTTTTGCAACTGGTTGGTGTGGTTGGTGCAGCCAATGTTGAAAAACCTCTGCATTGAGGTGGGTGGTGCAACCATTGTTGAAGGATGGTGGACGGTGCAGCCATGGTGGACTGCAGAATGGTTTTCATTTCACACTTTGATGGCCTATTTTCAACTGTGAACATTTACAAGGTAAAAATTATATCAGTATTTAGCTCTCGACTACTAAGAAAAGATGAAGAATTGCACAAAATTTAAAAGCATTTATTCAAGCAAAGAGTGATTGTCTCGCTGTTCAGTTGTGCTGAGTATTGTTTGGGCCAACCTGAGCCGTATTGAGCTGAGCTATGAACATGGTGTACATGCGTGATTCACAAATAGATAACTTGCTAGGCTGATCGAGTTAATGGATCATATGGCATTCACTCGAGACACATAGGCTTAAAAATTCCTTTATTTAATAGATTGGCTCCTAGCGTATGAATGGTGGCCCAAGCAAGTCTTGCTACTTAATTAGTGCCAATAACTCGTATGGGCTTTAGATCAAGGTAGTTTAAGATAAAAATATAATTTTTGGCATAAGATTGAATTCGCAATTAACACCCTTCTAGCTATCTCCCAAGTCCTAGCAAGGGAATACATAAGACCAACACAAATTTCGTTTATATTCCCCATTCACTAACTTGCAGGATCTATAAACGGTACTGATATATTGCAATTTTTATTTTTAATCAAATATCACATCAAAATGATTGTGCCGGCCAAAACATCCCTGCTTCCTGGCCCGTTTCTTGTTGTATACTTATGATCCTAATTTAAGTTGCAAAATCGTAACACATCTACAGAATAACTGGAGTTCGATCGATCGCCATTTGTTTTGACAATGGACATCGTGCCTAAAAAAACAAAAGGGAAGAATTGATCATATAATATTGAATAAATTTGAAGAATAATGACGTTATATATGTATAAGGTTCAAATTATAAATTAACAAGTCTTATATATGTAGATCTTTTATAAACATATTGATTTCATGTTGAAGTATGTGGCTCATATCTAATAAATATATAGTAGCAAGATGGTACGTGAGTATTTTTGTAAAAAATTTTAAGTATATTCGTACAAATATGGTTAGTATAAATATATATATATATAATGTAACCATACTTTTGATAATAATGAGATTATCGCCGCTCCTTTTCGTGGACATAGGCACACTGACGAACCACGTAAATCTCTTTATTATTACTCTCTTATTTTTTTTATTCAATTATTTTATATATTCGTCATAATTATTGCACAACAACAACATTTCATTAAAAAGTAAATATATCTTTTATAAATTTTTATAATGAGGTCTAACTTTTTAGAAAGAAATTAGACAATATTTGTATATTCGGACAAATCATTTCTCAAATTTGTATTGAAGCATGCCTATTTGAGATTATTAGCATATATAATGAACCCACATGGAGAGAAGCCAAAAGGGAACTAAAGTCTGCATATAATGTCACTTTAATTATAGCTTAGCAGCTTTATTTTCATGCCGAGCGATGAATTTAAAAATGTGATCTGTGGTCCCCAACACTTCCCTCCTTCTGCCAAATTCTAAAGCAAAGGTAAGAGTCATGGTTACCTCTCCCGTACACTTCCTAACAATTGGTTTTAGGAACTTGAAAATAAAGTTGTTCTGGCTTGTTCCGGCGGCGTCCAACTTCCTTTTTTAAACGGATGGTGATTATAACTTCACCCACTCACTCTTTGATAGTCACGTACTAATAATGATTTGGTTGTCAAATTACAAGTTGACATATCATGTCACTCCTAACAATATCTGTCAGCATCTCATTAATCTTAGGTTGAGACGAACAAGTCTTTCACTTAGTAGGATAAGCCCACAAAAGACCGTTATTATCAGGTCGATAGGCCTCCTTTAGATGAAGTCTCGAACTCTTTGCATAACCTTTTCACATACCTTTTTATCACTATTGAAAGTAGGGATGACAGTATATTATACGATTCGTTAATTTAATATGAATATAATATGATAATAACGAGTTAGGATTTAATATTAACAAATTTGAATCAAAACAAGTTAACCCATTAAAATACGATTATTTAATGAATTGATAGCAAATCAACCTGTTATGACACATCAAGAAGATTAAAATTATTATACACTTATAACTAAAAGTAAAATTATTAAAACTTTAATTTCGATATTTTTATTATTTAGGCTTTAATTTTGGACTCATAGTTAGTGTATAATTTGTATAGATATTGTGATTTTAACATATATATAAAATTATACTAAATTTAATTAAGTCAAATGAGTTAATGGTAGGTATATTCAATCAATTTACATAAACAGGTTGAAACGAGTCATATTATGTTATATTAACTTATTTTATAATATTCACTAATGGGTCTAAACGAGTTGACACAATACGACATGACGCGTTATATTAATTGATCGTATTAGAGTTTAAAATTTTAATACAATAAACTTAACGGGTTGGGTTAAGATTGACTTATATAGTATAATATACATGCATTGATATGATACGAACAAGATTGACTTATATAGTATAATATACATACATTGATATGATACGAACAAGACCCATTTATATGATTGTACGTCCTTAGTTAAAGTTCACTACTGAGAAAAGTATTGTGCAGAGCTTGATCTTGAACTAAGTAAGGTCCAAAAGGATAATAACAATAATAATCACCAGGATTAGCTCAATTAATGGTAGGATCCCCGTGTAAATGGTCCATGAAAGCAATGAAACGACTAAAAAATAATAACTTATTTTGTAATATTCACTAATGGGTTTAAACAGGTTGACACGATACAACATGTTATATTAATGGATCGTGTTAGGGTTTAAAATTTTGATACAATAAAGTTAACAGTTCGGGTTAAGATTGACTTATATAATATAATATACATGTCTTGATATGACACGAACACGACTTATTTATATGATTTGACATTCCTAATTGGAGGTCACTGCTGAGAAAAGCATTGTGCAGAGCTTGAACTTGAACTAAGTAAGGTCCAAAAAGATAATAACAATAGTAATCACCAAGATTAGCTTAATTAATGGTAGGATCCCGGGTAAGTGGTCCAGAAAAGCAATGAAACGACTCAAAAATAATAATTTATTTTATAATATTCATTAATAGGTCCAAATGAATTGACACAACAAGACATGTTATATTAATGGATCGTGTTAGAGTTTAAAATTTTGATACGATAAGATTAATAATTCGGATTAAGATTGACTTATATAATATAATATATATGTCTTGACATGACAAGAATATGACTCATTTATACGATTTGACATTTTTAATTGGATGTCACTGTTGAGAAATGCATTGTGCATAGCTTGATCTTGAACTAAGTAAGGTCCAAAAAGATAATAACAATAATAATCACCAAGATTAGCTCAATTAATGGCAGGATCCCCGTGTAAGTGGTCCATGAAACAACGAAACGACTCAAAAATAATAGGCCTAAGGGAATATATCTCGAATTCGTAAGTACATGAAAGAAGGGGATCGATTTTATTAAACAAAATTTTTGGAAAAAGAGATCGATGGGAACGTAGACAGGGAGAGCTGGCTAATCACTTAAATCTTTTCCAAATTTCAATGGTCCCATGTAATTAGGGATATGTTAAATATCTAATTATATTATACTATTAAAAGAAATTAATAATGGCTAATTAGTCATAATCTGTACGGATAAAGATATTCCTGTAACTCAATGAGTGAGTATAGGATCGGAGGATGATGTCTATTCCCTATAATATTGTACGTAAGTGGCATAATTATATCTTAACATTTTTACACTACGTACTATTTAAGTATCATAATTTAATTTAAAAAATTAATCATATGTGATATAAAAACATTGAAATAACACTATTAAACTTTTTTTTTTTTTTATATCTGTAAGTATCCGGTTCAGCATGCGCGCACCTTGACTAATCTCACGGAGTCCTAAATTTAACGGTCAGATAAGCCCTCCAGTAGCCCTGTGGGAAAACACTACTAAATATTGTGTCGCATTTAAAATAATATGTAGCCTTAGAAAGATCATGACAAGTAAAATTAATATACGTGCGTGTGCATGATCAGATTCGTTCCACATCAGGCATAGATTTATATATATAAATAGGAAAACTCTATAAATTATATGGTTACCCACTCTAGGTAGCTAATAAAACGCATTTTTAATTAGCAATCATCGCGCACGTACAAACCTGACCATTAATTTAGTAAATAAAAAACGCATTTTTAATTAGCAATCACCGCGCACGTACAAACGTGACCATTAATTTAGTATATAAAAAACGCAAAATTTAATAGACAAGCGCACCCACATGCATAAGTTTTGACTGTAAATTTGTTTTATTGCTATTAATAATTATACTCTTGCAGGCCCGAGAGGATGGTTTCTACTTTCTATAATCTAAACTTGCCAGATGAAATCAGAACTAGACAGTGTACGAACCCTCATAAAATATGTAGAATCTATGCAAAAATGTTTTAACAAATTTGTGACGTAATTGGCTAGACCTAATTAAACTCTTGCTATATTTAAACCGAACAGAGCAGGGCGATAGTTGTGCAGGCAAGCAAGCAAAGATTCTTACAAAGGAAACTAAACATGGACTATGAGGTTGGGTTAGTCCTGTCTATAATATTGCTATGTTTTGCATGGATAATGATGGCAAAGCGTCAACACCGCCGATTGCAAGATCAACAAGGTAAGCTCCCTCCAGGGCCGAGATGGTGGCCGGTGGTTGGAAACATATTCCAACTGGGTTGGGCGCCACACGAGTCCTTTGTAAAGTTGGCTCGTAAGCACGGCCCCATCATGACCCTTTGGCTAGGGTCAATGAGCACGGTGGTGATCTCCTCCAGTGAAGTGGCTCGTGTCATGTTCAAAAATCATGACGTGGTTCTTGCAGGTAGGAAGATTTACGAGTCCATGAAGGGGAATTATGGTAACGAGGGTTCCCTTATTACCGCTCAATATGGACCTCACTGGCGCTTGTTGCGGCGCTTGTGCACCACTGAGTTTTTCGTCACAAATCGTCTTGAAGCAACGCGAGGTGGTATTCTTTTTTCTGTTTAATATTTGATGGTTAATTAACTTCTATTTGGTGTAAAATCAATGTAAGTTATTGTTTATATGTTTTCAGCTGTACGCGCCAGGTGCATCGACGACATGGTGCAATTCATAGAAGATGCTAGTGCAATTGGTACCGAAGGCATTGACGTTGGAAGGTTCTTCTTCTTGATGTCTTTCAATCTCATAGGAAATCTTATGTTCTCAAAAGATTTGTTGGATCCCAAATCGGAGAGAGGGGCCAAGTTTTTCTACCATGCAGGCAAAGTCATGGAGTTGGCTGGGAAGCCGAACGTGGCGGATTTCATACCAATCCTAAAGTGGATGGACCCACAAGGTATACGGAGGAAGACTCAATTCCATGTCGAATGTGCCTTTGAAATCGCAGGAGGGTTCATCGGAGAGAGGACGGAGAGCATGGAGAATGAAAATAGAGAAGAGAAAAGAAAGGACTACCTAGATGTGCTTTTGGAGTTTCGGGGTGAAAGTGTGGAGGAGCCCTCGAGGTTTTCTCCAAGAACCATCAACGTTGTAGTCTTTGTAAGGAATGCCTTTTTATTTATTTATTTCAAATACGCATAACATGCACCTAATCCATTTATATTATAGTTTAAATGAAGAGGAATGCTACACACATAAAAGTGATTAGATACAAATAATTATACAGATTGATATTTCATGTTAACTATGAAATCTGTATTACAATAAAAATAATTTTATAATTTAATAGGTTATGTCAAAACATGACATCTCTTTGTAACTAAAGTATTTTTCTTAAATTAAATATATTCATTTGATTCAACGCTTGATCAGGAGATGTTTACTGCGGGGACAGACACGACCACTAGCACATTGGAGTGGGCAATGGCTGAGCTTCTCCACAAGCCTGAAACTCTAAAGAAGGTCCAGGCTGAGTTGAGGAGTACCATCAGTCCTGATAAGAGCGTGGAAGAGAAGGATATTGAAAGCCTCCCGTACCTCAAAGCTGTCATAAAGGAAACCCTACGGATACACCCACCTCTCCCCTTCTTGGTCCCACATATGTCGATGGATTCGTGTAAGATGTTAGGCTATTATATCCCAAAGGATACACAGATTCTTGTAAATGTTTGGGCAATTGGACGGGACCCAACGACATGGGATGAACCTTTGGTTTTCAAACCAGAGAGGTTCTTGGAGCCAAACACGGCGGATTTCAAAGGGCACCATTTTGAGTTCATACCATTTGGATCTGGGCGAAGAATTTGTCCAGCTATGCCTCTTGCTGCTCGTGTGCTTCCGTTGGCTTTAGGGTCTCTCTTACATAGGTTTGACTGGGTTTTAGCAGACGGCCTTAAACCAGAGGAGATGGACATGACTGAGAGGATGGGAATAACACTCAGGAAAGCTATTCCATTGAAGGCTATACCGACGCCTTACAAAGGTCATGGTCATGTCGAAAAGAAGTCGTCACATTAAACAGAGCTAGAAGCTGGCCAAATTAATTAATTAGCACGTTTGAGGTGTGGGTTTCATAATTTCCTAATTATGTAATTTTGCTCTTCCCTCGATTAGACCTTGTTTTTGTAACATATGTAAATATGTACTGTATTATTGGTGTGGTATTTGGCTTGGACCTCATAAAAATTTTCTACCTAGCTAGCTACTTAACGCTGCAGACAGTTAGGGTTGTGAACATTTACAAGGTAAAAATTATATCAGTATTTAGCTCTCAACTACTAAGAAAAGATGAAGAATTGCACAAAATTTAAAAGCATTTATTCAAGCAAAGAATGATTGTCTCGCTGTCAGTTGTGCTGAGTATTGTTTGGGCCGACCTGAGCCATATTGAGCTGAGCTATGAACATGGTGTACATGCGTGATTCACAAATAGATAACTTTTTAGGCTGATCGAGTTAATGGATCATATGGCATCCACTCGAGATACATAGGCTTAAAAATTCCTTTATTAAATAGAATGGCTACTAGCGTATGAATGGCGGCCCAAGCAAGTCTTGCTACTTAATTAGTGCCAATAACTCGTATGGGCTTTAGATCAAGGTAGTTTAAGATAAAAATATAATGTTTGGCATAAGACTACATTCGCAATTAAGAACCTTCTAGCTATCTCCTAAGTCCTAACAAGGGAATACATAAGACCAACACAAATTTCGTTTATATTCCCATTCACTAACTTGTAGGATCTATAAACGGTACTAATATATTGCAATTTTTATTTTTAATCAAATATCACATCAAAATGATTGTGCCGGCCAAAACATCCTTGCTTCCTGGCCCGTTTCTTGTTGTATACTTATGATCATAATTTAAGTGGCAAAATCGTAACACATCCACAGAATAACTGGAGTTCGATCGATCGCCATTTGTTTTGACAATAAACATCGTGTCTAAAAAAACAAAAGGGAAGAATTGATCATATAACATCGAATAAATTTGAAGAATAATGACGTTATATATGTTTAAGGTTCAAATTATAAATTAACAAGTCTTATATATGTAGATCTTTTATAAACATATTGATTTCATGTTGAATTATGTGACTCATATCTAATAAATATATAGTGACAAGATGGTACCAGAGTATTTTTACAAAAGTTTTTAAGTATATTCGTACAAATATGATTAGTATAAATATATATAATGTAACCCTACTTTTGATAATAATGAGATTATCGCCGCTCCTTCTTATGGAGATAGGCACGTTGACGAACCACGTAAATCTCTGTATTATTTATGTGTTATTTTTTTTATTCAATTATTTCGTATATTTATCGTAAATATAATATAACCATAACATTTCACTAAAAAGTAAAAGATATCTTTTACAAACTTTTATAATGAGGTTTAACTTTTTAGAAAGAAATTAGATAATGTTTGTATATTTGGACAAATCATTTCTCAAATTTGTATTGAAGCATGCCTAGTTGAGATTATTAATTAGCATATATAATGAACCCACATGGAGAGAAGCCGAAAGGGAACTAAATTCTGCATATAATGTCACTTTAATTATAGCTCAGCAGCTTTATTTTCATGCCGAGCGATGAATTTAAAAATGTGATCTGTAGTCCCCAACACTTCCCTCCTTCCGCCAAATTCTAAAGTCACGATATACATTAGATCACTACTTGATCTTCTTTTTCTTTTTTTAACTTATCTTTGAGCAAACTTCTATTTTACTTCTCTTTTTTTTTGGGGGGGGGATTTAATTGGGACTCGTTGGAAAACCCCAGTACTACGCTGTTTGATTTGCTTAAAATAATGTGGAGCTGACGCCTTGGCCTTGAAACTCCATAAAACCGCGTGATCATCACCGAGGCATCTCCCTTTTTTCGAACTCTGCATGCCTTTCTAGAAGTTTGGATTTATATTTTATATGTACGCGCGCCTGCAGATTGGGAAAAAGTGGATAGATTAAACTATATATGAGCCAAATTCGCTGCATATATAATCGATGGAAGTTTATTAAGATATTGGATCATAACAAGTACTTTTGAATATCTGCCTCATATGCTGACTTTTGTTATCTTTTGTGGAACTATATTATATATGATGACCAAATTTCCCACCTAGCATTGAGGTATTTTTAAGGCAGAATGCAAGCTGTTGATCAGCAAGTGACATGAGTACATATAATATGGTCAAATCTAATATTGTAAATAGTTGAAAGTTTCTTTAAAACAATTAATATGGGTTAGTTAGATGATGAATGAATGGCATAACCCTTCTTCTTTTTAATTTTAATCATTGTTCTTTCATTTTTTAAATGCCCTTTGATATATATATGCATATATAGTACTTAACTTATAGCTGCTTAATTTGTTAGGTGGAATTGGTTACCAAGAAATATATTGGCTGAGCAACCAATATACAATAATACAACATTAGATGTTTCCAACGAGTGGATTTTGATTCTACGAATGTACCACTACAACGACTAGTTTTTGGGACTAAATGCAGTTTGACGGTGCCTACTCATTCACCATCTCCAATATTCATAAGAAGATTTTATTAATTTGGAGGATTTGGGGACTGGCAAATTATTTAAGTGATACTTGAATACTGATAATTAAGTGAAGTCGCCAAAAGAGAAATAGTTACTATAGAATCAATATTGATGGAGTAGGCTGTCATAGAGGTCGGATCTGAAAGCGTGGTGGAATGTTATGATCATAAGGAGTAAAAATTTAATTAAATTAATATCCAACAACGTTTTAATTAATAGTCTGATCTTTTAACATATGAGTCCTCAGGCTCAGGCTCGGGCTCAAGTTCAACAAGAAAATGAGAGACTGAGGTATTCAATCTTGAGAGTTTCTTATAAATATGTAAGCTCCATTCTTATGCTACGCGGTCTTATAGTTAGCTTAATAAGAGGATCACCACGTTGCACCTGCCCATTGAAATGTGTTATATGGAGAAAAGTAATGCGATCTGTTAGAAGTTTTTCTCTCTCTTAAAATGACTTCTATCGTCAATTACAGGTAGAGCTAAGCTTTCAATCAAATGGCTGAAGCACCATTTATTCTTAGAATTGAATTTCTTGTCTATCTTTATTTTAGGGGCAGAGTTACCATGTCAACTCAAATTGTCTACTGGATGGGTCTCTAGTATAAATTATGAGAAGTGCTAAAAACAACCGAGCTGCGTCTCCTACCATAGCACCATACTATCACGTCAGCCGTTTTTTTTATATAATAATTAAAAAGACAAGGATTAAAAGAGAAAAACTGAAACCCGTCATATTTTCGTCCCTTCGAGTGAAACTAGAGAGTTCCCGCTCTCTCATTGCCGTCGTGCATTCTGAGCCTTTGGCTTTGGTCGCTGTCCGATTGTTGGGGTTGCCGTCATCACATGGTCGTGGGTGAGAGAGAGGTCTGCGATCGCTGTGCTCCTCGTCGGATTTGTTCCCTCCATGAAGACAAGTTGCAAATGATTGGGTTTTGTGATTTGTAAATTGTAAGGCTTTGTGTAAGCTGAGTAAGAGAATGGTCTCACTGAGCTGGGTTTGGCGGTGGATATGAAGCTCTTTTTTTTTTTTTTTTTTTGTTATGGTCAGTAATGAATTAATCTAGGGATAAATGCATTTGGAGAGTTCCGATTGGGTGGTGAAAAAAAAAAACATCAAGAAAAGAGGTTGAGTTCCAGTATACACTGTTTCGACAAAGTAGCTAGGATGATAGATTTACCAAACTCAACAAAGATTTCAATATATTAGTTGTGCACTTGTTCTTTGCAACAATTTCATGTTGGATCTAGAAATGAGCGAGGAAAGAGGGTAAAGGCATTTTTCCCTTAATCTTGGCTAATTTAAATTTTTAGTATATAGATGGAGCTTACACGTGATAAATTGTGGGTGTTGCGAGTGTGTATTTCACCTCTTGTTTCGACGAGGGAGAAGACGGAATTGATGGAGACAAGGTGATTCAGTTGGGAGGAGACGAAGGTTTCAAAGACGAACGCTCTGATTTTTTTTTTCTATTCAAATTAAAATGACTTCATTTAAAAGTTGTCAAATAGGACTCGACGCCACTGTGGGGACGCAGGCCAATTGTTCCCAGAGTTTCTCATAAATTATACAAATTTTCTTTTATTTTATTTTTTATTTTAAATATTTTTAAACATGTTAAATTAAAAAAAATTAAAAATCAATACATTAATAGTCTTTTCTTAATAAAATAAGTAAATATATATATATATATATATATATGAGTGGTGAAAATGAAGAAACAAAGTGATAGAACATATTAGTATGGATAATGTTACTACTATACTCACTCTATTTGATACCTATTGCATTTTAATTTTTTAAAAAAATTTTATTTTATTTAATAATTAAAGAAATGATTATTAGTATATTGATACTTTTTTTTTCATATTTTTGATAAATATTTAAATACATTAAAAAATTTTGAAAAGAAAAAAATCAAAAAAATAATTTTTTTTCTATTTTTTTTATCATCATTTTTTTTATCATTTTAAAATATTTTTAGAAATATAAAAAAATATCAATACACTTATAAGTAATAATCACTTCCTTAATCATTAAATAAAATAAAAAAATAAAATAAAAAAATAAAATAAAATTCAAAAGGTGTAATAAAATATGTCAAATAGAATGAGTATAGTAGCATTACCTTATTAATATTATTCTTATTTTAATTTGACAAAATTGATAGGGGCGCCCTTTATTTTTAATGTATATTATAACTAATGAATTTGTTTTAAAAATAAAGTAAAATAACAAAGGAAACCATAATTTGTTTATTTCATTCGTTATTCGGGGAGGAAATGTTGGTCTTGGACGTTGTTCACGATAGGTTGAACCTCAAATGTTGGGGTTTATAAGGAAATTACTTGCAACAATTTAATAAGAGTAGTATTAGAGTAAAGTCATATTTATAATACTCATTTTCATATATTATTGTTTATATAAACAATAACATGTAAGAATTAGTGTTATAAGTGTGATTTCACTATATAATTTTTTATTTTATAAAAGCATCGGTTACAGTATTGATAATAATTCAAATTTCAAAATCCACAATTATTAAACAGTGTACTTCATGTCAAAATTATTAAACGCAAAATCTCATATAAACCAGCTAATATAAATTTGAAAAATAATTTAAAAAAAACATAGAAATGTCTACGAAAAATCATTTTAAATTTTCTCTATTTTAAAGTTGGATTTAAAAAAATAAAAAAAAAATCAGATTCCGGTTTATGGATTCGGAAACGTTAAACTGTTAAAGTTAGGTATGCGTACCTTTTACTTTAAAATAAAATAAAATAAAATAAAATAAAAAGCATTATTTATGGCGGATTTGTGGGGTTTAGAGCAGAGGAGCAGTCTTAGTTTGACCGGATATTTTAATCCCTTGGTTTGGAGACTTCAATAAAGCTGTCTTACCGATTCAAAAGGCCCAATAGAGGAACTCTGTCACTATTACTCCACTGCCCTTCAACCCCAACTACTCTTTTCCTATCTTCTTGAATACTTGCTAAATTCAATTATCCATTTGAATTTGAAGTTTGAGCCTTAACTTAGCGTTGACTTTTCTTGACATTTCAATGCTCTATAAAGATATGGAAAATGATAAATGCCCCGTGAGGGTCCCGGGCCCGTTTACCATTTTTTTTTTAAAACTTAATAATTAAGATAATATTATTTAAGAATATTGTGAATTTTTTTTATTTTTTTTTAAATATTTGAGAGTGTTTTAAAAATGATGTATAAATAAATAAATAAATAAATAAATAAATAAATAAATAAATACAAGAAAAAAAATACACTAAGTAAACATAAAATATGAACTCTTCGTTAAATTCTTTAACATTTTAAGAAGTGCTTCAAAAGATATTACTATCATGAGAAATATTATTTGTATACGACTTATATATCTTTTAATATTTTGTATATAAATATTATTTTTACTCATATTTTAATTTAATTATTAATATTTTTTAATTTTATTTAATTTTATTATATTTTTATTTTTTTTAATATTTTGACAAAATACCAAGTCACCAATTCTACAAAAGTACACATAACTTTATACCCCTAACATTGCTCTAATATCATACTTTTGCATTCTAAGATATTAACATTGATTCGTTATGCTTTGAAATAAAATTAATAGTTTTAAATTTCATTAAATTCTTATTATTTAGATAACTGACAATAAATGTAGCACATCTTAATTTTTATATTTGATACCATTTCTAAATAAAATGCAGCGGTATTAATGAAAGCTTAGGGTATCCAAAAATATAATTGAAAAATGATATTTATAAGAAATTTTATGTAAAAATTATATTAAAAAAAAAGTTATAATTCATCTTTAATTGTGTTTTATAATTCAATATTCTTAATTTTTAATTTTATTTATATTAGATAAATAATTATTTTTAATTTTATCATTATTGTTATTATTATTTATTTTAATTGATATAAAATTTTGAACTTATCCTTATGCAATTTTTACATGGAATTTTCTCTACATAACAAAACCTAAAAACATTTTTATCGCTCGTCTGGTCATACAAACAATTGACAGGGGGTATTTTGGGTATATCGTAACCGGTAATTCTGCCTCTTAAACTAATAAGGAGTGGAGAGAGAAATCAGAAATACCACAACCAGTTTTTCCGTTTCATTTTCCTGCCTTCCAACCATTAATGGAGGGAACTTTTTACGAAATCTCCCACCAAAGCTAAGCAAAAAATTGCTACAGCAAGCGGCCCTTCTTCCATACAATATGTTTGCCGCCATTTGAATGCAGCCCTCCTCGTTCAAACTTCTCCATCTTCCTCGATTCCTCTTCTAGAAGCATAAAACAAAACCTTCCCTATACACCCGCTTTGCTTGTTTGTCCATTTAAAACATATTTTAATGGAAGAGAAGGAGAGCACGGTTTCTGGATCACTCGGAAACTCGGACACAGACTCACCCCCAGCCCCGTTGAGCAACGTGGCGCTGCCCCAGGTGGTGCTGAACAGGCCGGGCGACATGAGCCTTGCAGTAACGACTACCACAACGACAACCTCAACAATGCTAACATCAACAAGCACGACACCAGGGAGTGCTGAGTTGTTTGGGAAAAAGAAGAGAGGAAGGCCAAGGAAGTACGACGCAGATGGGAACCTGAGGCTGTCGTACATTGTGCCACCACCGCCAGGGTTTACTTTGTCGCCTTCTTCTCCTCCCGAGTTTTCTTCCAAAAGGGGACGAGGCAGGCCTTCTGGGTCTGGCAACTGGCAGCTTCTTGCTTCTTTAGGTGAGTTTGAGGAAGGTACAGCTGGGTTTTAGGCAGTCTTGTACTGTTTGGTTGCTGAGAAAACGCCTGAAAGGAAAGAGAGATTTTTGTATTTTATAAATTAAGATTTTGTGGTTGGTGTCATGGACTTTGCACCTTTCCTTCGTTGGTCAACAAAAATCGCCTTTCTTTGGTTGTACTGTTTAACGGTACTGGGTTTGTGGAAACTAGGACAAGTACCATAGAGGCTTATTTTTTGCCTATTTTCTTACCATCCCGAGACCAGGTTAAATAATGCTTATTTAAGGATTCGGAAAATTATTTCATTAGTGGGGGCTTTGGATCTTTCAATTTTACATACTTATAAAAAAAAAAAAAAATCGACCTTACATAACCAGCATGGGGGAATTAAATAGATGGGGATTTATTTTTGGAAATGCAAATTTGGGTTATGCTTTGTATGAAAATTGAAACATCTTGAGTGCTTGTGTAATATTAGTACAATATTACGTGATAAGCATGATTACCTTGTGATATTAAATGGGCATGTTGCTTTAGGTCGTTTTAGCTCAATTTATCTTACATGTGGTCCTGTGGATGTTCATCTGAGAAGGTGAATTGTTTGCGAACACGGCAGGAGGGGACTTCACACCGCACGTGGTCACTGTTAATACTGGGGAGGTAATATCTTAAAAGATAAATCATGTATTATGCGGCCACCCCCGCATGAAACACCATCTCTGTCTTTCAGATCATTTTTCAATATAGTTTTTTTAACTATCAAAATAATAATCACAATAATAGCGATAATAATACTTGAATATCTTTGCGCCAATCTTGATAGTCTCGTGTTTACCCATATAGATTCTACTTCATCTTACAGGATGTTGCAGGAAAAATTCTTTCATTTTCTCAGAAGAGTCTTCGAGGAATATGCATTCTCTCTGCCAATGGAGCTGTTTCCAATGTTACTATTCGTCAACCGGGTTCTTCTGGTGGAATCTTGACCTACGAGGCATGTTCTGGGATTTGTGTGTGTGTGTTTTATCACTATTGTGGTCAGGTTTTCTTGCATTTTCGGTGTCTTTTCGCACCTAAAAGGGTTCGGCCGTTATCTTTTATAAGAATAAGAGCAGAATCAAATGCATGATTTAAGTATCAGTTTGTGCACCCTCAAGAACGAGGTTGGTACCTGGAGTTTTTCCTTTGCTTACACATTCACGAGTCCCCTGTTTCATATTGTACGTTTGAGCAAGTACAGTCAAGTCTTCCATTGGTAATAATTTAAATCCGAAGGTATGTTGCTCTCTCGAAAGGATGGTTGGGAGCAGTGAGGTTTTCTTCCTCCTACCCTTGTGTGAGTTGATAATTAGATACCTTTCCGATTACCATCTCATCAGCTTTGAACATGCATACATGTTTCTAATTGACAGTTTTGATCATACACAACATTTGAGGATTATAGACCTTTTCTGTACCCGAAAATTACATGGTATATGATTTTTACCTATGCATTTGTTTCTTTATAGAAACACCTATTTTTTCTGTTAAAATGCATAATAGGAGGAGTGAGATAATTCTTTATCAAATTCAAAATGAGTTTTTTTTAAGTTGTGTAGGACTTCTCAACATGCCCCCTCACGAGTGTTAGAAATCAATACACGCACGTAAATGAAGACTGGAGGCTTCTGGAAGGTGAATGTAGGCACCGAATAGATGCAGTTGGAAGGTAGGCGCCACCTGAAAATGTAGGCCGCTGGAATTTCGGGTTTCACCGTCATTACATGTTCACATTATTTATTTCTCCTATAAATACATGTAAGATTGTAATGAGAAGAAGAGAGCGTGATGTGAGGTCCGTTGGAGGCAGTGAGAGTGAGGGAAACCATTGTAAATAATTGGTTTGTTGTTTAATACAAAATTCTCCTCTCTATGGGTGTGGACGTAGGCTAAATTGGCCGAACCACGTTAAATTCTGGTCTCCATAAAATTTGTGAGCTTCCGCCGATCCCAACAAGTGGTATCAGAGCCGGTAGGAGGCCGGATTTGTGAATTTTCGTAAAAGACCCATTTTGAAACTTGATCGAAATCAAGTTTGGAGGATACCATCAGATTCCTCAGGTCAAGACGAAAATTCTGGTGAAAATTTCGTCTCAAACGGACACCGGACGAAGCTAAACGCTCCACACGTGCCGACTCGGCAACGGCCACGCGCCGACCACGCGCCCCACGCGCGCGCCAGGGAAGAAGACGAGATCCGACCCGCACCGGTTTGACCCGGTTCGCGACCCGCTCCAACAACCCATCAGGGAAGGAATATTCCGTAGGCATATCTGTCGCCGGCGAGCATATTCCGGTGACCGTGAAAATATTCCGTCGCCGGCGAGCATATTTCGGTGAGAGAATATTCCGGTGACTGAGAGAATATTCCGGTGGTCGGTGGGGAATATGCCGGCAGATGTCAAGGAATATTTCGGCGACGTCAGAGAATATTCCGTTTCAGAAGGAATATTTTATTTTTCTTATTTTTCAGGTTTTTTCGGCGTAATTTTGATCGTTTTGGAACGAGACAAGAGTCGTTTCCAAGGTTTTCCACCGTTCCGGACGCAACGGTGAGCTCCGTTTGTTGAGATTCGACTCCAAACGTTGAGAAAAGGTCAGTCAAATCAAAGATTAAAGCCGAACTGATGGAGGATTCGGAAGCAGGTGCGATGATTAAGCTAACATCTACAAATTACGCACTATGGAGACCTCGAATGGAAGATCTCTTGAATTGTAAAGATCTCTTCGATCCAATTGAAGAGAAAAGCGTAAAGCCAGATGATGTAGCGGAAAAAGACTGGCATAAGATGAATAAGAAAACTATTGGTCAGATCCGGCAGTGGATTGATCATAGTGTGTTTCATCATGTTACACAGGAAACGGATGCCTATCAGCTGTGGAAAAAGCTGGAAAACATGTACCAAGCAAAAACTGCTCGGAACAAAGCATTACTAATGAGACGCCTTGTCAACTTGAAACTCAAAAGCGGCATCTCAGTGGCCGCACACACCAACGAGTTTCAGAATCTTGTAAATCAGCTTGCATCCGTAGACTTTAAGCTCGGAGATGAAGAGCAGGCTCTACTACTTCTCAGTTCCCTACCAGATAGTTGGGAAACGCTAGTGGTCTCACTCAGTAATTCAGCTCCAGATGGAAAGCTCGCCATGTCAATGGTGATAGACGCCTTGTTTAATGAAGAGGCTAGACGAAAGGAGATTGGAGGAGACGAGACAGATGCCTTTGTAACAGAAGGAAGGCATCAAAGAAATAGTAGAGGAAGAAGTCGAGAAAGGAACAGGAGTCAAAGCAAAGGGAGATTCCAAAGTTGCGGTAAACAGCGAAAGAAGGGAAAATGCTTTTATTGTGGTATTGAAGGCCACTTTAAAAGGGAATGCCGAAAGTTGCAGAAGGAGCAGAATCAGCCAAGCAATCAGTCAAAGCACGAAGAAGGCGAAGCTGCAGTGACGCTTTCTGGAGATTGTGTACTCCTTTCCGCCGGTGAAGAATCTTGCTTGCACGTTTCAAGCGAGGAGACCGAGTGGGTAATAGATACAGCAGCATCTTATCATGCCACTCCTTGTAAAGATTTCTTCAGTACTTACAAGGCAGGAGACTTCGGTACAGTCAAGATGGGAAATTCGAATTTCTCAAAGATCGTGGGCATTGGAGATGTTAGAATAAAAACTAGTGTTGGCTGTACTATGGTGCTAAATGATGTTCGGCACGTACCCGATCTCCGACTCAATTTGATTTCAATAAGAACTCTTGATCAACAGGGTTACGAGAGCATCTTCAGCAACAATGCCTGGAAATTGAAGAAAGGAGCAATGGTCTTTGCACGGGGACATGTCTGTGGCACTTTGTACAAATCAAGTGCTAAGATATGTGCAAACAGTCTCAACGTAATTGAAGATGATACGTCACCAAACTTGTGGCATCGGAGACTTGGCCACATGGGAGAAAAATGGGTGTTTATGCTTGCAAAGAAAGCATTGATTACAGTAAACAAAGGTATTGCTCTCAACCCTTGTGAATACTGTTTATTTGGGAAACAACATAGAGTTTCATTCCAGACATCTACTGGAAAAAGATCAGAGTTATTGAGTTTGGTACACTCTGATGTTTGCGGCCCTTTTGAAGTTGAATCATTTGGAGGTAACAAATATTTTGTTACTTTTATTGATGATGCTTCACGAAAAGTGTGGGTGTATTTTCTAAAAAGGAAAGATCAAGTTTTTGAGCAATTCAAAAACTTCCATGCCATGGTAGAAAGAGAAACAGGCAAGAAGTTGAAATGCCTCCGGACAGACAATGGAGGTGAATACACTTCTCGAGAGTTCAGGGAATATTGCTCCAGACATGGCATCAGACACGAGAAGTCTGTCCCCTACACCCCACAACACAATGGTGTAGCAGAACGGATGAACCGGACCATTGTGGAGCGAACCAGATGTATGCTGAGTATGGCAAAGTTGCCTAAGCCATTCTGGGGTGAAGCAGTAAGAGCAGCCTGTTACCTAATCAACAGAACACCGTCAGTTCCACTGCAGTTCGAAGTCCCAGAGATGGTGTGGTCAGGCCGCAAGATTTCATACTCTCATATAAGAGTATTTGGGTGCAAAGCATTTGCACATGTATCCAAGGAGAAAAGACAGAAACTTGATGAAAAGTCTACTCCGTGTTTTTTCATCGGCTATGGAGATGAAGAGTTTGGATACATATTATGGGATCCAAAAGCGAAGAAGGTCATCAGAAGCAGGGACGTTGTGTTCCATGAAGACCAGATGTTTGGATCAGAACAAACAACTCCAAGTGCTCCAGAACCAGCTCCGAGTTCACTACCACTTCAGTCTGTTTCAAACACTGAAGATAGACAGGAAGTTTCCCCAGAAGAAGAAGAGGATGCTGACAACAGAGAAACCACTACTGAGCAGGGGGAGCAGTTGCCTTCTCCATCAGAAACTGCAGAGTTTCCATAGTTGTCAGGTGATCAACCTCAGCAGGACAGATCCTCTAGAGGGCGATTGTTGATTCCGTCTCGAAGATATCCGGAATCAGATTATATTCTTCTTACAGATGAGGGGGAGCCAGAAAACTTCCATGAGGCAATATCTCATCCAGATAGCAAGAGATGGATGCAGGCTATGCAGGATGAGATGAACTCGTTACAGAAGAATCAGACTTATGAGCTGATGGAACTTCCAAAAGACAAGAGAGCACTGAGAAACAAATGAATGTTCAAGCTGAAAAATGATGGCAAGCAGGTGAAGCACAAAGCTTGCTTGGTCGTCAAAGGATTCCAGCAGAAGAAAGGAATCGATTTTGATGAGGTATTTTCACCTGTTGTGAAAATGACTTCAATTCGAGTGGTACTCGGATTGGTGGCAAGTCTTGACTTGGAGCTTGAACAGATGGATGTGAAGACAGCATTTCTTCACGGCAACCATACAAAGGAGAATCCAACGGACATGTTAACGAATGTAGTCACATACGAAAAACTTGAGCTATGTAGAGACATAGCCAGGTTAAGTACCTTGAATTAAAATGTGACAGGATATCCTCCGTTTGGTGTTGAGGGGGAGATTGTTAGAAATCAACACACACACGTAAATGAAGATTGGAGGCTTCTGGAAGGTGAAGGTAGGCACCGAATAGATGCAGCTGGAAGGTAGGCGCCACCTGAAAATGTAGGCCGCCGCCTGAAAATGTAGGCCGCCGGAATTTCGGGTTTCACCGTCATTACATGTTCACATTATTTATTTCTCCTATAAATACATGTAAGATTGTAATGAGAAGAAGAGAGCGTGATGTGAGGTCCGTTTGAGGCAGTGAGAGTGAGGGAAACCATTGTAAATAATTGGTTTATTGTTTAATACAAAATTCTCCTCTCTGTGGGTGTGGACGTAGGCTAAATTGGCCGAACCACGTTAAATTCTGGTCTCCATAAAATTTGTGAGCTTCCGCCGATCCCAACAACGAGTGTGTTGGTATTTTCAGTACCATCATTATAGATAAGTCATCTTCATCAATCATAATTTAAATGTTTTGTATTATATAAAAACACTCATTTTACTCCTTAAAAGACCTAATAAGAGGAGTGTAATAACTCATTATAAATATCAAAATAAATTTGTTCTTAAGCTATATGGGACTTCTCAACACTATGATTTAATACTTCTTATTACCACCATATATACCATCATGAAGTTCATTTTTTAAGGTCGGTTTAATTCAACAACTTTCTTGCAGGGCCGCTTTGAGATATTGTCTTTATCTGGGTCGTTTACGGTCACTGATACCAATGGTATAAGAAGTCGGACTGGTGGATTAAGCGTGTCGTTGGCTGGTCCTGATGGTCGTGTAATAGGTGGTGGCCTTGCTGGTTTGCTAGTGGCTGCTGGCCCTATCCAAGTGAGGCTTTTCTTTTAATTTCACTTAATTCTTAAAATAGTTCTTAATTATTCATGTGTTGACTGCGTTTCATGGTATGATTTGATAAGTACGGACATTATACGGAGTTACCAACTTGTTTTATTAGCTTTCTCATACTGTATTTGGGAAAGCAGCACTTTTTCAAAACGCGGTTGCAATAATAGTGGGACTGGCAAAAACTGTTAACGATGACAAATAAAGTGGAGATCCTAGCCTTGTGCAATAAGCAGTAGCAATGCTCATGGCTGGAAGTATGTATTAAGATATAAAATAAGTAATAAAATTTACTTCTTTTCATTAGATTAAACTTTTGGAACAAGTGGTAATTTTTAAGTATGCTGGATTGGACTGTTTTGATTATTTTTATGGATGTGGATAGGAGGATGGGACTACATACTGTTTCTGCTATCAATGAAATATGCAGTTTTCACGGCTTTCATGCAAGTTAATCTGTTTTTAAACAGACAAAACACAACATTCTACTATTTCATTATTACTGTCGGAGAAACTATAATTGTTCTGTTTAATTTGCCAGATTGTTGTTGGAAGCTTCATGCAAAATGGTTATAAGGCACATAAAAAGAAGTACCATCGAGAACAAACCATGTTGAGCCCAATCTCAGGTGTTCCAGACATGTTGGCAAGGTCTATTACACCAACAAAACCTGAAGGGTCCCTTTTCAACCCTGTAGACCTGAAAGCGCAGAACAACGCAGTAGCAGATGATGGTATGGATGTTAAGCTGAATGCAAATGCCACACAGAATACTGCTATTCGAAATGGCTCAGAGCCAACCTCAGATCAGAGGCCATCTCCTGACATCAATATCTCTGCTTTTGGTGAATAGAATTTTAGGTAGACATGCATTTTCATTATCTTCCATCGTTTATTACTGAATTCTAATGTGATTTTTGCCTTCCAGATCTAATTTTTGCTACCGTATTGATTTCATTCAGGTGTATCTGGGATCACGGAGGCTGAACATTACCAGTTGGTTAATTTGATTAGTTGCTGTGTAACGAATAGATTTAAAATTCTCAACATTTAAACCTAGGATTAGGAATTATTAACAAATTCAGACCAATTTTTGACAGGCTATGTATGGATTTTATTCGTGAGAATATTAGTATACTCTTAAATCATTGACTTATTTTAATCCTATGCACATTTTCATATACAGTACTGTTCTTGATTGGCTGGCTATAAGGATGAATTTAGCTCATAAAAAATTAATGTCGGCAATCTGAATGTCTGAAAAGTAGGGCTGCAAACAATCCGATCAAAGACGAATTCGAGTCGAGTTGAGTCGAGCCGAGCTGGACTTAAATAATTCGAGTTCGAGTTCGAGTTCGAGTCGAGCTGAGAGTTTGTCGAGTCGAGTCGAATTTGAGCCGATCAAAGACGAGCTCGAGTCGAATCGAGTTATTTATCGCTTTTTGTTTTTACTCTCTAACGAACGAGCCAAACTTAGTCGAGTAAATTACTCGAGTTTCTTACTCTTTATAAATATTTGACTCAATAATTTTTTTGTGAACTTAATACATTATTATTGTAAAGAAATAAAATACTACTTCTACATAAAGTAACAAAATATATTACTTATACAAAATATGAAAAATAATATATATAATACAGAAAATATATATAATAAAAAAATATATGTAAGAATATATGCAAGATTATATATATGTATATAGAAATATTACGAGTATTATTATGAGCTCAAAACGAGTCGAATCGAGTTTATACGAATCTTGTTCACGAATACAAACCGAGTTTATACAAGTCGAATCGAGATTATACGAGTTTAGCTCGTTTAATATTCGAACCAATATTAGTGTTCACGAACAACTCATTTATTAAACGAATCGAGTTCGAATTGAGTTTATACGAGTCGAACTCAAATTGTTCATGAGCAGTTCTGTTCGTTTGCAGTCTTACTGAAATATATATCAAATCACATGTGAAACAAAAATGCCCAAAGAGAACGAAGCATGAACTGCTCCAATGAAGAAAAATTAAACCATACCAGAATGTAATTAATAAGACTACTAAGTAATTGTGTTCACTCTCACCAGAAAGACAAATTATTCTCCAGTCTAAACAGCATCAGCAGCTAAGGTGTTCTGGAACTAATTCCCAAACCTATTTGGGATCATTTATTTAGTCTGCAAACGGCCAGTGATGTGGGAATAGTATTCCCAGTCAGGATGTGATTTGGTTATGGCTGGCTGCCCAAATGGATGTTCTTTCACATAAGTAGGAACCTCCACCGCATCCGCCAGGCCATCCAAGTACGCACGCAGCTGGCCTTTTGGTCCTGATGGACAATATAGCAACCAATGTGGAATTTAGAAGTCAATTTGTTTTTATTTTACTAAATAAGATGTAGTACATTTATCACTATAAAATGATAATAAACCTAAGAAAAATTCTATACATCCCACTACTCTCTTACTTTCATCCTACTATACAGAATGTAGTACATTTATTACTATTAGATGATCATTAATTTATTTGATAATATTTTATCATCTAATAATTATAAATATCCCACGTCTTATATAGTAGAATAAAAGTGTAATTGTGGTGTGGTATATATCATTACTTTGAACTAAAACTTCAAGGATTCGAGGGCTATAAATTTTTTGTTATTTTCTAAGACATCAGAGGACCAAGAAATGGTATTAATTCTCTCACCTAAAGCGACATCATTAATTTGATCGGCCTTGTATTCGTCATCAGGAAATATTGCTGTATGAGGCTGCACAAAAAAAATAAAAAACAAAATTAGAAACTCGGGCTATTCATGTGAAGCCATTAACATTCTGAAGAATGTTTGTCCGTCACATACAGGGTTTAGCAGAGCCTTGTACGGCTTATCATCTATCAGCAATATGTTCGATGCAGAGTATTTAACTCCGTAACTCCCGAGTTTCTTGAAGTCTTTTAAAAAGATGGGCTTGTTCCTATTCTCCAAGGTCTTGAACCCAGAATCAGTGCATCTTTCTTGGTCCTAAAAAACTCAAGGGAGAAAAAGAAGTTTGCAGATGTAACTCGAGGAGGAAGGAAGCTGAGAAATGCACCAACCAATTTCAGAAATAGACGTTCTTCTTCTTGCATTAAGAACGAAAATTGTAAAGTACATGAATATACTTCCTTACCCAAGCAAATAAAAGCTTGCTTTTCAACCCTTCCATTATACAATCCAAAGCGCTGTTCAGATACCATCTGTTTAATTACCATGCATTCGGATGAGATTTTAAACCCATTAGAACCTCAAAATAAAGCAAAATATTATAAGAAACTTTGGAGAACAACACAATGAATGAGTAGGTGGGGCTTATGTATACTAACTCCCTTGCAGAAGACCATATCCCAACTTCAAATCTTTCAAGACAGAATCTCATGAATTCTTCACAATAAGGCCTCCTGTAAACTGATGAGAGAGGAATAGCCATACTCATATGACGAATGATATTCTAAACATAACCTATATAACAGAAACGACATCATGACAAAAAAACACAGATAAAGAATTCTACCCAAAATGCTTCCATAAGATGCATCAGGACTGCGGAATCTTGGAATGTTGGACTTATCACGACGGCAGACTCTATGGCATAACAAGCCTCCTAGGCCCAGAACAATGACTTTTTTTCTTGGACCAAGGTTCAACTTCTCCAGTGAGAGGTCGAAGTCTTCTTCTGCGTCGACGTTTTTATCTTCACTATCATCATAAGCAATGCATTTGTTTTTCAAGTTGGTAATCTTTTCGGCCATCTTCGGCAATAAACGAAAAGATATATCGATGTTCAGAAGTTGCAAGTTGTTTGCATATATATGTTGGAATTCAACAGTCAAACAGATGAGGATAAGCTTGCTTGGAAGAAAAAGAATCCACTTGGAGAACAAGTGTTCTTGAGGAAAAAGAATCCACTTGGCAGCAGATCAAGGTGATTGCGTAGCCTTGAAAAAGGAAAAAGAAAAAGCAAATGTGGATGGACGCCTGTTGGAGGCCGGTGAAGGTAAAGCTATGTGGAGGAACATGTTGATGAAATTAAGCGGAGAGTTTGAAAGATTTTTTAATCAAGATTTTTTTGTAAAACCGACTTAATCTCTGTATAAATACATGTATAAGTCACAAAAATGATTTAGAAACACTCTGTACTAAAAGAATTAAGAAAAATTGATATAATTTTGGTTTGGATTAATCAATCTCCTATCTGTATAGACATAAGTTAAATTAATCGAATCAGGTTAAATCTTTATCTGCATCTTATTTGTGAGTGTGCGCGGGTACCAACAGTCGAAGGTTGGCAGCTTCTGGGCTTCTGTTATTTATTACAAAGCTCGGTTTTTCAAGGTTCGCGTATACCGAAAGGCTAAAGCGAACCTATGCAATGGATTTTTACAGTTCGGTTGGTGATTCTTCCTAGGAAATACTTCCCCCAGGAGGCAGATATATCGAAGTGTTGAATTTAATTTTGGTGACGATTTCAATTAAAATATTAAATGTAATATTTATATCATTTTGAAATCAGAAGTTGTTATCTATAAATTTTGAATATTTAAGTCTTATATAAGTGAAATAGTTACGAATATTTAGTTTATTTTTTCAAACTATCTCATTTCATCTAATCTTATATTAAATTCATCATTATATTTTTACAAATCTATTTATAAAATAAAATAAACAATTCAATTTTTTTAAATTTTAAAATAATTTTTGCAAATCTTAAAATAAAACAAATATTAAAAAAATATATTACAATAATATTTTATTACTTTTTAAATTTTTATCTCATCTTATCTATTAAAACAAACAAGATCTTAATGTTCAAGAGACAACACTCTTTACTTAAATAGAGACTCAACATTATCCTTCATAAAAAGAGATGACTCAATTTCTATAGACAAACATCCGAAAAATGCACACTTTTTTAATTTAATTAACAATGAAGAAATTAAAAAGAAAAGTAGTAAGATATATGTGAAAAAAAAAAAACGAATTACAATTTAGACTAGTTTTAGTGGATTTTAGAATTTGATGGCTTGTAAAAGCAACAGCAACACACTTATATACATTTAACCACAAAGGTCAGATCTAAAAGATTTGGTGGTGGTGAGTCTAATGATCTGACACATGTTTTGAGGAGAGTTGTCAGAAGGGGTGCATACGAACCACACACAAATGTGGGTAGTACGTGAGAATCATGTACAGTAATTTTTACAAAACTATCATTTTCCACCTAATAATTTTTAACATGTGAATTTGATCGTGCTGTGCATTCTCTTAAGAGGTGTCGAAAAATTGTAAATTTTTTTTTTTTTAAAAAAAAATTCAAGAAAGCAAAATAAAACTAAATTAAAAAAAAGACTTTGTTAAATAAGATGGAGAAAGAAGAAAAATATCCTATATCGACCTTGATTTTCAAATTAATGTGGAACTCTTTTTAATCTCAGTACCATGGTTAGGGGCGAAACTGTATAGAAGGTAGGGGCCTAGGGCTACGACCCCAAAATTATTTTAAAATAAATATACTATATAAGTAATTAGATTGAGAAATGAGGTAAGATGAAATAAAATAAATTTAGATGAAAGATAAAAAAAAATTGAATAAATTATTGTTAAAACATTAATTTTATTTTAAAATTTTAAAAAAATATATTATTTATTATATTTTATGTAAGAAGTTAAAATAATTATAATAATAAAATAAGATAAAATTTTAAATTCAAACGAGGGTTAAAAAGCTCCACCCACCCTCCTTGGGTAGCCCCTAAGCATTTTATCGAAATTGCCCCCAGTACTTGAAGAGTTGGAGTCGGATAAAGTCAAAGACTCCAATTTTTTTTTTTTTTAAATTAATAATCAATGATACTCTAAAAATATTGATATTGATCTTATTAAAATTTATTACTAAAAATTAATAAAAAGTATATGTTTACAGACATATAACAAAATTTATCATATTTAATAAAAAATAAGAAAATGAAAATAGAAAAAATAATATAAAAATATTTTTTACTTGATTTTTAAATAGTAATTCATCAAAATTTAATGCCTTATTTTTTATTAAATATAAAAAAAAATTTTAATATGTATACAAATTTATATTTTATATTATTTTTTAATGATAAATTTTGATAAAACCAATATCAATTCTAACTAACACCTACACCTAGACTCTAGGAGTATTAATATTGAATTGGTTAAATTTTTTTTTAAAAAAGTATAAATTTATATACATATCAAAAAAATCTTGTCATATTTAATAAAAGTGGAGAGAAGAAAGTGAAAAAATAAAAATAAAAATACTTTTATTCTTTAAAAATGAATAGTAAATTAAAAATTTGAATTTATTATTTACTTTTTCAAATTTTAATATAATTTTTTAAATTTTAATTCAATTTTTTTAAATTTTAAAATAATAATAATAATATTTTATATAATTTTTAAAATTTATTTTAACTTATCTTATCTTCAAATCTAAACAAAATCTAAACAGAAATTAATCATGTTTCTCTCTTACAGAAGTAATTCTTAGAGAAGTACGGTACAATATGGTGTACGTGGCTTCTCACACCAGCTAGAGAAATCCACCTCGCACCTTCTAGCACCACCTAGTACTCCATGCATCTCTTCGATCGTTTCCACTTTCCATCACTTTCTAGATATCCATATCCAGTTCTATCCTATCTAGCTAGCTGCTACCTCTTATATAATATATAACCTGTTCATGATCCATTAAAATATAATAATCCGAGCATTTTTCAGCTGATGATCAGAGACATGAAGCCCGGTGACGAGAAGATTAACGAAACGGTGACGATCAGAGCCGTGAGCCGCAACGAGGATGGCCGAAAGAGGGTGGAGAAGACGGAGGCGGACATCCACAACATAGACACCCTCCACTACATAGAGAAGAAGCTCATAGATAAGGGCGTGCAGCGCATGGACCGCCACCCTGTTGACGGCAAGGGCGGCATAGGCAAGCCACCGCCCAAGTCTGGCCACGGCGGTAAGTACACATGGGAGGGCCCGAGCGACCTGGTCGAGGCCGAGTTGGAGGAGGTACAGCCGGCAATAGACGAGAAGGACCCCAATTACGTTGATGAGGAGGTGGAGGAGAGGATTTTGAGGGGAGAGGACAGAGACGTAGCGGGCTTGGTTGTGGGCAGGGTGGAGGTGCCCAAGGCTGCTGAGGAAAGAGAGGGGGTTGCTAGGATTGAGGTTGATCCTCAACTCAATGTCTGATATTGCTGTGGCTTAATTTGCATGTTTAAAGCAGTTTCTCTTTGCTAGCTTGTTGAACATGGGAAATGGGTTTCTAAGGAACGGGATCTTCGATGTTCAAATTATGTGTTAATCTCGTGTTCAAATTCTAAGAAAATGTTATTATGTTATATGAGTTTGTCCATCTATGTATTTATTTTTTTTACTTCTCGATATTTTTTCAAACATTTAAAGATGTTAAAAAGATATGAAAATAAAAACAAAAAAAATATATTAATGGACAGGCTCAACGGTCAGGGAGCACATTACCACCACCTTAGATCTTAAGAGCACTCACATTGACTTGATCAAATGAGGTATTTGACTAAAATTTAAAAGATTTCAACAAAAAAATGGTTACATTGGATTAATCAAGTTCAAAAATATTTAGCTAATATAAATGGTAGTTCTTCAAAGATGGAAAGTAAATAGTTGTTTGGCTAAAAATTAAAATACTATTATTCTATCTAACAAAACACTAGAGTACCTTAAATTTAAATTAAAGTATTACTATTTTATTCAACAAAGGTAAAAGAATATGAATTTAATAATATTTTTTTATTATATAAAAAATAAATGGTTAATTCAATGTGCACTTTAATTTTAAATTGATTGGACAAATATAATATAGTAGGATATTGGTTAAAATAGTAGGATATTGGCTAAAATTTGAAGATGAATTTGCCTAAGCTAGTAAGAGTGCTCTAATAAGCTTTGACTCTTTTTATAGACAAACGGCTCAAGCACTATTTTAATTTAAGAATTTAAAAATAAGATATCAAATCTAAATAAAAAAAAGGACCTTAGTCTTTTTCAAGAAATCAATGACAGCTCTGACTCCTATATTTTTTTATGCTCTTTGAGCAAATGCTTCTTCGCTCTTTGAAATTCTTCGTTTGCAAACTTTCATACATTTGAATCAATTTTCTTGAAACCCTTCTCTTATTTTACACCATAAAACCCCATCAACAAAATAGTCAATAGTAAAATGTTCAAACCATATTAATTCTTATAAACAATACAGCTATGTCCTATACATCCCATCTCCGTTACTCATTCAATGTGAAAGTAGGAAGCCAATCTTTAATTTTCGATGTTCACCTTCAAAATCGACTTCTTTCCTCTTTTTTTTTTTAAGACTTCTTTCTTCTGTGTTTTTTTTTAAGACTTCTTCCCTCTATTTTTTTCTTAAGTTATGTATTTTTGGTTTTGGAATCCTGCAAATGTCAAAATGCTCACCTGGAAGAAACTGAAAGTTTCTACAATTTTTTTTCATCCCAACTCCCAAGTTACTGCAGATTCCGAATACATGATTGAAGAAAACATCGATAAAAATTCATTTCAAAATCCAAAATTGAAGTAAGAAAGACGAAATCTAGTTGAGAAATTATTGAATCAAAGGTTTCAAATTTCGTATCTACGTGTAGATTTTGATGATAACAAATAAATTTAAATCTCAAACTCAAATTATTTACGTAATGGAGCGAAGTGCACATTAAGCATAAAAGAACAAGTCTACAAATGAAGCTTATAGATTATTTTTGTACATCTCTTGATAAAATTTGAAATTAGATTAAGACTCCAAATTACTCTTTTTTCTCATAAAACATCAAATTACTTTTTTCACATATGCAATATATCTTTAAATGTCTTAGTTTTGAAAATTATGTTTTTCATATGTGCATAATATCATCAAATAATATAATTTCAAAAATTATATTTTTTTTTATATAAAAATTTGAATTTGTAAGATGATTGATTATCATATTTGACAAGTGCATATTTTGTTTGAAAGTCTTGAATGGTGGTTGTGTGTTTTTTTGACAAATACAAAAGATAAATGATTTTGTTTGAAAATCTTAAAGGGTGGCTGTGTGTTTTTTTGACATATGCAAAAAGAAGATAATTTGATTTGAAAAATAAATCATACTCATTTTGTCATGTATGAAAAGCAAAAGATTAAGTTTGATTTTTTTGAAAAATGAATGGAGTTGTCTTTGATAAATGTAAAAAGGAAATGCTTTTATTTGAAAAGTGAATAATGAATGCTCTTATTTGACATGTGAATTTTTTCAAATTTGAAATTGAAGACTCATTTGCTTATAAATAGTTCACTTGAGTTTTGCAAAAACCACAACAAGAGCTTACACATCTATTACTAAGTTTTGCATCATTCTTTCAAAACTCTCATTCTCTTTTTTTCTAAAATTTTGAGTCTTAATTCTTGTTTTTTTTTAGAGAGATATAGGTTGCGCTGTATTGTTTATATTTCACTCATTGAGGAGTGTACTTTGATAGTTTACCCACTATTAACCCTTGTGTGTGTAGAATGTGTTCTACACAGGGAATAATTGAATCACCAAGTGTGAGGTGATTGGAAGTGTAGAGGGTGTTCTACACGGATTCTTTGGAGCGGTGCTGCTCAAAGATGTAATAGGTTTCTATCTCCACTAAAAAGATATTGACTAGTGAATTTGGGATGCTCAATGGATAGCTTGAGGCGAGAACGTAAGTAGTGGGGCTGAACCTCGTAAAAATACTGAGTTTGCTTTTTCTTACCCTACTCTTTACATTTCTTACTGTTTTATATTCTGTTTATATTTTATATTGTGTATTTGATTTATAAGTGTTAATTTTTATAATATAACTCAATTCACCCCATCTCTTGTGTTAATCATCTGGGCAACAGAAAATATGAAGAATAACTAAAAAGATAAAAAGCTTTTTAATGCATATGGACAACAAAAGAGATGGACTGATGAAACCCGTGGAAGGGGGTGAAGAGTCAAAAAATTAAAAATCAAAGGAGAAAAATCAAAAGAGGAAACGATGAGCTTCATTCCCGATAATAACGTTGTAGGGATGATTGAAGCTCTGCAAAGCATAACTTGCATCGTCAGCACCATTTTTAGGCACAAGGTTGCTAGTGTTTAGGAGTTGCAAAATAGGATTTTTGGCTGAAAATTTTGAAGACCAGATAGCTATGGCAGACTGATTTCCATTTATGAATATGTTTCTTGTGAAACATTTGCAGAGAAGCAAGACATTCGAAAATTTACTTTTTGTCTTTTTAATTTTTTAATCTATTTTTGCTTTGCCACGTCAGCCGTTAACATGCCGCTTGTGCAATGGCGATTGTCCCCAACATTTTACATAAGGTTTTCGTCTTTCATTCAGGCTTTCGGCACCTCCACCCTGCTCTTGTTACACTAGTTATCATCTCTCTCTCTCTCTCTCTCTCTCTCACATTAGGGTTTCCTGTTTATTTTAAGAGAGTTTATCTCATGAGCTCAGTTTCGGGTGCTAATCAGTTCTTTTATTTTTTTGGTAAGCTTTGTAAATACTAACCATTTTATCAAAAATTAAGTCAGGATTATTATTAACACGTACTTGCAAATAGATTTTTTTTTATAAATTTCCCTTACACAAATTCAGTGTAATTGAATGTTGAACTTGGGCTCATTCAGGATTGGGCTTTTGTTTGCGGGCCTGCGGCTTTTAATCTGGACAAGCTCGTTGATTTGCAAACGGGCACGGAAAAATACGCACAATCTGGAAACTGACATAGTGGTATGGCTAGAAACTAAAAAATGGTAGCTGACACTATATATTCTACCTATTTTATTGTAAAAAATAAATTATATAATATATTTAATTAGTTGAATCTATACACTGATAAATTAAATGTTACATTGAGTTTTTATTATTTTTAATTTATTAAATTGTTTTGTAACTTGAATCAATGGGAATCCTTGTAAATTCTTTTTTTCCTATGAAAGCAAGATACGGAAATTAGTGTTGTCTTAAATTCTGCCTTAGAAATCTAAGGCCTTGCTGGTTTAAATATCCTACACAAAACGTTACCTTCTTTAGTACTGAAGTGGTGTACAATGTCAATAAATATATACCTATTAACCCAAAATGGTAACACACCTTGAAATGCTTAAGAAAAGTGGAGATGAAAAGTATGAGCTTAATCAAGAAAATATAAAAGCTAGGTTGAAAAGATCAGCATAGCATCCGTTTTTGAAGTCGTACATGGACTTGCAGATAATGAGAATGATTACGCATATAGAAACATTGAATGGATGTGAAGAAGGTAAGGTGTCAAAAAGTAATCCAAAGCGAAGACCTCCAAATATGGCTCAAAGGATTTGATTCCCCTTATCAGAAGTGGTTATAGTACTCTGATATTGCCTCATACAACTCCCTAAATCTAATCCCAGGGTATTCCAATACTAAAACACCTACAATGTCTCGGCTTGTATGAATTTAAAATATGAAGAAGTTGGGCATTGGATTCATGTTGACAAGATGACCTATCATAGCTTCATTTTGGGGGCTCTTTATAGAGGGAAAGTTTACCAGTTGTCAGCACTCAGCAGTGAAGGATCGAGCTAATGATATTAAAGCCAAAGGACTGGTCCCTAAAGCTGATATTTTTAACATACTTGTTAAGGGGGATTGCAAACAACAGGATTTCAGCGCGGCATATGCCATATAGTAATGTAGCTTGCATGATTAAACGTTGTTTCAAGAATTGCTTTGCCTCATATTACGCTATTGTTTGAAAACAGAGCACTTTATGTGATTCGTGTTCAGAATATACTGGCACTAAACGCATCTTAAGGTTTGGCAATAATGGGTTGCAAAATCTAGCGCGCACAACTCAAATGTGTCGTATCATAAGGTTAAATCCTACTAATTCAGTGCATATAACCTGTAATTAATCAGTGCCATCATTTTCCAGCATGGTATAAATCACATTCTCAGCTCCCATAAGTTTTATTACCAAAAACAAATCCAGCCACTGAACCAACATGGAACAAGTCCCTAAAATGACGACAAAAGAACATCATAGAGAGAGAGAGAGAATAAGGGGTTGCAAGCTGACCGTATTCAAAGAGCTTTGAGAATATCCTCAGCCCCACTGAACGTAAACGCTCCGCCTTCCTCCAAATTCAAGAGCTTGACGATCCCATCTTCGGCTAAGAGCGCGTACCTTCTAGACCTCACACCCAATCCCACAGGCTTATCGCTCAAATCTAGTTCGCACCCAATAGCCCTGGTGAAATCCCCATTTCCATCGGACAGCAGGAGCACCTCATCGTTGATCTTGAGGTCCTCTTTCCAGGCCTTCATGACGAATGCATCGTTGACCGAGATACAGGCGATGGTGTCTACGCCTTTGGCCTTGAGCTCTTTGGACTTCTCAACGAAGCCGGGAAGGTGCTTCTGGGAGCAGGTGGGGGTGAAGGCGCCGGGGACGGCGAAGAGGATGGCCTTCTTGTTCTTGGTAAGGTCGGAAATGGTGGTGGTTTGGAGCTCATCGGAGGCATCAAAGTAGGATAGTGTGGCGTCTGGAAGCTTTTCTCCCACTGCGATAGTGGCGGAGATTGTGGATTTGGTGGTGGTAGTGGAGGAGAACTTGAGGGGTTTAGGGTGGTGATGGAGTTTGAGTGGGAGTGAAGTGAAAAATGGTTTGGAGACGAGGGTTTTGGCGGTCGGAAAGAGAGAGAGTTTGGTGGAAATGGCGAGGGTGTTAGGGGAGGAGACGAGGAGTCTTGAGACGGAGAGAGAGGCGGCCATTGCTTTCTATGTGTTTGTGATTGCGTTTGTATTAGGGAGAAAGAGACGAATGTTATTTTGTATGGGCGGAGGGAACAATGAGGGGCTGAGATTGTAACCTGAGATTTGGGAGTGATATTTTTCAAAGGGCTGTTTGGCCTTGTCAGTGGCACTAGGGGAATGTTAGATGAGATATATTTGGGGTTGGAAAGGCATAAAGACACTTTTGCCCAACAGCCCTTGATCATTTAACACCATTACTTACCGGTCTGCACCCTTCAATCAATACAGAGTCAGAGCCCAACCCAATCTACTTTGGTACTTTGGTATTAATATATTTTTGTGGATCCATTAAGAAGGAAATAAAAGGGTCGTGGGCTTTATTGCTTGAAGCCCTTGTGGTTGAACAAAATGTCAAAATCTTCTCATGAGCCAACCAAAGTTCTTTATGAACAAATTTGGACTGTTTGCAGCCCAATAAGTACTCAGAAAAATAGCAATTTCTTTTCACTATTTGTATTTGTTTAATGCAAATGGCATTTTGTTTTTTTTTTTAAATGAAGGGTGGATTCATGCAATTGACTTATTAAGTTATATTATGGTGACGGCATTTCTTAAATATAAATGTTTCAAACTTCAAAATACAGAGTTCATAATTGCAGTCTCATGCATAGTGTCAAACGTCATGACTCATGCTTTCGATAATGTATTTGTTTAACCAAAGCGATGAAACTATGACGACATTTTAGGTTTATTCAACGTATATCAATATTGTTTAAGAATTTTATTAGAGTTACATTTTGAAATTTGAAAAGTATTTTTAACTATTTAATTTTTTTTTTTAAATGGCACGTTTGATAAATTGATAAAAAAAAATGCTTTAATCACCTAAAAAAAATTAAAAATCTATTTTTTCAAAAAACATGAAATTAAAATTTTTATCAAAAATATTCTTGCAGATAATTATATATTTTAAAAAATTATTATAACTAATTTTAAAAATATTTTAGATGCATATTTATCAAATAATAATTAATTTTTGAAATTTAAAATTTATTAAAATTATAATTCTTAAAATTATAAGTTAATTTCTCTATCACAATTTTAAATATATACTAAATCTAAAACTATATAAAACGCCAGAAAAAATAAAAACAAATATTCCTAATTTATGACGTACTTGATATTCAATATTTTAACATATTAAGAATCTCCAAATATTGCATCAAATTAGCAATTAATGAGATGCGTGACGTTTTATAATATAGACATTT
Organism: Platycarya longipes; assembly: GCA_036559045.1. NCBI lineage: Eukaryota > Viridiplantae > Streptophyta > Magnoliopsida > Fagales > Juglandaceae > Platycarya > Platycarya longipes. Next base: position 580,933 of record CM071798.1, read on the forward strand.
TAGCAACTGCAAATATGTTGCTGTCGTTGTCATATGACAGTCAACTGTTAGCAAGGCTAAACATTAGTCGACATACGTCACCCAGACAAAAACCAATATATAACAATTTACGTTAATTAAAAATGACGGGTTGCACGAATGGAATATGCTGAATCTTTCTTTGTGGACTGTGGTCCTCACTCCACACATTAAGATAGCTATCTACGTTAAAATGAAATTATAGATAGAATACGTCGGAATTAATTAAATACTTTATTTCTTTAGCATAATACTTGAACTCATCTCCCTATTTAAAAAGGTTTGGTTAGTGAGTTCATTAAATTTACAAACTCAGATGTCATTAAAAAAAAGGAAAAAACTTCAAAGATTCCAACAAAGTAAATATCAAGAGTCGTGAAAGTTTACATAATAACTAATTTAAGTTGTATTTAAATGTTTAATTGAATTGAGTTAATCTAAATTCTTTATAAATAATATTGAGTTTAAATAATTGAGTAAGTTTTGTGTGATTTTTTTAAATAAATTTAAATGTTATAATGAGTTTAGATATATTTATAAATAATTATAAATTTTATGGGATTTATTGAACCTTTTGTTCTCTTAAATGATGCTATTCATTGTAGTAAATTAATAAAAAAAAAATCAAATGACCCCCCATTATTGAGAGAGAGAGAGAGAGGGGGGAGAGAGGGTCCACTAACACAAAAGTATATAAAAAAATTATTTTTATTTAGAGAGAGAGATAAATATTGACCGAATAAAAAAGGAGGTGTTTGGTAATAGTTATTGTGCTGCTGCACACCTGCACACCCTCCCGCACATCATTATTTTATTATTATTTTTTTCACATCAACTGCTGCTTTTCTTTTTTAAAAAAAGAGAGTAAAAAAACAAATACTTCTTACTTCAATAATTTCTCTGTCGTGACATCATCAAACTCACTTAAAAACTCAACTCCTTTGCATGTTTGGTTGGCTGAAAGATCTTATACTAGGGGCAACTCAGTTGGATTGGTGAACCAAATGGAGCTTAGGCTTTTGTCGGCCTGCTTCGTCAAATATTAAGTGAAAAGATAATGTATATAAACATGGTATTCATTGGTTCGTTAGACTAGTGAAACAGTTTCCCATACTTCTACATAGTTTTTTAGTAAAATGAATTTGCAGACTGGTCGAACTCTTTTTGAATTAATAATAACCCAAACAATGCATTTGTGACATATAGGCGTTCTATGGAAACAATTTTGTGGATGCATTGCATCCGATCTTCGAACCTCCCCAGAAATACTTTGCCCATTCCAAATTCCCTGATTTTCTAGTTTCGCTTCCAATCTTCACCCCCCCTCCCGAAATCTACAAATCTGGGTTGCCATCAGCTAAAGAGTTTAAAAGTTTTGCAGCCATCTCCCCTCCTCTATCCTTAGCAAATACAATTAAATGCACCTACTTTCTATTCCTCCACGCTTTCTTCAAATACAAGAATATTAGCAATTCAGCTATCGTTACTATAATTTATATCTTACACTCAACAAACATGTTGGAGTTGGAGTTTGCAGTTCACAAATTATGAGATATCTAAGCAATTCTCAAGTGGGTCAATCCAGAATGAGAGATTCCAGACACCTCAGAGACTCTTTGAATCTTTGATCCCTAACTACAATTCGGGTATAAATCAGGATTTGAAATGCTTAACCATAAGATAACAAAATGCTTTACTCATTCATGAATTTCAACTGCAACATTCCAAAATAGAAATCATCGCGATATCAAGTTACTTATTTGTTATAATCAATAATACCCAAAAAATTGTTCTTAAAACCCACTTTTCCACTGCTACTTACAACTTAGATACAATAAATATTGGCTTCAAATAAGATCAATGTTGTCCTTTTGAAATCGAAACAATCCCAAAATACTTACTGCTATTGTAGCAATAAATACATTTTTCTGATTTCTCCCAAATCTCAGTTTGTTGCAAGAATCAAGGAAAACTAAAGATACCCAGAAGCGAAAGAATCAAATCTAATCAGTAACGTGAAACCGCTCTTGCATAGTGGGTGACAAACTCATGAAGCGAAATCCGAATGAATGAGTACAACAAATACTTGGTAGATTGGTGGTGGTGGATGTTGGCGATGGAGGTCTGCTTGGCGTTCGTTCTGGAGGCACACGTTTTGGAAGCATGGTCGAGCTAAGGCCTAAGCGAAGCGTGAACCAGTTCTCCTCAACTGAATTATTTTGCCTTTGCTATCCCATGCGCACGAGTCTAGCATGAGTTTAATGTGATTTCTGAGTTGGCAGCTTCTAAGTTGAGAACTGTTTTTCCTATCGTGCTAGATGGATCGCCTAGCAGCATTATACTTTTGAATATGGTAAAACCTAGAGAGATTTCTCATTTCTAAAGGAATGAAATGATAAAGATACAATATATTTTATTATTTAATTTTAATTATAGAGCATTTCATGTCAACTTTGAAATTCAAATAAAATAGTTATACAAATATTATTTATTTAATGCTTAAATAAACGTTGTGACCAAACTTTGGAAATTGGAACCCAACCTACCCAATGAAAGTCGGTTACATCAGCCCTACCCACGTTTCCAACTCCATTGCTCCAATGCTGTCTTCTCGTGGACTACTATGTTTCAACTTCCGTTATATGTTCGTTCGGGGTGTTGAACTTAAAACCAAATCATTAACAAATGCAAAATGCTTGGTACTCACCTCAACTGTATATAATTAAATTAGGCATCTGTGTACACATGAAGAAATTTCCCTTCATTGTGTTGTCTTCGTTCCTGTTTGACTTCCTTTTTTTACTTTTCTTTTAATAATCGGGTGTGATATATCAGCTAATCGTCTAAGACGAAACCTAATTTTAATCGTACGGCTGCAATTGACCCATTTTCCACTACAAATTAGTTGTGCAAAGCAGCATCGTGGATTCACCTAACTCAACTCTCCTCTCTTTCTTTCTCGGCTCACGCACTCTCTTTCAGTCACAGATCCGATCTCAGCTATGGCCACCATCCAGCTCGTCAAGGCACGACAGATCTTCGACAGCCGTGGCAACCCGACCGTCGAGGTTTCATTCTGCTTGGATCATCTTTCTCCGTTATTCACTTTTGATAGTATTTTTATTAGGGTTTCGGCTTCTTTCAAATTCTCTGTTAACTTTCTTGCAAACGAAGCGTTCCTTTGGTTATTAGAAGATCGAGTGCTTTTCTTTTACTAATTAATTGATCCATGCTTCGCATCTTTGATATGACTTATTTTTGGATTTTCTAAGCTCCTTTCGTATTTTTGAGGTTCGAATGCGTTTTTAAAATTTGTGCTTATCACTGTAGGTTGACGTGACATGTTCTCATGGCGTTTTTGCTAGAGCCGCTGTTCCAAGTGGCGCATCCACTGGTATGTTTCTTTGTTTTCATACCGACACTGTTGATTGATCTCGGATGTTGCTGAGAGTGAAAGATGTTTGGAAAGGAGTTTAGGATCTTACGGGTTGTGTTATCGGTCAAAATATCCCTACAAATTTTTGGGGGAAAATCATGATTTTCTCGTTAAATGCGTCTTTTTGATTCCCTTTTAGGAGTTTACGAGGCCCTTGAACTAAGAGATGGAGGGTCAGACTACCTTGGAAAAGGGGTTTCGAAGGTGAGTTATTATTTACCGCTTGGTGGGTTGATGCTGAGTGTTATATATATATATATATATGTATATATATTATTCTCATATACTGATCCTCTGTATGTGTAGGCTGTTGAGAATGTTAACAAGATCATTGGCCCTGCCTTGATTGGAAAGGTTGGTGGAATCTCGTTCTTTCCCTGAATTTCACCCCTCTTGTTTGTTTTGTCAATATGGTTGACTGCATATTAACATCCGTATTCAATTAATGCTTTGGACAGGACCCAACTGATCAGGTTGCTATCGATAACTTCATGGTTCAACAACTTGATGGAACTGTTAATGAGTGGGGTTGGTGCAAACAGAAGGTACAATACCAGATTGCTTTTGTAATTACTTCATAGCATTAATCATATGAATCTGATGCCGTGTGGTGTTTTAGCTTGGAGCAAATGCCATACTTGCGGTGTCTCTTGCAGTCTGCAAAGCTGGGGCTATTGCTAAGAAAATCCCTCTTTACAAGGTATATCTAAGTCCGTTGTTTAACTATGTAATGCTCTTGCATGCTTCTTTAACCACTTGTTATAGGTATATTAAGGTTTCATATTTTCTACAGCCCCATAATCTCCAGATTTGGTAAATAATGTTCAGTGGCATATAGGCCGTTAATCACCAATTAATCTTCTATGATTTTTTTTTGGGCTTAGCTTGAAGCTGGATTTGATCATTGTATTACTGCCTTTTCTGGATGCAGCATATCGCAAACCTTGCTGGCAACAAGAAGTTGGTGTTGCCTGTTCCTGCTTTCAATGTGATTAATGGTGGATCACATGCAGGAAACAAGCTTGCAATGCAGGCATGTTTCTTGAAATATTTGCCTGTTATATTGTAACAATGTTAATTGATTATGAGTTCCTGATCAACTTGCGTCTACAGGAGTTCATGATTCTTCCTGTAGGTGCTTCTTCTTTCAAGGAGGCAATGAAGATGGGTGTGGAAGTATATCACAATCTAAAGGTTGGTTATATTTGTTTGTTTGTTTTAGGGTTTTTCTTTTTCTTTTTTTTTTTTGGGGGGGGGGGGGGCGCAATTACATTTGCGTTTCTTTGGTTAATCACTCAGGAATCATGTAATGAGTCTCTTGTTATTACAATATTTTTTTTGTAATAAAAAGTGTGTTCCATCCGAATCACCTAAGTGACTGATCCATATGGTCTTCTTGTTTTGTAATATTTGGGTTTCAATTGAACCCGTTCCTTATACATGGAATGATGACCTTACATGCCCGCAAGGATTTTAGCTGTCGCATGTATAATATCTGTCTTGCTAGTGCTCATACATAATTTCAAAATTCACTTCTACTCTCTCATACCGACTATTGTGTCTTTTGCTTTTCAGGCTGTAATTAAGAAGAAATATGGTCAGGATGCGACAAATGTTGGTGATGAAGGTGGCTTTGCTCCTAATATTCAGGTGAACTTCATTGTTTGATAGACGATCTGGGCATTTAATTATGTTGCTTGTTTAGTTTTCATGGTACTAGCTTCTTCACATCCTTTTTCTTCAAATCCAGGAAAACAAGGAGGGTCTTGAATTGCTAAAAATAGCCATTGCTAAAGCTGGTTACACAAGCCAAGTTAGTTTTTCTTTCTTTTCCTTTATAGTTGTTTTGAGGCTTCAATATATGAAGAGACTAGAGCTTACTGACAATTTCCATGATTATATTAGGTTGTCATCGGTATGGATGTTGCTGCATCGGAATTTTATGGACAAGATAAAAAATATGATCTGAACTTCAAGGAAGAGGTGAGTGGGTGTTATTCTCCATGTGATTGCAATATTTGAAATTTGGACTAAATCTGGTTATCAGTACATTTGAATCAGAATCAGAGCCAGACTCATTAGAGACTTTAAATATTTGGTACTTTCTAGTTCGTGGACTTGTTTATAAGCATAAATCCTACATACCCTAGTCTACTTTTATTTTTATCTCATTACTATATCCTGGATTTTTCAACACACTCCATGTTACCCGACCTGTTCGCATGACTTAGTAGGAGAGGGCCATCAGGTCAAACCCCTTTATACAAATTGGTTAATCATGGTTGGGTCTTATTTTTATCCGCTTTGATCAAATGCCTTTGTGGTTAAAAATCTATAAACTAATTCTTATGTTTACCTGCACAGAACAATGATGGTTCACAAAAGATCTCTGGTGATGCTCTAATAAATCTGTACAAGTCATTTGTGTCCGAGTACCCTATTGTATCAATTGAAGATCCGTTTGACCAAGATGACTGGGAACACTACTCAAAGATTACTGCTGAAATTGGAGAGAAAGTACAAATTGTTGGTGATGATCTTTTGGTCACCAATCCCAAGGTTAGTATGGTCTACTGATTTCCTAAAACTACTTTTTTCTTCTTTTAAACTTATTTTGTGATGGAATAAGTAACTGCAAGGGCCTTTTGGTCACCAATCCCAAGGTTAGTAATAATGTTATAATGTTACTAACTGGTGTAACTCTGAAATGAAAAACGCCATTAATGCATGCAGAGGGTTGAGAAGGCAATCAAAGAAAAATCTTGCAATGCCCTTCTTCTCAAGGTGCCTTTTGAATCTCTCTCTCTCTCTCTCTCTCTCTCTCTCTCTCTCCAATGGGATCTTTTGGGCTTTTTTATGAGTATTCAAATATCTATGGATCACTCCCTAATATGGTTTGGGAACAGGTCAATCAAATTGGATCTGTAACTGAGAGTATTGAAGCCGTAAAAATGTCCAAGCGGGCTGGTTGGGGAGTGATGGCTAGCCACCGCAGGTAAGAAGTCGACCATGAATGCTGCAGAAGATAGTGTTTTTGAATTGTCAATCACTGTATCCATTGACGTGACAGTTACTAATATAGTTTACTCTATCAATTGCAGTGGTGAGACTGAGGATACATTCATTGCTGATCTCTCTGTGGGTCTGGCCACGGTAATTATGTGCTCTGAGTTGTTATTCTGAGTATCTTCACCTTGTATTGTTAAGAGTCTTGATTTGGCTCAATATGAGGATTTTCTCATGATATGTACATATATTTTTTTGACCAGGGTCAAATAAAGACTGGAGCCCCGTGCAGGTCAGAGCGTCTTGCAAAATATAACCAGGTTAGCGTTCTGGGGTTTGCTCTACCAGTAATTTTTGCTTCTGATGACACCATATTATTAATATACCATGTTTATATTATTTTCTGCAGAACTTAAACAAAATGTCTTGCAATGGTTTTTACATTTCTATTTTATTGTATTTTGTAGCTCTTGCGCATTGAAGAGGAACTTGGTTCGGAAGCAGTCTATGCTGGAGCAAACTTCCGGAAGCCTGTTGAACCCTATTAGAATTCTCAGGGTGTTGGACGAGGCATTGGTGTTTACAACTTTACATGGGACTAGAGAGCAAAATGGGGTTCCAAATGCCAGCGAATAAGTCTATACATAGAATGGCTTTTTAGTCATGAAACTTGAGACCTTTTTCGTAATAATTTTCGCGGCTGTTTTCCTACGGAAGCTTAAAACAAATGCTGTGGTGAGAAATCTACTTGAAGCATATGTTTAATTATTAACAAGATTTGAGTTTGCTTTGTTTGTTGGCCTCAGTTAACTTTTTGAAGTGTTTCGACATCCGTTTAGGTGTTGTTTGTTTTTATAGATGAGATAACATGAGATAAGATAAGTTAAGATAAAAATTAAAAAAATATATTATTAGAATATATTTTTATAATGTTATTTTTATTTTATAATTTTAAAAAAATTAAATTTTTAATTTTATTTTATATGAAAATTTGAAAAAATTATAATGAATAGATGAGATAGGATGAGAGTGATTATAAAAGTGATCAAAGGTCGCCTCCACTTCTTTGGCAGCTACTCTACGAAACATGAAATGAAAAATGCTTACGTTATGCCATGAAAATTAGCTCACTTAGTGATGGATCTTCAATACGCATGTTCCGTTGGCCTAGAAAAAGCTTGGGCTATGTAAATTCTTCCGAAGACACCTTATCCCAAGTAGACTCAGCTTCCGGCAATGTTACCCGTCCATCTTTCCCATTACTACCAATATTTCTACCCTCGTATCAGCTAACTTGTTGATGCACCATTGTTACCTCCCAATACTTGAAATGAAGTGCAATATTTGTTGCTTTGATCCATTTAGAGATCGGGTTAGAGTACAAAGTTACACCATTTGGCTAGACAAATTAAGCTTAAGCCATTGCAAGGGGGAAGAGGAAGGTTAGCTCAAGCTATCACGATATGTTCTGTTGTTTTACATAAGAAGCGTTCAATGCGAAAAAAAAATGTCAATTATTTCTTTTGTTTTAGCAAAGTAAAACATTCATAGATAAACTTGCAATTACAATATATAAGTTCTAATGAGGTGGAAGTCTTCTATAATTTTCAAAAAATCAGCATATTACAATACAAAAAAGCAAAAAAAAAAAAAAAAAAAAAAAGGATCTAGAGTTAAAATTTTGGTTCTCACTTATTTTCCACTAAGGGAGATCGCTTGAAATAGTTTATATATACTTTGATAAATAGACTATAGAAATGCGATTGGAAGCTGCAATAAAGGATTGTGTGCTGCAACTTGTTGGTCTGGATTGGTTGGAAGAATCTTTCACGTCTAATTTCACTTGATCCTTAGTTAGGAAGAGTGCGAATATTAAATAACAACTAAAAACTGTGTTGAATAGCCGACGAGGAGTTGTCACTAGTGGTAGTTGCATGTACAGGCCACACATCACACATTGAATGAAAAGAACAGTTGAATCAGGAAGATCTAATATCGATGCTGTTGATCTTAAAGATGTCACACATGGCGGTAAAGAGCTTTTTAAGGCGCGATAAAGCGTGAATCTCACGCATGACATAAGCCACATGCGAGACTTATGCGCTGCACTTTTGAGATGATTTCTTTTGCTTTTTGAAAAATCAACATTTGGAGAGTTGCTAGTGGAGTGCATGTCAGTCCAAGATCGCTAGTAGTCAATAAATCGATGTATTTTAATGATGTTAGGTGAACATTAAAAGGAAAAATTAAAAAATACGACGATTTTTCCTACAAAGAAAAAAACGAGTAGAGAGAGAGATTGCAAGATGTCATTCATTCAAGTAAATCATGTTATTTTATCAAAATAAAAAAAAAAAGAGTAAACCATGTTACATGTACATTACCAATAAAAAAAAAATCGTAAAAATTGATGATAAGAATGCACAATGACACTTTGGATAAAAGAAATTAAGTATAAAACCTTCTTAAATAGTGAATTGTTCATTTAAGTAAATCATGTTATTTTATCAAAAAAAAAAAACTATGTTACATGTACAATATCAACAATAGAAAAATAGTAACAATTGATGATAAGAAAATAAAAGAAATTAAGTATAAAAACCTTCTTAAATAATGAATTGCAGGCTGTGGGGTTCGAACCCACGCGCACTTATGTGCAGCAGATCTTAAGTCTGCCCCCTTAACCTCTCGGGCAAACCTGCTGTTGATGTATACTTTTTCACCGCTTTTTAGTTTTATTTTCCGAAAGGCTTGAGCATGGGTTCAAATATATAAAACCCTAGATCGATAGATTGATCGACTAGAATTGACTCGTTGGGGGAAACGGAGAGAGATACAGAGAGACGAAAGTAGAATCGAAGAGTTCTTTTCGTTTAGGTTTTTCTTTGTTTCAAGTTGGAAGAAAATCAATCAGAGCAGGGAGGATGGCGGAACACTTGGCTTCGATATTCGGGACTGAGAAGGACAGGGTGAATTGCCCCTTCTACTTCAAGATCGGGGCTTGCAGGCACGGCGACCGGTGCTCCAGGCTCCACACCAAGCCAACCATCAGCCCCACCCTCTGCCTCTCCAACATGTACCAGCGCCCCGACATGCTCACCAACCCTGCCCCTCAGGCTCAGCCCAACCCCAACCTCGATCCCGCTCACATCCAAGAGCACTTCGATGATTTCTACCAGGACCTGTTTGACGAGCTCTCAAAGTACGGCCACATCGAGAGCTTGAACATCTGCGACAATTTGGCCGATCACATGGTCTCTCTCTCTCTCTCTCTCTCTCCCTCTCTGTATCTGTCTGTCTTTGGAGAATAAAATAATTTAGTTTTGATTAAAAAACGTGTATTTGTGAGCAGGTGGGCAATGTGTACGTTCAGTTTAGAGAGGAAGAAGACGCCGCCAACGCACTTCGGAATCTAACCGGAAGGTTTTACTCAGGTTTTTGTTTATGCCCTAGGGTTTTCTTTTTCCCTTTTCTGTTTGGTTTACGCAGATACGTGCATATGATCAGCCGGATTACTCAAGTAGCGTGTAACATAGATGATGTATTAACTAATATTTGATGCTCGAATTACCTCACCTCGTTCATGACTCATGACTGCTGGACTGGTTTTCGAAATTCTTTTCGTCCTTCAAAATTTTCTTTTGAACATTGTTATTTGTTCTTGTAGACGATAATTAATTAGAGATCTAATTGTTAAAGCACTCCTTGTGTCTACTTTTTGTCATTTTTTTTAAAGTACTTTTTGTTAGTTTTTAAAACTTGATATCTGAAATTCCTCAACTACATGAGAGAAATTCCATGCTAAGAAGTTTGCTTCAACTGGAAGTTATAGTTTGGCTCTCAAAAGATTGATCTCTAGAACAGACCACAATGGAATCAAAGGTTTGAAAAGAAAAGAAGAAAAAGGAAGCTGGGAATGCAAACTACTTCTTCTTTAGATAAGTTTTAACCTTTATTGATTGAATGCAACTAGGCAAAGCCCATGTACACGAGAATTATACAAAAGAGACACCTAATTACACTCTAGCAAGCTGAAAAGTACTTCTGATATATGGATATGAGTAACCACTTATAAAAAATTAAGTGGCTTAATTTTCTTGATTGGCCGTGGCTTTTGATGGCCTAGAGAATGTCGGTGATGGATCTAGGCCAATTCCCAAGTCCTCAAGTTGCGTGATCTACAGAATTTTTTTTCCTTCCCTCAAAATCTTTCAGTTATGTAATCTGTAGAATGTCTTTTCAGTTTTCAGCACTCATTCTGGTTCACTTCCTGGAAGATTGAGTTGTCTCATGGGATCTTCACCACTGTTCTTTAACTATTTCCTGTTCTTTACTTGGTTTTACTGTGTTATCATAATACTAGTATTATTATAAGTAGAAATATTCTGTTGTTTTAATTTCATAAAATAGCATTTTGACAGTTTTGTTACTATCCAATGTACTAGGGCGCCCCATTATTGTGGATTTCTCTCCGGTCACAGATTTTCGTGAAGCTACATGTAGACAGTATGAGGAAAATGTTTGCAATCGGGGGGGCTACTGCAACTTCATGCATCTGAAGAAAATTAGCAAGTGAGTTTTTTGCTTTTATAAAAAGAAGCATGTTGGCCTCTATACATCTAAATTATTTCTTGTTTGTATACTATCCATGTACTTGGGCTATGCCTTCTTATATTCACATCAATAAAATTACTTCTTACTTATAAAAAAAAATCTAAATTATTTCTTGTTGATTTTGTTGTTTTTTTTTAACCTAAATTTTAGGGATTTGAGGAGGAAATTGTTTGGGAGAAACAGACGACGCCACAGTCGAAGCAGGAGTCGCAGTCCTGCTAGGTACCGTGGTTATGAGGAACATCCTCGTGGTGGTGGTCGTGGTTATGGTAGAGGTGGCGGTCGTGGTTATGGTAGAAGAGATGAAGATAGAGATTTCCGCTACCATGATAGGGGCAGGAGGCCCAGAAGCCGCAGTCCTGGACGTAGAGGGGAACGGAGTAGAAGCCCCGGGGGAAGGAGGAATAGGAGTCCGGTCAGGGAAAGTAGTGCTGAAAGAAGAGCTAAGATTGAGCAGTGGAATAGGGAAAGGGAACAGGTGGACTCTGGTCCGAAGAACAATGAGGGTAGAATTGATGATGAGAGGAATGGCTTTGCACAGAACAGTGATGAATATAATGATCCTGAGCAGCAACAACGTGGCCAATACGATTATTAGCCAAATTGGGAGTTTCTGGTTTGTCCCAGTTCTCTTTTTAAGGATTAATCAGAATTTTCGTTTCTTGGATATAGAATATTGTTTTCTCTTATACAGCCTATTTAGAAAATGTAGCTTACTACCCATTTCCACTGTGCAGGCGGAGTACAGGTTCTCTGTCATGTGTTATTGAAAGTAGAATTCTGTTTCTTTTAAAGTTTTTCTCCCCCTTCTATACAAAAAATAAAAAAGAATCAAATAGGTGATAAAATATAGAATTACAATTTTGGTGCTGCAATGCATTTGTTATACTTTAAATTTCAATTCCAATCTTAATCAGGTAATTGCATTCAGTTTCTTTCTAATAATATATATTTTTTCGTTCTCACTTATAAAATAATATATATTTTTTCGTTCTTCAGTGCTACTACTTTTATGCATGTTCTATATTATTACAAAGTGAATTCCCCTTTGGCTTCCGAATCCTTTTACCTCTTGAATTCATTAGCTTCCCACCAGTGATTTCTTTTCAATGCTAAAGGGAATACATATGTTGCTAAGTAAGTTCTCTTCAAGATTAGAAGGCCTCTATAAAAAAATTGATATAGTTCCTGGAGCAAAATGGAAAGGACTTTTCAAAGAATTTCTTAAGTTTTTTGTTTTTTGTTTTGGTTTTGTAGTGTTCAAACGGACATTTCTGAGGTTTTGAACTTTTGTCCACCCAAATGTACTCCCCCTATGAAAATTTGCAATCTTACCACTTTATGAGTTTTGCAGGTTCAGGTGTTCCTGCTTCCCAGGACCGTGCCTCAGTTTTCTCAGGCTTACCATGATATTTGTATACAGGTTGGCTGTTGTCTCGGGAGGATGTGTGCAGGACGTAACTTATGTGATTTGGAAGCATTGCTGACTCTCTTGGAGCTTCTTACGAGAGAAGGCATGTTTTGTCAAGATTTCTTTCTTTTGGAGAACAGACTTTTAAAGTTATGTAGGACTTGGAAACAGCAATGTGTTTCAATTAAATTTGGGGTCATTTGGCATAATGATTTAGTTCGCTGACTGACTATATATGGTTGATCTTTTCCAGTCGTTGACAAGAACTAAGAAGTATTGTTTTGTCAGTGAGATTTTCTTTGTTATATTATCTCTACGTCCAGTAATTATTAATTATATATTGCTTTTGAGGATGATGTATGGCTGGGGCTACCAAAGTGTTCCCAAACAGAGCCACCGTTTGGTAGATTGTTTGAAATATGAAAGATAGAATTGAAGACACAAAGTTCTTAGGTGGATTGATTAATGATACATCTACTTAACTTTTTTACAACTTTTTTGAAGACCATCCACCGGTGAATTTGGAACTTATGAACGGGAATGTAGCCTTCCCCGCTGGTAACTTGTCGGGTGTGTACAATATGTTTAATAAAGTGTCTATATTGTACAATTTAATTTGTAAGACAAATTTTAAAATTTAAATTTTGCCATGAGTGATGCCGATTGTGTGTTCTATATAATTATAAATAGAATATAACTTTTTTGGCTAGTAATGCCACAATTTAGAATATAATCTTCGAGGTATCTTTACCTTCAAATTTTGATTTACTTTATGATTTGTTGCTAATTTGGAATTTCTGCCCTTAACAGATAACATCATTCGCCTTATCATAGGGTTATTCTATCATATAGGGATAGATGAAAGTTAAAAACTTTCAAAAGTATATTCTAAATTGTTATGACTCAATCGAGATTACACGAAAACAAAACTAAATTTATAAATTTATGTATTTTCAAGACATCTATTTTATAATAAAAATAATTTTACAATCAAGTCGTGTGGATTTAATTTTGAAATCCTTGTATTGCTAAAGAATTTCATTAAGGATGCTGTGACCCAAATCCAATCGAGAGGCAGGCACCAAAGAATACTGGGGCATGTAGTCAGGTCCCTGCTGCTCATCAGTCTTCGCAGCTCCAGCAAACCAAACAGCCATTTGAACTGTCCTAAAGCTCACAGTCTGTGCCTCATTTGAAGTAGGCGCAAAGTGGTGGTGTTGCAGTGCTATTCCCTTGGAAGAAAATCGACAAACGCAGAAGATGGATCTGGATTTATAGTCAAATGTCAATGCAAGTCTAAATTTTAACTAGACGTGAGAAAAAGCCTCCATATTGGATTAGTCAATGGTCTACAATAATTCTTGAGTTCTCTCCAAACTAGGAGATTTACTGTTCACATGTCAAAAAAATTATTTTATGAATTTTCACATTATACTATTTTCTGATTATTTACTTCCATCTATGAAGTTAGTTTCATGAAATGATTTTTTAAACAATAATAAAAGTACTACAAATTATTAAGTAATAATTTTTTTGATAAGAATAATAAATATTTAATTTAATTAATTAATTAATTAATATATGAAGTGTATTTGTAAATTCGTAGACGCTCAAAACCCTGCTGGAAAATCCAGTACTGCATTATATATATGCATATTGGGGTATCCCACTTTCAAATAATAACTAGATTGTCAAGCAGTCACCTACATTTTGTTTGCCATAAACTTCTATGGATATGTTGGTTGCTTGGATGTCCTTGGACCAATTCTTAAGAAAACACTACTAATGCTAACCTTTCTTTTCTTTTCTTTTTTTAATTTTTTTTTAAAGATGAAGGGTTAAGCTTCCATGCTATTTGCTTCATTCCTTGGAGAAACGTTTTTGAGTAATTATCTTATATTGCTATCCTTAATGTCATTGAATAGGTGGTTTGGAATTCAGTCGAATCCTTGGTTTATGGGCATTGACCTCAACTATGTGATTTGGTTATCTTTTTTTTTTTTTTTTCCTTGGGATATTCTTCAATGGTCAAAAATGAAATTTTTACTGTATACATATGAATTTGACTTTATTCTCTCCACAGATGATGGCTCGTTTCCTTGTCTGTGTGCACTTGAGAGTTGGGCCTTTTTTAATTTCTTGCCAGTATGTTAATTCCGACTCAAGCCCCTTTGTCAACATCACGAGTACAAATTGCTTAATTCCTGTTATTATAATCACTAGTGATCATAACATTATATGAGTACTGAAGGATTTCATGACATTATTTAATCAACATTATTATAATGTACAGTCTTTTTTGTTTTTGTTTTTGTTTTTGTTTTCACACAATCTAAATTTTTCTTTGTCAGAGCTTGAATGATGGGCTGGCTACTTATCAACCTATCAATTCTAGCAAGAAGCAGTGAAGATGCTACCATGGGAAGATCAATGATCCTCTACCAACTTTTCTGTTTGGTAATCTGTTGATGCTAAGTAATACTTTATTTTAACATTTTCAGTTTTTATTTAGACATCATGTGCCATTATTAACAATCTGTTGATGCTAAGGAACTAAAAGATAATGAATGGGGGGAATTGAGATAGAAGTTTTAATGTTACTGTAACGAAGGAACGGATATATTCAAACTGCTTAATTGTTGAAAAGATATTCAAGAATGTGGCTTTTATTCCCAAATTCCCAGAAAAAAGCAGAGCAGTCTTACATTTTGCCCATTATACCAAAACAAAATTGTAATCTATTCATACCATACAAAATTGAATGGGTTTTAATGCTTTTTTAAATGGGCACTTTGTTCATAGTTGGAATTTTGTCTTGCGTGGTTATTACTTATTATTATTGCTCCTGAAAACCCAATGTCTTTTCATTCTCTTTATTCTTATTCTTTTTGCACGATCACCAATCGTAAATGTCAAGTCCCCCAGAAACCTTAACTTTACTGTACTTCTATGCATGTTTTAACCACACAACCACTTCTGCAAATATTCTCATTATCATCAGATGCACTTCTAATTACGAAGAAAAGCACTTATATGAGGTAATAGGTCACTGGGAGGGGGGGAAGTTCCTTGCTTCCGGTTTCTGGTTAGACTGCTGTATGATTAAATTGCTTACCTTGGTATTGTTCTTTTCTCCTCATCATCAACTTTTTTACACCATTCGTTTCAATTATTATCAATAAAAATTAAGGAGAAACTATTATCTGTCATAGCTGGTGCAAGACCCATCATTGGAGTCAGCATTGTCTCTTACGTGTGGTATTGTTTCTAGCTAGAATATAGTGGACTATCTCTATAAATCTCAAGTCATTTTCATTGTTCCACGGTCCACCCCTCAAGGGACAGAAGAGGAGGTGAATAGAAACAGCATGCTGCATCGCATCACATCGCATTTAATACTATAGTATAGTATATTCCCTTAAAGGGGACAGATTGAACTTGTGTGTCATACTGATACGTACATGTTTAGTCTACGAAACTTTGTGTAGAAATCTCCATCTCCTTAATGGCATTATGAAGATTATTAATCCTGATGCTTTATGTCTTAAAACTTCTCCAAAGGCACTGTGCTGCTTGCTCTTCCTTCAGTTTACCCTGTTGGAAAAAGGGTATTTCATGATTCCCTTACACCACGTCTTCCTTAGAAAATATTTCCATTTTCAGATATCTATCTTTTTATTCCTATAATTTGGAGGGAAATGAGGGATGAAGAAGTCTGGGCTTTTCTGTTAGCACCTTGACTTTTTGATCTATCAAATATTGCCCGGTGCAGCAGCTAGAGAGTTCCATGCATTTGTTCTTTATTTTTACGTTGTTTAGATTCAAGTTTTCCTCTTCTTTTCTTTTTACTTCACGGTTATGAAGTGAATCTTAAACTATTTCTTAAAGTTTGATAGCTGACTATTAAGGGCCAGCTGAAAGTTTTACTAGAGGGGCTATATTTATGGCACATTTGAAACATCAAAACAAAAATCTATCTTAAAATAGTTCTCTCTAGTCCTGATATCTAGGCTGTGAATTTTGTGAGTGTTGCTCTCAGGGGCAGATCCATGTTCATCCTTGGGGGGGCTACCGTCCCCCCAAACTTTTTCAAAAACAGTAACTCTAATATAAATATATATAATTTATATATATATAATTAAAATTCTCTCTTAAATTTTTTTTTTAAAAAAAATTGCCCCCCTCAATTTTTTATTAAAATTATTTCTCTAAATCTTCATATATATCTATATATATTTTAACTTTTATTTTCATTTAAACCCAAATTTTAACTCATGTAATCTCGCAATTATTCTAACAATCTAATTCTAGCAAAAAAATTGATTATAAATTTATATGATTGTAAAATTAATTGATTATACTCACTTATTTAATTTTATTCTAGCTTGTATGATTGTGAGATATAGTTTGTTAAAAATTTAATAGCATTACATTATTACTTATTAGAAAGTTCTCAAATTATTCTTGATCTATAAAATTTTCTTAAATCATAGAAAAATATGAGCAAGTACTTAAGTGCAATTAGTTTTTTTTTTTTAAAAAGACGTAGACAATTCGAAGACTAATATATGTTTAGAGAGCTCGGTAACAACATAACATAATATTTCTATCACTGATGACCATCTTTCTAAAATTTACATGTACCGTACACTTTATCGATCGCCCCCCAAACATAAAATTCTGGTTCCGCCCCTGGTTGCTCTGGTATTATAACGTTGCACATTCCACCATTGACAGGAGAATTTCGAATGAATAACGAGACCAAAAAATCTATGGAATAATTACATTAGATTTAAGATATTTTCGATGAGCTAATATCGATTTCGCTACGTTCTAACAATTATGTAAGACACATTTGACTAAATTAGATTAAGGTTATTTTATACAATCTCTCTAATTTCCACACACTACTACTATTTAATTTCTTTTAATTTTTTTTTAATTTTTATTTTAAATTTGTTCTTTTTAAAATAATATTATTTTTTCATTCATTATTTATATATTAAATATTTAATAAAAATAAAATAAAATAAAATATAGTGTATGAAGATTATGTGAATAATAAAAAGTTGTATAAATTTTTTTATTAAATAAAGATATTAGTGGATGTGTAGGTTATAGAAAGGAGTAGAATTCTCCATCAGATGGCCGCTGATTCAATTAATCCTGTCCTGACGAAGCTTAACACGAACCAAGCTAAGCTAGCTGGCAAAACTTGGATCTAATCCCACGTCGGGACTATGGTACAGAAATATTATTCTCCATCAACCTCAGAATCTATCGGTCTAATCAATAATGATTTTTCTTGCTCCAATCAAATCCAGTGCAGGTTTTAAAATAATAAGGTTTATGTTTGGGAACGTGGATTAATATCTTCTGATCTGCAACACGGCTCCCACTCGTGGAGAATTTTTGTCCTGTATCCAACCAAAAACCAATCACTGCGACTGCGAGTTAGGAACATTGGCATTTGATCGGAGGAGCTACTTGCTCTTTTTTGTTATTTTATTTTTATAATTAATAGTATAATGAAGGCCGGCATGAGCAATTAATGAAATCTTGCTTGATATCTGTTTCAAGATCCTTCTGTGCTTTGGAACTAACTATAATATATAATCTACTTTATAATCAATACGAAAAACAGAGTAGAAGAGAAAGAAGACAAAAATACATTGATTTTCGATGTCACTATTAATTAGAATAACATTATATTAATCCTAGTTGGTGGAGTGTAGATATTGTATCTGATTTGATTCTATTGCTCATCAAAAACCTTCAAACCATAATTTCACTCTCAACTTTTCTATTTTATATTTTGAAACAGTAATGCTTCTTCTGATATCAACGGTTGGTTTGAGAACTCACTTAAGTTTGAGTAATTTTATATATAATCGTGAAATACATAAACAACATGTAATTATTTTAAAAAAATAATAGAATTTATTATTAAAAAATTAATTTCTTTTAGTAAGTTTCGTATTTTATTTACTTTTTTTTAAACGATTATACGACAATTACTCAATTTATAATTGCATAAATCTTTTCTCTTCTCGTAAAGTTTTATATTTATGATTTAATTCAACTTTAACAATATTTCATAAAAGAAGTTGAAGTATTTCAAAATAATTATCGTAATCCAATGCTCGACTCGGAGTACTACAATGTTTTATGATCTACGTATTAACTTTTATTTTTGTAATGCAAACATGTATAGAAAATAAGGGTGTATCCCGATTAAGGACAAGATAATCTTCTTCCCGATTTGATTTTGTCATCGGGTAGATAAAAGATGTCCTCGCAAATTTATTCTTTAATACAAGCATGCAGTAGAACCAAACCATACAGTGATGCGCTTCAATAGGGGTTTCTGCACGCACCGTCACCGGACTGTCAAAATAGTTTCTAATGCTTCTAAAAAAACAAAAATCCCAAAAAGAATATTACAGTTGCGCCACCAAATATAAGCCCACCGCTTTCATTTTCTCACTCCTGACAATTGAATTCTAGAGAGAGAAACACCGAAATTCTAGAGAGATAACCTTTACATCCTCTCTAGCAATGGCGGGTTCCAGGGTTTCTAGTTCCAGGGTTTTGTGAGCGCCAGAATCTGAAATATCTCGATGGACATGCCCTCTAGAAGATCGAACTACACGCTCTTGAACCAAGTCCCCGACGACCAGTTCGGCGCCGTCCCCGGAGCTTCGACGACGTCGTTCTACGAGTCGTTGTCCGGAGAAGGCAAGAACAACAACAAGGGGAAGGGGGAGAGGGGGCTCGATTGGGACTCAGTTGGCGATCACAGGGGGAACCGGATCGGAAACGTCTACTCGCCGATCGGTCTGCAGAGGCAATCGAGCGGTAGCAGCTTCGGAGAGAGCTCTCTCTCCGGGGAGTACTACGCGCCGACTCCGTCTACTGCTGCGGTAGCGAACGAGATCGAAGGATTCGGTTACTTTCAGGAGGACGTGCTGTTCAGGGTGAGCGGCGGCGGCGGCGGAGAATTGAGAGCGAAGGCGGTGGGGACCACGGGAGGAGGGCCGTTTTCTGGGAAGAGCTGGGCGCAGCAGACGGAGGAGAGTTACCAATTGCAACTGGCTTTGGCACTGAGGCTTTCGTCAGAGGCGACCTGTGTCGAGGATCCTAATTTCTTGGATCCTGTGCCGGACGAATCGGCCCCGAGGACGAGTTCGATCGAGGTTGTGTCTCATCGATTCTGGGTATGGTTTATCGGTTGTTATTTTTACTATCTATAGTTTATGTTTTGTATCAGCAGTAATATCTCTCAGCTATAATCTGCTCTGGATCGTTTTCGTTTTCGTTTTGGGAGTAAGGTTTCTGGTTCATAGAGTTACTGAAATTTATGCTTAGGGATTTCTGTATACATGTTGAGGAGTATGCGCATTTTGTTGTAATTGATATGCCTATTTTTGTGAGTTGGATTTTTTGATGACTTGCGATCAGTGGTTCTTTAATCGCTAGCTTACCTTTAATGCTCTATCTAAATCCCGTCCTGGGATTTTACAACTAATATTGTTCCTCGTGTTGTTAAATCTTCATCATAGGTCTTCATCACCCACATTGTTCTCACAAGGGGAAGAGGTGCCATTTAAACCAAAGCTCGTTGGCAAATAGTAATATAGATTATGTTAATCTATATTGATGTGAATATAAAAAGGCATAGTCCAAATACACGGAGGTATACAAACGAAAATGCCTAAATACATTCTAGGTGTTTAAAGTAAAGGAAAGGAAGTTATGCACATTGCTTCCATTAGGTACAATTTCTAAGAACCATAGGATTAAAGTATGCATAAAAAAACTTTGGAGCTCCACCATTGTTCGTTCTCTATCATCTGCCATTCCTTTCTGACCAAATACGGGATCATCTTCCATGCTGCAACCACTTATGGACAGCCATGGATACTCTTTCAGCATGCAAGCAAATCCACTATCTTAGGCGGCATCACTCACGCCATGTCCACTCTACTAAATATCCCATTCCATAATGCTCTTTACACCTCACAGTGCAGTAAAAGATGGTCCACTGACTCCCCATGATTTTTGCACAAATAGCACCAATCCATCACAATGAGTCCCCTCTTTCTTAGGTTATCCACGGTTAGAATATTCCCAAGGGCTGCAGTCCACATAAAGAAAGCTACTTTGGGGGGAGCATATCAATCTATATGGAATGAACCTATAAATCTGCTTGCTCTAGTTGAGTTGAGTTTCAGGATCTTAGGGTTATAAACAAGCTTCTAAGTTCCATTTTTTTTTTCTATATTTATCTGCAACCAAATGAGGGTAAGGATGCATGTAACTCATACTTAACAGATTGTTTTGTTAATCTAATCTGCACCAGGTGAATGGCTGCCTGTCATACTTTGACAAAGTCCCTGATGGGTTTTATTTGATTCATGGGATGGATCCATATGTATGGACTGTTTGCACTGATCTTCAAGAGAGGGGCCGTATTCCATCAATTGAATCACTAAAGTCTGTTGACTCAACCACTGATTCTTCAATTGAAGTGGTTTTGATTGATCGGCATAGTGACACAAGCTTAAAAGAGCTCCAAAATAGGCTTCTCAGCATTTCTTGTAACTGCATAACCACACAAGAGGTTGTCGATCAGCTTGCAAAGCTCGTCTGCAACCGCATGGGGTGAGTTTGCTTATCACACTTTCTATCCACAAATTCCCAGAAGAATTCTTCCTATCATACTTTTGTAATCAAATTCTTTATTGCTGTTACAAGGGGTTCAGCCTCTACAGGAGAAAATGATTTTCTCCCCACATGGAAAGAGTGCACTAAGGATTTAAAGGATTGCTTGGGATCTGTTGTCATTCCAATAGGTAGCCTATCTGTCGGCCTCTGCAGACATCGTGCTATATTGTTTAAAGTAAGGATCAAACCTATATCATTTATTCGATTTTTTATGTATCGTCATTTAATTTAAATATATTTTTCTTCCCTCTGGTTACTTTGTGTACATTTTTTCTGCGGACTTTTGGGGTCTTTTTTTATTACTATATGAAAGGATTTTTAATATGATTCTGCAGGTGCTAGCCGACACAATTGATCTACCATGTCGAATAGCCAGGGGCTGTAAATACTGCACAAGAGATGATGCTTCCTCTTGTCTAGTTCGGTTTGGGCTCGACAGGTATGCTTTGTTTGTGTCATGTTACTTGATCATATTATAAGAAAGGTTAAAATACGTATGATCCATAAAAAACCCTAGATAAATTAACTTATCAAAAAAAAAAAAAATGTATGATCCATTTTTTGAAATTATTTATTAAAAAAATGTTTTGAAATTATGAAAGATGCTATTGTGCTAAGATTATTTATGTGGTGTTGTTCTACTTCAAACGAGGAGTGCGCAAGCACTGCACAATCTTTTTGAAATAAAATGGGGGTTCACTATTAAAAAATTAGTTTTTTTATTATTGGGTCCCATATTTACTCACTTTTTTCAAAGGGATTGTGCGGCGCTTGCACATTCCATGACTGCAAATATCATTTTCTTAAACTTTTTACTTTGCATTTAAGACTTGATCAAATTGGTTCCCATATCAAAATTACCGTTAGTAAACCAACATCAGACATGGTGATGTGGCATGCCACATGGAAAAAAAAAGTAAAAACTTTTTAATAAAAATAATCTAAATTATATATATGTATTTTAATGATTTTAGAAAATTTATATTATTTTAATTTTTTCTTGGGGGAATTGCCACATCAAATGTCGAACGGTTTACAAATGGAACTTGAACAGAGGGACCGAATCAATCTTCAAAGCATAAAGTGTGATAAGTTTAGTTGAAAAGTCCAAGGAGTAATTTTATTTTAAAGCAAAGGACAGACACTACTTTAGGATTAAACCCTTTTGTTTAGTTATTTGATGCCATGGATTTATAGTATTATACCTTTCTTATTGGTCCATTTCTCATTGAAATCTATATTTTATTTCCTAACTATATAATAATATATACAACATTCTTTATATATATATATATATACTATGCAGGTATTTATTATATCTGCCCACATGTGCAATCTATTTTACGAGGCCTCATGAGGCATATCTTTTTATATTTCAGGGAATATCTGGTTGATTTGATTGGGAAGCCAGGCTTCTTAAGCGAGCCAGATTCCTTGCTCAATGGTCCTTCTTCCATCTCAATTTCTTCGCCATTGCGCTTTCCACGACTTAAACCAGTTGAACATACCATTGATTTCAGGTCACTGGCCAAGCAGTTTTTCTCAGACTGCCAATCACTCAATATTGAATTTGATGATCCATCCACAGGTGAGGTTCTCCAAGCACCAAATTAAGTATATATGAGTGTTTGTGTGTGTGTATATAGTTATATTTATTTATTAATTTTTCTTACCTAAAAAAATATATGTATGTATATAAGCACACTCATATAGTTGTATTGTAGCTACTTTTTTTTGGTTTTGCTATATTTTATAGACTTGTTGATTGCTGCTAATATTAAGAATGTTGTGGCTGTTCATATATGCTTTAGTTGTTTATATACTTGGTATTCCAATCAAACTGTAGTAAACTAATTGTTTATAAAGAAATCCTCATATGGGCATAGATTTTTTTTATAAGTAAATATATGGACATAATTTCCCTAACATAGCAGGAAGAATTGAACCATTGATTTTGATGCTTGTATTATCATGTATATAGTTTATCTTCAGATTTTGGTTTCTTACGGCCATTTATTTATATGATGAGAGGCATATATGAAAACTTTAGGTTTTGGGTGTAATTTTGCTGATATTCAACCCTGATGTCAACTTGCATTGACACTCGTGCTGGATAGCTTATGAGTCTATGTTGATGGTTGTTAGGGAACTCAAATTTGAGCTCCAGATATGGGTTATTGGAGAGTGTCCGCTGGCTCACTTTATATATATATATATATATATTTATATTTATATATATGGAAAATGCTACAATCACCGTTAATGTATCCCCTTTTTGCTTCCCGCTTGATGTGTGCATGCCACTGTGGCGTTTCTGTATTTTTGTTTTCGTTTGCTTCCCGAGCCATCCATTTGCACTTCCTCTCTGCATCCATGTTTCCCCAAACCAGCCCCATCACAGTGCCCCCAAACTCCGACCATCTACCCTCACATCCATCGGACCTACTCTCCGACTGGCACAAGAGTAGGTCTGACCTCTGCACTGATTATCCTCTCTCTGAGGGCCAGATTGTATATCACGGTCTGCGTGAAAATGTTCTTGAGTTCTTCAAATATGTGGGTTTCAAATGTTCAGAAAGGAAAGGAGTTGCAGACTTTCTGCAGGAGGCAACTTCCAAGGACCAAGAATAATATTGGTTCAAAAAGGACCAACCTTACCGATATATCTCTGTGCCTGAGTTCCTAAGAGCCGTCAACTCTTTTCACATTGGGCAACAACTCATAAGATTTAAGAGTTCCATATGACAAATCCAGAGCCCATCCTGCTACTTTGGTAAGAGAAAAGTACGGGATCTCCAACATGGAACTCTTCAAGGCTAATTTCTCAAGGGAATGGCTGCCTCACCTTGGATTTGCATTTTTTCACTTCCATTAACCGTATCTTCAAGACCCCTGAACACCAAGATAAAAATAAAAGGTACGATGAACAGTGTCAAGATGAATTATTCTCTTCTTGCGGCCCATATGTATCTTCATTCTTGTCTGTTTGAGGTTTCCATCTTCATTGGGGATCAATCTCCGAAATCGTTATCCTTCCAGAGCAACTTCCTTTTTCTTCAGTGTGTCAGGGGCTGGTTTGGGGAAATGGGTGCAGAGGGGAAATTCAGTGCACTGTGTTGTGGGATGCAAATGAAAAAAAAAAAAAAATACAGAAATGCCACAGTGGCGTGCACACGTTAAGCGGGAAGCAAAAAGGGATACATTAATGGTGGCTGTAGCATTGCCCTATATATTATAGAGTTTGTAGTAACCTTGTAATGACCATAATACTTAATTAAGCAATTGTCCAATATTAATTTACATTAGTGTGGTGTTTCCATAAGGTTAATTGATTCTCACTTTATTGATATCAATAACGTACAGAAATACTTTTAACTTCTTGTTAAAAATTTAACTTCTGAAGTCCAATGAATGTAAATGAGCATGGTAGCCTCTGTACATAAGATATGAGTTAAAGACCTTTGATAATTCTACACTTGTCTGGCATTTCAACTGTGTAACAAGGATTGTTTATTATTGAGTTGCATGTTATAGCTTATTTTTTAAGTTCTATTTCTTGATTATGTTTTCTTATATATAACTTTGACAATTACTATATTGTAGTTAAGTTTCCATTATTGATCCTGTATGTTGGTTGATCTTGTTTAATGATTCTATTTTTTCACAACAAATTGCCCTTTATCATTGCAGGAACCACTGTCGATGAAGATCCTGGGGTGTCCATGCATCCCAAGCAGCATGATGTGAATTACACTGACAGGAACGAGAATATGCTCATAACAAGTGATGATCATGAAACTTCTCGTTTTAAGCTGCACCCTGCTCAGCCAAGTGCCCAGGATCAAGATTCTGAACTTTTCAAATCTTGTAATCCTGCTCAGAATACTACGCATTCGACTACCATGGTCAAAGATAGAGCCCATCTTAAACTCGTTCCGCCAATTGGGCGGAGAGAAGTTCAACCACTTTTTGTATTGTCTAATTCAAGGCTGGATGCTGTTAAGGATTCAAGGTTCATTGAGGGAGGTCAGCTCGTTCCTGGTAAATTAAGTGCAGATCCATCTCTTAATATAGAGGATTTCGACATACCGTGGAGTGCTCTTGTTCTAAAAGAGAAAATTGGAGCAGGTATTTTTCTGACCTCATTTAGAGAGGCCATATAGCTTCCTGCTATGCATTTCATTTTAATAATTTTGCACAAACAGTACTCAGATCAACTTGGTTTTCAGGTTCTTTTGGAACTGTCCATCGTGCTGATTGGAATGGCTCGGTAAGCAAATTATCCTTTCATTATTATCTTTTATGTAAAATCTAGAGATGCTAGGAATGATTTATATTAAATAAAGTTGATATCAAGGCTGATTTCTGTCCTAGAATATCTTCTGTTTTTGCAAGTCAAATGTGTAATTTATGTTGACTATGCCTACTTACTGTCATCAATAAAATTATTATTTATAGATAAAAGAAAAATTATGTTGACTTTTGGGGTTTGGAGGTCCGGTTGAGGATCAAGATACCATTTCAATGAAGAACCATTTGTGTATGGAAGTGAAAGCTTCTAGATGCATGCATGGCTGTTCTATTGATTCAGAAAAATTGTGAAAGTTTCAGGATTTTTATGTTATTAATGAATATTATTAATTTAGGCGAAGACTTGTTAAGAAATAAATGAGGTGAACACCATGATGGTTTTGGCTGTTGCTATGTCTTACATTTTGTTGACAATAATCTGCACTGTAATGCTCAGATTTGTAGTTGTATCATTAAACTACATGATATGTCATTAGTTACTAACTTTTGGAGTTACTTATAAAAAAAAAAAGTAACTAACTTTTGGAGTTAACAGTATTTCACTATATATATTGGCTACACATCTACTTTTGCTGGGTGGCACATCCTGATGTTGTATAGGCTTATGGTTTGGTTTGATGGTGAAGATTGCATCTTCTTTTGCATGGTGAACGTGCTATTTCAGGTTTTTCATGTTTGGGGTTTTAACTTTTGACATGGACTCTGCTTTCAGCAGTATTTTCTTGCATTTCCATTTTAAGCTAATAATTCGATATCTGATTCATTTTGTGTTGTGTTTCCAGTAGAACTTTGGTCGATAAATAGGGTTTGAAATTAGATAGTTATTATCCAATCATATATAATACATAAAATTCTACATTCCAGGAAGTTGCTGTGAAGATTCTCATGGAACAAGACTTTCATGCTGAACGATACAAAGAATTTTTGAGGGAGGTATGTGCTGCTAAAAATTTGAACAGATTTTGCTCTAATATTGAGAACTGCATTATTAGCCTTGATTTGAGATGTGAATTCTCTTCTTTTGTTTGTTAGGTTGCAATAATGAAACGCATACGGCATCCGAATATTGTTCTTTTTATGGGTGCGGTCACTCAGCGCCCAAACTTATCCATAGTCACAGAGTATCTATCAAGGTTTTTTGAAGAGAGAGAGAGAGAGAGGAGGCAACGTAAAGTTTGGTTAAAAGGCATCGCTTGTTCAATGAACTAAAATATTGGCTTTAAATTGCAGAGGTAGCTTGTATAGACTTTTGCATAAGCCTGGGGCTAGAGAGATGTTGGATGAGAGGCGTCGGTTGAGCATGGCTTATGATGTGGTAGGCATTTCCAAAGATTTTCATTTGCTGTTCTGAAGTTCTGTATATTTTTCTGTTATCTCATTAAGCTCATGATAATCATCTGTATGCTGTCAAATACAGGCAAAAGGAATGAATTATCTTCATAAAAGCAATCCTCCGATTGTTCATCGAGATTTAAAATCACCAAATCTTCTAGTGGACAAAAAGTACACAGTAAAGGTAGGATTGATAAGTATGGAAGCTTACTATTTTAGATTGGCAAATCTTTGTGCTAATGATTAATCAGCTTGGCAATATAACTTTAATTCTCTTGGTTTCCTTTGGCTTCGAGTTATTTTTTGTTGATACAAGTTTGTATGAATGAGATGCAGAATATTCAGAGCCATACCTGTTATCTGCTCTTTTATGTCTTCCTGTTTACACTCTCTTTTCTAGTTTGGGCGCTTTCTCTTATATACACCATGTATTTGAGCTTCAGCACTCTGCACTTGACTAGTTTGTTTTCATAGATAAGATGAGATAAAAGTTAAAAATTGAATAAAATATTGTTATGATTTATTTTTTTAATATTAGTTTTGTTTTGAGATTTGAAAAAGTTGTTTTGGGTTTTGAAAAAATTGAGTTGTTTATTTTATTTTGTATGTGAATTTGGGTAAGTAGTAATTATGAGATGAGATGAGATGAGAGTGTTTGTGAAAGTAAACAAGGCCAATAAAATTGACTGACTTATCAATAAACTTGTTATCTGCTCGGTTCTATATTATTGTTTGTTGATATTGGTAGTCAGTGTAGTCTTTGGTTACCATCCCTGGCTTCTATATTTTAGAGTTAGAGCCACAGTTTGCAGAGAAATCTTTGTTGCTACCGCTTTCCACTTTTTCCTCACGTAGTTTGTATGATTCTTTTTGGTTAGGTTTGCGATTTTGGTCTTTCCCGACTAAAGGCAAACACCTTTTTGTCATCGAAATCAGCCGCTGGTACTGTAAGTTCTGTTGAACTTGACAACCATACTTTAGCTGATTATTATTATAAAGTCTCATATGCCATATGGCTGTAATATGTAAAATTTTAACGACCCTTATTCTGTGTTACTAGCCTGAGTGGATGGCCCCAGAGGTTCTTCGTGATGAGCCATCAAATGAAAAATCAGATGTTTACAGTTTTGGTGTAATCTTATGGGAACTTGCAACATTGCAGCAGCCATGGGGTAATTTGAATCCAGCACAGGTCTGTATTGTGTATCTTGTTGATGAGATAGATTGTGGAAAGTGAATTCGTGGAAGTCTATGGCCTTGTTTGTTTTTGCAGATGAGATGAGAAGATACGAGTCGGGATAAAATATTATTAAATTTTTTGTTTTAATAGATATTTTTTTTTAGATTTGATAAAGTTGAATTGTTTATTTTATTTTGTAATGGAAATTTGGAAAAGTTGTAATGATTAGATGAATTGAGATAACATGAAAACTTTTGGGAAGGTGAACGAGGCAATTAAGCTATAGTTTCTGTACTTCCAAGTCAGTTTTATCTATAAATAATCAATTTGTCCCTAAACTCGGTATTAAGGAGGTTGGCTGTGATGCTCTATTCCTTTGGACAGCTTCTGTAGATTTTAATGGGCTCTATTTCCATATTTTCTTGTCTCTTTTTCTATTTCTAATTAGGCGTTTCTCTGCATTATGCCTGTTGTTTTTTAGTAAATATTTGATTATGTGTTTCTTAAAAAATATTTTCAAAGGATAAATTTGTTATTGAATAAAATCACACATTGGGTCTACTAAGCATGTGGCATAACTCGCGTTATCTTTGCATTTTTTTCCAATTAAATGTATTAAATCTGCACTCACTAGCAAGATGTTTGCCTGAGCTCATTTGTTTGATTATTCATGGGTTTAATGTATGCTGCTTTGTAGGTTGTGGCAGCCGTCGGCTTTAAGGGAAAAAGGCTTGAGATTCCACGTGATTTGAATCCTCAAGTGGCTTCAATAATTGAGGCGTCCTGGGCCAAGTAAGTTCAGCATTTTACTTCCTATATGCTTTGTGCTTCAATTTTCATTTGCTTTCTTCATTAATAAACGGTTTTGCAGTGAACCCTGGAAACGACCATCCTTTTCAAGTATCATGGAGTCTCTGAAGCCATTGATTAAACCTTCCACGCCTCAACCAGGTCCATTAAGCACCTGAAGGGGCAAAAGATGTGAGAGGACTTATTCATGCACATAATACAGCATTCTTTTGACTTTTGATGTCTGCCAGGCAATACACGCTCTTCATATAGTCTCAGGTCAGGAGCACCTAAAACTTCAGCTTTTGGTTTCCAATATTTAGTGGTGCCCAAGATTTTGACCTCCTTGTAGCATATAGATATTACCATGGTGAAAAGGGGGGCTGAAGGCCTTGGAATCTTAAAGCAGCCTTAAAACTTCAACTTTATGTGAGATTCCAGGTCTGCATTTTTCTTTTGCCTCTGAAGTTCTTGGCAATAAGTGAAGTGGAAAGGTGTAGCTTACAAGGAACTGCCTGAACTTGAGGCTTCCTCTTCAAGTGATGTGTGACACATCTTATTTGGGAATGGCTCATGCAGATGGGTAATTTTTTTTTGTACTCATACCTGTGGAAGCCACCTGGCAGTGGTTATAATGTTGAATGAAATCTAGGAATGACATATGCACGTTGTAGGGGTTTGAAGGCAATATAATGATAGCAGTTATTTTTCCTCTCCTCTGCCGCCCCCCACGGGGTAGGGGCGGGTTGGGTGTTGAGCAGAGTATATCCTGGTTATCATATCATTTATATTTGTTTATGCTTAATGGTTTTTTTTTTTTTTTTTTAAGATTCCTGATGGATTGTATTGGTTTGATTGTTTGCAGAATCTCTGTTGTACATGTCTTCTAATTGGTAAATGAGAACCCCGATTTTTTTTTACGAAAGCAAGGAACTGCCATCTACATAATATTGTTTGCAAGGTCATTCTGTTGTGCCATAATGCAGAATTGTACAAATACTTTGATATTTTTTGTATGTAAAGAGTTAGAATTAGTTGATGGGAAGCGACTTTGCCGGCGTTGTACACCAGATGAGCTTCTTCAGTATGTATTTTTACTTTTACCAATTGTGAAAAATGCAGTCAATTGGTTAGCAGTTCTTCTATGTTTTTCATTTTCCCCTTGTAGCACTGCCTTCTAAGTTTCTAACTATAAAATTATCAGAGCATATTTCATGTGACTGATTGCCACGTATGCACTGTGAACGTAAGCATCTTTTTAAACCGGACACAAACGACATTCTTTGCATCAATCTCATCCAAATGAGTCCCATCTAATTCGAACAAGCAATTATGAAATATTTCTATTGTATTATATATGATATGTTTATTTATTTGTTTACGTGCCATTATTTCCTAATTATATACAAATCCTGAGAGTCACATACAATAAAATTAATTTGTTATTGTTTCAAGAAAAACAAACATCGAGTCTCTTCTTTCCAAACGACGCTGCGTTAGGGCTGGGGAACAGATATATATATATATATATATATATTACGTGTCTTGTTGAACAAAATTTTCTTCTGCATTTTTAAATCACAATTAATTGATAGCAGTCTACTCGAAATTAATTGACAGCAGACATTTAAAAAAAAAAAAAAAGAGAGAGAAGAAATCTCGAAGATCTGATCACGACCACGAAATCTCAATTTCTTACCTTGACGGTGTTGGTCAATTATATGCTGGCTTTTTTCTTTTTAACGATTGGTTGAACTGGGGTCATACTGACGTGGCAACAGTGTTGTGTTAGTCCCCAATCTCAAATGGACTATCTTCTCATTGACCACTGAGTTCGCTTCGTCCCCAAGCATTTTGCAGCTCAGACTCTCAACAGTAAAACCGGCCTACACAGCCGCAGAAAAAAAAAAAAACCGGAAAACGCAACAGGGACAAAAATATCTATTATGGAGTTCTGGGCCCCAACTGTCTCTTCCACACGGAAACGACCTTTCAACGAGCGTAACTGCCAGGAAACGGAACCTACCCAGCTCCCTCAAAAGGTCGGTGCGCTCTCTCTCTCTCTCTCTCTCTCAACTTGTAGCAAAAATCAATGGCCCCGAAAGACCAACGACACAACCACGGCCGTAGAACTAGAAGACGAAGAAGCAGAGGCCAACCTCCACCGCCTTTCGACCTTTCCAGATTTTTTATGTTCCACCCTTTCGGTATAATTCACCCACTCCCCTTATAAACCCTTCTACAACCCTCATTTCTCATTCTGTCGCCGACTACACAATTTCTCATCCCTCAACACACAAAACACACTCTCTCTGGACCATATCAACGTTATATGCCCACATATGAATTCGAATGACGAACCTTTATCAAAATCTCCACCCAGAACTCCCGTTAAATCCACAGGTAAAGCTTCCGTTGTTGCATCCTCGTCTTCTTCAGCCCAACCGGAATCTGAGACTCCTCCACCACCCGAAAGAACGTCGCAACCTCTTCTGCCTGGGTCTTTCTTTATGGATGCCGAAGCTGGTTCTTTCATGGAGAACATTGGGTTCTCGGCATCTCCTCCCCAGTCGGAATTCGAAGCCTTCTCAACCATAAGCCTATCGCCTTCTATCTGCGAAATACCCCGAACGATACCGTCGAGTACTGGAGGAGGAGGAGACGCGGAGAATATCGGCGTGCCTCAGCCGCTCGAGTGCTTACATGGCAATCCTCCACCGCCATTTCTGTCGAAGACGTTCGACCTCGTGGAAGACCCGGCGCTCGACCCGATCATATCATGGGGCGTTAGCGGAGAGAGTTTTGTGGTGTGGGACCCGGTGGACTTTGCGAGACTTGTCCTTCCTCTGAATTTCAAGCACAACAATTTCTCGAGTTTTGTTCGCCAGCTTAATACTTATGTGGGTATTGCTGTAACACCGCCTGTAATGGTTGGTGTGATCTGTATGTAAAATGTTTTTATCATCTGTTTTCTGTTTCCTACGGTTTTCGATTGTATTTTTCTCTTCTTTGTTTTTCTTTTAGCTGATGTTTACTCTGTAATTAGGTGTGTAACTGGATTCAAATTTGTAAATAAGCCTTTTGAATGTGTGGGCTTTCCTATCTCTGCAGGATCTGCTGCTGTACATTTGTTAGTTCTTAATTCTTTGTATCGGATTTTGGATTGAACTAATTCTGTTGTATAATTTATAATGTCTTGCATTTAAATTATTTATCTTATTGTTTGTACTTTGTACCGTTGAAACGATGAAGATGAGGCATTCTTGTGATCTCCAATTACTATTTTCTGATTTTGATTAGTCTACTCTGCTGTTTGGAGTTTGTGTACTGGTGGAATTATCTAAGAAAAATGTCATCTTGAGATGTACCTTCTAAGGATCGTGTTCATGTAGAGTTTAATTATCTTTTTATGAAACTTAATATGGTGAAGCATGAAGGTCTTAGTAATGGTAAAAGTTTATTCCTTCATCGGCTCATAATTAGGGCCGAGGGGCAGCATGCTCTAATTTTCATTCCGCCAACAAAGAACATCATCCCCTCGTGTGTACCAGAGTGGGGTGTTCTTCTTCTGCAGGTAGAATTTCAGGTTTATTGCATCCATTTGTTTCTGTCCAAGTTGATTTTATGATTTTACAGATTATATTATAAAGCAATTCAGCATCTTATACCCATGAAAATTGTTAGCTTCAGATTTTAGTGTGTGATGAACTACTGTATTACAGTGTTAATCATCAAAATTTTTTGTTATTTTCTGGACTTCCATGTTTCCTCATTCACTTTAAAAATCAATTTGGTTACTGTATTCAGGGGTTCCGCAAGATTGATACTGACAGGTGGGAGTTTGCCAATGAAGCTTTCCAGCGAGGGAAGAAACATCTATTGAAGAACATTCAGAGGCGCAAATCACCTCAGTCCCAACAGATTGGGATCTATATTCAGCCTTCTACTGAAGCCGGAAGGCGTGTTCCGGAAGGGGAGATACAGAAGTTGAGAAAGGAGAAGGGCAGGTTGATGCAGGAGGTTGTTGAATTGCAGCAGCAGCAACAAGGGACCATTCAACATATGGAAGCAGTTAACCAGAGGCTCCAGTCTGCAGAGCAAAGACAGAAGCAAATGGTTTCTTTCTTGGCAAAGTTGGTGCAAAATCCCGCATTCTTAGCCCGGCTTCAACAGCAGAAGTTAAAGGGAGAAATAGGTTCTTCACGAGTGAGGAGGAAGTTTGTGAAGCAGCATCAATATGAAATGGGTAAATCAGATTCTTCCATGGAAGGGCGGATTGTGAAGTACCAACCGGACTGGAGACACCTCATTACACCTTCTGTGGCCCAAGATTTAACTCCAGTTCCTGATGGAAAGTCTCAGGATTCTCTCTCACAAGATGTGGTTGCTATGATAGAACAAGCAGGATTAGGTGTTGAAAGGATACCATTTGAATCAGATGAATTGGTCATGCCAGAAGATCTACCAGTACTGCAGGGATTTAACAAAACCCTCGAGCAGGTGGGAGAAGGTTCATCAAGGTTGGTGAATCAAGACCTGAAAGGCAAGAATATCATAAGCTCACTCGAAGAGGCTAATCCAGAATATTTTGTATCTTTCCCAGAAGAAATATCGAAGGAGAAGATGATATCTGAGTTGTCTCCAGGGATTGAAAGCACTGTTAAAAAAGAGGATATATGGAGCATGGGTTTTGATGCATTTACGGGTATGTCTGTGCCTGGCAATGAATTGTGGGGAAATCCAGTCAACTATGAAGTTACTGATTTGGAAGTGACTGGTGGTTTAACAGATATGTGGGATTTAGGCTTCCTGCAAGAGATAGAAGGTTCGGGCATTGATAAATGGACTATTGACGAATCCCCCCTCTGATGAGCCTGAGATTCCAGACCACAAGCCCAAAGATGATATACCTGAAAATAGGGATCCATAAGGCTTCATTTGCTTCTGCAAGTGCTGCCCTTGTGGATCTGAGTTCATTTAGTTGAAAAGATAAACATTGGACAATTTATTGACAAATATATTCAATTAATTGCAGTATTCATTTTTTTTTCTCTCTTGATTTTCAGCTTCCACTCCAATAAATTTAATTATTCTTTATATTGTTATTCATTTCGTTTACTTTTTCAGATTGTCTATTTATTTCTATCATCAAGTTGATTATGCTATCTTATGAATTGCATAACTAATTTTCTTGCTGACAAATACATTTCAAGTCATGAACAATGCAGATATGTGAACTTTCGGATTGAGTATCATGCTTCCCCGGGGTTGGTGTCATATTCTGTAATGCTAATTCTAGCATTGTATGGTTCGGGTAAGATGTTTTATTCATAAAATGGTTCATTCTTGTTGGAAGATTAAAAAAACTTCATCTGTCCTCTCATTGCATACTAAACTTCTCACTATTACAAACCGGGATGATCATAGAGCTTGGCTGATGCCTAGTGTTTGTAAATCCATCTTCATGACTTTAGTTCACTGGAGACACTTTTTGGTTCTACTAACTAGGCATTTAGTTGAATGCGAGGACATTTGATTCTTAAATCTAGATATTGTCAGCAGCTTCGGCTATATATCATTTACTTTCTGGAAGGAGTGAAATGAACCATGCAGAAATAATGGTCGTGAGGAGTCTGTTTTTCTTCTCAATCCATTGTCCTTGTGTTGGTGCTTTGACCGGACAGGATTTTGAAGCTGTCTGGCCTAGAGAGAGGCCATTACTGTGAAATCAATTCCCTCAAAAGCTTATGTTGGAGTATGTGGCTCATATGTATTGCGTGTACAACGGTAAGTGGTAGATGACAGAGTGAGCGGGCGAGCGACGGTACTAGAGTATTTTTGTAAATTTTATTAAGTATGTTAGTACAACTAGGATTAGCATAAATATATATGATGTAACCCTACTTTGGATGATAGTAAAATTATTGCCGTTTGCTCCTGTGGATGTAGGCACATTACTGAATAACTTAAATTTCTGTGTTATTTTTCTCTTGCTTTCTTTTCGATTATTCTGTATATTCATCATAATTGTCGCAAGATCACAACAGCCTGCAATCTATTGTGGATGTGAATTATTGGATGACACAAAGTTGGCCATAATTTTTACATTTCGGTGCTCATCTTTTTTTCTTTTTTTCACTGAACTCGATTAGAAGTGTCATGCGTAGGCTTCTTGGGCAAGTCTGTTTTGCAGGGCGCTCAAGCTCTACTGATTTCTTGGTATATCAATGACTGGAATGGAATGTATGTGGAAAATCCATTACTGTTGGCGGACCTCAAAATCAAACTTTAATGCAACAGCACGTGAGTTTTATGATATATGTGATAAATGCAGTTTAAAAGATTAGATATTGAACTCCCCGTTGGGACTGAGTGAAGCCAACGTTCGACATTTTACACTTAAACACATGCTTGGCATAGAAAACTACTCCAGCATCTAATTCCAAGTAAAATCCGAAATCGCACTTGTTTTACACAGCATTGAGGCCAGCAATTTGACAACTGAATCATCTGTTACTAGAATCGGTGAACACTCATGCTTATGTTGCCCATCATACACAACAATCCGACCCATTTCAAACGAGTAAAATGTTTAGGTGAGAAGTTGAAGATTTGAAATTAAAAAAGTACTTATGTTCAGTGATATTTAAGAAGTAAATGAAATGAGATGAAACAATCTTTATTCACAAACAACCCTTTAAACAATACATGGTTGGTCCAAAGTTGACAAAAATATAAATCAATAGCCATAAAAATCATCTTACAGTAATCACGGATACAAATTATATAAAAAAATAGATCAAAATCATGTTTATTTTTAAATGTTACAAAGAATGAAAAAGAGGATGAAAGATATGTTGGAACACATCCCTTCTCAAATTGGATGATTTTAGTGTGAGGTACTTAAATTTTAGAAAATAGAAATTAATAAATTATCGTTATACTTATATGGAATACCTCGTATATATCTAACAGAAGTATAGCTAAAGTTGATGCTTGTCATGGTAGTGTTTCTAAAGCGTAGTTTTAAATTTTGTACCGTATTGGTCGGTATGATCGAAATATATTGTACCGATCAGTTGTCCAATACACTTTATATAAGCATTTCGTTTCGATTGAAATATCGGTTGATATTGGCTGATATTTGTGTTTCAGCCTTTCACCCCATTTTTTTTTACTATTTTTTTACGAGAAAATTTGGAGACCAACCCAACTAATCTCCTTGTATAAACAATCCACCAATTAGATCTCGTCACTTCAGCCTTTGAAGTTTTTAACTATGCATTTGTTCAAACCCAAACTTGCCTATACCAAAACAACCCCCTTTCTCTTCTCTCTCACTTCCCCTATTTCCCTAGTTTGTGTTCGATTCTTCCCTTCTTTTCCTCGAAACAGAAAATATACTTTTCTAATGCAAAGAAGAAGCCATTTTTAAAATGCGCTATCCTAATTTTATTTTCTTATTAATTTTCAAAGCTATAAAAAAAATTTTGATATTCTTTCCTGCACTTCTTATGCAGTCCCATATGTCGAAATGATATCAGAAATCAATCATACTTTTTCTTTCCTTTTGAGATTTTTGAATGTCTAAGCACAAGAGTCCCCATGTAATAAAAATCATAAATCGTGATTGTTTTTGAGAATTGCATTACCAATTGGATTTCTATGCGTGGTAGAAAACCCATTTCAAACTAGAACACATGCACCAGTTCAAGAAAAAAAAAATAAAAAAATAGTTATCAGAGAGAGACATATGGTTTTAAGAAAATATGCGTATATATGAGAAAATGATGAATCCAACTAAAAAAAATCATGCTACACGAAGCTTTTCTAGATGAACATATTCTTTTGAAGAGATATAGTTCCACTAGGACAACTTGAGTTTAGCCCAAATGAGCGAATCCAAAATAAGTAGCTGGTCCTTCACAAGAATCCAGAATTACAATAATTTGCAGTCTTTTTGCAAACTCGTTTGAAACGTGTATACTTTTCTCCGACGGCAACTTATAGCCAGTCCGAACAGAGAGCGACCATCAGACTGTAACCCTCACTTCCTGCTGGTGTTTTATCACAAAGGCAAGTAACCCTCACTTCAAAATGTCAATGCTTTGTGTACATTCGGACCGATCTCTAGTTATAAAACCTTAATGCAGTCCATTTTTTTCTTAGTTCTAGTGGGGAAGGTGAGGGAAGATGGAGTCTACGAGTTTAATCTAGTGCAGCATATCTAGGACAACAACTCCTTAGTTTTCTTACGTGTCACAATCGGGTTGAAAGGTTGTTTTTTGTCCAAGACTAACCTGATTGGTTAGCTGTGCCTATTTTTTTATTTTTTAATCTCAATTTAAATTTGATTAATTATATATATATATTTATATATAATTTATTTATATATTAATTATTATTTTAAAATATAATTTATATATATATTATTTTAAATAATATATAAAATGATATTAATATTAAAATATTTTATTTTAATAGCTTCGCCAACACATTTATTAATACGGTATTCAAAAGAGTGGTCCAAATGTCTACAAGTGGGCCGAAACAACTACGTTAAATAGTCGGACAACATAAACCATAAACGCCGAAGCCAGCCCACCGCAACCCACCTCTTCTCTCCGTTAAACCCACACCAATATGAAGGTTGACAATCATAAAAAAAACGCCTCCTTTTCGCGATCCATGAATACTCGCCGTCCCAACCCGAGCTTCTAGCCCGTGTATGTCTATCTCACACATTTCTTGCTAACGCACCCAAATCCCAAGCTCCTCTCTATAAAGCTCCAATTCTCTTCCTCAACTTCATGAATATGTATCAGAATTCATTACTAGGGTTTTAATTTCTATCTTTAATTTGATTTTTCCTTTTGGCTTGTACAATTTAGGCTATAGGTTTTCGCTTGTTTTCGTTTTCTCGATTTATTAGATATAGATGAGCTCAACGTAGTAGGAGTATCGAATTGACAGGAAGTTACTGGATGTATTTCTTTTCCTTGTTGGGTTAGTATGATGTACTGATTATAAATAGTGGATTAGGGTT
Organism: Platycarya longipes; assembly: GCA_036559045.1. Classification (NCBI taxonomy): domain Eukaryota; kingdom Viridiplantae; phylum Streptophyta; class Magnoliopsida; order Fagales; family Juglandaceae; genus Platycarya; species Platycarya longipes. Next base: position 618,803 of record CM071798.1, read on the forward strand.
AGGGTTTTAATATTGGTCTTGTCTTGTATCGTAATGGAAACGCGTAGATCCTTCGATAGATCGAGAGAACCGGGCTTGAAGAAGCCCCGATTGGCCGAGGAGATTGACCGCGGTAAGAACCTGAACCCGAACGGGAATGGCCGCCCTTTCGTTCAGAGATCAGTTGTGGTGCCGCCGCCAAGGTTCCGACCGAGTGATAGAGATTCCGAAAGTAACGACTCGGGCCAAGGGGGTTATCAGCCTCAGCCGCCGCCGCATCAGGAACTCGTCAGCCGGTACAGGACTGCGCTCGCCGAGCTCACTTTCAATTCGAAGCCTATCATCACTAACTTGACTATAATTGCTGGCGAGAACCTCCACGCTGCCAAGGCAATTGCGGCCACTGTCTGCGCAAACATTCTCGAGGTGAACCCAGTTTTTTTACGATTCTTTTGGGTGTGGCGCCAATTTTTGCTTGAATTGAATTGTACGGAATTTTGGCATAGAAAAGGAAAAAAAAAGTGGATCGAAGAAAAACTACATGGTAATGCAGCTAGAGTAGCGTTTCGTCGAAAGTAAAGATAGTTATATTGTATGTGTAACTTGGTGTTAATGGAATGCTTATGGTTTTGAATTAATGCCCGAGTCTTTTGTGGATAAAGTGCTTGACTTGGATGCGCCATGTGGGATGTTTATGTTGGTCACAAAGTGGTGGTATGATTTCAAAATCAACGCAATCTAACTTGCTGATTATTCCTTCTTTTTTCTTCCCTTCTCCTTTCCCAAATATGTGTGAGCGATATTGATGTGCATTTCTAAGCTTTGCATCCAGTGCGCGAGGTAATATTTTTTATTATTATAGTTCGCAAAAAAATATTAATGAAAGTAATCCACAAGGCACAATACGTGTTACCGTGTATATATGTGTGATAACAGTTGGACGATATCAGACTGATGTATGGTATCGTTGTTTCAGTCAAGGCTTTGGTCGGCAATCGAATGTGATGGGGGTTTGCAAGTTGTCTCCCGTGTGATTTTCTTTAATTCCACTATTTGTATACGGCTTCCATTTTATGATGTTTTGGTTGCCTGTACCAACTCTTAAATCAATGGCCCTGTTGTCTCTATATTATAAGTGCATGAGATACAGTGAACGGTGAACAGCTTTACGGGAACTTTATTACAAGATTGTATGCAAATAGGCCGCATTCTGCAAGAACATAGTTAGTGCTGAGTATGGGTTCTACCAGCTTTGGGACCAAATCATTATGTTCCATCCTTATGATTTGTGGTATACTCCCTGTGTACTTGTTCTAATATAATTTTATTCTACTTTAAAAAAAATGGTTTGTGCACGTAATAATGCCTTGTGGCATTCTGCCAACTTTATTTTATGATATATTTATCCTATAATGTTGCAGCATTGCTTCATAACTGTATAATCATTACAGCTGAAACAGACAATTTTGTCACATTTTAGGTCTTGCTTTCATAGTGTCAGTTGTGTTCCCTTTCTTGATTATGGGTATTAGATCTCACTACATGTAGCTGTTCTATGGAATCAGGACGTCATGTCCAATGCAAGAGATTTTATTTTGTCACAGGTTCAATTATTCTCAATGCAGCATCACTCTTTGGCTAGCATTAATTCTATTATATGCAGTATTTTTGTCAAGGAAATATGGATTATAGAGGGTAATAATATTAGACATTTACAAAACTTTCATTATAAAAGAAATTATCATTCCAATGAGGATCTACTTGGATTTGTGGGTGTTTCATATTTGCATTTGTATTCAGTTTATTATGAAGATCAAATCACTATGGAACCTATACACTGGAGTCATGTTCGAGCCTATGATATATATATATATATATTCCATCATGAAGCATATAACAATACATAACAAAATAAAGCAATTGCATAAAGATGGTCAGGTTTAGAGTTTGCATTTGAGCAATTAGTGCAGAAGCCAACGCATAATAAAGTTTTAACATGTTATACCCAGTTACAACCTTCTCTATCAGGATGAGGATGTTGCTTCAGAAGCAAGGTGATGTGGGAGTGGACGGGAAAGGGGTGCATGGGTGCTTGAATATTGAGTGATTGAGCTGGTAGAAATAGGATTTCTTTCTCCTTATGATAACTAGTTTGGAATGGGATGGCTAGTTCTTAGAAAGTGCAGAGATAATGGAAACATTGCAAGACATATCAAATGAAGTTACTTCCACGAAGAATGTGTTATTTGAAAAATTGCTTTTGTGGTAGGGATAAGAAATAATTGTTGACATGGTAAAGCAGTATGGGAGGCAAAAGATAGTTGGGACACTTCACAGGATTTGGTATTGGAAATTTTTCTTACGTGAAGTGGTGTTCGCTAAGAATTGCATGATCCTGATTTTCGGTGAGAGTTGAAAGGTTTGATTGTTTCTTCTTTTGCCCTTATAGGCCTCGTTATTATTGAATCTTTTTAGTTATTTGGTTAATTTGTTGATACTGAAGTGTTGAACTCCCATCATAGCTGCCTCTGTGGTTTTGGGGAACACTTGTTTTATGAAGATGATGGTACCCACTGCATGTTGTTTGCTGGTCTTATTTTTTCTTGGCTTTAGTGGACTCAAATAACCAGATTTGAAGCATCTTTCCTTGCCCCTTTTTGGGTGCTGGAGTTTCTGGTTTTTAGACCCTCGCATGTTTACTCACTTATGTGTTGAAAGGAACTTGTCAGGTATATATTGTAACTAACTATTATTAAAAATTGCAGGTTCCTAGTGAGCAAAAGCTGCCTTCACTCTATCTTTTAGACAGTATCGTAAAGAATATTGGGAGGGATTACATAAAGTACTTTGGCGCTAGACTACCTGAGGTCAGATTTTTATCTTGTGCGTAGCTTTTCTCAATGGAGGTGCTTTTCTGGTTTCAGCATAGTCATTTAGGTATTGTGCTTATCACAAGCAATGAGAAAGAGATTGTTGTGATGTTTAGGCACTACTCAGAAAAGAACCATGGAATACTTTATGTTATGATGTTTTTATGTGAATTGTACATTTAAGGAAAGAGATTGCAACTGTTCTTACTTTTTTCATGCATTCATTCATTGATCATACATCTGCCTCCTACCAAGTAAAAAACAATTCTTCGTATGCATGATGTGGGAATCTTTGCTTGTTACTTTATAGTTTCCAATTCTTATCTGCACTTTTAGGTTTTCTGCAAGGCATATGGGCAAGTAGATCCTGCTGTACATTCAAGTATGCGTCATCTTTTTGGAACTTGGAAAGGAGTCTTCCCTCCTCAGGCACTTCAGATGATTGAGAAAGAACTCGGTTTTACTCCCATAATCAATGTTTCTTCTTCAGTAGCTACTACAACATCTAAGCCAGATTCACAGTCTCAACGCCAACCACACAGCATTCATGTAAATCCGAAGTATTTAGAAAGGCAGCGGCTTCAGCAGTCCAGCAGGGTATGTGGAATCATGTTTTAAGTTTAGAATTTGGAGTAATTATCCTAGTGTAGCAAAGCTTTTCTGAGGTATTTTGTCACTGAAATCATATGATCAAATGTTGAGTGGAACGTGGAAGAGAACCTGCATTGAAATTTTGGGCAGGCAATGTTGTGCTGGATAACATTTAACATGGTTATTGTCTCCCTTATCTGAATTTTAAGGATTGCATGTCCTGCTTCCATGCAAGCAGGTGGAATTTGTAGTTTGATGAAACTTGTCTGGATCCTTGAAATGCAAGTGATTACTTTCTCCATGATACTAGGGTTCCATCATAATGGTTGCTGTTGAACCTTGCTTTCAGCTTGTTCTATTATCTGCATTGTCAGTCTCATAAAAAATGTATTCATTACGCCCCATCAAAGTTTTGTTTATTGATGTATTGGTGGATATAGAAGTGGAAGCCAGTTTACTAGAAACACCTTTATTCAAGTAAATTTATTTTAGTAATATGACAACGGAATATATTTGTGACAATGTGACTTTCCCTTGCCTATGCTCACAAAGATATTTGTTTGTGTTCATTCTCACTATACTGCATAGCGCATCTACCAAATCATTTACCGGCTTTTGTTTCCCCCCTTTACTAATTAGCTGGAAGGAATAATGTTAGTATTTACCTGTTCCAGTAAGTCATGAAGGCCGAAAGAATGCCTGATGACTTGACTGGGCCTATAGTAGACTCAACCCTGGATACAGAGAGAGAGAGGATCCATAATGAGTGCTGGCCTTTCATGGGTAGATCTTTTTTTAAGAGTGCCTGTGGTGATTTTTTTAAGGTGTAAGTTTTCTCTTTTATGATTTCATGATATTGTATCCTTCATTACTTTGGTCGCAAATTTTGTAGAATGTTCAGCGAACTAATAGAGATGGACCAAGTGAACCTGTTCATGAGAAGAGCATTGGTGCTGCATTTGGAGACTATGAATACTCTTCCGATCTTTCAAGGAATTCAGGCTCAGGAACTGAAAGAACTGGCGGGAGGATGACTGAGCAAGGACAGGACAAACCATGGTATGGAAATGTAGGAAGTGTTGCGGAGACAATCTCTAGCCAGAAGAATGGTTTTAATATCAAACAAGGATTGCCCAACTATCGAGCACCCAAATCTGCATATGCTGATGCACAACTAAAGCCAACACAAAGTATTGCACATAGGAATAGCACTGTGATGTCTAGTAGCTGGAAGAATTCTGAAGAAGAGGAGTTCATGTGGGATGATATGAACTCCAAATCAACAGCTCATGGAGCATCCGATATTCCTATTGACCCAAGGAAAAATCATTCAGAAAAATTGGTAAGTTAGAAGAATTGTACTTATAAAAAAAAAAAGAGTCTGATGCCTATTGATGGTTTGATTTGAGTGCCAAATGGAAACAAAAAAAGGTAAAAAGAGCAAAAATAAAAAACATGAATTTACTATTTACTTAGATGCAGATATTATGTATTTGCAGTTTTTTTCCAAAGACTGAATCCTTTTACAGCCTCAGATTGCTATAAGAACTTCTATAAAGATCACTATTGCTTAACCACAAGTTCTTGCATGTATTTGCTATTGAGGGGCAAGCTGCCTTCTTTTCTAAAGAGCAATGCTGAACTTTGGACTGTCTATGACGTGTTGTGACTGGTTTTTTATGTGCAGGGGTTTGAATATCACCTTCAAAAACCACGCAGTTTAGATGATGTTGGGTCAAAGGTCAATAAGGAAGTTTCCACAGATTTTATATATAATGAACAGAAAGATTTTACTCCTTTTGGGAGCCGGACTTCATCCTCCTGGCCGTTGGAAGAATCACAATCCTTTGATGGGCTGGTCCATACTTCAGGTCACTCAGAAGGCTTTGCTGCCACTCTCACACAGTCGTCAACAAGTGTAGCTTCTTCAATATCAAGAATAGGAGGTCATCAGCAGATGGGGGGACTTGGGGTTCTAAGAAATGCAGTGTCGGGGTCCACTGGAACAGTAGGACAGCAGCGGTTTCAGTCTCAGGGAGCAGCATCACCATCTGCTCAGTCACCCATGCACCAGCATCCTCAATCGCCTTCATTAGTAGTACGCCCTTCCCATCATCAGTTGCAAAATCTGGTCGAGCGGGAGCATCCACAAACTCTGTCCCTGCCTCGACCTAATTTAAAAGGAGCTCAATTTTTGGGCCGGCCGAACATGGGGCCTTCCAACCAATATGCTCAGGATTCATCACCTTTCCAGCATCCAAATGTGCAGCCAGTACCCTTGCAAAAGCTGCAGCCCCGAGGCTTACCGGCTTCTGCTTCAGTGCCTTCTTTTCAACCAAGGCACCATGATGAGCAACAGTCAGACTTCATGATGTCTCAGCCTTCTAGTGAGATTCAAAAGCCAATCCTCCCTTCAGTCTCTGATACTGGGTCTGCCTCAACAGTGGGGAGTTCTGCATCAGACCATTCAGATCTTGCCGCGGAATCTTCAGGACAACCGAGCACAAGTAGTTTGTTAGCAGCTGTTATGAAGAGTGGAATTTTCTCTAACAATTCTATTACTGGTAGCCTACCTAATCTGGCTGTCCCAGACATTGGGCAAATGCTATCACACTCTGGTATAAAGCCTCCCTTGCCCAGTGGGCCTCCTCCAGTGCAAATTACATCCTCAGGGCCTGGTGTTGTGTCGGCAACTTCATTCGGTTCATCAAATAATAATGCACCAGTTCCTGCCAGTATATCCCAAAGAAATGCAGGACAACCACCTTTGCCATCTGGTCCACCGCCTTCATCACTTGCGGGTAGTGCGTCTGCTCCAATCTCAAGTGCTGTGAATAAGGCCTCAGATCCCATTTCAAACCTTTTGAGCTCATTAGTTGCAAAAGGTTTAATATCAGCTGCAAAGACTGAGGTGCCAACTACTGTGCCAACTCAAATCCCTAATCAATCACAAAAGAAGAGCCCAGGCACCATTGTGACTAGCTCTGTATCAGTTTCTTCTGTACCTGATTCTCCAGCCACCCATCTTCCGACGACAAGGGATGGGGTATCCTTGCCGGAACCTGCCAATCAAAGTTCTCCCATGATGCCTCAATCCATCCCAAAAGAAATCGAAAACCTCATAGGTTTCAAATTCAGGCCAGATGTAATTCGAGAATTCCATCCATCTGTGATCAACGGGCTATTTGATGACCTTCCACTTCGGTGCAGTATTTGTGGTATTCGACTGAAGCTTCAAGAATGTCTAGATAGACACTTGGATTGGCATGCTCAGAGAAAGCCTGAACCTAATGGGTTAATTAGCACATCAAGGAGATGGTATACAAACTTAAGTGACTGTGTTGCTGGGAAGGCAGGACTTGCATCTGACATTGAGTCTGCGGACTCAGCCTATGAGTCTAGTGAGACCCTGGTCAAGGGTGAGCGCTTGGTTCCTGCAGATGAAACTCAATGTGCCTGTGTTTTGTGTGGAGAGTTGTTTGAAGATTTTTACTGCCAAGAAAGGGATGAATGGATGTTCAAAGGAGCAGTGTATATGACCATCTCATCTTGTGCTGGCGAGATAGAAATTTCAAACGACAATGCAGCTAAGGGTCTCATTGTGCATGCAAATTGTATTTCAGAAAGTTCAATTCATGACTTGGGACTGGCTAGTGGTATTAAAATGGTAAGGCTTGATATTTAACAAGGATGTCTTGTGCTGACATCGGGAAGGATCAGTCCCACCATTGTTCCTACTTTTAAAAATTTTTGGAGTCTTTGCTGTATTGTGTTTCTACTTCGTGGAAGGATGTGACTGATTAGATTTTCTGATCCGGCACTTCGGCACTTGAGATGTGTGCAAGTGGTGGGCCTGATCCTCATATTATGCATGCTGGTTCTTACAATGGTTGAAATGATTTTTAGGTTCTGTGAACTACTACATTTTTTGTTTTCCATGACTACCATTAAATTTGAAAAATCCCTTTCCCCTTCCCCCTTTCCTCATTTTTATGGTCCACTCTCAAACTAACATGTGTTTCACGCAAAATTATTAGAACTTACACCTTCATCTCCCAACCATCATTTGTTTGATTCTAACCTTTAAGATATGAGAAGGCAAGTGACGGGGCAAAATCTTGACCCCCATATCTCAATGGAGGGTGCTGTTTGGCAGTTGACCCTAGCAGGGTGCAGTCAGTGCAGTGTATCAGTTTTTAATAATTCGGGGCACTAATTGTAAAGTACTTTTAAAGTTTTGAGGGTGGAAAATGTATTTGTCTCCTACTGTTATTTGTTGCATTGCAAATGAATAGCCCACTCTGATGTATGTTTGATGGTACTTCTTATCTTTTGACAGGAGTAGGATGTATAAATGCTTCGAGGCAAGTTAGAGCCTTCCATAAGCCAGATTCTTTTAGCAGACGCTGACCATGGAAATCCAGGTGTACTATACATAGCTTAAACGTGCAGGGTCCTTGCACGATAATTTTGTTGTGCCTCAAAATGGTGCTCAGGGCTCTTCATTTTGTTGTTCCTGCTCACATTTCTTCTACATATTTTTTTTCCTATTTTCTTTTTCCCGTTTAATTCAGTTTGAAAGAAATACATATAATTGGCAGTTAGTGCATTGCACCTCAACTTTATTCACTAATGTGGTTGATGTGTTGGTCTATCATCTGTTTCTGATTTCCTCAAGCGGCAGGCTCTTCATACCAGAATCTGATGGTAGCAACACAAGGAAATGCTCATTTTGACCCATGCCCTTTCAATCTCAGCAATCAGAGATGTTCTGTATCATTAAAATAGTAAAGAAGTTGGTCTTTCTTTCCCTCTTCGGTGTGGTTTTGAGCGTCATTTCTTGAATCATGTGGTTTCTGGGACAGTAATGGATCGTCTTTTTGTTAATTTGAAGTTAAAAAAAAGATCTGTTACTTAACCAATTTCGAAAACAATTTTCTTAATTGACCTCTTGCGTTTTTACAGCTTGAATTGTTGTTGGATTGTTCTTACTTGGATGTTGGGTCTTTGGATTGCCCTCTTTTGGTGCTTTGGTCAACTTGGAATGAATATATTATGACCAGGTAGTTATCTTATGGTGTATATGAGAACCTCCTTTAGAGCGCTTTCAAGGTTTCGTTGTGATAATGGATTTTTTTTTTTTTTTTTTTTGGGGGGGGGGGGGGGGAAAGATAATGGAATTGCTCTTACCAAGCATTCAAGTTCATATATATTCCTTTAAGAATTAGTAATTTGGATCCTTAATCACCTCCAGAATGGATGATGATCATGGCTGCTGTCACTTTAGTTGAGATATGACCCTTTGATCACTTCGACAACCCCAGCGTACCAACTGTTTAGATAAGATTTTATTCATCTGACGCCTTTTTTTTCGTAATATTCTTCATCTGATGGCTGGTTATGGTGTTATGCCACGAGTTTGGGCTTTTTAATAGATTTACAGCCTCTTCCACCAAACGTTGCCATCAGCCACCACCATCTCCCGATTCAGAAATTTTAATATGATTTTCTTTTGAAGTTCGCGTGTAACACGCAATTAGACTGGCTTCTCCCGTTTCTTAGAATCGACAAACTTATGTGTAAGTGTCGTTTACATGCAACATTTCCCCTTGATTAATAATAATAAGAATAATCTGATATGGTTGGAATATCTTGAGAGTCCGTGGTCTTGTGGCTCTGTCTCGTACTTTATTAATATTGGGTTTAGAGATGTGCTAAACAACCAAACACAGCCTAAAATATCATTCGGCTGCACGCCAGGATTACACAAAATCAAGATGTTCGGTTTCGGTCATAAGAGGGGACTCTTTTGACTAATTTATCCCCTAATCATTAGGTCTGTGTCTGTCTAACATCTTTATTTCTAATAATAAAAAAGATCACTGAAATCAACCAGGGTACAAAATCAGGGTGTGGAGAAGCCCCGAGAATCATCCCAAGAAAATGAACACCAAATAAAGGAATAATAAGGTAAAAAGGTGGGGAAAATGGGATGACATTGCGCAACGTAACGATTATATTCAATCGGACCATCTCACAGTCGAGGCGGCCGCTAAACTGAAGCATAAATATTATTTCAATACAATAATATTTTGTCAAGAAAAGTTGATATGGTGATCCCTTGGGAACCAATAGTACTCATTATAACAATGATATTTTGTCTAGAAAATTATATGTAGTTTAATAGCCCTTATTTATATCAATTTTCTAACACGAAGTGGTACGTACGTAGCTAGCTTTCTTGTTCTTCCAGGTCCCAACCTGATATGTTCTGCGCTCTCTCTCTCTCTCTCTCTCTCTCTTCGGTGGGAAGCCCTGATCATAACAATTGAGAAAGCTCATGTTCATCGTGCTGGTACTCATACAACTAGCATGGTTAATACCTCTCAAAATGGCAAACATAAGTTTAATATTTATTAATACAAGTCTAATTATCTGCTAATCATAAGCATACATAAGATAAACGTTTAGAAAAGCACATGACAACCAAATTAAATACAAACTTTGTTAACACACAAGTACAGTACTTGGATGTAATTAGTTACACATGCAGGGATTTTTTATAATCTAAATTAAAACTTCATTGGAGGATATATAGGCGCGCTAGCTGACCATGAAGTGCGCGTATAACTTAAATCATGCATGGGTTGTAATTACGGCTTACGGTGCCGGCCGCCCTGGGTGTAAATATAATCCAAGTGAGCCTCTGCAATCATCCTTCTATTCAAACATTCATCATCTTTGTCATCGCACTCCTCTAATCCCATCAGCTGCATATCAAAATTAGGCCAACCTTAATTTTGAGGAGCAAAAATATAACTTCTAATATTTGCACATCATGAGTACTGCATGATGAGATAGATAGAGGTATAAGTTAATTTACGTTGGAAATATCTTCCAAGTCTGTTAATGACCCAGCAACATGAGTACTAATCCCTTCAACCTTCAACACCTTTTCACCTGTAAATTAGAATAAATAAAACTCCTGAGCTTAAAATCTAATAATTAAGATCATCATCATGATGATCATGTATGATCTGATCATGAAGAGGATCATATCGAAAACGTTGTGAGCTAGATTTATAAGCTTTTAGCTATACCTCGTTTTGGTGTTAGGAGACGAGAAGATGCTAGAGAAGTGCAAAGAAGAAGAACAAAGATGATGAAGGAGACACGAAATTCTTGTGGCTTCATTGTTTCAGTACTAGTGTTGATGATGATCAGTAAATAAGTAGTGTGGAAGGATGGTTATAATTATGGGTATAAATAAGATGGAAAAAGGTGGGTAGGGCTCTAACCTAAGTCACATGGAGACCCAGAAGAAGGCAGTTACAAAACTGACTAAAATGGTTATTGGGGTCCTACCCATTTCAATATATGCACCCGCTTTAATTAGGCATGCACTATTATATATAAATAATATATATATATATTTATTATAAGAAAAATTGATATTTATGATATTTTAATTATAGTTAAAAGTGTATAAAAAAATGTAATAAGAAAGATTATTTATAATAAAAATAGTTAAACTATTTTAATCACAAATAACTATACTTGTAATTAAAGTGTTATAAATATATATATATTTTTTTGTAGTGATCATTTCTTAATAATTTATACGATAAACGAGTACTACTACTTCCGATCACTTTTTAAAATATTTTACAACGTTGAACAGAAACTAATGTGCGAGTTCGTCCGTGTCGTTGCCGTGGTGGTCGGATGGAGTTGAAGGAATAAAAAAAACAAAAAACAAGTAAAAAGGAAAGGAAAGAACTAGGAGGATGATAAGTGAGAATATTGAGGACGACATCCTCGTTCTTTCTAGTTTTGATGACCTTTCTGCTCTGCTAAAAAAGCGAAAGAGAACAATTATGTACGGGATGGACTACTGCCATGGCCGACAGCTGTTTCCCATTCCCATATTTTAGTCACGACCATTTTTCCACGAGCTCCACATTTGACAACTCATGATGTTATTTTTCTAGCTATGCTAATTACTAATTAGTAGGCTTTTTTTAGGGCGAAGATAATGATTTCGTTAAATAATAAGATATTGGTAATGGTACTGGACAGGTTGATCACTGTTCTCTCTATTCTGTATAATAGAGAGCATATATAGTATTTATTTAACTTGATTATATTATATTTTAAAAATATAACTATAAAAATTAATACTTATTATTATTATTATTATTTTTGAAAAAGAATTAGGATTATATATATATATATATGTTTGATAGTGACTGATCTGTCCTCTGAAAACCGCATAATTATAACCTGACATTGGCCAATACAAAAATATAAGCACTACATAACCGGCGCCCAATTAACTGCAAAGCCAACACAACAATAACAAATAAAAAAACACTTAACAATTGTCAATAATAACGAATAGATGCCAATCCACCCAATCCATCATAAACAAATTATAACCTGCATGAGTCGTTGAGTACACTGATCTAATTCTTGCGCCTTTTATGGCAAATATTATCCTAAAAACCTAGCTAGCGGTAGCTTCATGCATGTCTTTGATCAATCTCTGACTCATGATCAGATCAGGATCAATATTCATCATATGACAAATGAAAAAGCAAATGCCAGAATAATTTCGACACACTGCACAAAGAGAATATATTTTTCAAAAGATAAAAGCGGGGAGATATTATTATTAGGTAGTGATAAGGTTACTATATTCCTATTATATAGTTAATATTATAAAAAAAATTATATTTATAATAAATTATTTATTATTTGTGATAAAATAGATTTATTGTAATAGAAAATAATCAGTTTAACAATATTAATAATTTACTTATAAAAATAAATTATTTTTCTTGTAAAATAAAGGTTAGCTGAAATAGTAACTATTCGAGAAGTTTGAGTTTTTATAAGCACTCCCCGTTAATAAATAAATATATATGATCTGCATCCTACCATGCATGCATTGATCATAACAAATAAAAAAAAAGGACCCAAGTCCAGCTACTTCGATCATTGCTTGGTCTTGCCGTTCGATGATTTTATTCCAAAGTTTTGCCGTACTCTCGATACGCTCTAGTTTTAACTTCTGGGTCTGATCATGATCAGCTTGGAATTTCTCTTTAATTAATGAGGTTTTATTTTTAGTTGGTGAGTGGAACTTCCACTAATTTTGCGATGAAATGGAGAAGAAAAACCCTTGTTAATCTTTAATTAGCCCCCACTTTTCGTTCTTCTTTTCTTCATCTATTGTCATCTGTGCATAACCATATAAATTTCTGCGAAGTTTCTCTGCTCATTCCTTGTTTTCTGAATATATATATATATTTTCCCATTAACATGGTATCTTGTACCCAAACTTTGAATATTCTCACGTTAAAGAATTACTTTGTGCCCAAACATGGCAATCTAAAGTTGCTAATTTTCCAAGTCCACATGAAGGTCAATCGACTTTTGCTTAAATTACTTCAATTAATGTACTCAGTATGAGATAAGTCTCTTCCACAAATGAAATGGGATAAGTCTCTTCCACAAAAGAAATGAGATAATCTCAACAATCTATCCCTTACACATCGACTCTAAAGTCGGAGGAGCAATAACTCATTTTTCCCATGAACTATTAAACTTGAGATTGTTGGTAAATTCTGATATCAGTACTGTTCGATGGTCTTGAAACTAATGGCATGTTTCCTTATCTAATGGCATGCATTGCGTTATAGTTGGAAGTTAAAGTTCTAAATTAAACCCCAAACGATCACTTCAAAGAGGTGTTATTTGTGGTGATTTTGCATATATATTGTTTATGACTTCAAACAGTACAATTGAATTTTATGGACTTAACGACGTTGTGGACAATTGCATGTATTTTAAGAAAGTCGATAAAATGTAATCTGGAAGCCTTATAAAGTAACGTTGAGATGGCCGAGTTGGTCTAAGGCGCCAGATTAAGGTTCTGGTCCGAAAGGGCGTGGGTTCAAATCCCACTCTCAACATTCACCTTTTATTGTTTTTGTTTTTAATATTTATTTTAATTCAACAATCGGTTATTGGGCCTTATTGTAGTACGTTTTCTTCCAGCCGACCCAAAATATTGAGAGAAACTTCCTTTTTTTTTTTAATTTTTTTCCCGCAATTTTTTATTGTTAATATTATTGTAGACTTTGATAAACATGATAATACGAGTTGTATCTGAACCAATGTGACAAAAACACAAGTCGATCTGAGGCTGAAAATGCCTTTTGGAGCTGCGAGCGTACACCAACTATAATGCAGTAATCTGTGGGTAATACTATTTGACTGTTAGGCCTAATGGGCCGGAAGTCGACAAAATCATGAGCCCATTAAGATAACCCACCATTGGCAGCAATGAAAAGTTAAAACTGGTACTATATATAAATAAATTGAGGCAGGCGATGAACGCAAGTGTAATTGAACTGGCCGTATTTATGATCTTTATCGACATATGGCACGTGGATGAAGTATATAAGAAAGAACACGAATATTTCTGATCGAACTAATGACACGTATTTTTCTTCCTAAAACGTCGATATAATTGCTTGATTAAGATGGGCTATGATTGCTTGAAAATAGAAGGGACATGAGATAATAAGAGTGATCATGCTAGCAATTAGTAGCAACCCTAATGTTGAATAAACAACATACCATTAGGAATAAAACTTTAATTTACTGTGAGATATGTGAAGTCCGGCCAGCTGGAGATATTTAAATGTTCTTTCCTAATTCCTCGGTTGTAATTCAAGTAAATGTTATAAATAGATAAATAATAATATATATTATGGGCATTTAATTTGTACGTTAATGTGGCTTTACATCATGACCAACCGGTTTGTTTGAGTACGCGATCGAGCCTAGCTACAATATGATCAGCTCGCCTCAAATTTGGTTAGCATGCAGGATAATAATTCATTACAAGAAAAACTATGCTTATAATCAATTAATGATAAATAAAATGATTATTTGCTATAAAAATAATACATTTTATAGCTGCTTTAATTTGATGCGCTTGCTCTATCCGTCTTTGAAAGAGATCACGATCGAGAAGAACCAAGTACTACTTTAAATATCAGGATTAGGTTATATTTAGTAATATTTAGATTAGAATATCATTACTATCAGATTTAAATCATTTTTTTATAAGCGGGAGCATCGATCAATTGAATATGCATGCATGGAACAATAATATATATATATATATATATAATTGAACTAATATATAAGGTGGAAACATATTATAACATGCACATGAGGTAGACTATATTATGTATATAAATAATTATATAATAAGGACAAGTTGCTACTATTTGTATATCATGATCAATAATTATATAAATACATATATATAATTTAATTTACTAGCCATGATTAATACTCTAATTTATATAATTACAGACAATCACGGGTTCGGTTAATCTTTGAGGAGATATTATATATCTTGATAATTAAATGATCATATATAAGATATTTCATATACGTCTAGAAGGAAAGTGACAAGTTGGATTATTATTTCTCTTATTAATTATCAACCTTACTCTGTAAGTTTGGTCTTGCTAATTACGTCAGCAACTTAGACTTCGACCTACCAGTTTTTTGCAACTATATTTATTTGATTTCCTTTTGAGCAACCATTATTCAGATCTCTATCTCTGTTGAAATAGTAAAAGTATTTTTAGGGATCGAGGATTCGAGAGTTGGGTGCCATGATTATGACTCATGAGCGCCTCCGGGCCCTAAGAAGGGAAAAGAAGAAGAAAAAGAGAAGGGGGGAAGAGAGAGAGGAGAGAGAGAGAGAGAGAGAGGAACGGGGACCGTACGTAATAAATGACCAAACAATAATTACAAGTACTATCAGCGCAGAATTTACAAACTACGTGAAGGATATGTACGAGTACTTTAATATTATGTGAACGTCAAAATGTTAGAAATGCAGACAGGTGGTAGCATATTTCTCAAGGTCAACTAATGTGCACCCTGTCCGTTGATAAAGATGAGCTAGTATAAATGATAGCCTTAAATTGTCCCACGTTCTGTTCACATTCTCAACTCTTCAATAAATGTGTTACTCTAATGTCAATCTAGCTCGCTTCCACTTGTTCCAAGAACTACTCTACTCCACGGCCCACACTATATATATGTTGCTGTTTATAACTGATCATATATTTTCCCAGCAGCTTTTTCTTCGTTTTTAAAAATAATTATAAGTACTTGAATGGCCCGAAACTGCATTTTTGTCATATAATTATCTCCTCTCTTTATTAATTAATGTAATGCCAGGTCCGATTTCGGGTGGTTAGTACGTATAAGTTTCTATTTTCTAGAATCAAATTTTCAATCATATCTGATAGAATAATTCTTTTTCTATTCTATATTTGATGGATTGCATTATCATTTACATAAAAATATTATTATTTTATAATTAAATAAAATAAATTTCTAAAATTTCTAAAATTTTTTATTTATAAATAAAAATATTTTAATCAATTTCATTTAAAAATAAGAATTTTTTTATTTATTTATTATTTAAACCATAAAAAAATCCGATTTTTTAGACTGTACGTAACATTACCCTATCTATATCTGTAATTAACGGTCTCTTCAGTTCTTCTTTTCCGAAATCTATTGACTATATATATATATATATATATATATATATATATTATGATATAGTTTTGGAAACCAACGTGCAAATGAAATCATTAACAATTAATACAAATTTCAACATATCTCGCGCAGCCACTTACTGTTTTCTTCTTATTTTTAGTAATCTATTATTTAGTTAACATACATCGAAAAAGCTTATACTCAAATATACCGGTGGTATGGTCAATACATGTGACTGCAACTTGCAATAGTGAAAAGGTTTCATTCTTATAAAATGGATATTATATGGATCAATCTCTTTCCGAGTTTCCGAGATAACACAACGTCAATATCTCGTATATTCTCAAAGAGTAGTGCTATATGTTTCTACTTACATTTTTATTTACAAAATTTATTTAATGAAATGAACGAACGAAATTTATCAGTCGCCCCTGTCCCACCACTAAATTATGTGAATGACCCCACCACTATTATTTTAAATCCTGCATAGTGACTTGCATAGTAACTTGCATAGTAATTTCAAAGCCTATAAATAGGGGCTTCAGTTGTAACGAAATTCATAAGAAAATATAGAGAGAGAAAGAAAGTTTCAGTTCTTAAGAGTTTCAGAGAGAATTTCTTATTTCTCTTTTGCAATAGTAGTTCCTTTCTTTAAGTTTCATAACACGTTATCAGCACGACGGTTCTACCAATTCTGAAGTTAGTGGCCTTATTCCTCTAAAATGGCAAATCTTACAAAATTGGAATTTGTTGCTCTTGATATATCTGGGAAAAATTATTTATCCTGGATACTTGATGCTGAAATACATCTTGATGCAATGAACCTGGGAGAAACTATTAAAGAAGGAAATCAAGCATCCCTGCAGGAACGTGCTAAAGCAATGATTTTCCTTCGCCACCATCTTCATGAAGAATTGAAAACTGAATATCTCACAGTAAAAGATCCCTATATTTTGTGGAATAATTTAAGGGAGAGGTATGAACACCAGAAGACTGTCATCCTCCCAAGAGCTCGTTCTCAATGGATGCACCTGAGGTTGCAAGATTTTAAAAGTGTTAGTGAGTATAATTCCGCACTTTTTAAAATAAGCTCAGTATTAAAATTATGCGGTGAGAAAATCACCGATGAAGATATGCTAGAGAAGACTTTTACTACATTTCATGCCTCGAATGTGCTCCTGCAGCAGCAGTATCGAGAGAGAAAGTTCAAGAAATATTCTGAACTTATATCATGTCTTCTAGTAGCTGAGCAGAATAATGAGCTCTTATTAGAAATCCACCAGTCACGCCCTACTGGCTCAATATCATTCCCTGAAGTGAATGGTAATAGGTTTGCATCATTCCCAGAAGTGAATGGTGCATCCTTCAGAAGAAATCGGAGGCGTGGACGTGGTAGGAGAAATTATAGAAATGTTGGTCCCAGGAATGACAACATTAAAAGGGATTATAATATACCATATCACCAGAAGTGGTACAATTCAGAAAGGGGTAAAAATCCTCAGAATAATTCTTCAAAGAAAAGTGAAGAGGTGTGCCATAGATGTGGAATGACTGGACATTGGTCACGTACCTGTCGTACGGCCAGGCACTTAGCTGATTTATATCAAGCTTCTATTAAAGGAAAGAATAAAGTGCATGAAACAAATTTAGTAGAACCATCAGATGATTTATTAGATTCAGTAGATATAGACGTTACTCATCTTGATGTATCTGATTTCTTTAATCATCCTGATGGTAGTATTGAACACTTAATTGGAGATGGAAGTGTTCCACTTAATTAATGTATTTTCTTTCTATCAGTAATAAAAGTTTTGTATATTTTGTAGAATCATGGATCACATTGATGAGCTTTTTATCTCTGAATTGAATGATAAAGATATATGTCTGGCTGACAGTGCTACAACTCACACAATTCTCAAAGAAAAGAAATATTTTCAAAATATAACACTAAGTAAAGCCTATGTCCATACCATATCAGGTTCATCGGATTTAATTGAGGGCTCCGGAAGAGCTTATATTGTGTTGCCTAATGGCACCAAATTTTGTATTGATGATGCTCTATTCTTTCTCTTCACAATCCAGAAGAAATTTATTGAGTTTCAAAGATATACGTCGTAATGATTACCATATTGAAACGACCAATGAAGGCAGTAAAGAACATCTTCTTATTACTAAAACAGTATCGGGCCAGAAGCTCGTATTAGAAAAACCGCCTGCTCTATGTTCTGGATTGTATTATACAAAAATGAGAACAATTGAATCATATGTGGTAATGCACCAGAAGTGCATTGACCCTAAAGTATTTATGACTTGGCATGATCACCTTGGACATCCGGGTTCTATAATGATGAGACGAATTATTGAAAATTCGCATGGGCATCCCTTAAAGAATCAAAAGATATTTCTACCCAATGAATCTCCGTGCTCTGCATGTTCTTAAGGTAAGTTAATTATTAGACCATCTCCCTCAAAAGTCATTGTTGAATCTCCATCCTTTTTACAAAGGATTCACGGAGATATATGTGGGTCTATTCATCCATCAAGTGGACCATTTAGATATTTTATGGTTCTAATTGATGCATCTAGTCGATGGTCACATGTTTGTCTTCTTTCCACTAGAAATGTTGCATTTGCTAGACTTCTTGCTCAGATAATTAAACTACGAGCACAATTTCCTGAGTATCCGATTAAGACCATTCGATTGGATAATGCAGGTGAATTTTCATATCAAGTTTTTGATGATTATTGCATGTCAATAGGAATAGATGTTGAACATCCTGTTGCCCATACACACACACAAAACGGTTTAGCTGAGTTTTTGATCAAAAGGCTTCAACTAATCGCTAGACCTTTACTTATGAAATCAAGACTACCTATTTCTGTTTGGGGACATGCTATACTTCATGCAGCATCTCTAATTCGCATTAGACCATCTGCATATCATAAATATTCTCCATTACAGCTTGCATATGGTCAACAACCAAATATTTCTAATCTTCATACTTTTGGATGTGCTGTATATGTTCCAATTGCACCTCCACTACGTACAAAAATGGGCCCTCAACGTAGATTTGGGATATATGTTGGTTTTGATTCTCCATCCATTATTAGATACCTTGAACCCCTTACAGGGGATATGTTTAAAGCACGTTTTGAGGATTGTCATTTTGACGAATCAAATTTTCCGTTAATGGGTAAAGAAAAGTCGGTGCCTGAAGCACGACAAGATATTACTTGGGATAATAAGACCCTGTCTCATTTTGATCCTCCTACAAATGAATGTAAACGGGAAGTTCAAAGGATTATTCATTTGCAAAATGTTGCAAATCAGTTACCGAATGTATTTACTGACACTAAAGGTGTAGTAAAATCTTATATTCCTGCTGTTAATACTCCAGCAAGGATTGAAGTCCCTGAAGGACAAATTGTCAAAGCAGCAATAGGTGAATCTAAAATACGCCTGAAGCGTGGAAGACCTATTGGTGCAAAAGACAAAATTCCCAGAAGGAAAAGAATACAAAATGAATTTGGTGTTCCTGAAGAACACGTACCCACAATACAGGCCACAAATATAATTGGTGCTCCTAAAGAGCTTAAATCTTCTATTCCAGAACCTCCTGAAGAGGAAACTCTTGAAGAGTATAAATCTCCTAAAAAGGGACCTCTTGAAGAGGTGTGTCATGAAATGTTTTCCCCTGAAGAGGAACAGGTACCTGAAAATAATGAGATCTCAATACATTTCATGAAAACTGGAGAAATTCTGGATAGAAATAAAACTGTTGTCGACAACATATTTTCATATAAAATGGCCCTTGACATTACCAGAAGTAATGAAGAAAGTGAGCCAAAAAGCGTCGAAGAATGTCGACGTAGAAATGATTGGCCAAAATGGAAAACAGCTATTGAAGCTGAATTAAATTCGCTAGCAAAACGAGAAGTATTTGGACCTGTTGTCCAAACACCAAAGGGTGTAATGCCTGTTGGATATAAGTGGGTATTTGTACGAAAACGTAATGAGAAAAATGAAATTGTGCGATACAAAGCACGGCTTGTTGCACAAGGTTTCTTGCAAAAACCCGGGATTGATTATGAAGAAACATACTCTCTCGTTATGGATGCAATCACATTTAGATTTTTGATTAGTCTGGTTGTTACAAAAGGATTAGAAATGCGGTTGATGGATGTGGTTACTGCATATTTATATGGATCCTTAGACCATGACATATATATGAAAATCCCTGAAGGATATAAGATGCCTGAAGCATCTACAAGTACATCTAGAAATATGTACTCAATCAGACTACAAAGATCTTTATATGGGTTGAAGCAATCCGGACGCATGTGGTATAATCGCTTAAGCGAATATCTATTGAAAGAAGGATTTGAGAATAATCCTATATGCCCATGTGTTTTTATTAAGAAATCAGAATCCGGATTTGTCATTATTGCGGTTTATGTTGATGATTTAAATATTGTGGGAACTCCTGAAGAGATATCAAAAACCGCTATATATTTAAAGAATGAATTTGAAATGAAAGATCTTGGCAAAACAAAACTTTGTCTCGGCCTGCAGCTTGAGCACTTGCCAAATGGAATTTTTATTCATCAGTCCATGTATACTGAGAAAGTCCTAAAGCATTTTTATATGGACAAATCTCATCCTCTGAGTACTCCAATGATTGTTCGAACACTTGATGTGAAGAAAGATCCATTCCGTCCTTGTGATGACGATGAAGAAATTCTTGGTCCTGAAGTACCATATCTCAGTGCAATTGGAGCTTTGATGTATCTTGCAAATTGCACTCGACCAGATATTACATTCTCAGTTAATCTGCTTGCAAGATATAGTTCTGCACCAACTCGAAGGCATTGGAATGGCATTAAACATGTCCTTCGTTACCTTCATGGTACGGTTGATATGAGATTATTTTATCAACATGGTTCAAGTCCAGAATTGATTGGGTATGCAGATGCAGGTTATCTTTCAGATCCACACAGAGGTAGATCTCAAACTGGATATTTATTTACTTATGGAGATACTACCATATCATGGAGATCTGTTAAGCAGACACTATCTGCTATCTCTTCAAATCACTCAGAGATCATTGCTATTCATGAAACAAGTCGAGAGTGTATTTGGTTGAGATCAGTTATTCAACATATCCAGGAAGAGTGTGGACTTCCCATGATCAATAATAGCCCAACAATCTTATATGAAGATAATACTACTTGTATCACTCAAATCAGAGGAGGATATATCAAAGGTGATAGAACCAAACATATTTCACCGAAATTCTTTTATACTCATGAACTTCAAGAAAAGGTGAAATTGATGTCAAGCAGATACGATCTAGTGATAATCTGGCAGATTTATTTACAAAGGCGTTACCAACTTCCACATTCAAGAAGATTGTGCATAACATTGGAATGCGAAGACTCAAAGATCTTTTGTCATGCACTTTTCAGGGGGAGTAAATGTGCTGATTGTACTCTTTTTCCTTCGTTGAGGTTTTGTCCCACTGGGTTTTCCTCTGCAAGGTTTTAATGAGGCAATCTTAAAGCACTTGTGGATACATAAGAAGACTGTACTCTTTTTCCTTCATCATTGGTTTTTCTTCCCACTGGGTTTTTACTTGGCAAGGTTTTAACGAGGCAGATTCCTTATTGGCGGTCATTCAAGGGGGAGTGAAATGAACGAACGAAATTTATCAGCCGCCCCTGTCCCACCACTAAATTATGTGAATGACCCCACCACTATTATTTTAAATCCTGCACAGTAACTTGCATAGTGACTTGCATAGTAACTTGCATAGTAATTTCAAAGCCTATAAATAGAGGCTTCAGTTGTAATGAAATTCATAAGAAAATATAGAGAGAGAAAGAAAGTTTCAGTTCTTAAGAGTTTCAGAGAGAATTTCTTATTTCTCTTTTGCAATAGTAGTTCCTTTCTTTAAGTTTCATAACATTTAATTAATTTTTTATTCACTATATATTATTGGAAAATCTATTCACTATATATGATTAGAAATCAACGTGCAAATGAAATCATTGCTAACTAATACAAATTTCAACAGCCTCGTGCAGCCTTAAGATCACTTTTTTTTTTCTTTTCTTTTACAAGCACTTACTGTTTTCTTTTTATTTTTGGTAATCTATTATTTAAAAAAATAATATTCGTAAAAGTTTTTGCATAAGAATTACGGAAAAATTAAGTTATAATTCATCTCTAATAAATATACAACAATATCTCGTATTATCCCAAAACTCATTGTTCTTATATATTAGTGTATTGCATTTAAATTGTTTACTTTTGGTTCATAATTCAACTAGCCCAGCCTGCTAGCTGCTATATATCTACCTAATGAAAATGAATTGTTATATCAAGATGCGTCTCGATATTATGAACACCATTCATCGCCGTTTCTGAAAATTGATCCTCACTCAACCTGTGCATTATATCTCCATTTGTAGCGATGAACGCACTCGCCAAATCGGTGACTCGTCTACGTGAAACTCAGCTCCGCCTTTTCACTGCCTATATTCTCTTCACGTCCATATGGACACATATTAGCGCTGGAGCCACCGCCCAGGGGCTTCCCCGAGGCTTCAAAGCCACCCCAGACCCTAAGGTGTCGTCCTTTCAACCTCTCCTTAGCGATTCAACAGGCAATTTTTCACTCGCTTTCCTCCGAGTCAACAAGACCCAACTCGCCCTCGCCGTCCTCCACCTACCGTCCTCCGAATCACTCTGGCTCGCCAACCTATCTAAGCTAGCTAGCTGGTCAGATACCACGCAGCTCTTCTTCAATGGCAGTCTCGTTATTTCAGATCCTCACTCGAATGTGTTTTGGTCTACTCGGACCGACGGTGACCTTGTCGCGCTTCTCAACTCCTCGAATCTCCAAATTATACAAAAGCTCGACGACCAACCCTCTGTTATCTGGCAAAGTTTTGACTTTCCCACTGATAGCCTCGTCGAGACCCAAAATTTGACAGCCATCATGTCTTTGATTTCATCGAATGGGCTTTACTCCATGCGCTTAGGTAACGATTTTTGGGGCTTATACGCGAACTTTGGATCGAACTTTGATCAGATATACTGCAAACACACAGCGATGGAGGCCAAAGCAGAGGTAGTCGAAGGTCAAGGACCGATTTACGCCCAAGTAAACACAGACGGATATCTGGGCATGTATCAAAATGGAAGCATACCAGTGGACATACAACCCTTCAACAGCTTCCACAGACCCATCAATGGATTCCTCCGGCTCCGGTTAGAACCGGACGGGAACCTCAAAGGATATTACTGGGACGGATCCGCGTGGGCTTTGGACTACCAGGCGATCACGGACCCATGCGAGCTCCCGAGTCCGTGTGGTTCGTACGGTTTGTGCAGACCTGGGTATGGTTGCTCATGTTTGGACAACCGAACGGCGTTTGACTCAGGTGAGAAGTGTTTTCCGTCGGAGACCGGTGACTTTTGCAGCGAAGAAGTAATCAAGGATAACTTTTGGGTACTGAGGAGGAACGGCGTGGAGCTGCCGTACAAGGAGCAAATGCAGTACGAAACGACATCCTCGGCTGGAGAGTGCGTGAGTCTCTGCGAGAACAACTGTAGCTGTTGGGGAGCAGTGTACAACAACGGGTCCGGGTATTGTTACATGGTGAGCTATCCGATTCAAACGTTGGTGGCCTCCGCAGATGAGAGTAAGGTGGGGTATTTCAAGGTGCGGGAAGGTGTAGGGAAGAAGAAACGGAACGCAGCCGTTCGAGTTGGGTATGTACTTGGGGGTCTGGCGGCGGTGGTCTTGATTAGTACTATCGGAATTTGGACGTACAAGATGTGGAGGAGGAAGACCCGGGCAGAGGAGGGTGAGGTGTCACCCGGCCCGTATAAGGATCTCGGGTCGGCAAGCTTCAGGTCCATCGAGATGTCCAATAGATGATGATGACGCATTGGATGACATTTTTTTGGCAGTTTGGAGGGTGTGGAAGTTTGACTGACAGTGATGATTTACTTTTTCACTTTACACTATCGGTCTTTGTCTTATCTTTCTTTTTCAAACTTTATTTTTGGTGTTGGCCCTTGGGGCCCGCCTAACATAATTATCAACTGGACATATATTGTCTGTACAGTGATGTTTTTACCGTCCGTGAGTTTGTATAGGTTAGTGTGGCCATGACGTGCCTCACGTGCCTATGTCTTCAGGGTTTTGTTTCACATATTCGCCAGCCAAAAATATTGTGAGCAACACATTCAGAATATTTATTTTTATATAAATAATAATATAAATAATAAATATTATTATTTATACGAAAGTGAATATTCTGAATATAGTTGCTTCTTAGCACTATTCTTTTTAATTTATTTTATATAATTTTTAAGTAAGTAGTTTTAATAATTTTGTGATTAAAAATAAAATTATATATAAAAAAAAAAACTGCAAACGGATCCATCGGAATTCATTGCACCGGCATGACTAGCACTCCCCATCAATTAATGGCGTTCAGATCTTTTCATTTTTCAAGCCCCCTCAATAGAATTGGTTCATTGAGCCCGTACGGTGATCATGGTGACTTTGGACAACCCGCTTCATATCATTCTCTACTAATAATTGTAATATGTAGACCCAACATGAGTGCACAGTCCATGAACGTCAATCTTCCTTCTTTTTTTTTTTTTTTTTTTTTTTGTTCTCTGAAGATCATTATGATATTAAAAGCCAAGAAAATTCATTACAAACCCAAGCAAACCAAACAAACATACATAGAAGAAAACACAAACACAAACTAATGAACATTAATCTTCAATTAATAAGATATATGGACTGGCTTTTGGTGTAGAACAGCTGGGATCTGATCACGTCGTCTTGTGCTCTGATCTGGGATCCAAAATCTCCAGCCTGCAGGCCGTGGCGTAAAGGATGACAGTAGACACGGTACTATACTTATTGGATTGGCAATATCTTCAAAACTTGTGGGAATTATAAATTAGAAGAAATGTGACTCAGACTCTGCAAGTCTCAACGACAACATAGTATATGCAATTTAAAAGGTCATCCTCTCAATCGTTGTCTCGTTTGATTTTGTATGTTTCCTCCGGTTTTCCAGTTAGAAGCCACCTACTGCTAAGTAGGCGAACTTCATCTCATAATATTTAAGTCATGTATGTGTGTGTAAATATATATATATATATATATTATGTTGCCAACTTGTATGTTTTCTTTTTCTATTATTTTTGGGTACGTAATATATAGGTTAAAAGTACGTAGCTTGAGGAGATCTTTGACTAGTACTCTGCCTTTGCATTTTAATTTTGTTGGACATGAGATTCCCACTCTCTTTTATTTTGAAGAAAAATTTCATCATTCATTCATAAAAAAAAAAAAAACGTATACATTTATGGCTAGATACATGCAAGTATATCTCCATATCAACCATTTGAAACTCCATTAGTGCGTTATCAAACTAATCTAGACAAATGTCTAGGTTAAATGTCTAGATTAGTTTATTGACTCTCTATAGACAAATGTCTAAGAGATAATACTTTGCAGCCTAAAAGAGCCTTAACTTCACCGTTTATAGAAATAGATAATTCAATCTCGACGGACACAACCATTCAAGAGACAAACTCTTTATTTATTTATTTATTTTACTATATGATAAGAAAAACAAGAATAAAAAATGATAGATTATAATGGCTTGAAAAGCTTTTGTAAGAGATGGCGCGTAAGGATCATACGTAGTTGTGAGCAGCACATGAGAACAATGTGCGATAATTTTTACAAAATCGCAACCATCCTTCAAATAATTTGCAATCTAAAAATCTTGATCTTCATGCTACGCATATTTTTTGAGAGTTGTCGAAAAATTATAGTTTATAGACCTAACTTTTTCGACCTTGAAGAAGAGATGGGGAGATCAACTTCTTGCTATTAGGTTGTAAACGACTCCCACCTTCTGTCTCTCCTTGTTTTTGTTGTTTCATAAAATTACAAACCTCCGACAATAGTATCAAAATATTAAAGGAGCTAACCGTATTGTTCCACTTACTTTCGAATTTTAACTTTTACGTACGTGTGCAGGAGATGAACTTTTGGTTCTCGTACCCTGATTTTTCTAAGAGTATGATTTGTTTCCACGGGTATATACTGGATTTGCAACGGATTCATCATCTTACTTGAGAAAATGTCAATTGGGCTTTTGCTCTTAGTTTTACACTTTTACTAGGAAAAAGAGATCGATCCCTTCTTGGGTTGCGAAGGCCCATTACATTTTGCGTCGGGCCGAATTGGTTGTTGCGACACCTTCCTATAAGTTCTCGTTCTATCAATATTGGACCATTTGTAGATATAGCGGCCGGGGCTGTTGTAGTTGTTGGGATGAGTATTTTGAATTAAAATACTGCTGGTTTTCTCATTAAAGTACTGCCGACTTTCATGTTACATTTCATGTAATAGCTAGCTAGGTAGGTTTATTTAATTAATTGCATCACTCACATCTAATGGATCATATATGCTACTGGCTAGGATCATGTTTTGTACTGTAAATAAGTCGATTAGAGGTCTGTCTGCCTTTTGCCTTTTGGATTACTAGATTATAAAGGCTTCCCAGGGAATGAAGAATAAATTAAAGATGTACTGCTACATACCTAAAAAAATCAAATAAATTAAATAATCTTACAAATTTATATAGTTTCATTTGATTTATTAAATCTATTTTATAATAAAAATAATTTTATAATTTGACGAACTACATTAAATTACATCAGTTTATAAAATTATATTTATGTAATCTCTTTGTGATTAAAGTATTTATCTATTTTCATCTGAAATGATCATGGTATAACCAACTACATGCACGCACGCTTTCTTCTAATTTAGAAAGTGAATTTATCGTGGGAATTAAGATTGAGTTCTGAAAGAAAAAGCATGTTTCCGCGTTGTTTGCCAGGACTCAGGAGTCTGCATAATTAGCTGGATATTTGTCTTTGGAAAATGGGAAAGTTTTATGCCTAATTATAAGATGCTTGACCACTTAAGGAAAGTGTCTGCCTTTGAGATCAAGGGAATATGGGTATGATATGAATGCAGAGTTTAAAGGTGAAGCCAGCCAAGCTAATTGTCGCATAAAAAGGGATGCTTCCATCACCTTTGAGAAGGGAATATTATATTTAAGATGGAACTTTAGCAGAAGAAAAGAATATTCTTATCTTTCATATTCTGCAGTGCTGCACGATGCATATGTATTATGTACGCTATATTTTGTAATTGGGGATTGTTTATCTTGTCGGTCAAGTCCCGACTCCCGTCCGATGGTAGAATATTATGAATTCATTTGCATTTGCATTTGAAACAGTTCTATCTTCATATGCAAATTATAACTACACAATTCTAATGAAAGTTGAAACGCTTATTTAACTTGCAATATTTACCACTTTTGATCTTTAGCTGATAGAAAAAAGATCATGAGCTTTTGTAACTCCAATTAAGGATAATGAAGAGGGGTTCTACGCTAGTATGGAAAACCCACATTCATCTCAACCCTCTCTTTAATTCGTGGGACCGACCATCCTTATCATCAATTCATAGTCATCACAATGTATCACATCAGCTCCACATACATGATATTTATTGAAACATATAAAACTTGTTTGGCATAAATCTGCCACTTGCTTTTCATTCATTCCCTCCTATCCAAAGTAGTTTTCTTAAAAAAGAAAAAAAATCAATTACTTTTTTTGAAATTATCATAAATCTATGATTACTCCAACGAAAAGTAATTTAAAAAAAAACACACACACACATTTATCCAAAGTACTTTTCTTTAAAAAGAATCCATTAATTTCTTTGAAATTAACATAAATCTATGATTACTCCAACGAAAATGAATTAAAAAAAAAAAACATACACATTTATGCATTCATAGTATAGATTAGTCAAACTTTGTTTTATGTTAATATATTTACTTTGCACTAATTAAACAGAGGAAAAAGTCTTCTTAACAGCTTATATATGCTTTTGTTTTATTTGTTTTAAATTTTAATAGGTTGGTTGAGTCCTTTTTAAGATATTTGCATTTTGGTTGTGTTGAATATTTCTGTAATCTCTGAGTGTCAAATTGTATTCATGATATTGTTTCGTCACAAATAAAGATATATCAATAAATTTGGAGAGACGCGGCCCTAACTCTATCAAAAAAAAAAAAAAAAAAAAACAATGAAATGGAAAAATAGAAACAGAAATGAATTTATACTTGAAAAAAACTCTCATATATTATATTATAAGAAAAATGAATATTTATGATAAATTATTTTTAATAAAAATAATTATTTATAATTAAAATAAATTTATTTTAATAAAAAATAATTATTTTTATAAAAAATAACTGATTATAAATAAATAATTTTATTATAATAACAAAAAATATCCGTTCTTTTGTCGGTTTCACCTTCCAAAACTCTCAATTTTCTTCTACAGCAGAGAAAGGAACGTCCTTTTTTTTTTTTTTTTTTTCCTCTTTATCTTCTTCCTTCATTATCCCATTCAGATTTTTCTCCAAAAATTAAATGGAAAAATAGAAAGCTAACTGCATTGCACACTTGAAAAGAACATTGAAAGGAAGTAAATCCATCCTCTGTCACCTTCAGTCTTTTTCATTTTCTTCAACTAAAGGAAATTAGAAAGATCGCTGCCATCTCTCGTTCTCTCTCTCTCTCTCTCTCTTAACAAAAACACATCCTCAATCAGTTGTCATCTTCCTTTTAATTTCCTTTCTCCGATCTTGATCTCCACGATGAGAAGCGCCATATCATCTTGTTACGGTGAAAGCGCCATAAAGATTTCCGATTCATATCGTTCAGCTGGCCCTTCAAACCAGCCAGCTAACCTTTCTACCAAACTCATCCCTTCAATCCCAAATACAATCACATGTATATACAAAGCCAAACTCTCAAATCAAAAGGAGCTCCTGATCACACTCACTTGGTGCAGCAACCTAATGGACCAAGGCTTCATTATTGACGTCGAAGATCACAAGTACACGTCCTTCCCCTTCAAGTTGAATTCCAATTCTCACCGACTGCAAAAGAATAAAGGCACAAAAACATTCGAATCTTGCAACTCAAAGATTGAGGTATTCTGGGATTTTTCCGAAGCCAAGTATGATGCTGGACCTGAGCCGATCGATGGGTTTTATGTCGTGGTTTTGGCCGATTCAGAGCTTGGTCTGCGCCTTGGAGACAAGGATATTGAAGAATTGGACGAGAAGAAAGACAAAACAGAAACCTCATACGCAAAGTTCTCATTGGTTTCTAGGAGCGAGCACTTCTCTGGGGATGCTGTTTATTCAACCAAGGCACGGTTCTGTGACAAAGGAACTCCTCATGACATCTTGATCAAGTGTGTTAGAGAAGAAGGATCAAAGAGCCCGGTATTATCTGTTTGCATTGACGATAAAGAGAGCTTTCAGGTGAAGCGATTAAGGTGGAATTTTAGAGGGAACCAAGCCATCTTTGTAGATGGATTGGTAGTAGATATGATGTGGGATGTTCATGATTGGTTCTTCAATTCAACATCTGGGTGCGTTGTTTTCATGTTTAGGACAAGGAGTGGATTAATGGACAGCCGGCTATGGTTGGAGGAAAAGAATTGGGAACAGAAGGAACGAGAAAATTTTTCTTTGTTAATCTGTGCTTGTAAGAGTCCTGATTGATTCTTTGTCGGCAATTCTTTTTTTTTTTTTTTTTTTTTTTTTTTTTTTAATTTAAAAAAAAAAATTCTGCTCGTGAACGAGTTACTGTAAGTAATACAAACAGTACATACAAGGAAAACAAACAAAATAATTTCTTAATTATTGCAATGATTTTAAAATATGCCTTTAGTTGGGAATTAAGGGAAGAACTGTGGTGTGAGGTTATTATATATATATATATATTGTTCTCATGAATTGTATAGATTAATTTTAAATCGTAGATGAAACATCTTTTTGAATGGATTCTAATTGCTGTTCTTGCTTCGCTATTTACCTTTTGTGGACCTGTTAAGAATACTAGGTACTGCACTTTGTGAGAGAAGTTACTGGACTTGTATTCACACACCACTTATTTTTGGAAGTGATTGGCAGTAGTTACTGTATTATTATGTACTGCACACCTCCTTTATATGGTTTTTTTAATTATTATTAATTTTTTCAAACAGTCGAGCTGCACACCGGCTGCTCCCTTTTATTTTTCCTTATTTTTATCACTTATCATATTGATGTATCACCATTTATGTTCTTATTTATACTTATTTGATTGAATTTACTGTGAAATAATAAATGTTTAATTAATATTGTGGTACTAACTCGACGTATATCTCCCCTACTTCAACTATAAATTTAGGACGATAAATTAGAAATATTTACGCGTTTTTCACTAAATTGTCTTCTATTCAATTTTGTAGGAAATTAAAACGGAAGAATGGAAAACTAAGACTATAGATGAATTTGCTCTGTATCATTTATATACTGATTAAGCAATTTTAGGAAAATAGAGTTTTCCTTCTAAATATAATATCGAATAGAAGAAAATTTCAATCTCCCATCAATTGCTTTTTCTTTGCCTTGTTTTCCATCCTCCTTAAATCCACTTCTACCAAATGGACCGTGAGAAATTGCATTCAACCTAGGCCCGTAACTTCCGTCTGTTGATTCAAGTCCAGCCCAAGCAAAATCTTAACATGCATCTATTTTGGGTCTTAGTTGATGACCACCGTTGGGCTTTGGTACCAAGCCGATTGTTTCCGTCTGTCTTAATAGCCACATGCTACATGCCCCATCTCGTCTTCTAGAGACTTGTTTGGAAGAGTAGAGACAAGTCTCTAAAAGAAGAGTCTAGAAGACTCTTCTAGAGACTTGTTTGGAAGAGTCTCTAAAAGACTTATTTGGAAGAGTTGCATTCAACCTAGAAGACTTGTTTGGAAGAGTCTCTAAAAGACGAGATGGGGCATGGGGCATGCAGCATGGGGCTTTTGAATGCATTCAAAACTTATATTTAGATGTGATTTGAATACTGAGTTAAAATAAAATATTATAAAAATTTTATTTTTTAATATTAATCATTTGAGAATTGAAAAAATTGAGTTATTTATTATATTTTATATAGAATTTTGAAAAAATTATAATGATAAAATGAGATGAATTGATATTATTTTTCAAGATAATTATTAAGATATGTTATTCTCTTCTTAAGTATATATATATTATATGCCAAAAAAGAGTAATATATGTTAAAGTGAGCCACTAATGATGCTTATATATATATATATATATATATATATATATATATATTTGGTAAGGCTGACATGGAGTGTGTAGATTATTGTTTTGAGTTATAAGTAGTCAAGACTCAAAAGAGTTGGTTGGTGACAAAGGACGGCCGACCATGAATCATGCAGGGATTAGGAAATGCTTCGTAACAATACAAAGTGATGCCATATCGAGTAGGATTGTTATAAAAATAATGCAATAATTAGCAAAGGGTGTGTGTGGTTTTGGTTGAGTCTATAACTCAAGAGTAGATATTGGGGGCCCAACATAATGTTAAAAAGAAAATGTTATTGATCTCGATTTTCAAATAGATGAGTAGCAAGGTACATGTTAAAATGCTCGTGAACTTGAAAAACTGCTAAGAAAATCAAAAGACGTGGAAGAAACGGAAGAGGAAGGAAATGACACGAAAATATAGAAACAAAGCCGATTACAAAAGGTCTTGAAAGTTGAAAGTTCAAAAATGAAGAAAGCCCCGAACCTAACCGGAGTCCGGAGGGTGTATACAGGTGAGATACACCTTTGAACTTCCAACTAACCAAATGAGACTTCATTATCTGCGTCACAACTAATCCAGCCTCAGCCAGCGGTTTTCTTGTGAAACTTGAGTATCCCACCATTTTCCTTTTTACCCACTGTTTAATTGATTGTCAATTCTACCCTTACTCTCTCTATAGAACATTTCTTGAGCCCAAAGCCTAGCCCAATTAAACCACCCCACCCCCACCCCAAAACGGACAAAAAAAAAAAAAAATAAAAAAATGGAAGACAGAAAATAAAAACTTGTGTCGGACCTTGAAAGTGAAGGTTATGGTTAGTTAGTAATTAATTATTGTTACTAAATTTATTAGCTTAAACGAATTATTTTATAAAAATACACTTTAGAAACTGATTAATAACATATTATAATAAAAATAAGTTCATGATATAATTTTTAAATTTCTTCAAAAAAAAAAAAAAATCTCTCGTACAAATAAAGAGAAGGATAATTTTATTATACTCACTCTATTTGACACTTCTTTTTGATATCTCATGTATTTTAATTTTAATTTTTTTTTTACTTAATGATTAAGAAAATAAATATTATTATTTTGATATTTTTTGATATTTTTTTAAAAAAAATGATGATAAAAAAATAGAAAAAAATTAAAATTTTGCGTTTTTTTTTTCACATTTTTAATGTATTTAATTATTTTTAAAAATATGAAAAAAATCAATAAATTAATAATTACTTTATTAATTATTGAATAAAATTAAAAATTATAAAAAAATTAAAAAATTAAAAATGTAAATAAATAAATAAATGGAGGAGATATAATAACATTACTTCAAAGAAAAACATATGCACATATGGCGTTATGGGATCCAGTTGGGCCGTGGAAGCGAGTACTGCTCCACACAAAAACTGGCCCAAGGGTCAAAAAGTAAAACAAACAAACGAAAACAGCAACCTTGCGGAAAAAGCCGAACCTTGACGCGACAATATCGATGACACCCTTTCACACTTGTCTTTCCTTCCCTCGCCCAACATATAAACCTTAACCCCTCTACCTCTCTGCAACTTCTCTGCTTTCGCTTTCGCTTTCGCTTGATCCTTCCCCTCCCTCTCAAAAAACCTCTTTCAGTCTCCGTTTATTACAAAAATGTCGGCTTTCAAGAGCAAATACCAGGGTAATTACTCCTCATGTTCTCTACCTGTTTGTACTTTTTGTTTTGTGCATTTTCCGCCTATCGGTCGGCTCTGGTAGATCTAGATCACCCTTGTTGTTAGTTAATTATTAATAAAATTCCCGTTTGCTCGCGAAAGATCACCGTTGTTGTTAGTTAATACAAATATAGATATTTCAGATAGGGGGCTTTGGAACCGATCGTTGGCTGCTCTATTTCAGTGAAATCCAAAGTAGTCCCTAATCGCCCAAGATTCTGTTTTTTTTTTTTTCTCAAAAAATGATTTTAATTCATTTTTTTATATGGTACAGCTTATGGTTAGTATGTGATAAATCGAATATTAACTACGCGGAGCAGAGACGGATATGTTTTTTAGTTTATTTCTTAGTGTCTTAATTTAGTCGAGGGGGAATTGGGTCCCCGTCAGTATTTGCTTGTTCACATGTTCTTCAATCGCCCCAGCATCCCTTTTCGCTTGCCACACAGCTGCTGTGTGGTCCTCATGATAGAGGTGGGAGGCCCTCCTCCCCTATGAAGGGGGAGAACACCCCCCTCGCGGCCTTCCTATGGCGAGGCTTGAGGCTGCTGCGGAGAATTCTCCCTACCTCGGTTGTGGCCTCCATGCTTTGAGAAAGAAGGGGATATTGCCTTTCTCTTGGCCTCCTCATGCAGATGGGGCGATAAGGGGGACATCTCTGCCTCCGGCTCATGGTTCCCTGCATGGAGGCAGCTATCGAGGGTGGGAACACGCCTGGCTGCGTCCCCATGTGGAGGACCCACACAAGTTAACTGTGATCGAGGGGAGGAGATATCCCTCCCTGGATCATTGCCTACCTGCTCTGAGATCTCTCTTACTTAGTAGCGGATGTTGTGCAAGGTGTACATCCACCAGCAAGTGGCAACTATGTTTGTGGGGTTGGGGGAGATTGTCCCCCTCACAGCCTTTTTGTGCGAAGGTACTTGGGTGGGTCCCTCTGTCCTAGCCCGGCCGTTTGGCCTCACCAAGGGTGAGGCTGAGTTTCTCTTTTGTCAATTAGTTTGTTTCTTTTTTTCATTTTTGTTCTTATTGCAATACGTGGATTGTCCCCATCAGTTATGTGACATGTGCCACATCAATTCTCTATTCAGTCTGTAAGGGCATGTTGCAAATCTGGTAGTGACCCAACAGAACTCTTTGAATCATGGGCTTATGGAAATATTGAAGAACCAATAGAATTGGTTTTTGGAATTGTGTTTAATTGTTTTTGTTTGTTATCTATTATGAGTTTGGTCCATAGATATATAAGGAATCTAAATAGTCATAATTCATACTATAATTCTTCTAGATGCTTGAACGAGTTTACCGGTTCATCAAAGAAAATGTTGGAGAGTTATCTGTACTGCATATAGGTAGTGTTTTAAATTTGTGACTGCCCAGTTACTATGTTGTACTTGACAATGGATGCTTGGGACTTGGGAGTAGGTTATTAAGGCTCCGTTTGGATGCTATGTGTATCTCATATCATTTGTGAATAGCGGTGAAATAGTAGTGAAATATTTTATAAATAGTAATGAAATAGTTTGTAAATAGTAGTGAAATAATAGTAAATTGTTTGCAAAATAGCAGTGAATTGCTTGTGAATGGTAGTGAATTTGTCTGAGAACAGCTTAGTTCCCAAACAGGCCCCAAGTCTAATAAAATTTAGCAGCTAACAACTTTAACGTCCTTTCTTTATTCTCTGAGGTTTATTTATGCATTTATTTATGAATAATGTTAGATACAGTCCGAGGGTGTGCAAGCACTCCAGCTGAATATTTTTTTTATGTGGATTCCAAATTAACCTTTTTTTTAAAAGAGGTGTGCGAAGCTAGCACACCATATTACTGCAAATATTGTTTCTCTTCATTTATTAAAAGGGTTGAAGTTGTAACGTGTTTTAAGTTTGTAATATGCAGTTGTTATCCTTTGTGCTCGTGTTGCCCCTTAAACATGAATCAGTTTTTAAACTTTGAAAAAAAATTCAAACTTGATATTTATTACTTTAATTATATTGAGCTCTTGTTTCGTATTTGTGGCCATTTCAATTTATTTCATTTGTCTTCACTGACAATGAAAGGATTATTTGTAATCTTCGCTTCTTTTCATCCGTTAGTTTTCTTATTCTCATAAATTGTTATTAATGTTTTTTGAGTAACGACTACTTTCTTCAGATGAGCTTATTGCTAATGCTGCATACATTGGCACCCCTGGAAAGGGTATCCTTGCTGCTGACGAGTCAACTGGCACAATTGGCAAGCGTCTTTCTAGCATCAATGTTGAGAATACTGAGGACAACAGGCGTGCCCTCCGTGAGCTTCTCTTCTGCACTCCTGGTGCCCTCCAATACCTCAGTGGAGTAATTCTCTTTGAGGAGACACTCTATCAGAAGACAGGTTCAGGTGTTGGGATGAACTCTAGCCCCGTTATTATGAATATGATAAATCATAATCTAGGTTTCAAATATTCAAAATTGTGTTTTTGTCTGATTACAATATTGAAACTACTGTCATTAATGTTTCGTTCTTCTGAATATGATTCCGTATACTATGCAGGTAAGCCCTTTGTTGAGGTTTTGAAGGAAGGCGGTGTTCTCCCAGGCATCAAGGTCGACATGGGCACTGTTGTGCTTCCGGGCACCAATGGGGAGACCACTACCCAGGGTCTTGATAACCTTGCACAGCGTTGCCAGAAGTATTACGAAGCTGGTGCTCGATTTGCCAAATGGCGTGCTGTGCTCACGATTGGACCAACCGAGCCATCTCAGCTGGCCATCAACGACAATGCCAATGGATTGGCCCGTTATGCGATCATCTGCCAGGAGAATGGACTTGTCCCCATTGTTGAGCCTGAGATCCTTGTCGATGGACCTCACGATATTGAAAAGTGTGCTGAGGTGACTGAACGTGTTCTTGCTGCAGTCTATAAAGCTCTAAACGACCACCATGTCCTGCTTGAGGGAACTTTGTTGAAGCCCAACATGGTGACCCCTGGATCTGAGGCACGAAAGGTTGCACCAGGGGTGATTGCCGAGTACACCATTAGGTCACTACAGCGAACCGTGCCTCCTGCAGTTCCTGCAATTGTGTTCTTGTCTGGTGGACAGAGTGAGGAGGAGGCGACACTCAACCTCAATGCCATGAACAAACTCAAGACCAAGAAGCCTTGGTCTCTTTCCTTTTCCTTCGGGCGGGCCCTTCAGCAGAGCACTCTCAAGACATGGGCAGGAAAGCCAGAAAACATTAAGAAAGCGCAGGCTGCATTTCTTGCCAGGGCCAAGGCAAACTCAGAG
Source organism: Platycarya longipes (assembly GCA_036559045.1). NCBI lineage: Eukaryota > Viridiplantae > Streptophyta > Magnoliopsida > Fagales > Juglandaceae > Platycarya > Platycarya longipes. Next base: position 655,131 of record CM071798.1, read on the forward strand.
GCAACTCTTGGAATTTACAAAGGTGACGCAAAACTCAGTGAGGGTGCCTCCGAGAGCCTTCATGTCAAGGACTACAAGTACTGATGTAATTGAGGTTTTGGAAAGTTGATGAGGTGTTTTAATTTTGCCCTATTATCAGTTACAGGGTTAGGAAACTTTTTTCAAAGTTATTTTTGTTTTCTCAGCCATAGTAGGACGGTGTAATAAAAGCTCAGGAAGCATTTCCAAGCTTGGGTTTTAATCTTGACAACTGCTGATTATATTTCTATGTTATATTAAAAGCGAGTGTTAGGAAACAATGACGATCATTTGATTTTACAACTAACTGAAGTGCGATTGGGCTTGGTTTTTATCCTCCACTGTTGGAGGGGTATAAAGTAGGCTCTGTGTTGTCAATCGACACACTACGTGGAACTGGGAAGGTCCATAGCCAACAACACGCTTTCTAATGTAGGGGGTTTCCTTTCTGAACGACTTCCATCAGAAAAATAGTAACAAAACTTCTTCCTTTGAGAGAAGACTGCTGGCTCAAGAGGGATTGATGTTGATATGTTCGGCTCGGTCCTGAATTTTTATTTTTATTTATTTTTAATAGTTTTGACACTTTCTTCTAATAAATTTAAGAAAATTATTCATTTTTCAAATCTAAGTAACTTTTGTAGGATTTTTTATTTATTTATTAATCCCAAGTCATTATACCCTCATGGAGTCATGAGTTTATGGATTTCCAATATCTGATTCATATTTTATGTTTATTTTATCGCTTCTGTAGATAGCAGACAGGACAAAATTATGAGGGCAGACGAGTTGGTCATTTGGAACTGACGGATCGCTGCAAACATTAGCTTTCTGCCGTCTGTAGTGAAGTAATAAATCAATAACATAGCTAGATAGCGTTTAGCGTATGCAAGATATCAGGGTTTGAATTGGCAGAAAAAATAGAAAGCTGTAAATTCATGGCCAGTGGTCCTATTCCTTGGGATTGCTCTCACTCGCAGAAGGATAACGATGTTTCCTATTGGGTCATGCAGAAATCTTACTCATTCACAATTTCACAGAAACCAAAAAGAAAAAATTGATGGCGAACGCCGAAGGGCTACGATTAATTTGTGCAGTACTAACTTCCACTTTCCTAATTATATCGGCCATTTGGCGAATTGGGCCAGACCGATCTGCATGATTCTTATATTATAATTCATATTGAAATTTTATAAAGGCAAACTTATAATTTGATATAATTTTTTATGATATGTCAAATGTAAATTATTTTTATTATAAAATAAATTTAATTATAAAATCACATTAATTTATAGATTTATTTTTTGCATTTATTTATTTATTTTTTGGTATATGTAACTCCCTTTAATGGTGGTAGACTGGTAGTTGCTGGCTCTGTGGGCTAAGCTCCATCATACTCTGGCCCATATATAGCAAGCAGTCGCGGAGAAATCAGAAGCCTCCCTAAAGGTTAAGCTTTTACTTTATTGATGAAGTGGCTCGTATACGAGCACGTTATATAATCCGCACAAATGCACGGGTCGTTATTTATATTATATTTATAAAACAGAGAATGTAACTTTATCAATAAATATTTCATAATTAATTTATAATATTGGAAATTTACAATATTAAAAATATAATATATATTTTTTTGAGAGAATAGTCACATGTTCAATAATAATTCCGTCCAAATTTATTAATGAAACCCTTACTTATAGTAGGAAGATATCGTAAAAACAATTTAAACACTTAAAATTTATATATCATGTTGAATTAAATATCTCAAGTATTGTAAAACAAACTCCGCTAAACAACTCAGTGCTAAACATGCCTAGACAGTCATTAACAAAAGCAGTATTAATTTTTATAGACATAACATAAACAGTACCAACAATAACTTAAACAAGCCTATTAGGCAAACCCTCCTTATCTAACCTTATTAACCCTTTTATTGCACCAGGAATATCCGAAGAATGCATCCATACATTATCATGTCCTTTCGCACCAAAACGAGCCAATTCATCAATTACTGCATTTATTTCTATGAAAGAATGATTAATAATAAATCTGAGCCCTTCTAATCTTTCCATAATATCTTCTCAAAAATCATCTAAATACCACAATCCACATCTTTTAGCCTTCACCCATTGAATGACTAGTGCCGAATCCATTTCTATTTCCACATTTCTTATACCCAACAAGCATATATGTCTGAGACCATGGAACACTCCCAACACTTCCGCGGCATTGTTTGACTCTTGGCCAATATATTTTGTGAAACAAGAAATCATCTCTCCTATCTCATTTCTTATTATTCCACTAACACCAGCACCCGGTTTTGAACTTTACGCCACCCATGTTTTGGCTGATCCCATTTAACTTGTTCCACCTCCACTGGTTTTGAACTATATACTGGCAAATTTAGGCCCTATTGGTATTCAAAGATGAGATGAGTTCTTTTCAACTTATTTCAAATTTATCATTATATTTTTTTATATTTTCATATAAAATACAAATTTCAATACAGTCTTTTCAATTTCTAAGTCAATTTTTTTGAATTTTAAAATAATAATAATATTAAAAAATAAACTCAACTCAACTTATCTTAACTCACTTCGTCTCGTCTCCGAATCCAAACAGGACCTAATGAATGAAGCAATTGTTCATCCCGCTAACTTAACGTTTTCAACTTCTTTAGCTTCAAACCAATCCAAGAAACCCAATACTTAATTGAACACCAAACTGATCTCACCGACTCATGCACCCCTTCAATCCGTGCCTTACATCTTCTCCACCATAATTTCCATGTGATAATCATTGGAATAATGCCAATCAACTTGCCATGGTAACTCGAACATCTCGCTCGTCTATGCCAACAATCCACCCTATCTCTCCATCTTCTTCCCGCCATTAACAGAATACCAATCTGGGAGCTACAAATATTCCAAATTTTTTCTGCAAATTCTCCTACGGATACAATCATCCACAGGTAGACATTCATGCATTGCTTCCACATGGTCACTAAAATATTCTTAGGAATAGTCGTGTGCCATACCCACCTCGCCTATGCAAACTCTGGAACACTAACTCTGATAAATTGCCAAGTTGATGCTGTGGTAAAAATACCACTTGCATTTTGCAGCCAAATTAACCTATCATCACCTGGCATAATACAACCCAATTGATTAATAATATCTTCAGTTTTCTCCACTCCTACTAACCGAATAAATAATTCAGTGTTTCAACCATCATCTAATTTGCATTCCTTTAAAGTTAAATCCGGAAGCTCACTAATCTGTAAATTATTCACAAGAGGACCCGAAGCAGACCAATCATCTCTCCAAAAAGAAACTTTTCTATCTCGAACCTTCCACTTAGAGTTCTCCAGTATCCTTGGAATACACTTCAACAACATCTTCCAAAAATTGGAACCTTTATTAGTATCAACTAGGGATAAATGTTTTTCCCCGACATATTTACTAATAAAAAATTGTGACCATAGCGACGATGATTGCATCAAATTCCATGCCAATTTCATATTAAGAGACTCTTACACCTCCTGTTAATTTCTAATTCCCATACCCTCTTCTTTCATAGGCCTACAAATTTTTTCCCATGCATACCATTTCTTTTTAGATCTACCTTCCTTAGAACCCAAAAAAAGGTACTCATAATATTCTGAAAATTACCAATCACTGCTTTATAGCTCATCATAGACACCATCGAATTGCGTATTGTAATTGGAAATGTCAATAAATTAATCCCACTTGATAATTAGTAATAAGTTCTCTCTATCCTTAACAACAATCATTTTGTATAAATTTCAGTACAAGTTGATCATCAGATAATTAACTTTAAAAACGCTTAAAAAAAATTCAAAAACGTTTCCAAATTCCCCTTTTTCTTCTTGTTTATTTATTTATTTATTATTTTTTTTTTTCAAATATCATGTACAAATTAATAGCCACAAAAGGATCAATTGCAGTCCATTAACGATCAATTGCGCGATAGCACTTCTGACTTAAACAGTATTTAAGTCATACTTAATGCGTTTTTCACTCACTGATCAATGTTTTATTCAGATTTTATGGGTTGATGTCAAGTCCGTAATTAAAATCTGACTTTTATATATAGTAATTAGATTTGTTAGTTTTTTTTTCCATGTTTTGATCGAATCACAAAGACAAGAAAAAAAAAAATCCAGCTGGTCTAGAAGACTAGATCAATATATTAATTAATAATTACCTCCGAGGCCTCTCCTATTTATTATTTCTTACTTTCCCAATTGCCCTCTTTCTTTTTCTTTTTGAACGCCACTTTTGAGGAAGCACGCAATTTGGTGTTGTTATTGAGGGAAAAGAACGTTAAACCAAAGAGTTGATCCATTTTTCTATTTTAGAGTGAAAGAAAGAGGAGCTGATGGTTGCCTTTCATGGCGGATGGAATTTAAAGCATGAGTGGCGTTTTGGTATAAATTAATTTGGTATATTTTTTTAATGTTGTCTCAGTTATATTACCAGTCTAGTCGCATCAGACTTCAGTGACATCACCAAAAAGCCGATCCATTCGAAATTATTTTTCCCATAATTGATATTTAATTCGTTTGCTTTGATCGCTAATGGCTAAAAACCTTCTCTAGGGTTTGGACAAGGAACCTCATGGGCTAAAAACTCAGGGGAGGGGAAAAAGAGAAACAAAAGCTGAGGAGAAAGAAAGGTGATGATCTGGTACTTGAGTCACTCTGACAATGACTGCAACATCTCTGTTTGTTTTGTTCCCCTGGTGGGAAGCTTCTTTACTCCTTCCTAAGTACGATCAGTGACTGTCTTGGAGTGTTACGTATTGACACATTTTCTTTAGATTTTAATAAATAATTTTAAATTATGCATGAGTACTGGTACGTCGACGTCTATTGCGGAAGGAAGAGTAAGGTTGCAGCAATTGCAAAGCCCCCATCCCATCTTTCTATTCTATCTATCCAACTTTTTTCTGTCTTTGTCTAGGGCTAACAGATATCTCATTCATCAATATTTCGAATTTCAAAGCTTGTTCTTTATACACGTCGTACCTGTTTTTTAATTGACTAATCAATGAATATTGGTACATCAACTGGGTTCAAAGCTTGTTCTTTATGTACGTGGCCTATATATGCATGCGTCTTGATGATCAAGATGCTACTTTCATGAAAATTCCTTTCCAATGGCATTACCAACACTTTATATATACACACAAACATGCACCATTTACTCATCTCGAGTCCGGCAGACAAGGTCTAAAGTTAAATTGAATGTAAATCTACTACTACTACAAAAAAAATATATATATTTGTGACGAATTATTTAGAATGAAGACAATTATATACTATAAAAATAGACTCATTTTGATAAGAAATAGTCATATTAACAAAAAATAACTAGTCACAAATAAGTAATTTTTTTTTAATAATGATCATAGTAATATTAATAGTACTTAATTAGATCCAAACATGTTAGTCATGATCATCCCTAATTTCCTCTATATAAATAGGTCATGTTTTGAACATTTCTTTTCCTGACATGCAAACGGCCTCATTAATAGTACTCTCTCGGTATATATATAAATTAGAAGTGTTCAAAGAGAATGCATAGAGCTTAGTTAAGTAACCCGAGATCAATTCTAAGTCTAGCATGTCCTCCTTGATCTTTTCCCCACCATGTATGGATGAAAGCGCAAGCATATATGACAAACTACAGAAAACTGTCTTTACCTTGTTTTAACTTCAATGACAAGTTCTTTCACTATCTTAATGCTATCGATCGATATATATAACGTTTGACACACTAGTATTTGAAAATTGCAAAACGAAAGCTTCTAGTAGTTTGGTATGCTTGACTCATGCTTGATCTCAGCATTGTCTATTGAAAAGCTACCATCAATGTCGCAACGTTCGTAAATAAAGGTGACATTATCTTTACAAGGCGTTCATGATCATTTTATCTGAAATCTTGTTTCCGCTATGAAATTAAGTAGTTGTTTGGCTTAAAAAAAACAAAAAACAAAAAACGTGAAATCTTGTTTCTGCCTATAACTCTTAATCTGTATTCCCAGCTGCAAATCACTTTGATAAATATTATGAAATGCAAAGTCATGATCACTACTTTCTACTCTTGAAATCTGATATGAATTGTCATATGTCTCTTTCCCTCCTTAATTGCTCTGACCAAACTTATTAAATACCTTTTTTCACGGTAAAGTAATCCATGCACTGAATACTACTTGGAGAATAAGTTTGCTAAGTGGAAATCAGAGGATCCGCTGACCATGATATAACATGTACATCCGCTGGTAATTAATGAGAAATATTTTAGTCATAAATGAATTCCATACAAAAGAATTTATAAATTAATATAATTTGATGTGATTTATTAAATTATAAAATTATTTTTATTATAAAATAGATTTGACAGATTACATCAAACGCATCAAATTAATTGTGAGATTTGTTGTCTGAAATTCTTTTGTTACTGTAGCACATCCCGTAATTAATATCTATGATTTCTTCCCCTAGATCTCTACTTTTCCTAATTCCATCAATGAAGAAATGCCAAGAGAATTATTATCCAAATTCTCACAAACGTGCCATCGGTTCAGACACATCCGCAGTTAATACGGTAGGTGTTAAGAAATTAGCGAATTAAAAACAGAAAAAATTAATGATGGAAGTGAGAAAAAAAAATGTCGGATGGGATAATGAACTACAATTATCATACAAGTTGCATGCACAAGAAGGAAATTCGGCACAAAATCGAAATCTTACAAGTGTTGAGATGATAACCGCACCATGACTTTGAGCAACATCACAACATCGATCCCAGCTTCCCCAATCAACTGATAAAACACAAAACCCATTATTTTGATCTTAAATATGTCCATATTCTGAAGTTCTAATACCCACTAGATAAGCCCTATACATAATTAATCATTCTCAGTCAGCTGATCTTTCCTTTCACAGTCCATTTTCCCATGGCTGTAATTCAAATCTCTTACCTCTTAATTAATAAGTCAAATACTTCACCCGCCCAGTTTCAGGTTTCCTCGCCAGCTGCCTATGCTCTTTTAGAACTTACTAGTTGTGATCGCCTTTATTGACCTTCAAACCATAGTGGTCCCACAAGTTCTCCCCATCGCCCAACAAGAAAGGAAAGCAGCTCTCGTGCACAGAATTTCCGGCATTGGAATTGGAAGGGGAAGAACCATCATTCCCTTGTATTACTCTCACCGTCTCTGGCTCTTGTTCGCTGATTTCGCAGAAGACTCCTCCTTGATTGTACAAGGACGATCCACTGTTCTGAAAGTAAGCACAGCCTCGTGAATTCTCCTTGCGCTTCTTATGATGACCTGGCTTAGTTTTTCTCGGATAACTATTGATGCTCTCCCATTTCTCTTTGTACATTAAAGCATTCCTTTCATATCCTAAACAAGCCATCTTTCCTGCTATTTCCTCCCACAGAACCTCTTCTGAACACCCACTTGGCCCAATTCTTAACTCAATGGCATTTCTCAATTGTATTAGCCTGGAAACCTCAGATTCCGGCCAGCTTTGATCACCTTTCCCACCATTATTTAGTATTTCACTTCCATCCTCATTCTGGTTTTCACTATGGTTATGGATTTCAGCGGCCATGGTTAGACCCTCAGACGACGAAGCCTTTACTTCGCTTCCTGTAATTTTCTGCAATGCCTCCATTAAAGCGGCATCCCTAGCTTCAATCCAAGCCCGTTCTTTAGACAAAAACTTGTGCTCCCTATCTATCCTGTCTGCCTCTTGTTTCCTCCACTCTTCCTCTCTTAACAGCCTCTCCTGTTCCTTCTGTTCAAGAGTTCTCATCAGCTTCTCTAGCCATGCCTCTTGTTTCTCCATCAACTTCCTCATCTGTGAGTCAATGAAGCCCTTTATCTTAGCCTTCCAACCCCTTCCACCTTTCCTCTTCCTCCTCTTCTCCGCCGAGTCGTTCTCCCTCAGCACCGTGGTGCTGAGATCATTGTCATTGGAGGAAGAGGTATCGTAGTCACAGGAATTAGAGAGGCTAAGACTATGATCACAATGCTTGTGAGAATGAAAAGCCTCTTGATTTGCTGGATTTGTGTTCTGGCTTGTGTTGTGAAATCGAAGATCACCATGTCCAGCAAAATGGGTTTCTGGGACTGGGGTGGTGTGGCTGGTTTCTCCATAGAGAGCTTCGAGTTGGCGAAAGAACCTGTAGTGCTTACCGTCTTGTCTTCCAGCCTTGCCTTCCTTTGTCTTTTTGTAATATTTGTACAAGTTCTCAAACTTCTCCCTACATTTCTTCCCGCTTCTTTGGTAACCATGTTCCTCAGTCATGATCCTGCAAAAACAGTTGAAAAGAGAGGAGATAAAAATAAAACAATGAAATGGACATTAACATGATACTCAAATAAGAGTTGTATAAGAAAATGCATATTCATGGTAGGAGATAGAGAACCCTAGATTGCATTGTAAGTTAAAAACAAAAAATGGAATATCCCATAACAAATAAAAAAATCATGTGGTTATGATGTTTAATGATGGTGTTGTGAATCTCATAATATCCTTTCCTTCTTGAGTAATCACAGTTAACCTAATTTAGTATATTGGCCATTCAAATGGCTAAACAAGGACAGGTCTCTTTTAGCAGTTGTGGGTGCTTAAGCAATATCCCAAGCGTCGTTCACAATTTTCAAATCATCCAAAAAATATATAAAGAACACCTTGCCTTCGAAAGAAAGGTACTGCATATTTTCAAAACAGATCATAACGAGTAACCACACAGACGATCAGCCTCGGATTTTTTCAAATCGAAATAAAAAAGAAAGTAACACACGGGTCTCCAACTGAAGCTCATTTTGATCAAACTCAAAACCGAATTATAAAGCCTTATATCGATTCTAAAGTTTTCAGATGTAAGTGCCAAAACACTAGCATCACGAGTCCTCTCTCTCTATAGTACTCCTCAGTGGCATTCAATCCTTCATCGACATCTTCAACAACAGAAGAAAGAAACTTGCACCTAGACCCCCAAGCTCCCCAAACATATATATACAATATATATGTATATGTATATGGAGGGGGAGAGAGAGAGAGTTAATGATAAAAGAAAAGGAAAGGAGAGGACGATTAGGGCTGAAATATATTGTATAAACCTTGAAATTTCGTCCCACAAAGGGCCCTTTTGATTAGCCTCTTTGAACTTGGGATCCAGTCGAGATCTGATCTCAAGAAGAGTAAGAGTCTCTTGTCTGGGCCATCTTCCAGTGCCGCCATCACCTCCTAAGCACCCTGCAGTCTCGGCCTCAAACCCACTGAACGAAGGAGTGGACGCAGAAGTGGCAATAGCACTGGTGGGAGTAGTGGCAGCGACACTTGGAGCAGAATCAGAGCGAAACTCGGGAAGGCCACGGGACAACACATCGGCCCCTACTTCACGACCCACCATCATCATATTGTAGTGGTGGCTCGGCGAGAGGTTTCGATGGTGGCTAGAGAACAGCTCTGGGGGCTGTGGGATGGACGGGAAATGGGACGACCTGCCGTTCATAAGTTGCCTCAGATCAGGCATGCCGTACTGATCCTCCATTTCCATAGGGTTTGAAATACGAGAAAAAGGAAATAGAAAGAAGGCTGAGAATAAAGATAAAGGCATCCAGAGAGAAAGAGAGAGAGATATGAGCGTCAGACTCGGATCGTGTCGTCCTCGAAAAGGCTTGAATTTATGTACAGAACAATGGTCCCATGTCCGTATGAAAGCTTATGTAATGTGTAAACTCTTATTTCACTTTATTTATTGAGCTCTTATTTCTCTTTATTTATGTATGCTCCTTCGATTTTGTGTATATATAAATTAAAGGTTAGAAAGGTACTAAGGGTTAAGTTTGGATAGTAGACTATTCTGACCATAAATTTATTATTATTTATTATTTTATTATAATTATTTTTAACTTTTATTTAAAACTCTATTATTATTTTTCTAATATATTTTTATTATTATTTACAAAATATCTGACATCACTTTACTATTCAAACATAATTTGAAATAATCAATCTGAAGATTTAATTTAAAATTAAAAACATTATAAAAAATAAAAATTTATAGAATAATTATCTACTATATGAGAATGATTCTTTTTAATAAAAATATATTTGTTTTGATAGAAAATAACTATAACAAATAGAAGTTTTTTATAGTGTAATGTCATAGTATGACATATATATATATATATATATATATATATTAAATACGTGGATGATGATTATATAGCATTAAAGTAGAAAGCGAACAAACATTGTTATATAATAGTAACAATAAAATGCAAAATGATTTTTTGAATTTTAATTGTTTGCAAAATACTTATTGGGTTTTTCTTTCTTTTAAGTGTAAAAAAGAAATTTAAAACTAAAACAAAAAAGAAAACATAAAGAAAAACTAAAATTGAAGATGAGAAAAAAATTGCAAGACCTGGGCAATCACCATCGATCTCCCCGTGGGTGGCTGCCTTTATATAGGGAAAGGAGATTCTAATTTTTCACCCCATGGGCCATTAATTACGAGATCACATGGGTTTTAAAATGCTAAATTTCTGCATTTCAAGTGTGAGAGCAATGGACAAGTATATTGCAGATTTTAATAGACTGCACCATTAAGATGGTAGTTCACTTGAAACTACTTGCACCATTAAGATGGTGGCTCAATTGTAGAAATAAAATTTGACATTTGAGTCATGGATGGTCTTTGGACTAGTAGACATCTTGGTAGGGTTATGGTGATCATGGATTCACCCATTGGGTAGTTACGTCTAAGAAGAATAATTATGCTGCTCTCCTCTATCTCTCCTTATTTTTAAGAGGAAAAATAATATATGGACAAGTTTTGGTAGGGGTTTTATTTAAAAAAAAAAAAAATTATACTATTTTAAAATGTAGCCTGCTTTTTTACGAGAACTTATGAGAAATTTGTCTATTTAGAATTTATATAAATCATTTCTTTTTGACCTTTTATTATGTTTTAAACAGGTGGATGACATGTCATTTGATGCTATATATATATATGCTTCTATTTTGATTAGTTCATACCTAAAATTAAGAATAATGATAGTCTTATCACTATTCTATTATTATTTTATTACTATTATTATTTTTTATTTTTTATTTTTTATTTTAAAAAAAATCTCTTTTATTTAATAGTTAAGGAAGTGCTTATTAATAAATTTTTATATTTAAAAAAAAAATTCTTAATGATTAAGAATGTTAAAAAAATACTGAAAATAAAATAATAGAAAAAAATAAAATTTTCAAATACACTAATTAGGCCCCATTTGCTTACGGGGATGAAACCAAAAATCTAAAATATATCTCAAACTTATTATTACACTTTTTTCAAAATTTCATATAAAATATAATAAAAAATTCAATTTTATCAAATTCTAAAATACATTTTTCAAATCTCAAAATAAAACTAATATTAAAAAAATATTTTATAATTATATTTTATTTTTTTAAAAGTTTTTATTTTATCTTATTTGATCTCATCTTTAAAAATAAATCAGACCTAAAAATAATAAAGATGTGATAAGACTTAAGAGAATAATAAGCCTATTATTACCCAAAAATTAATGCTATGCATTTGACAAATTGTGCGCTTTTTAAAGTTTAACGAGGTCAGTACAACAGGATGTCCTAATTAAAGAAAGTTTATGAAAATTAAATGCAACTTAAAAATTAAAGGATAATACTATTATTCTCACTTTATTTGACATCTTTTTTTGAATTTTTTATATATATATTTTTAATTTTACTTAATGATTAAAGAAGTGATTATTAATGTATTGATATTTTTTCATATTTTTTAAAAATATTTAAATACATTAAAAAAATGAAAAGAAAAAAAAATCTATTTTTTTATTATCATTTTTTATCATTTTAAAATATTTCAAAAAAATTTAAAAAAAATATCAATACACTAATAATCACTTCTTTAATTATTAAGTAAAAGAAAAAATTTTAAAAAAAATATTAAAATACATGAGATATCAAAAAAAAGATGTCAAATGAAATGGATATAACAGCATTACCCAAAATTAAAATCTCATCATGTAGAATTTTGTAAAGAGGAATGATATTTACTGTTTTAAGGTGCCTATACAAATGTCACATTTTTTTCGAAAAAAAAGAAAGGATAAATTTATGATCCACGTGAAAATTAAAATTATTTTTTTTCGGTGGATTTCACTTTTTCTCAAATAGACAATATTTATCAACAACAAAAAAAAATACAGTTTAGCAGTACTGGTACTGGTGTAATTAATGACTATGAGGGAAAAAAAAAAAGAAACAGAAGAAAATTTTCCCAAAGAAAACTGGTACAGTTTCTTATAACCAATCAATTAGCTGCAAAACAATCCAAAAAACTATCATTCTGTATACCCCAAAATGGTAGATCCTGAATGAAGACATGAACCACGAATTCTTGGACTCATTTCTGAAACTTCAGGCAACCGTGCAGTTTTCTTTTTAACATAATTTATGGGGAAAGCCTAATATTAAAAGGGTAAATATGTTTGATGTCTGAATCCCAGCTTGTGTGTGTTTGCTTGAAGAGTTAAATGTTAGGAATTGGGCATTGATATCTAATACGAAATTTCTAAATCAGTATATTACATGTGGGTGATTCATTTGGTGATCTGTTCTCTAGATCGGTATTGGCAGCAGAATGACCACTCATCTGCTGGCATCTAGGAATTGTTAAGGATTTCTCCATATTACATGTGGGTGATCTATTTGGTCTGTTCTTGGACTTGCTTTGTTGATCAGCTGGAACATTGAAGTGATCACTTTCATGCTCATGAGGCTCCATGAAAGAAAGTCTGCCAGCCCTCGTGCAACCATTTGTGGTTTCTTTAATTTGTAGTATGGCTTCTAAAAATGTTTGACAACTTTCCCTCAAATCAATACCCCGATAAATGATGTGAATCCTAGATTATATGAGGGATCATATGATGATGGCAGTGGTACACCTAGGGCTGTAATCGAGTCAAACTTTAGCTTGACGAGCTCGACTCGACTTAAAATATTCGAGCTCGAGATTTTTATTTATTCTTTGTTGGAGTTCGACTCGATAAGTTAAACTTCCAATTCGAGCTCGTCCCACAGATGAACTCGAGTCAAGCTAAACTCGAGCTCGAATTCTTTTTTTAGTTTTTTGAATAAAATTTAAAAATAAATAAAAATCTAATAAAAATTAATACGTAATATCTAACTAGTTGAAATTTCATAACAATATATTATATACTTACATATATTATTAATAAATAAACATAATATGATAGCATATATATATATATTTCATACATGGTTCTCACGTACTAATATAGCAAATTATTAAATTTTATAGATTAATTATTGTACAAATAATAAAATATAACTATGAAGTATATTTATTATATAGACATAAGTAATTAGTAATTATAAAAGTGTTATGCTTTATATTATTAGTAATACATATATATAACATATATGTGTATATATATTTATCAATATATGAATATATTTTAATCGAGTCGAGTTAACGAGTTAATTCAAGTTTTAACGAGCCTTAGTCGAGTCGAGTCGAATTTTATCGGGTATGTGTCATTTACTACTCAAGCGAGAATCTGTTTTCACGAGTGAGTTTTTTCTTTTTTTTTTACGAGTCAAAGTTCGATTCGAGTTTAACCGAGCAGGCTGTCAAGTAGCCTGATTCATTTACACCCCTAAGTACACCTCATTTTGAATATTTACAGGAGAGACTTTAGAAAGTGTGCAAACCTTGGATTGAGTCAGAGGGTTGAGTTTAAGGGTGGGCATGCAGCGGGGCCTGCATCCCACCCCTGTCCTCCCCACTCCGCATCTAGCCCACTAGGGGTTTTTAGGGGGGGGGGGGAGGGGGGGAGAGACCCAACCCTGTCCCACCCCCGCTTATATATATATATATATATATATATTATATAAACATAAATATTTATATATCTACAAAAATATAAATATATTTTTATACATATAAATATAAATATGTAGTTTAAATATATAAACATATGTTTAAAAACTACAACTTATATAAAATTATATGCACTAGTTAAAAACTATATAATTTAAAAATTATTATACTGCAACTTAATTACACAAAATATGCACTATCAAATTTAAAAACTATGTAATTTTAAATTATATAGAGTCATTTAAATTTATGTTTATATAATATATATAAGATCCATTTGTATAGATATCATCATCTACATTCCAAAAGGCGTATACTTTGGTAAAGCATATATAGTTTGGGAAGAGGTTTTGATTGATCAAAAAGAATAATCTACTTCAATCGATATGCCTTTAGGCACGGCCATACATAACATAAAAATCACACTTGGAAATGGTGGACAATTAGCTAAAGTAACAAGTGCTGTATCAAAACTGATTGTAAAAGAGGGGAAATCAACCACATTAAAATTACCTTCTTGGGAAGTCTCATATTTTTGAATGCAATCCATATTGAAAGCGGATATAAGACGGGGCTAATTCCCAATCGGCCCCGGGATGCAGGGGTGGTGAAATCGCTTGTTGTCCATGTTGAGCTGGGGGCGGGGAGAGGGCAACCCTGTCTCCATTAGATTGGCATTGATGCATCTTCATTTTTGTTGACAACCATCAAATTCTTTCCCATTAGTTTGGGTGAGCATTATTAACAACGTTGCTTAGAAAGAGAGAGAGGAAAAATAGTGGCTGGGTATCTATCATCATGTTTACACGCACCTATTATATTTACCTTTTTTTTAGAAGACCTATTATATATACTTTGAAGTTAGATTTTGTTTAACATGACTTCTCATTTCTACTAGTTCACTGTTCACACCTGCTCCGTTCTTATTGCTTGCAAAAAAACTTCAACTATTGGCCTAAAAGGAAAGGAGCCACCACATGGACTAATTTACATTTGAGACCAGAAAATGTCAATATTATACATTGTACTAAGTTCAGTGCTAAGTTTCCTTCTCACTCCCACCAATCCACCATTTTCTCCTACAAAATCTAATCAAAGTGGGTCATTTTGCTCCAACAAATTGAAATAACTAGTTTCCAAAAGTTTGGTTATTTGTAATGTGATAATTTATATATGATTTTTAGACCATATAATTAATTGCAGGTGTACCTCAAGACTTACAATCCAACATGTTTAATCTTTTTTGAGATATTATAAAAATAAAATAAAAGTAAATCTTCTTCCTCAATTCAAATCACCTATTCTAATGATGCAACTAATATATAATTGTTATAATAAAATAATTGTGCATCTAATGTGAAATTGCTACTCATTTATATACAACCTAGAAACAATGTGAATAAACTCAAGAATACCAAATATTCCTACCAACCAACCAAATCTGACAACATCGAGGAGTGATGAGCTTTTGGCTAATCACGTGGTTGTTGGTGGTAGGGAGCAGCCGAAACCAAGGAAATGAGAGAGAGAGAGAGAGAGAGAGAGAGATGAGTGTCAATGAAGGAGCAATCCAAACGTCTAGGATCTAACGTGAATGGCAGTGGACAGATAGTAAACGAACACTAGGAGGAGGAACGAGAGAGATAGAGAGCCAAACACAACCTCCAACAAATGGGGAGTGCATGAATCCGGAGACGTGGGGCAAAAATCTGGCCACCAATTAAGTATTATCTCAAGCAAGTAATTAATTTCATATGATCAATAATGTATTGATCTTGCAACACGGCAAATGTCTACACATATATTGCCTAGCTAGGAATGTATTTACTACTTGTATGCAAGTATAGTAATGTATTTTTTACACATGCGCACGATGATAGGATTGCATTCTAAAATCAAATTGAAAACAATATTTATGAATGTTGTTTCTTCGAAGCAAAAAAATTAAGACCGATCTTAGATAAAAATAAACAAACAAACAAATCTTTTAATTCAAGCATTAGTCCCCAGTATGCCTAAAAACCTATCAACATCCTAATTAGCTAGCTAGTTAGATATATCTTCAAAGACATCTAGTTATTGTGATAACTTATATTCATCTTCTGGTATATGTACGTAGGTCTTTATGTCTGGATCAGGTCCAATATTGAACCAAATTTCTTAAATGACTTGAGACCTTTGAATTGTAATTGGACTCAAGCTACCACCAATCTTTTAATTTGTTATATTATTTATAGATACACATATTCATCTTTTAAACAAACCTACTTACATATATACTTTTAAACGTACCTTAGTCGATAGATGGTCGTATCACTCTCAATCAAATTGAAACTATTGTAATGGTGCGGAAATTACGATAAATAATATACAGAGAAAACAAGAAAATAAGAGAAAAATTACATAGAAATTTACGTGGTTCAGCGGTGTGCCTACATCCACGGGAGTGAGCGGCGAATATTTCACTATTATCAAAAGTAAGGTTATATCATATGTATTTATACGAATACTAGGTGTATGGATGTATTTGATAAAGTTTATAAAAATATTCCTGTACCATACCGCAGGGGTATTGCCCTGTGCTCATTCCGCCATCCGCCATTCATCATCTGTCATGTTGCCGCTGTATACATATCAAATACGAACCACATACTTCAATAAAAATAGATCTAGACATTACGTCTTAGTTAGCTGGATCATTATTATATATATATAATTTGTATCAGAATTGCTTCCATTGTAATTGCAGTTCTAGATTAGAAAATGTTCATGAATTCTAATTAACACTATAAGAAAACTGCTTATTTGCAACCAGTTAATTCCAATGAAATGATTATTTATGACTAAAATTGGTTATAAATAGTTTGTTTTTAGTGATTAATTAGTCATAAAATCTCGTTTTTCTTGTAGTGTAAAACAAGAATAATATACTCTGGACGATAGGTTTTGCCCATCTTAAGATAGATGATGATCAATGTATACATTAAGCTGCTTACTTTGTATCTAATGTATATATGGAGGTATGTACAGATCAGGCCAACTATGCAAGTACAAGCAGTTAGATTTAATGAATATATGGAGCATTGGTATTGTCTACATCAAAATTTAATGGAAGTACAAGTTTGATGAAAAATCAATACCTCTACATTTATAATTTCATATTAGATTCATCATTAGATTTATCAAAATAACAATATAATATACAATTTATGAAACCAATAAATACATGTGTTTGTATGGGGGAATAGTAAAAGATAATATTTTATTCATCCAACAACATATTGAAGGGCAATAAAAAAAAAGATTTTGATGAGTAAATAGTCACCCTTCAAATATGAAAGATGATGTTCAAGTACTGTAGCTCCAAGTTTGAGTTGGTGGATTTTGATGAGTCTAATGTAAGATTATTTTAGGTAAAATTATCAAATTTACATTTGATGAGTCTAATACCAATGCTCTTAGTAGTACTGATGCATGTAGAACAGTGCATACAAAAAAAAAAAAAAATAGTGCATACAACTTCAGTGGCTTCCATATATAGAGTAATATATGTAATGTACTACATTCATACCTAGCTTTGTTGTCAATTGTCATGAATTGTGGTTTTCATGTCTTTTTCGATTAGACAATCACCAATTTGCTTATGAGCTAAAGTCCGTGGTAGTTAAATGGTTAAAGCTTTAAAACCTATCCACTTTGTAACATTGTAATAGCTAGCTAGCCTTTATTGAATTACATATGAATTAAGCCTAAATTAGATGCAAAAAGTTTATTTGTTTTGCAAACCCTTCATCCAAATTTTTCTCTAGGTATTTAATTCCTATAGACATGGAAGTTATAACAAACATATGTGATTTCATTCATGATCATAAAGATATCTTTTAGCCATCTTAAAAAATATCTTTATGAAAATAACATATGATAAGATTAGACTCTTTCAACCATTTTCTCCATCTGCATTTCCTCCTGGTCGCTTAACAACGTTTTTCCTTTCTCTACGTATAAAAAAGTAATGCCTATGCAAATATCTTCACCATTGTTATGTTTATATGATGTATACATATGAATCTAATTGTTTTGTAGTCAACACAGGAAAAGAGAAAAGCGGAAAGAAGGAAAAAAATAAGAAGGCATAATGAATCCTAGTGCAAGGAGAAGAAATTATAATGATAAACAAGGAGAAAGTAACGAGGCTGGATAAAAATGGAATACATGGGCATGTACTCTACAAAAGCATCTCAGTCCCCTCTCTCTCTGTCTAAGTCTGATCTGACTCAAATTCAGATCAACGATCAGAGCCTCAGACCTAATAGTTTGCTTTTGAAGGAGCAGAACGTTCTATCCATCATACGCATTGCAACAAATAACAAGAAAAAGGGTGCACGAATGGCCCATTCATCATGCTGATCAGGTACGACACACTGCTAAACCCTAATTTGTTAAGACCTTATTAAGGCAGGCTCTCGACATGGCAACATCAAAAATCAAGAGTTAAAACCCTCTAATTGGGACTGGAATATCTGAAGAGGAAGTGTTTCTTGTCTTGACAACATTAAGGATTGTGCATGCATGGGTCTCACCGACCTCTTTTCGATGGGTGGACCATCATGTACATGGCCTTATGCTAATATGATGGGCAGATATCATAGACTGATGGATGAAAGCAGTTAACCTTTTAGCGAAAAAGAGAAACAAAGGCAAAGATAAAGGGGGACACTTTCGTTTCGTTTTGCCCCCCCCCCCCTTAGATTGAAAGAGTCTAATCTTTATCCTATAGTTATAAAGATTATATATTTGCTACAATATTCAAATAGGCCGAATATATATTCCAAAAGATATTAAGTTCAATGAAAGCAAATTCCCCTTTGCCCATCCCCCCAAGCCCAAGCCCAAGCCCAAGCCCACCTCATTACCTATGCATGTGGCCTTACCCATTTTCCTATAAACCTTCCATCGACACATTGTCCTACTTCTATTTTAAGCCTCCCACCATCTTTTTCCTCGTCACATTTTTCCTCTCTACCTCCATCACCAACCTCACCGAGCCCTTCTTAGTTTGATCCTCAACAGCATGCACACTCAGTGATGACTCGATCACAAACCAACACCTCTTGGCCCTAGCAGTTCACATATGGCACTTTAAAATGGCCTCTTCCTTGTGCTCATGTGTATGCAATTGACTATGTTATTGAAACTCCCATATGCTGTATAATTGCATAAAAATATCCTAAGTGGGGTGAAGCAATAGCCAAAGAATTCAACACCCTTCTATCAATCAGACTTGGTCTTTAGTTCCTTCATCTCAAGCCACCAACACAATGACCTGCAAGTGGGTATTTCGAACTAAATGATTTGCTAATGACACAATTGAAAGGATAAAAGCACGTTTCGTCACTAAGGGTTTTCTTCAATAGTCTGGCATAGATTTTGAAGAAACCTTTAGCCCCGTTGTAAAGGCCATGATAGTTCACATTGTTCTCACTTTGGCAATTTCCAAACATTGCCCATTCAGCAATGCAACGTGCAAAATGTTTTTTTACATGGACCACTCATCGAAATCGTTTTCATGTCTTAGCCACCTGGATTCTCTAATCCACAATTTTCATCTCATGTATGCAGGTTACACAGTCATTTATGGCCTTCATCAGTTACCTCGTGCTTGGTATTCTCGGTTGAGTTTTTGCCTTGTGGATCTTGATTTCACACTTTCTACACATACCCCTTATTGTTTGATGCATGATTGGCTCCACCACTACATTCGTGTTGGTTTATGTAGATGATCTCTTGATCATAGGTTCTTCCATTTAGTGCACTTCCGACCTTGTTGTTGCACTATGCATTGAAATCCCCATAACTAACCTCAGCAACTTGAACCTTTTTTCTAGGCAGAAAAGCAACTTTCAACTCTCACGGATTACTTCTCGTTTGACAGAAGTATATCACTGATATCGCAGCATAGTTGGTTCACTACACTACCTATCTTTTACACGATTAGACCTTGCATTCGTCGTAGGTAAGGTATGCCAATTTAAGTGTGCCCCTCACATACAACAGTGGACAATCGTTAAGTATATCCTACGATACCTTAAAGACACGTATACTCTCGGCCTCCAGCTTTCCCCTCAACCAGTGGTTTTTGTATCTTCCTTGACATCAATTTGATATTCCACAGATATTGAGTTTAAAGCAGATGCAATCACCATTGCAGAGGTTATTTGGTTACAGCATCTATGTCGGGACCTCGACTTGCCACTTACCAGTGTTCCTTTACTCTAATGTGACAATTTGGATGCCACTTACCTTTTATCAAAGCCTATATCTCATGCACGAAGAAAGTATGTCGAGATCAACTTCCACTTTGTTAGAGATTGGGTCCTCAATAAATCGTTGAATGTGGCATTCATTTTTTGCAAAGATCAACTTGCCGACATACTTACCAAATCTCCATCAGCAGCACAATTCCAGCATCTACTTGCATTTGCAGCTTGACTTGAGGGGGGGATGTCCAGGTTAATATCGTCCCTATAGCATATACCAGCTAAAACCACCACAACTCTAATCATGCAATGCAGTCAAGTAATCAAAATGATCTGCACTCTATGTGCTGTACCTTTTCTAGCAAACTATCCCTTTTTAGTCTAGAACATTCTAGCCTCTGTTCAAAGTCGTTAGCATATGCCTATAAAAGTACTATATGTAATATTGATTTCATTGTGGAAAATATACAAACACAGTTTCTATAACGCTAAAAGAGGTTGATAATAGATATATATAGTTGTACTTTAATAAAAATAAAAGGAAAAGAAAAGGTATGGTTGTTCATTAAGATGATCATGCTTGATAGTTGTGGTAGCTATTAAGTCAATTACTTAAAAAAAATAAATCCTTTTTTAGAATGATTTGATAAAATGTTAATAAGATGGTTTTAATGACTAATTCGATTAGTGGGCATGTTACATCTAATCATGTCACAAGAAAATAATAGTATAAATCATTCTCTTTGCAAAAGTGGCATGTCAACTATCCATATGGCATCCCAAGTAGTGGCGGACCCCCACTGAGTACAAGGGGGCCATGCCCCCCTCCCCCAAAACTTTTTGATATTATAAAATAATTCCTAGATTTTATATATAATTTTATAAATATAAAAAATGATCTCTTAAAAAAATTATAATTTTCATATGCTCTCTAATTTGTTTTTAAAATTTCAATATACCTAGAAATATCTCTCCAATTTTTTTATAGTCTTAAATTTTGTTTAGTTTCTATAGATTATCTATTTTCAAAGATGTGGTTTCTCCAAAATTAAAATTAAAATTAAGTGCAGGAGAAATAATAAATTTTTCTTTTTTAGCAAAAAGTTAGAGGCCATGTCCAATAGTGACTCCTATCTCAAATTTATTAATAAAGACACTTGAGATTTATAGATAAGCAATAAAAAAAAAAAGAAAAAGAAACCCAAACATCGTAAAAATACACAAAAACCAGAAAACCAAATCTACATATAACACTTGGGGGTTTACATAAACATCAAATTACCCAAACCCTGTAAAAAAATCCCTAACCAAAACCAATAAACAATAAACAATAAACCAATAAATAATAAAGATTAGCATGTAAATTCAAACAAATTATCTCTGCCTCAAGTATGGCAAACCACTTTTATCAAGTCTTAAGAAGTCTCTTATTAATATGGATCCCATATTTTTTTATTATATAAGAATAAGTTTCTTAATATGGAATCCAAAATGTAAATACAAGAAAAGTTATTTGAGCTTGATGATTTTGCATAAAAGAAATGAATTTTGCAATCCTATGATCAAGTGCAAGCGTCACCCACTCTATTTGAAAATTTTAGTAAATTTAAGACCTGCATGAAAAAGAATAAATTTTTAATGATGGACCATATTTTTTTTTTTTTCAAATGAAGTATGTAGAGCTTACACACTTTTAAAACTATATCTAGCATTATTTGTTACATAAACGGGTCATATAGTAGAAAATTGACCCTCCTTGTCACAATTGTTGATTTCACCACTGATCCTAGGGAGGTGTTACCAGCCACCACATCTGTGCCAAGGTCATATGAAGGGTCCCACATGATTATAATATTAGCATATAGTAAAATAAAGTTAATATTCTTCAGATTTAAAATCGCAGCTGATAAATGGTTGTCACCATATAAGATATATAAGGGGGTGAGAAATTCTGATTCTTTGAGATCCATTGTGGGTCACAATATTGTCGCATGATGGCTTTGGACCCCATATAATATGCTGCATGAAAATGAAACCTATCGACAGGGATTGCTCAATAATTACGTACAGAGCATGAAGGAATTATGTGACATGAAAAAGGGTTTACAGGAGGCCTTAGGTGCACTAAGGGCGAGAGTGGAGATTATTAGTCAAACAAGAACTCGATTGCTGGCCGGAAAACATCCGGCAGGGAGCCGGAATTGCCAACCAAGCCAAAGCTTTTTGTTTGATTGCTAGTTAAAAGTTCTCATATTGGTATATGGGAGTGAGTTGTCACCCGCCTGAAAAAAAGCTTAAGTAATTATGTAACACAAGAAAGCTAATTAGATGATTTGATTTCAGTACTAATGAAAGAAGAATCTTTTGTTAGCAAAAGTCTGAATCTTTAAACTCCATGAAATATAGAGACAGGTGTCGTCCATATATAGCTAGGTAATTAGTAAATTACGTACGTAGTTTGTATCATTTATTAATTGTTACTTGCAGGCTACTTGGATGTGCCTTAGTATTTGGAGTACGGTTTATAAATATGTTACTCCCCGCGAGTCTCATTAGATTTATAAACTCAAATTTTTAAAGGGATTTGTGAAGTTTATAATTAGTCTTTTTTTTTTTTAAAGAAAAAGAAAAAGAAAAAAAGAGTTATAAATATAAGGGTTTTTTTTTTTTTTTTCTGTCTTTTAGACAATGGATTCATTTTCGTTAATCACAACATTCCGGCCCATAAAGAAGATGTTTTCATATTTTTTCCATTCATTTGAATGACCTATTCAGCAAGCCATTCCATTATACGGTTTTAGTTGAAATTTGCATTAATAATATTTATAGCCAACAGAAAAGTTTCATATTACATTAAAGAATTAGTTATATTAATTATAATTGAATTTTCTTAAAATTTTAAGTGTTTTCCAGATAGGTGAAAATATTGCATTCATGCCTTAGAGCATTAGTACTATTAGTTATGCATATGCAAAATCACCTCATTTAGAGATTCATTTTGTCATATGTATATGCACATGCAAAACTCTCACATTGACTTATATAAATTTAAGACAAAATAAGAATAAAATATTATTTTACTCCAATTTCTTAATTTTTCAAATTATATATGAGATGCATTTCATTAATATATATATACATATATGTAACACCCAAATCCTTAAGGACCCAGATCTTTTTCCGACATAGTTTTAACGTGTGATTATTTTTTTTTTCCAGTGGTTTCTTAGTTATATATTCCATTGTTTAAATTTCTTTCCTTTTTCGTTGATTTTATTCTCACATTTCCTTCTATACTCATATATTGCATTTTCCGTTAGTTTCCTTTCTAACCCATTGTAGTCGTATCTCATTGAATTAGGCATCACGGGTAGCAATCCCAGACTCTTCCGCAATCACGGCTCTCACCTTCATGTCCCCATGCACGTATCTTCTCCTACTAATTTTGGCAATCGATCAATATCTTTGTAGATATGTTTTTTTTTTTTTTTGTACATCAACTTACTTTCCAAGCCAAGTCTGCCTCCAACAAGTCTGTTTCTTCCGCTTACACGTTTCTTGTAGGATTCCCATATATATATATATATATATATATATATATATGTGTATATATATATATATAATGCATGCACGAAAAGAACCCAAAGCCGCAGCCTTCTTTTTTGTCTAGAGCTCCCCTAAACCAAAGCCCCTCCTCTGCATAGCATCACTGCCCAATTAAGCCCTCCATGCAGTCATTGCCCAGTCACCCGAAGCCTCAGACACCTCGTGCCACCACCACCAACCATTGCCGTAGGCTGTTCTCCATTGAAAATTGCCATTCATCTCCTATTTTTGTTCCCCAAAAATAGAGCCACCTCCTATCGCCGCTTGCTCTTTCCAGCTTTGCGCCACCAGCCATGGCAAGGTCGAATTATCGGCGTCGTTTAGGAAGGCCTCAGAAAACGCCGACCTTGCCACCTCTGGTCCGTCCTTCCCTTCTCGTTTCCAGCCGCTAACTCGCCAACGAGACCTCAGCCCTCCTAGTTCTACGCACGACTCCTTTCGATGAGTTCGATCACCACTGCTGCCGCTGTTATCATCAAGCTTTATTTTATGTTTTCTATTTTCACGTTAGGCTTTGCATAAAAATGGTAGGAAGTTTGGCTTTAATATTTTCCTCTGTTTTTTTTTTTACTAATATCTTTTTAAGCTACATCCGAAAGATTTTTGTAGTGAAACTTTTGAGTTTTAAATTACAAATATGGGTTTTCTTATTTTTAGTTTACGGGGTCTCAGCAGAATTTAGATAATTTTATGTTACAGAAAGATTTTATATTATTGTTTATGGTTTCTCAGCTCACGTTATATTAGCATAAAATGTTGTTTTTCACAACATAGTTAAAGCTTTGATTTCTTAATTAGATGGACATTTGGATTGTTATCAGATTAAGTTTTCTCAGTGGACATCAAGAATCTTGGAGAATTATGGTACATTAGGATTACTAGGATTTTAAGTTTTTGAGGAATTAAATAGGGTTTTTAGTATCAAAATATTTGATTGATTGAATATTTACGGGAGTAAGTGTCAATTTTATAGGTGAAGATTGATTTTTGTTCAGCTTTGTGAGGATAATTTTGAAAAGTTAAGAAGTTCAGGTAAGCGGGGTTCCTATACTAGAATTTGCATTAAAAATATGAACTAAGATTTCTTTTGAAAAATATGCAATGTTTTAGTTACGAAAAGAGACTTTGAAATCACCTCAGTTTTTGTTTTGCATATGCATAAGATTTTGTATAAGAATAAAATGTTTCTGGCATGAACTAGCGTAGACATGAGCTAATTTTGCTGCATTTTATTTTCTAAACTGAAAAAGATCGAATATAAAAATTGCTGCATAAATGATATTTCTGATCTATTCTGTTCTGTTTTGGAAAAGTTTTATATTCTGATATGATATGATATGATATGATTTTTGAAAACTCTGGTATGACATTCTGGTTTTGTTCCGCTCTGTTCTGTTCTGGGTTGGTACCAACTATTCTGTTTCCGGTGCACCCACTTTGGTTGCAAAGTGGTTTTCTGCGTGATCTTTCCTGTGTGCACACTCGGGGCTCTGAGAATAATAAGAAGAAGATTCACATTCTGTTTCTACTCGGTTGGCCGCCGGAATTTGCACAACCCTACCACGAGAGTTAAACATGGTATATCTGTTCTAATAAGATGTTTCAGTTATGTTATGCTAAAGGGATTTTTGATTCTGTTTATACTTAGCTTTCGCTTTAATTTTCGACTACACGATCTATTTCTACATTCTTAAGAACTTTATTTTTTTTTGTGTTCTGCATTCTGTATTTGGTAAATGCCCATGTTTGCACACTAGTATATATTCTTTACTTACTAAGTTTTGAATAACTCACCCCCTTATCTATAACATTTTTTCAGATATTTGAGATGGTTCAGTTGCAGTTTCAGTAATGGTAATAACTACCAGAGAGACTTGGCGATCATAGGAGAAAGTGCTCGAGGGTGCAAGTTTTATTGGAGTCTTAGTAGAATTTCTCTTTGTTGGTTATTTTAGTATGTCAAGTTTTGGATTTTTGCAAGTATTTGAAGTCATTAACTTTATTAAAGTTTATGTTTAGTTTCTCTTGGAGAGTATCATAGATATTTGCTAAGTATTTATGGAGTGTCTTTATAATAATAATTGGTTATTGGAGAATTTGGGATATATGAATTAGTGTTATTTAAGATGATTCGAGAAAAAGGACCTAACTCTTTGGACTTCCAGGATCAGGGCGTTACATATATATATATATATATATATATATAATTGGAACGTTAACATATATAGATAATTGAAACGCTAACATGTATGTATATATATATAACTTATATAAAATATATATATAAAACTGGAACGTTCTAATTATATAAATAGTTAAATTAACATATATATATATATATAACTTATATATATAACATATATATATAACTGGAATATATATAAAATTGAAATATATATAAAATTGGAATACATATTTTCATAGGTAAATAGTAGAAGGAGAGAGAAAATAATAATAAAATATATTTTCATAAGTGAATAGTAACTCTCCAAATATTTATAGTTACTATTCATAATTATGCAAATATTTGTATATGCATATTCTAATGTAGAGAATTTTTAGTTCATATTATGCAAATATGAGTTTGCATATGCACCAATACCGATGATCTTAGGCTTAAAAAAAAGTTAAAAGTTTAAGAGCTCGATCGGGTTATTAGATCGATCCTCCATCGCCTTTATGCGGACATAATAAGGAAAAAAACTTTGCTCATGTTGATGGATAGCCAGGCATCAATAGTAAGCCCACAGCTTATAAACCGTTCAGAGCATATTATAATTAATCAAGTCATTTCAGCCAGCTGGTATTATTTAGCTAATGTGATCATCTGGGCCGGGCCAAATCGGGTTTCAGGCCACTTTAATTATATTCAGCTGATCATCACTTTGAAAATATCCAAATTAGTTACCTATATATAATTATTGGAATATTTGTTGAAGATAAAAATTATAACAAAATATGAAAATACGTAGTCCGGCCAGACTCAGCCCAAACACAGCCAGAAACGCTAGGTGATCAGTACTAGCCGTTAACTAGAAGGAAAAGTGAGGGGAGTAGTCAACATTCAGTGCACTCCCCTCACATGAACAGTGCCATGCACTGTTCATGGCCCTATTTATGTGAGGGAGTGTGCCGAGTTTTGACTACTCCCCAGACATGCTCTAGCTAGAAAGTTGAATATACAAAGTATTCCAGGATCAAAAAATAAGAAGATATATATAATGTAGTGGCCGCAGCTTGGCCTAAACAAGCAAATTAAATAATTTTGTTTGCTAACTACAAATAACCAGTAGATGTTTTGGAAATCTATTAATGTGTGCAGACTTTATCATGGGTACTACTAAATTAAGGATGAATAATTAGTATTTTAAAGGGGTTATTTAATTTGTTTGTTCATCTTTTTTTATCTATATTAATTGATTAATGTTTCAAGCTTATATATATTATGATTTTTTTTAAAATTTTTATCTTTAACTTGAGGAATATTATATTGTGATTATCATTGTATTTTCAATTGTGGCTATTCTCATGCAATTGAGGCTAGAAGTAAACCATAATTATTGAATGAGTGTGCCTACTTGAAAACTTCATCGATCACGCGCCTCATCAACACTTGCATGCATGCATGGAGTACTTCACATTAAATGATACAACAGTACGTACGTATACCGATTGGCTTTTTAGTTTGATGATTTATCTTTATGTAATATTAATAATTTGCCAGATCACCATTTATATATATATATATATGGACGGGAGTTTGCACGCGCGTAAATAATAAATAAATGAATGAACAACGTTTCAAGAAGAGAATATCACTCTACTTATCTAAACAACGTCCTATATATTTAGGTAGTACAATATTATGGAGATATAAACAAAAAGAAATTGATAATTAATGATGATGAGAATATTATAGATTCTTATTTAGTATTTATTAGTAGTGAGCTGTGAGATAGGAGTAAGATGATAAATATAATATATATGTATATATAAGAATATTTTAAATTTGGAAATGAACTAATCGGATCCATGCCTGCGAATTATTAATAAAATAGCTAGCTAAAGGGTATATACTGATGTAGAAACTTAACCATGCATATATATTTCAATTCAAACGAAGGAATCATTACTAAAAAGAATGGCCAAAAGCCGAAGTTGGGGGGTCGATCTGAAAATCGTAACCAAACACTGCCTAAGATTACGTTTCACGCGGCCGCGGCAGAACCGAGCTACGCATAACAGAAACACGCCTCTGATTAACACTAAGATATGTAATGTTTCACGAGGCTGCGGCAGACCCGCTAAGTAGAACTACAACCTACGAAAAACATGAGCAACGTACGTACACGGTGCATCTACCCGCGGCATGCAGCATATATTATTCAAACTAGTGAACAATAACCGTTGATATTTTCTAATTAGTACTAGATCATATGTTCACAGTCAAAATTAAAACACTTTTTGCGGATTATTAAGTAGTCGTTGATAAAACTCCACATTAACAACGTTATCCTTTAAAACTGGGACCTCTCGATCGCTAAGAATGTCGCATCGCATCAAAAGCGTGGCTAGCTCTGGGGGGTATTGGTGGGGTTGGTCGTGCACGAGCCACACATCTATAGCTGGTCTCTAAAATTCTACCCCTGAAACTCGGCGCAAATAGATTAAGAAAGGTGGCCCCAGAGTGTTGAATACGAACACTTGCTTAAATTAATTAGTCACGCGTCGACATGATATATAAAAGTAGTACTACTTTACTCATTTTAGTTTTGGGATCAGTTGTACGGACGAAAGGCACTTGGCATTCATGAAAGGGGATTATTTTTTAAATTAAGGAATTAAAAATATAAGAAGTACGGCAGTGCTAGGACGTCCCAAACGATTAGATTTTGGAATTTCTAGTACTGATCTTGCCTTCGATCCTTTTTTTTTTACTAAAAAGGGTACGTAATTAATTATAAAATAAGGTCTGCTGTCTTGATCATAATGTTACAATTGTTTATTCTATGTTTTTTTTTTTTTTTATTCAATTGGTTAGATATATAATAATTTGTTGGTTGCTTGCAAGTTGGAGATTCCCGAACGTTGTTGGTCAAGGTGTGATGATACCCGGTTCATGTACTTAATTAAAAGGCTAGAATTCATAACGATTAATACCGCGATTAAACGTGTTTGGGAGGTCAGTGGGTTGGTATAAGAAGATGGTGGCCGCTTCTTAAGGAGAATTTACTTAATTTGTGGTCTTTAGTCTCGTTCAGGACGTTATATGTTAAGAACTTTTGATTAATTATTTGATTCTTCTGCTCTGAATAAAATCTACTACGGCCCCTCCCTTGAAAAATTGAAAAAAACTGTGTTTGGAATCATCGTTAAATATTAGACATGATGCTTTATTTTTTTGATGGAAAATATTAGACATGATGTTAATCCTTCATATTTTGATGAAGTAATACTTTCGTAGGGTTAACATCTGAAAACATCTCAGACATATATCTACCTTCAAAGATATCATGAATTAAAGGACATGACTTCACAACGTACTCACATCTCAGACATATATCTACCTTCAAAGATATCATGAATTAAAGGACATGACTTGACAACGTACTCGCAAGGTGCAAGTTAGGACTCGGGTTGCTAGCTAGCTAGGTTGGAATTGATCGACACTACATTACTTCGATTGTAGTTTCCTTATTTGAATATGATCAAACCTTTGGTCTTGCACTTCCACGCACTTTATCATTTCCATATAATGAATATAGTTTATCGCCAAAATTAAAGCAGGAGATAACAAATTAGAGAGATCAGTTGAATGAAGTAGAAGAAAGGAATCGTCACCATGTTGATAGGCAACAGCTTATATGCCATGCGATCGATATATGTTAAATAAAGAGTATACTGGAAATCTGGAGTTTCTAGAACATCTTTTTCATAATAGTATTTTGGGTTGGCTTTAAGCTTATTCTGATTCTAGCTATCGATCAGTATCTTTTTAGTATTGTATTGAACAGGGGATATATAACAAGCATGTAGCAAGCCGTACGTCGATATCAAATATATAGTTAGAGTACTGAAGCATGTAAATTATTGGTTTGATCACATGCTAAAAGGCTGGTACGTATTTCAAATTAATTTCAATGAAGGCTATTTCGCTGTTAGAGACCTTAAGTGGCCGGTCTTGTATTGGTGACGAGATCAGGCGATCTATTATAAATTATAAGTGATGTCTCCTCTGAAACCCTAGGTTTTTAATTGACTCACACCAACTAGCTAGTACGGTAGAGGTGATGTGTATTAATGTATACTAGTGGTTAATTAGGGTTCCTTTGTGGATGAGTGCATTCCTTCTCAACTCCAAAACAGTACTACTGTTGCATGTTGACGTTAATTAAATAGATTTTGTGCCGCAAAATCAATATAGTCCTACCCAGGTGTCCAACACAAAGCTGGCTTACACCCCCATCCTCAGCTAGCGCAGTTCATAAACAACTGGTTACCACTTTCTCCTCTGAACTCCTCGCTCTGCAACCATGTTTTGCCCTAATTTTTCATCCACCATAAATGGCTTCTTTCGGCCTTCAACGATATTCCAATCTCAACTTCCCGCCAATCTTCTTCAATCTAGTGAAATACCATGCATTACTACAACGGCAGAAGCGAAGCAAGTGGCAGCAATGCCTCTGTTACTGCCGACTCAGCACCTCCCACCAGCGGACGTCACCCAGTTTATCGTGGAGTAAGGCGCCGGAGTACTGGAAAATGGGTGTCTGAAATTCGAGAGCCCAGAAAGCCTAATAGAATCTGGCTCGGCACATTTCCTACACCTGAAATGGCTGCAGTCGCTTACGATGTGGCAGCGATTGCTCTCAAGGGTCAACGTACCGAACTTAACTTTCCCAACTCTGCCTCTTCTTTGCCCGTACCCGCCTCCACTTGCCCACGCGATATCCAAGCAGCAGCAGCCTCTGCCGCCGCCGCTTTAGGGGCTGCAGCAGCTGCTATGGGGGCTGCAAGAGATGCTTCAACCGGAAATGAGGGAGGCGGGGCGCGAAGCACACTTGAACCAGAACTACCAGATTTTGA
The DNA here is from genome assembly GCA_036559045.1 of Platycarya longipes. Classification (NCBI taxonomy): domain Eukaryota; kingdom Viridiplantae; phylum Streptophyta; class Magnoliopsida; order Fagales; family Juglandaceae; genus Platycarya; species Platycarya longipes. The sequence continues at coordinate 686,086 of CM071798.1, forward strand.
TGGATTTGTTGATGAGGATTTGATCTTTGACATGCCCAATGTTCTTGTCAATATGGCTCAAGGAATGCTTCTTAGCCCACCTCGCTTGGACATTGCAGGCGATGATGCTGAAAACGCCGACTATCAGAACCTTTGGAAATTTCCTTAACTGCTATATATATAATATTATAAGAAGTTTTCCGCCAAAACAAAACATGAAGAAAGTTAGCGTCAATAATATACGAGTATGCAGTGTTCCAATGAAAACTTATAAGAATGCAACATGACAACATCAATCAATGTATGGGTACTGTAGTACTACTGGCTTGTAATATGTTTTAATAACCTGTTCAGAATTGTGTATTGGGAATTTCTCCTTCTGCAACTTCCAGATGTTTTCATCCCTTAAGAGTCGCACAATGAGATCAAAGAAACGTTCTAATTACATATGTACTCCATAGAGCAGCTTGAGTTGATTAATTGCATCCGCGCGCGCGAGACTGAAACATATTATTAATCCTCGTCAGAAGAAAAAGCCGAAAAATCACATTAAATTTACCTCTTATTAAAATTATGAAGGTCTTGATCTCGATTCCAGGTTTCTATGCTTTGATTGAAACTCAAATAAAACATACAACAGAAATTTGAGTCTCATGAAGTTGTCCATACCACCATTAACTGCCACCAACTAAAATTGCAACATCCAGCTTCCAGAAGATCTAAAGAAATTCATGATCAGAAATTTGAGATGCGAGATAGTCTTCGGAAATAACTATATTCCCAGGAACTGAATCATCATATATAAACAGCACCTCAATTTGTATCATTATATTCCATTCATCTATACTTGCTGCATAAATATGACTCCCCATCACAATCCCTCTGAACTTTCGTTATAATACTAGCTAGAACCACACATCATGCCAAGAACACACGATCGATCGAATTCCTGAGTTTTGCAAATTTTCAATAGCAATGCGAATGGAAAGGTTTCTATAATTGTTGGGATGCCCGATATATCTTCATTTCATTGTTCTCATGTACCCGAGGTTCCATATTAGCCAAAAATAGGATGATCAATGGTTTGGTGAAGAAAAGCATGTAAGTTGGAGAGCCTAGTCAACAAAACAATCAAGATGTTGATTTTTTTTGGGACCATTTTATATATTTCCTCTAACCTTGTAGTTAATTACATGTCTTGAATATTTCCTTCCAACCATATATACTAATTAATATGTGATATTTATTAAGATGGAGAGCTTCTCAAAAGGTAATTATAATGGCCCACCTTACCCTCTGTTGACGTGTCATTTTCACCAGTTTGGTTCGTACGACGTGGCACTCGACAGTGGGGAATAGAAAACATGAAATTCAGGATGGATGTTGACCCTTCACCAAGTTTCGACCATTCGATGGGGTCCACAAAATTCATTCATCGTATATAGTAGTAGAGCTCCCAAGAGAAATAATATATTTGGTACTTTTCAGTTTAGGAAGTGGGATAATTGCAAAGAGATGAGACTGATCAGAGGGTTAGTGGGAAGCAGGAAGCGGATGTGATTATAAACAATGGTATACGCACCTAGACATAATTAATCTTAGCACTTGTGAGATCATGGAGCTTTGTTTGATTGTTCAGATGAAAATTAACTTTTTAATTAACGAAGCAGAAAATTAATCTTATATCAAGATCAAGCCTAGCTAGCTAGTTGGAATATTAATGTTAATTAGCAATATCCCGCGCGCTCCTAATGTTAATTTGTACCAAAATAAATGCTTGTGTAACATTAAAAATTCATCTGATCTCCCATATATGTCAAAAGCATTCTTGACACGCGTACATCACCGTAAAATTAGCTTTTCGGATATACTCAGTTTTTCCTAAACAACGTTATGAAGTTTCACTTATATATTGTAAATATTAAAGGCATGGTACGTATAATTAATTACCATAAGGTCCATATCGGTTTATGAAAGAAAAATCAAAGGAGCCACCGTTGTGACGATTGCTAATTAATCCTCATGTTACGATACATGCACAACTATATATATATATATATATATATGGCTAGCTAATATCTAGATTATGAGCGATATTAAACTATAATCTTAAAAAAGAAAAGAGTATGAGCAATAATCATGTCACGGTACGTAGTTTATCCACAAACATCCCAACTTGTGTGACTCATTTTACATAATTTTATAGCCGCCGGCCAATCACTTCAAAAAAGTTACTTAAATTATATGCCACCTAACTATTGATTGCTAATCAATCTTTTGATCAGTTCATATATATATAGAACAAGTATGGCTAATATATATCTAGATTATGAGCAATAGCCTAGCGTACGTACTTATGTTTACCCACAATTATTTAACTTCTAAATTATGGTTTTCATTTTCATATATATAAAAAGATATTTAAAATATTTAAATTCGCATGTCATTTAAAGTACTATATTATTATATATATAATCTAGCCAGGATGCAAAACACACATGAATATAAATAAATGACTTCTACATAGGTAGCCGCCATTAGCTGGTAATTTGCATGTACTAGAACTCCATGCACCATCATAGTTTATGACTACAAAAACATTCAATATATATTTATTTTACTCATGGGTTTTCAATTACTGTTAATAATGCTTGTATGGCCCGGTCACAGAAAAGCTTATATTTAATAATACTTAAATATGTAACAAGTGCTAGCTAGACCGCCAGTAGAAAAGCTTATATGATACTACAATATATATGATTATTATGGGGCAACAATGTTAATTTCTTACTTTAAAAGGACGGACAGTAGGCGAAACTCCATCAATCTAAGAAGTCAATAAAAGTGATAATTAGGCACATTAATCGATGGTTTAAGCACCTAATAAAGGCTAATTATCACCTTTATTGACTGAGCTATTTAACAATTTATGCTGCTTCTATTCATGCCCATGGATGACATGGGTCGCCATTTTTGTTTAGTGCCTATAATACTGCGGCTTATTAGCCAATTGAAGGACTTGCGTTGATACAACCAGAACATGACAACTCATGTCTTCATTAAATTGAAAAAATCCGCTATTTGAAATTTGATTTCCTAACTTTGCACTATTAATGTCCATTTTTGAAATACTAGATAAAAGTAAAGTATAAAAATACGTTTATCTAGTTTAATTTCTAATAAAAATTAAAAGATTATTCATAATTAAATTGATAATAAATAATTACACGTTTTCATATATTATAAAAAAAATATTAATAAAAATAATAAGATACTCTCATAAATAAACATAACCTATAGTTTAATTAAATTTATTTGAGATAATTTTGATTGAAATTTTAATAAAAGATTCGTTCAAAAAATTATATTTTTATAATTTTAAGACGATGATCTAATATTTGCGTCATTTTACACAACCTCAAAAGATAGGACATTAAAATACCTATATTTTTATTCTTTGAGTTTTTTCTATATCTACATAAACTTGAATCATTCACAGTTTTTTTTAGTTATGTGATTATTTTTAAGAAATAATATAATTATTTTTAAAAAATAAATTATGTAATTTATAATTTATATAAAAGAATGTTATATTATAATTTATAACATGAAATTTTAATCTTAAATATATAAATTTATTAGATCATATATATTTCAATTAAATATAAAACATATATAATATATTAATTATATTTATTGTCTATTATTACCAATTTAATATAATTATAGTCAATTATATATACAGTATATTTATCATCTCAAAAAATAAATAAATAATACATTTATTCTAAAATTATAAAATAATTTTTAAAGAATGAAATTATTAATCATATAATAAGAATAAATTTTCATGAATAAAATTAAACTCTCTAACGTATAAATTAACATCTCTAAGTGAGGATTGCATTGTTATATTGTTATGAATGGTTTATTTATATATATTGTTATATATTCTATACTATTATTATGTCATTGTATACTATTATTATTCTTCTATATTTATTTTACATAAAAAAAAGTTTTAAATAAAAAGTTTATCGTTATAGAAAATTGAAGTGGTGTAATTAAATTTAATGTCAAGAATATTATTTCGGTGATTAATGAAATTAATGGATTGTATTTAAAATAATATTTCTCATTAAACGCAATATTTATTTTAACAAAAATGGATGAAAAGTGTTAATTTTAACAAAAAAATAAAATTTTTCGTTAAAACAAGATTTTTCGTTAGATAGTCACTTTATATATATAAAGATATATGTAGTTTGGCCCAGATCGTACACTATATATGCATATCAACTTTGTTGGATTACATCCACTGCAATAAGCTCATCAATCATCATGTGTATATATATATATATACACATATATGTGCTTGATTGGGATTCTATTTTATGGATCTTTTATATATATATATATATATTCCTCTTGTTTTTTAAACTGGTTGATAAAAGAAAAGCTAAATGGCAATTAAATGAAGTAAAACTGTAAATTTAGGTATATTGGTGGTGATGGACAACAAAACCTGCCTACCCCTTCCTCTTTTTTTTTTCCTTGAAGAAATAGGTTGACTTCATTGAAACTCAAAATATGAAGCTTATAATGTGACCAATAATTGAGAAAACTTTCGTGTACAAGTCAATTAATTATAAATGAAACTCAACTTCTAATTCTCTTTAGAAAAAAGTCTGAGAAACTAATTACTATTAAAAATGCAGTGTACTACAATCTCATTCTCCAAAAAAAGCTAGCATTAAGATTCTATGGACTAATGCCCCAAATACTATTTCTTCTTTTTACAATTTTTCTATACAAACAAACAATAAGAAAATACAACAAAACCAAACTACACTATACAACAACCAAAAAAAGCAGCCTTCTATGATGGCGCGTGGGCACTAGGTACCACACTAAGAACCCATTATGAACCAACCAGTGAGACCACTGGGGACGAGGATCCGAAGTAAGGTGCGTTCAACAACGAACTTCGCGCGTAAAGGCCACACCTCATTTCGTTCGACAAAATCGCTAATTGACCACACGATCGATGGACGAGAGAGACGATGGCATGGCGCGTGGTTTGCCTACCACTTCTAGCTAGCATATTGACATACAATCATTCACCACTATAAGAAATATAGGTATTTGCAATCAATTAATTGCAATCAATATAATTATTTGTGACAAAAATAATATTATTTTTGTTATAAATTATCTTGTTGGTTATAATTAATTAGTTACAAATATCCATTTTTTTTTTGTAATATTCGCATCTTATTCTTTTTCCATCCCTTTTTTTTCTTTTTTTGGTTATTACCCAAAAGGTGGTAACAAGTTTAGATTTTAACACCATTCCGAACCGATAACTTAATGAGAGAAATGCTAAACATACTAATAAAAAGGGCGCTGCTAGGAGGTTTTCTTTTGGGTGTTTACTTAGTTTTTTTTTTTTTTTTGTACCATTTTTTAAACACTCTTTTAAGTATTTTTAAAAATAGAAAAAAAAATGAAAATATTATTAAATAATATTTTTTTAATTACTAAATAAAAAATTAAACAATAGAAAAGAAGAGTGAGACACCAAATCGGGATTCCATTGGATTCTTTTATCATTTTTTCTAATAAAAAATATAGTGTTTCTTACGTACTGATATGACAAGGGGCCCAAGTGTCAATTTACTTTTAGAAGGCTTATCTCCTCCAGCCTATCTCCTTGTACCCACTCTCATCTGCACATTCTCCTTGGAAAATATTATTTTTCTCATCGCCGTGCACTCTCATTTCTGCCACTCTTTTCCATAAAAAAGATCATGTTGTCTCAATACTTTTTGGTGTGCCTCTTCTTTATCTTATGTAGTTATTTTTCTCATCTTCTAATTTTTTTCAGGAAAAGGAACAATTTTTTTCCCTTCTTACTTTGTCTTCTTCCATCTGATTATTTTTTAGAAGTTGGACGTGATGGTAGCAGCTCTCATAAAATATTATGAGCTCTGTAGGCAGAAGTCCTTTAAAAATTGACTTACAAGAGATGAATGTCGAGAAACTTATAAACTACTAATCAATTTCATACTTAATCGATTTGGGATTATAACAACCATTACGTTTTACAGACGACGTCCACGGCAATTCTAACGCTCACACAAGTCGGTTGTGCACTAGGTCTTTCTTAATCTCAGACAAAAACTATCATGTCGACTTCACTCTCACACTACATGATTGCAACTCATGTTGTAACATGGTAGGGACGACTTTGATATTATTTATTATAAATTTATTAGATAGAACTCATTCTTAAAAATTGGCTTATAAGAGGAGGATGCCTAAGAATTTATAAACAATAAATTAATATCATATTTAGTCGATTTGGAATAATAACATTTAAAAAAAAAAAAAAAAGAATAAAACCCATGCCAAGTTTTCTAACCTTTCCATGGAGAAGAAAAAATTGGGTAACAGCCATCTTAATTTTTATTCACAGAAATGTTGTTTGGAAGATCTCTCTACTCTTGAAAAGGTACTTCTTATCTCTTTATTTAATTTTATATATTTTTTAATAATAATAACACGTCAGGACATGCTGGAAAGCACGTTTTCTTTACGTACGGATAGCAGCTCTCACTTCATAAGTTCATAGTGGGTTGTTTCTGTTGGCACAATTAATGAGATGATTGTGGTTACCACACCATGGTCTGATGGCACCGATTCTCTTTTTGGGACACTTTATACGCTGACTCCTGCTCTTACGGCCTGCACTGTTCTCTCTTTTTGCTAGGCCCAAACCAGATAAGGCAATTATATTCAAGTAAAAAGGCCCAAGCCTATCCAATCTGGTTCTGATATTGTAATGCGCGCATGCTTCCGGGCACACCTGCTAGCCCGTATGGTTGCTGATGTGATGAGGCATTTGTGGAGGCGTCCAATGCAGAGAATGGAGCTCATACCTATGGGCCGGCCTTGTGCTTGGGTTGAGGAAATTGAATCAGCCCATAACTATTTTATTTGTTGGGAGAAGATTTTCGTGACCAGCTTGACAATTTCTTCTGCTGGTCTTTTGTTTATCTTAGACACTAGGCCATTTTCTCTTTCTCTTTCTTTGCTGGATGCAGAGTATAGCGTTTAATAATTGGCTGGAGTCGCTTTCTTATAACAAATGAGTAATGAATTCCCCATCCAGGTTTAGGAGCAAGATCTGGGTTTGTCTGATTGGAATGGTTTGAATGTTTGTTGGCTTTACGTAAACAAAATGACTTCCCTCTCTACAATTTAGGGAAAAGAAAATTAGTTGCATAAGTATTGTGACTGCCGTGCATCGTCAAAGCCCCAATGTCATCGCACACGTACGACGGTTGAATGTGTGGTACATTTTTTAGCAGATACTGTTTAGGAAGCTTACTGTAATTCCCTGGTTGTAATCAGGAATGGAAGAGAATTGCATTTAGCCACGGGAGTGCTTCGATGGCCTCCCAATCTCCTTGCAAACTTCAGAAATTTCACCCACGAATACCTCACTGCCCCTTCTAAAAGAAAGCATAGAGTCTAAACTAACAGCTACAGCCTACCAAAATAAGAACAAACTCACAGCCTCAACTTCATTAAAGCTCCCATTAGGACAAGACCCCTAAACGCAGCTTCTAATTATTCCCAACCCCAACCCATGCGACGTCGCTTTACGATAGGATTATAACAGATACTCCTACTGAAAAAGATCATCATAAAGAGGGAATCGAATATCCTTTTACTTTCGACATAATGTCAGCAATATAGCGAAGAAATTGTAAATCATAACTTATATATACAACTGATCCGAACTTAATTCCCTTGGAAAAATCAGTCCTTCACAAGAACTCTAAAAATATCCTGACAAAACAAATACAATAACTTTACACTAAAAAAAAAAGGCGTTCCTCTTGAAATAAACTCTGACCGGACAGTGTCCTATGCATTGCGTTTTGGGTGGATATAAGCATAGATAGTGTAAAAGGTCTGTAAAAACGAAAGCACCAAGAGCACCAAGGCAGCCAATGCCGAAATGAATGACCATGGGGTATCAAAATATGTATACTTGAAGCTTGCCCACTGCACATGCCAGCTACTCTGATGATAATCATGCACATCATTGAACACTTTGGACAAATAACACCTATCGAGATCAATTGCTACGTCCTTGCCCATGTTGTTGAGGAAGCGTGCAACCTCACCTTCGGTCCCATAATTATTTTCAATGATGTTGCGGTCCGTTAGGTACTCTACATCCTTGGCTGAATTCACAAGGTAGTCCAACAAAGTAACATAAGTGGTGACATGCTTGAAGTGGCTTTTGTGACACTGTTCGAACGCCACACAGTTGACCAAGAAAGAGCTCATGAAATCGTCGATGGCTATGTTGGGCATCTCAAGAACGCCATGTTTGAATTTCACCACCAAGAAGCTCTCTGCCTTACCAGGGTTCAGCCTAATCCCTGAACGGCGAAGCTTCGAGACACACTGAATAATATGGGTCGGTACGGTACCACGTTCGTTTAGAGGAAATTCATGATCGGGTGGTATAAAGCTTGATCGAACCAGGTCCAACAAATGCAAGCCTTTGAGATTGCCGAACCCATCTATGACTTCCCAATCTCTTGACATTGCGTTGTTGAAGAATCGCATAGCGAGCACAGATAAGGACGGACCAGATTCTTCCTCTGGCATATTAGAAATTTCAAATAATTTTTCAAGAACAAAGAACGGAATCTGATTCTCGAGTCGGAGAAAGTCCCTGTAGAAAAATGGTAATATCCACGCCATGGTGACAAGAGGGTCGTCTTGTACAAAAAGCTTCAGATCGTTGACCTTCCGAAATAACTCTAACATAAAACAGCCATCAAGAATCATCATTTCCAGAAACTCATCGGAATCGAGGTGGATCGTTTCAGCATAAGAATCTCTAGCATCCTTTTCAAGTGGCTGTATGCTTTGGAAGAAGTTCTCTAAAGAAATACCCATGGTCTGGGTGGTGGAGAGCAAGGAGCGTAGGTACCGCCATTTGTGTTCCTCAATCATCTGGAGATGAGGCTTGCCGCGGTGGTAAGGACCGATGGAGACGATGCTGGGGTAATAGGACTTGGCGCCGTTAATGTCGACGAAACTCTGGGGAACTCTGAATATGGAGCAACTGCTTTTGCCGGCTGCTGAGCTTAATAAGTGAGGGTTGGTCTTGGAGATCCTGTCTTGCATCGACTCTAGGTGTTCCTTGTTTGCCACCCAAATTTCCACGACATGATCGGATCCCATGGATGAGTTTTGGTTTCTGTGATAACTTTGAAGCTCCTGTTTGTATGGCCGTGTGCAATTCACTCATTTGCTTATTCAATGGATCTGTTGGGATGTAAAATAACTCCTCGTGTTTTTTTAATTAATTGAGAAAAATGATAGAGATAAGCCACACTCAGCACATCCTATCTCATGAGTTACTGTTCATGAACAGGAACCCATGAGATAGGATATGCTGAGTGTGGTTTATCCCTAGCATCCCTCGTTAATTGAGATGCCCGAGATCGAGAGCAACTTCAGATGTTGTATTTTATTTTAATAATTTCATGATTATAATTATAATTTATCGGCATATGACTATCCTGAGATCACATGCACCTTAATTTATCAATTGTCTAGCCGGCCTTTGAATTTCCGACAATGATAGGTAATTTTTCAACAAATGACCGAGGATATAGACTTCAAGAAGTTTACCCAAGCCTCAAAAGGTATATACAGACAAACAATGAGAAAATATTTTAGTAAAGATTCAATGATCTTTATAAATTGTAAAAGATCTTAAAATCTTTTTTTTTTTTTTAAATGTTTTAGGGTCTCCGTGTTGGGATTTTTTGCTCTCCCTTGAAGGTTTTTAAATAGAAAAAAATTAAAAAATAAAAATAAAAAACTAAATATATTTTATCTTCACATATTTTTTTATTATTTTTATAAAAAAATAAATAAATTACAAAAAAATATAAAAATATTTTACACTAAGGGTGTGCAAAGGGACCAATGTCGGAACCCTATATCATTACCCTTTTTTTCCAATATGATTCCTAGCCTTAGGCCCGTTTATATATATATATATATACGGGATAAAAGTAATGTGTAAAACACGTTTGCTTAATTTAATTATGTAATTATTTTTAAGAATTAATATTATTTTTATTAGAAATTAAATTTAGATTAATAATGTAATGTTTTTGGATAAATAAATGTAATTTCTAACAAAATTTTGATAACTACTCATAATTAAGTAAATGTTAAATAATTACATACTTTTATATATTATAATTACACATTTTCATATATTATAAAAAAAAATATTAATAAAAACAATAAGATAGTCTCATAAATAAATATAACCTATAGTTTAATCAAATTTGTTTGAGATAACTTTGATTGAAATGTTAATAAAAGATTCGTTCAAAATATTATATTTTTAAAATTCTAAGACGATGATCTAATATTTGCGTCATTTTACACAGCCTCAAAAGAGATGACATTAAAATACCTATATTTTTAGTCTTTGAGTTTTTTCTAGATCTACATAAACTTGAATCATTCACAGTTTTTTTTAGTTATGTGATTATTTTTAAGAAATAATATAATTATTTTTAAAAAATAAATTATGTAGTTTATAATTTATATAAAAGAATGTTATATTATAATTTATAACATGAAATTTTAATATTAAATATGTAAATTTATTAGATCATATATATTTCAATTAAATATCAAACATATATAATATATTAATTATATTTATTGTCTATTATTACCAATTTAATATAATTATAGTCAATTATATATACAGTATATTTATCATCTCAAAATATAAATAAATAATACATTTATTCTAAAATTATAAAATAATTTTTAAAAAATGAAATTATTAATCATATAATAAGAATAAATTTTCATGAATAAAATTAAACTCTCTAACGTATAAATTAACATCTCTAAGTGAGGATTGCATTGTTATATTGTTATGAATGATTTATTTATATATATTGTTATATATTCTATACTATTATTATGTCATTGTATACTATTATTATTCTTCTATATTTATTTTACATAAAAAAAGTTTTAAATAAAAAGTTTATCGTTATAGAAAATTGAAGTGGTGTAATTAAATTTAATGTCAAGAACATTATTTCAGTGATTAATGGAATTAATGGATTGTATTTAAAATAATATTTCTCATTAAACGCAATATTTATTTTAACAAAAATGGATGAAAAGTGTTAATTTTAACAGAGAAATAAAATTTTCCGTTAAAACAAGATTTTTTATTAGATAGCCACTTTATATATATAAAGATATATGTAGTTTGGCCCAGATCGTACACTATATATGCATATCAACTTTGTTGGATTACATCCACTGCAATAAGCTCATTAATCATCATGTATAAATATATATATATATATATATATACATATATGTGCTTGATTGGGATTCTATTTGATGGATCTTATATATAAATATATATATATATATATTCCTCTTGTTTTTTAAACTGGTTGATAAAAGAAAAGCTAAATGGCAATTAAATGAAGCTAAAACTGTAAATTTAGGTATATTGGTGGTGATGGACAACATAACCTGCCTACCCCTTCCTCTTTTTTTTTTTTTCTTGAAGAAATAAGTTGACTTCATTGAAACTCAAAATATGAAGCTTATAATGTGACCAATAATTGAGAAAACCTTCGTGTACAAGTCAATTAATTATAAATGAAACTCAACTTCTAATTTTCTTTAGAAAAAAATTTGAGAAACTAATTGCTATTAAAAAGGCAGTGTACTACAATCTCATTCTCCAAAAGAAGTTAGCATTAGGATTCTACGGACTAAAGCCCAAGATACTATTTCTTCTTTTTATAATTTTTCTATACAAACAAACAATAAGAAAATACAACAAAACCAAACTACACTATACAACAACCAAAAAGAGCAGCCTTCTATGATAGTGCGTGGGCACTAGGTACCACACTAAGAACCCATTATGAACCAACCTGTGAGACCACTGGTGACAAGGATCCACTCGAAGTAAGGTGCGTTCAACAACGAACTCCGCGCGTAAAGGCCACACGTCCTTTCGTTCGACAAAATCACTAATTGACCACACGATCGATGGACGAGAGAGACGATAGCATGGCGCGTGGTCTGCCTACCACTTCTAGCTAGCATATTGACATACAATCCTTCACCACTATAAGAAATATAGGTATTTGCAATCAATTAATTGCAACCAATATAATTATTTGTGACAAAAACAATATTATTTTTGTTATAAATTATCTTGTTGGTTATAATTAATTAGTTACAAATATCCATTTTTTGTTGTAATATTCGCATCTTATTCTTTTTCCATCCCTTTTTTTTTTCTTTTTTTGGTTATTACCCAAAAGGTAGTAACAAGTTTAGATTTTAACACCATTCCGAACCGATAACTTAATGAGAGAAATGCTAAACATACTAATAAAAAGGGCGCTGCTAGGAGGTTTTCTTTTGGGTGTTTACTTAGCCTTTTTTTGTACCATTTTGTAAACACTCTTTTAAGTATTTTTAAAAATCGAAAAAAAAATTACAATATTATTAAATAATATTTTTTTAATTACTAAATAAAAAATTAAACAATAGAAAAGAAGAGTGAGACACCAAATCGGGATTCCATTGGATTCTTCATCATTTTTTCTAATAAAAAATATAGTGTTTCTTACGTACTGATATGACAAGGCGCCCAAGTGTCAATTTACTTTTAGATGGCTTATCTCCTCCAGCCTATCTCCTTGTACCCACTCTCATCTGCACATTCTCCTTGGAAAATATTATTTTTCTCATCGCCGTGCACTCTCATTTCTGCCACTCTTTTCACTCTTTTCCATGAAAAAGATCATGTTGTCTCAATACTTTTTGGTGTGCCTCTTCTTTATCTTATGTAGTTATTTTTCTCATCTTCTAATTTTTGTCCGGAAAAGGAACAAATTTTTTTCCTTTTTACTTTGTCTTCTTCCGTCTGATTATTTTTGAGAAGTTGGACGTGATGGTAGCAGCTCTCATAAAATATTATGAGCTCTGTAGGTAGAACTCCTTTAAAAATTGACTTACAAGAGATGAATGTCTAGAGATTTATAAATTATTCACCAATTTCATACTTAATCGATTTGGGATCATAATAATTACCACGTTTTACAGCCGACGTCCACGACAATTCTAACGCTCACACAAGTTGGTTGTGCATAGGTCTTTCTTAATCTCAGACAAATACTATCATGTCGACTTCACTCTCACACTGCATAATTGCAACTCATGTTGTAACATGGTAGGAACGACTTTAATATTATTTGTTATAAATTTACTAGATAGAACTCATTCTTAAAAATTGGCTTATAAGAGGAGGATGCCTAAGAATTTATAAACAATAAATTAATATCATATTTAGTCGATTTGGAATAATAACATTAAAAAAAATAAAATAAAACCCATGCTGTTATAAAACTAAAGAAAGGAAACTACTATTGCAAAAGAGAAATAAGAAATTCTCTCTGAAGCTCTTAAGAACTGAAACTTTCTTTCTCTCTCTATATTTTCTTATGAATTTCATTACAACTGAAGCCCCTATTTATAGGCTTTGAAATTACTATGCAAGTTACTATGCAAGTCACTATGCAAGTTACTATGCAAATTTAATATAATAGTGGTGGGGTCATTCACATTATTTAGTGGTGGGACAGGGGGCGGCTGCCGTCCCTCCACTAAATTCATTACACTCCCCCTTGAATGACCACTCATAAGGAATCTGCCTCGTTAAAACCTTGCCAAGTAAAAACCCAGTGGGAAGAAAAAAACCAATGGCGAAGGAAAAAGAGTACAGTCTTCTTATGTATCCACAAGTGCTTTAAGATTGCCTCATTAAAACCTTGCAGAGGAAAACCCAGTGGGACAAAACCTCAGCGAAGGAAAAAGAGTACAATCAGCACATTTACTCCCCCTGAAAAGTGCATGACAAAAGATCTTTGAGTCTTCGCATTCCAATGTTATGCACAATCTTCTTGAATGTGGAAGTTGGTAACGCCTTTGTGAATAAATCTGCCAGATTATCACTAGATCGTATCTGCTTGACATCAATTTCACCTTTCTCTTGAAGTTCATGAGTATAAAAGAATTTAGGTGAAATATGTTTGGTTCTATCACCTTTGATGTATCCTCCTCTGATTTGAGTGATACAAGCAGTATTATCTTCATATAAGATTGTTGGGCTATTATTGATCATAGGAAGTCCACACTTTTCCTGGATATGTTGAATAACTGATCTCAACCAAATACACTCTCGACTTGCTTCATGAATAGCAATGATCTCTGAGTGATTTGAAGAAGTAGCAGATAGTGTCTGCTTAACAGATCTCCATGATATAGCAGTATCTCCATAAGTAAATAAATATCCAGTTTGAGATCTACCTCTGTGTGGATCTGAAAGATAACCTGCATCTGCATACCCAATCAATTCTGGACTTGAACCATGTTGATAAAATAATCCCATATCAACCGTACCATGAAGGTAACGAAGGACATGTTTAATGCCATTCCAATGCCTTCTAGTTGGTGCAGAACTATATCTTGCAAGCAGATTAACTGAGAATGTAATATCTGGTCGAATGCAATTTGCAAGATACATCAAAGCTCCAATTGCACTGAGATATGGTACTTCAGGACCAAGAATTTCTTCATCGTCATCACAAGGACGGAATGGATCTTTCTTCACATCAAGTGTTCGAACAATCATTGGAGTACTCAGGGGATGAGATTTGTCCATATAAAAATGCTTTAGGACTTTCTCAGTATACATGGACTGATGAATAAAAATTCCATTTGGCAAGTGCTCAAGCTGCAGGCCGAGACAAAGTTTTGTTTTGCCAAGATCTTTCATTTCAAATTCATTCTTTAAATATATAGCGGTTTTTGAGATCTCTTCAGGAGTTCCCACAATATTTAAATCATCAACATAAACCGCAATAATGACAAATCCGGATTCTGATTTCTTAATAAAAACACATGGGCATATAAGATTATTCTCAAATCCTTCTTTCAATAGATATTCGCTTAAGCGATTATACCACATGCGTCCGGATTGCTTCAACCCATATAAAGATCTTTGTAGTCTGATTGAGTACATATTTATAGATGTACTTGTAGATACTTCAGGCATCTTATATCCTTCAGGGATTTTCATATATATATCATGGTCTAAGGATCCATATAAATATGCAGTGACCACATCCATCAACCGCATTTCTAATCTTTTTGTAACAACCAGACTAATCAAAAATCTAAATGTGATTGCATCCATAACGGGAGAGTATGTTTCTTCATAATCAATCCCGGGTTTCTGCAGGAAACCTTGTGCGACAAGCCGTGCTTTGTACCGCACAATTTCATTTTTCTCATTACGTTTTCGTACAAATACCCACTTATATCCAACAGGCATCACACCCTTTGGTGTTTGGACAACAGGTCCAAATACTTCTCGCTTTGCTAGCGAATTTAATTCAGCTTCAATAGCTGTTTTCCATTTTGGCCAATCATTTCTACGTCGACATTCTTCGACGCTTTTTGGCTCACTTTCTTCATTACTTCTGGTAATGTCAAGGGCCATTTTATATGAAAATATGTTGTCGACAACAGTTTTATTTCTATCCAGAATTTCTCCAGTTTTCATGAAATGTATTGAGATCTCATTATTTTCAGGTACCTGTTCCTCTTCAGGAGAAAATATTTCATGACACACCTCTTTAGGAGGTCCCTTTTCAGGAGATTTATACTCTTCAGGAGTTTCCTCTTCAGGAGGTTCTAGAATAGAAGATTTGAACTCTTTAAGAGCACCAATTATATTTGTAGCCTGTATTGTGGGTACGTGTTCTTCAGGAACACCAAATTCATTTTGTATTCTTTTCCTTCTGGGAATTTTGTCTTTTGCCCCAATAGGTCTTCCACGCTTCAGGCGTATTTTAGATTCACCTATTGCTGTTTTGACAATTTGTCCTTCAGGGACTTCAATCCTTGCTGGAGCATTAACAGCAGGAATATAAGATTTTACTACACCTTTAGTGTCAGTAAATACATCCGGTAATTGATTTGCAACATTTTGCAAATGAATAATCCTCTGAACTTCCCGTTTACATTCATTTGTAGGAGGATCAAAATGAGACAGGGTCTTATTATCCCAAGTAATATCTTGTCGTGCTTCAGGCACCGATTTTTCTTTACCCATTAACGGAAAATTAGATTCGTCAAAATGACAATCCTCAAAACGTGCTTTAAACATATCCCCTGTAAGGGGTTCAAGGTATCTAATAATGGATGGAGAATCAAAACCAACATATATCCCAAGTCTACGTTGAGGGCCCATTTTTGTACGTTGTGGAGGTGCAATTGGAACATATACAGCACATCCAAAAGTACGAAGATGAGAAATATTTGATTGTTGACCAAATGCAAGTTGTAATGGAGAATATTTATGATATGCAGATGGTCTAATGCGAATTAGAGATGCTGCATGAAGTATAGCATGTCCCCAAGCAGAAACAGGTAGTCTTGATTTCATAAGTAAAGGTCTAGCGATTAGTTGAAGCCTTTTGATCAAAGACTCAGCTAAACCGTTTTGTGTGTGTGTATGGGCAACAGGATGTTCAACATCTATTCCTATTGACATGCAATAATCATCAAAAACTTGAGATGAAAATTCAGCTGCATTATCCAATCGAATGGTCTTAATTGGATGCTCAGGAAATTGTGCTCGTAGTTTAATTATCTGAGCAATAAGTCTAGCAAATGCAACATTTCTAGTGGAAAGAAGACAAACATGTGACCATCGACTAGATGCATCAATTAGAACCATAAAATATCTAAATGGTCCACTTGATGGATGAATAGGCCCACATATATCTCCGTGAATCCTTTGTAAAAAGGATGGAGATTCAACAATGACTTTTGAGGGAGATGGTCTAATAATCAACTTACCTTGTGAACATGCAAAGCACGGAGATTCATTGGGTAGAAATATCTTTTGATTCTTTAAGGGATGCCCATGCGAATTTTCAATAATTCGTCTCATCATTATAGAACCCGTATGTCCAAGGCGATCATGCCAATTCATAAATACTTTAGGGTCAATGCACTTCTGGTGCATTACCACGTATGATTCAATTGTTCTCATTTTTGTATAATACAATCCAGAACATAGAGCAGGCAGTTTTTCTAAAACGAGCTTCTGGCCCGATATTGTTTTAGTAATAAGAAGATGCTCTTTATTGCCTTCATTGGTCGTTTCAATATGGTAATCATTATGACGTATATCTTTGAAACTCAATAAATTTCTTCTGGATTGTGAAGAGAATAGAGCATCATCAATACAAAATTTGGTGCCATTAGGCAACACAATATAAGCTCTTCCGGAGCCCTCAATTAAATCCGATGAACCTGATATGGTATGGACATAGGCTTTACTCAGTGTTAGATTTTGAAAATATTTCTTTTCTTTGAGAATTGTGTGAGTTGTAGCACTGTCAGCCAGACATATATCTTTATCATTCAACTCAGAGATAAAAAGCTCATCAATGTGATCCATGATTTTGAAGTAGAAGACCACTAGCTTCAGTATCGGTAGAACCTCGTGCTGATAACGTGTTATAAAACTAAAGAAAGGAAACTACTATTGCAAAAGAGAAATAAGAAATTCTCTCTGAAGCTCTTAAGAACTGAAACTTTCTTTCTCTCTCTATATTTTCTTATGAATTTCATTACAACTGAAGCCCCTATTTATAGGCTTTGAAATTACTATGCAAGTTACTATGCAAGTCACTATGCAAGTTACTATGCAAATTTAATATAATAGTGGTGGGGTCATTCACATTATTTAGTGGTGGGACAGGGGGCGGCTGCCGTCCCTCCACTAAATTCATTACACATGCCAAGTTTTCTAACCTTTCCATGGAGAAGAAAAAATTGGGTAACAGCCATCTTAACTTTTATTCACAGAAATGTTGTTTGGAAGATCTCTCTACTCTTGAAAAGGTACTTCTTATCTCTTTATTTAATTTTATATATTTTTTAATAATAATAACACGTCAGGACATGCTGGAAAGCACGTTTTCTTTACGTACGGATAGCAGCTCTCACTTCATAAGTTCATAGTGGGTTGTTTCTGTTGGCACAATTAATGAGATGATTGTGGTTACCACATGGTCTGATGGCACCGATTCTCTTTTTGGGACACTTTAAACGCTGACTCCAGCTCTTACGGCCTGCACTGTTCTCTCTTTTTGCTAGGGCCAAACCAGATAAGGCAATTTTATTCAAGTAAAAAGGCCCAAGCCTATCCAATCTGGTTCTGATATTGTAATGCGTGCAAACTTCCGGGCACACCTGCTAGCCCGTATGGTTGCCGATGTGATGAGGCATTTGTGGAGGCGTCCAATGCAGAGAATGGAGCTCATACCTATGGGCCGGCCTTGTGCTTGGGTTGAGGAAATTGAATCAGCCCATAACTATTTTATTTGTTGGGAGAAGATTTTCGTGACCAGCCTGACAATTTCTTCTGCTGGTCTTTTGTTTATCTTAGACACTAGGCCATTTTCTCTTTCTCTTTCTTTTTCTTTGCTGGATGCAGAGTATGGACCCCAAGCGTTTAATAATTGGCTGGAGTCGCTTTCTTATCACAAATGAGTAATGAATTCCCCATCCAGGTTTGAGGCTGCAATTTGTCCAGCATACTAGTCTAGGAGCAAGATCTGGGTTTGTCTGATTGGAATGGTTTGAATGTTTGTTGGCTTTACGTAAACAAAATGACTTCCCTCTCTACAATTTAGGGAAAAGAAAATTAGTTGGATAAGTATTGTGATTGCCGTGCATCGTCAAAGCCCCAATGCCATCGCACACGTACGACGGTTGAATGTGTGGTACATTTTTTAGCAGGTACTGTTTAGGAAGCTTACTGTAATTCCCTGGTTGTAATCAGGAATGGAAGAGAATTGCATTTAGCCACAGGAGTGCTTCGATGGCCTCCCAATCTCCTTGCAAACTTCAGAAATTTCACCCACGAATACTTCACTGCCCCTTCTAAAAGAAAGCATAGAGTCTAAACTAACAGCTACTGCCTACCAAAATAAGAACAAACTCTCAGCCTCAACTTCATTAAAGCTCCCATTAGGACAAGACCCCTAAACGCAGCGTCTAATTATTCCCAACCCCAACCCATGCGACGTCGCTTTACGATAGGATTATAACAGATACTCCTTCTGAAAAAGATCATCATAAAGAGGGAATCGAATATCCTTTTACTTTCGACATAATGTCAGCAATATAGCGAAGAAATTGTAAATCATAACTTATGTATACAACTGATCCGAACTTAATTCCCTTGGAAAAATCAGTCCTTCACAAGAACTCTAAAAATATCCTGACAAAACAAATACAATAACTTTACACTCAAAAAAAAAAAAGGCGTTCCTCTTGAAATAAACTCTGACCGGACAGTGTCCTATGCATTGGGTTTTGGGTGGATATAAGCATAGATAGTGTAAAAGGTCTGTAAAAACGAAAGCACCAAGAGCACAAAGGCAGCCAATGCCGAAATGAATGACCATGGGGTATCAAAATATGTATACTTGAAGCTTGCCCACTGCACATGCCAGCTACTCTGATGATAATCATGCACATCATTGAACACTTTGGACAAATAACACCTATCGAGATCAATTGCTACGTCCTTGCCCATGTTGTTGAGGAAGCGTGCAACCTCACCTTCGGTCCCATAATTATTTTCAATGATGTTGCGGTCCGTTAGGTACTCTACATCCTTGGCTGAATTCACAAGGTAGTCCAACAAAGTAACATAAGTGGTGACATGCTTGAAGTAGCTTTTGTGACACTGTTCGAACGCCACACAGTTGACCAAGAAAGAGCTCATGAAATCGTCGATGGCTATGTTGGGCATCTCAAGAACGCCATGTTTGAATTTCACCACCATGAAGCTCTCTGACTTACCAGGGTTCAGCCTAATCCCTGAACGGCGAAGCTTCGAGACACTCAGAATAATATGGGTCGGTACGGTTCTACATTCGTTTAGAGGAAATTCATGATCGGGTGGTATAAAGCTTGATCGAACCAGGTCCAACAAATGCAAGCTTTTGAGATTGCCGAACCCATCTATGACTTCCCAATCTCTTAACATTGCGTTGTTGAAGAATCGCATAGCGAGCACAGATAAGGACGGACCAGATTCTTCCTCTGGCATATTAGAAATTTCAAATAATTTTTCAAGAACAAAGAACGGAATCTGATTCTCGAGTCGGAGAAAGTCCCTGTAGAAAAATGGTAATATCCACGCCATGGTGACAAGAGGGTCGTCTTTTACAAAAAGCTTCGGATCGTTGACCTTCCGAAATAACTCTAACATAAAACAGCCATCAAGAATCATCATTTCCAGAAACTCATCGGAATCGAGGTGGATCGTTTCAGCATAAGAATCTCTAGCAGCCTTTTCAAGTGGGTGTACGCTTTGGAAGAAGTTCTCTAAAGAAATACCCATGGTCTGGGTGGTGGAGAGCAAGGAGCGTAGGTACCGCCATTTGTGTTCCTCAATCATCTGGAGATGAGGCTTGCCGCGGTGGTAAGGACCGATGGAGACGATGCTGGGGTAATAGGACTTGGCGCCGTTAATGTCGACGAAACTCTGGGGAACTCTGAATATGGAGCAACTGCTTTTGCCGGCTGCTGAGCTTAATAAGTGAGGGTTGGTCTTGGAGATCCTGTCTTGCATCGACTCTAGGTGTTCCTTGTTTGCCATCCAAATTTCCACGACATGATCGGATCCCATGGATGAGTTTTGGTTGCTGTGATAACTTTGAAGCTCCGGTGTGTATGGCCGTCGTGTGCAATTCACTCATTAATTTGTCAATTTTGGTTTTGCTTATTCAATGGATTTGTTGGGATGTAAAATAACCCCTCGTGTTTTTTTAATTATCGAGGATGCCCGAGATCGAGGGCAACTTCTATTTTATTTTAATAATTTCATGATTATAATTATAATTTATCGGCATATGACTGTCCTGAGATCACATGGACCTAAATTTATCAATTGTCTAGCCGGCATTTGAATTTCCGACAATGATAGGTAATTTTTCAACAAATGACCAAGGAAATAGACTTCAAGAAGTTTACCCAAGCCTCAAAAGGTATATACAGACAAACAATGAGAAAATATTTTAGTAAAGATTCGATGATCTTTATAAATTGTAAAAGATCTTAAAATCTTTTTTTTTTTTAAATGTTTTAGGGTCTCCGTGTTGGAGTCTTTTTGCTCTCCCTTGGAGGTTTTTAAATAAAATAAATAAATAAAAAACTAAATATATTTTATCTTTATATATATTTTTTTTATTTTTATAAAAGAAATAAATAAATAACAAAAATATATGAAAATATTTTATACTAAGAGGCACAAAGGGACCCCAACATCATAGCCCCATATCATTATCCTTTCTTTATCCAATATGATTCCTAGCCTTAGGCCCATATATATATATATATATATATATACATACATTAGATGAAAGCAACGTGCTTTTGCTTATCTTTCTTAATTAATTTACATTGAATTAATTTTTGATTAATAACGACGTATTGATGAATTTGTTTCAGTAAAAAAAAATTTGTAACCTAAATTTCAGAAACACTCATATATTATAAAAGAAGAGTATTAATAAAAACAATAATATAGTCTGATAAATAAACATAGTTTTATGTATAAAAAAAAAAAAGAAGGCTTAAAATTTAATATTGTGTTGCTACCTATCAATAAATACAATTAGCAATATCGTATATTTTAATATTCATTATTTAACTAAAATTTATTTCCTATTTTTAATAAGTTTTATTTTAGTAAGAATTAATAAAAAAATCTACTAATAACATATTAAATATTGCTACCTATCAATAAATACAATTAGTGTTATTGTATATTTTAATTTGTTTGAATAATATGGTATACAGCTATTAGATACATAATTATTGCTACATATCTTAGAAAATTATATGGATAACATAGGAAAAAAATTTAAGTCAATTGCTTTTAGTTAGATTTATAAACACACAATTTTTTTTTCCTCATCTAGAGCCCAAAGACCCAATGCATGCGAGCCCAAAATATTAAAGATCCCAGCTCGTGATCTTTTATTAAAATTTCTAAACGGTGTCGTTTCTCATCTGTCCCTTTCTAAGTTGTCGACTTCTCTCCAGAAGGTTGTAGTTAACAACACTTCACTTATTCGATTCTGGTGTCTTAGGGTTTGGACGATCTCCTAACACGCTCAATCTTCCATCCCTCTCTCTCGTCTCTCTCAATTTTGCACTTAGCTCGATTCTCTCTTGCTTGGTTCATCTCCTCTCTGTTGGTCTCTAGGTTTGATCGAGCAAAACCTAACATTTATCCCTCAGTGCATCGCTTCGGACCCAAGCACACTTATTCTTTTCATCTCTCCGCTTCTCTTGTCATCTAATCCCTGCTTGCAGCATCGCTTCTCGCGGCCTACCCAACCACCCCGACCTACACCAACTTCCTCATTCCCCAACCAGCGATACCTAAGTTTTCCCCACCGTCTGCGAAACTGTGGGTTTTTCAGCAATGGTAGCCACTCGATGAGGCTTCGAGCTCGCCGTCTAGTTTATCATTTTAGGGTTTGTTTCTCATCATTTTCTGTCTATTTTATATTCGTTATTTTTGTCTAACTTTTCTCTTTGTTTCAATCTCGGGTTTGTTTCGCATTTGATGATTTTTGGGGTTTAATTACTTTGATCATTTTAATATTTATTTACTTTATATTTTTTAGACATTTTAATATAGGGTTAATTGTTTTACAAGGATGGATTTCATCTCATCTCTCTGTTGGTCCCGCACTCATCTCTTTTCAGTGTCGATAGAAGAAACCCTACCCCATCAACTTCATCAACGACTGCCCGTCATCCTCCTTACCCCAAGGTATAAATTTACTTAATTGTTTTCTCATTTATTACTCTATTGATTTGTGTATATTTTTGTAGATCTAGGTTTTTTTATGGTTATTTGTTAAACATGGATATGAACTATAGAGCCGAAAAAATGCAACAAAATGATAGATTTGGTACCCGAATGTTGGGGTCTGTTTTGATAGTATTTCTATATGTCATTTAATCTATTATTACTATTATAATTCGGTATCTATCATTTAGCAAGTATAAATTTATCTGTGGGCGTTGTTAATTAGTTTTCATCCTCGTGACTGCTAAGTATTAACTTATTTATTGTTTTTTCTTTTATTAATTTATTGGTTTGCGTATAAATTTATCTGTGGAGTCTGTTTTTATAGTGTTTGATACTCTTTGTATATGTGCTTGGATCTGGTATTATTACTATTACAATTCTATAACTATTTTTTACCATATATGAATTTACCAAATTTACATTAAAATTTTTTACAGATAAATAAATACTATCAAATACTATCAAAATGTTAAAATTTGGAGTCTGTTTTGATAGTGTTTCATACTGTTTTTTAAGTATTTTTTTTTAATTCCTCTATTTTTTAAGTTCTTTTTATGTTTCTTTCCTTGTCAACTCTACAGATAAATTAAAACTGTTTTGTTTTTTTTTTTGTCTTCTGTTTAGTTATTTCTTCAAAACTGGTTTTTTGTCTTCTGTTTTGTTAATTTTTTGTTTTCTTCATCTTCTATTTTATTATTTTCGTGCACATGTGGGAAACACAATCGAAACCATGACCCATTTTTAACAGTGCTTGCAAATGATGGTGATTATGATCCCAAAAACCTAAAGTGTTCAATCACAATGGTATCTGACTTGATGCTTTATATTTGAATGCTCTTGCAAAGAATAGATTTTTCTTATTCATTTATCAGAAGGGTTTCTTGATTATACATATTATAATTGAAGATTTGGGTCTTTTTGGTTTTGTAGATCTATCAAAGTAAAGGAGTGACAAATTGGAAGGGAAATGCCTTTTTATGGTATGTGATGTCTACAAATTTTAAGATTCTAGCAACTTAATTTGAATATAGTCTAGAAAATTAATGAAGTAATTAAATTGTCAATAATTTGCTTTTGCAAATAAATATATAAGAGAATAACAGTTATGTTTATGTCACTTCCAATCCATATTAAAAACATAATTTAGAAAACATAGAACAAAATAAAAACATAATTTAGAAATCATAGAATAGAAGAAAACCTAGAAGAAAATAAAATTCCACAAGAAAGCTTTTGCAAATAAACATAGAAGAGAATAACAGATATGTTTATGTTACTCCCAATCCATATTAAAAACATAATTTAGAAAATATAAAACAGAATAAAAACATAATTTAGAAATCATAGAACAGAATAAAACATAGAAGAGAATAAAATTCCACAAGAAATTAGTTTATTTATTTTAATGCATATTAAAAAAAGAACATGAAGTTTAACAAAATTAGTAAAACAATACAAAGAAAACATAATTGAAGAAATGAAAGAATATATGAATAAAGATACAGAACAGTACCTTAAACCTAGCAAATTTTTAGTAGCTCCAAACAACAACAAGATCAATACAGTCTAAACCAAAAAGAGAGGGAAATTTTAAAGAAATAACAGAAGGTGATTAATATAGATGAATACCTTCAACCAGAGTAAATGCTTGGTTGTGAGTCTGAACACTACTGCACGTAAATGACCTGGGCTTAAGAGATTGTCATGGTTTTCTTCTATTTTGGTTCTTCTTTTCTGATGTATTATCGGCAAACAATGACACCTTTAAATCTGTAATTGTGAATTTAATGTGTAATTGTCAATTTAATGGAGTCTTTTAACATTACTTGAACGATATTAGTGTCTAATATAGTAAATACTATGAATGAGAGCATGCATCAATGGCAGATGGATGGACACAATTTAAATTACATATTAAACGGACTTAAACAGTAATTATGAATTTAATGTGTAATTGTCAATTTAGTAGAGCCTTTTAATATTACTTTATCAATATTAGTATCTAATAGAGTAAATACAATGAAGTACAGCATGCATGCATAGCAGATGGATGGTCAGAATTTAAATTCCATATTAAACGGAGGTAAATGGCATTTAAATTCCATATTTTAATTCATTGGTTCTGATAATTCGAATGTTTTATTTAGAATTCCAATGGGGAGGAGCATTCATGCAGGGCGAAAATATTTAAATTCCATATTAAATGGACGTAAAGCAGGGCATTTAAATAGATAATTTAGTAAGGAGATGATTTAGTCAGCAGGGTAGGTATTATAAACAGACGTTAAAATAAGAAAAATATTTAACATATCTGTTAAAACAAGGAATTATGTTTGATAGGCTCCTTATATATATAGAAGATATATATATTATAACAAAAAAGTCATATGTCTAATAGTGACATGTTTTCAAATTTATTAAAGAATCCTCATTTATAGCAAAATGTTATGAAGCAGTTATAGAGGGGGCAATGAATGACCCCCCTCCCTTAAGCGTTCACGTGATTCCTCCCCCACCATTATTGGATTTTATGAATTTGCACAGCAACTTGTACATTAATTTATGCTTATAAATACGAACGTTCTCATTCAGTTTTGTACAACGAAGCAGAACGAAGAAGAAAAGAAATGAGAGAAAAAGGAAGAGAAATTTATAAAGAAATGAATAGAGAAAATTCAGTTCTTGAGAAATAAAAGTTTCAAATATTTTCTCTTCCAATAATAGTTTTTATTTTAATTTTATAACACGTTATCAGCATGACGGTTTTACCAATTCTGAAGCTAGTAGTCTTATTCTTTCAAGTAAATTTTTCAATATATTATTTGCAGTCTTCGATATAAATATAAAATATTTTATTGCTGATTATTATTTAAAATCTGTGTAAATTTATAAATATATTTTTGAGATATACATATTTATTTTATTATTTATATGTGTAAAAAAAATGACAAATCTTACAAAATTGGAATTCATTGCTCTTGAAATCAAGCGTCCCTGTAGGACGTACTAAAACAATTATTTTCTTTCACCAACGTCTTCACGAAGAATTAAAAAATGAGTATCTTACAATAAAAGATCCATTTATTTTATGGAATAATTTAAGGAAGATGTATAAACACCAAAAAACTGTCTTCCTCCCAAAAGCTCGTTATGAATGGTTGCATCTAAGGTTGCAAGATTTTAAAAGTGTAAGTGAATATAATTCCGCACTATTTATAATCAACTCAGTACTAAAATTATGCAGTGAGAAAATCACCGATGATATGCTAGACAAGATATATACTATTTTTCATGTCTCAAATGTGCTTCCGCAGTAGCAGTATCGAGAGCGAAAGTTTAAGAAATATTCTGAATTTATATCATGTCTTCTAGTAGCTGAGCAGAACAATGAATTTTTATTAAGAAACCATCAGTCAAGCCCTACTAGTTCAATATCATTCCCTAAAGTGAATGGTACTAGATTTACATAATTTCCAGAAGTAAATGGTGCATCTTTTCGAAAAAATCGAATGCGTGGATGTGATAGGAGAAATTATAGAAATGTTGGTCCTAGAAGTGAAAACATTAAAAATGATAATAATATACCGTATCACTAGAAATGGTACAACTCAGAAATGGGTAAAAGCCCCCAATATAATTTTTCAAAAAGAGGTGAAGAGGTATGCTATATATGTGGTATGACTAGACATTGGTTACAAACCTGTCATACGGCCAGGCACTTAGTAGATTTATATCAAGCATCTATAAAAGAAAAGAATAAAAAGATTGAAACAAATCTAGTAGAACCATCAGATGATTCATTAGATTCAGTAGATATAGATATCACTTATCTTGATGTTTCTGATTTCTTTGAAAATCTTGATGGCAGAATTGATCACTTAATTAGAGATGAAAATGTTATACTCAATTAATGCATTTTCTTTATTATTTGTAATGAAAATTTTGTATACTTTGTAGAATCATGGATCACATTGATGAAATTATTATCTCTGAATTGAATGATAAAGATATGTCTGGCTGACAGTGTTACAACTTACACAATTCTTAAATATAAGAAATATTTTCAAAATATAATACTAATCAAAGCCTATGTCCATACCATATCAGATTTATCAAATTTAATTGAAGGTTCTGGAAAAACTTATATTATGTTGCCTAATGACATTAAATTTTGTATTGATGATGCTCTATTTTCTTCACAATTTAGAAGAAATTTATTGAGTTTCAAATATATATGTAATAATGATTGCCATTGAAATGATCAATTAAGACAGTAAAGAGCATCTTCTCATTACTAAAATAATATTGGGCCAGAAGCTCGTATTATAAAAACTGTCTGCTCTCTCTTCTGGATTATATTATATAAAGATGAGAGCAATTGAATCATATGTGGTAGTGCACCAGAAGTGCATTGACCCCAAAATATTTATGACTTAGCATGATCGTCTTGCACATCCGGGATCAATAATGATGAGACGAATTATTGATAATTCGCATAGGCATCCCTTAAAGAATCAAAAGATTCTTTTACCTAATGAATATCCGTGCTCTGCATATTCTCAAGGTAAGTTGATTATCAGACCATCTTCCTCAAAATTCATTGTTGAATCTCCATCCTTTTTATAAAGAATTCACGAAAATATATGTGGGTCTATTCATCCATCAAGTGGACCATTTAAATACTTTATAGTTTTGATTGATGCATCAAGTCGATGGTCACATGTTTGTCTGTTTTCCACTATAAATGTTGCATTTGCTAGATTTCTTACTCAGATAATCAAACTACGAGCACAATTTCCTGAGTATCCAATTAAACCATTCAATTGGATAATGCAGACGAATTTTCATCTCAAATTTTTGATAATTATTGTATGTTAATAAAAATAGATGTTGAACATCCTATTGCCCATACACACACTCAAAACGGTTTAGTTGAATCTTTGATTAAAAGATTTCAGATAATCGCTAGACTTTTATTTATGAAATCAAAATTACATGTTTCTACTTGAGGACATATTATACTTCATGCAACATCATTAATTCGTATTAGACCATCTGCATATCATAAATATTCTCCATTATAGCTTGCATTTGGTCAATAATCAAATATTCCTCATCTTCGTACTTTTGGATGTGCTATATATGTTCCAATTGTATTTCCACAACATATAAAAATGGGCCCTCAACGTAGACTTGAGATATATGTTGGTTTTGATTCTCCATCTATTATTAGATACCTTGAACCTCTTACATGTGATATGTTTAAAGCATGTTTTGAGAATTGTCACTTTGACGAATCCACTTTTCCATTACTAGGTAATGAAAAGTTAGTGCCTGAAGCACGACAAGAAATTACTTGGAATAATAAAGCTCTGTCTCAATTTGATTCTCCTACAAATGAATGTAAACTGGAAGTTCAGAAGATTATTCATTTACAAAGTGTTACAAATCAATTATCGGATGTATTTATTGATACTAAAAGTGTAGTAAAATCATATATTCCTACAATTAATGCTCCAGCAAGGATTAGAGTTCCTGAAAGATAAATTGTCAAAACAACAATAAGTGAGTCTAAAACACGTATGAAGCGTGGAAGACCTATTGGTGCAAAAGATAAAATTTTTCGAAGCAAAAGGATACAAAATGAATTTGGTGTTCTTGAAGAACTCATACTCACAATACAGGCTACAAATATATTTGATACTTCTGAAGAGATCAAATCTTCTATTCTAGAACCTCATGAAGAGGAAACTCTTGAAAAGTATAAATCTCCTGAAAATAGACCTTCTGAATAAGTATTTCATGAAATAATTTCCCCTGAAGAGGAACAGGTACCTAAAAATAATGAGATCTCAATATATTTCATGAGTACTGGAAAAATTTTGGATAGAAATAAAACTGTTGTCGACAACATATTTTCATATAAAATAGCTCTTGACATTACCAGAAGTAATGAAAAAAGTGAGTCAAGAATCGTCGAAAATTGTCGACGTAGAAATGATTGGCCAAAATGGAAAGCAGTTACTGAAACTGAATTAAACTCGCTTGCAAAGCGAGAAGTATTTGGACCTGTTGTCCAAATACCAAAGGGTGTAATACCTGTTGGATATAAGTGGGTATTTATACGTAAACGTAATGAGAAAAATGAAATTGTGTGGTACAAAGCACGACTTGTTGCACAAGGTTTCCTACAGAAACCCGGGATTGATTATGAAAAAATATATTTTTCCGTTATGGATGCAATTATATTCAGATTTTTGATTAGTTTGGTTGTTACAAAAGGATTAGAGATGTGGTTGATGGATGTGGTCACTGCATATTTATATGGATTCTTAGACCATGACATATATATGAGAATCTCTTAAGAATATAAAATACCTGAAGCATATAAGATGCCTAAAGCATCTACAAGTACATATAAAGGTATGTACTCTATCAAATTTCAAAAATTTTTATATAAGTTAAAACAATTCAGACACATGTAGTATAATCGCCTAAGCAAATATTTATTGAAAGAAGGATTTGAAAATAATCCTATATGTCCATGTGTTTTTATTAAGAAATCAGAATTCGAATTTGTCATTATTGCGATTTATGTTGATGATTTAAATATTGTGAGAACTCCTGAAGAGATCTCAAGAACCGCTATATATTTAAAGAATGAATTTGAAATGAAAGATCTTGGCAAAACAAAATTTTGTCTCGGCCTACAGTTTGAGCACTTGTCAAATAAAATTTTTACTCACCAGTCCATGTATACAGAGAAAGTTCTGAAACACTTTTATATGGACAAAGCTCATCTCCTGAGTAATCCAATGATTGTTCGATCACTTAATGTGAAAAATGATCCATTACGTCCTTGTGATGATGATGAAGAAATTCTTAGTCCTAAAGTACCATATCTCAGTGCAATTGGAGTTTTGATATATCTTACAAATTACACTCGGTTTGATATTATATTATCAGTTAATCTGCTTGCAAAATATAGTTCTGCACCAACTCGAAGGCATTGGAATGGTATTAAACATGTTTTTCGTTACCTTTAAGATACGGTTGATATGAGATTATTTTATCAACGTGGATCAAGTCCACAATTGATTGAATATGTAGATGCAGGTTATCTTTCAGATCTACACAGAGGTAGATCTCAAATTGGATATTTATTTATTTATGGGGATACTAGCATATTATGTAAATCTGTTAAGTGGACATTATCTGCTACATCTTCAAATCATTCAGAAATTATTGCAATTCATAAAGCAAGTTGAGAGTGTATTTGGCTGAGATCAGTGATTCAACATATCCAATAAAAATGTAGTCCCCCCATGATCAATGATAGTCCAACAATTTTATATGAAGATAATACTGTTTATATCACTTAAATCAGATGAGGATATATCAAAAGTGACAAAACCAAATACATTTCACCTAAATTATTTTATACTCACGAACTTCAAGAGAAATGTAGAATTGATGTCAAGCAAATATGATCAAGTGATAATATGACATATTTATTCACGAAGGCATTACCAACTGCGACATTCAAGAAAATTGTGTAGAACATTGGAATGCGAAAACTTAAAGATCTATCGTCATGCACTTTTCAATGAGAGTAAATGTCTTGAAAACTTGTGCTGATTGTACTCTTTTCCTTTTGCTGAGATTTTGTCCCATTGGGTTTTATTTTGCAAGATTTTAATGAGGCAATCTTAAAGCAGTTGGAGGTACATAAGAATACTGTACTATTTTTCCTTCGCCATTGGTTTTTCTTCCCACTAGATTTTTCTTTGGTAAGGTTTTAATGAGGCAAATTTTTTTTATGGGTGGTCATTCAAGGGGGAGTGTTATGAAACAATTATGAAATGGGCAATGAATGACCTCCCTCCCTCAAGCGTTCACGTGATTCCTCCCCCGCTACTATTGGATTTTATGAATTTGTACAGTAATTTATACTTATAAATACGAACGTTTTTGTTCAGTTTTGTACAACGAAGTAGAACGAAAAAATAAAAGAAAAGAAATAAAAAGTAAGAAATAAAAGAATAGAGAAAATTCAGTTCTTGAGAAATAAAAGTTCTAAATATTTTCTATTGTAATAATAATTTTTATTTTTATTTTTATTTTATAAGATAAAAGAATATGTTAAAAATAACCAAGACTCTATATATAACATTACAAAACTTCAATAAGACCTCCCCAGCTCGCATTCAGACCAAACAAAACCACGACATATTGTTCATTATATATATACAATAAGCCCAATTAATTCTCAAACAAATATCTGGGAAGCCGAAAAACACCAAAATTATTTGGGCCTAACTATGGAATAATACGTTCAACAAAAGATTCTGAATTTAAGACTTTTTCAGGACTAAAGGAGAAATTCATTTGTTACATATATTTGCATAACTTAATTGGGTCATGTGTATGCCAACTACATGTTGCCGCCGAAAGCAAAGAGTAGTACTGTTATCTTAATTGAGTTGATCCAACCACCCTCGTCACTTTAACTAGAGAAGACAAGAAAGAAAAAGAAAAAAGAGAAATAAATTATTTGAAACACCGCGTCTTAAAAGTCCACGAATAAATAAGAGTTGGACCTGCTTAATTACATTGTCGTAGAATATTGAGGTATAACAATAGGCCGATGAATGACCAAGAACATGAGGCCCATATATTTTTCGCGACTTTGCATGGGCTTGTAATATTGGTCGAGGGATCAATTAGATTCTACCAATTTAAACTTTTAGTGTTTGGTCGATTCTTTCAGCCATGATCAGGACATGCTGAAGGCTTTTTTTTTTTTTTTTTTTTTTTAATTTTTTTGAGCAAGAAGTACATAATACATTAAAAGCCAGAGTTCACGAACACACCCAATTACTTGGTGCATACGTTGAGAAAATTTGGAATAAAGTGGGTTATTATATCATCTTTGTGCTTTATTAATCATATGACAAGACATGAAGAGCTGCCTTAATTTCGTTCCCCATACAATTCAGTAGTACTACTACGTACAAATAATTACAACACATACGGCAATACTAGAAACGCTAGCTTGAGCAATTGCATGAATGGGTGCCTAGTTTATCATGCATTAACTCTGTATGAATTACATTAATATTGGAGAACACTGCTTTGATTTTCATGACCATGCATGATCAACTTTAATTTTTATATTGCGCGCAATATTTAAGCTTTCAGCTAAGTTATAATTTGGACCGTTGAGCTGAACATGTTTTCTAATGGTGTGCATCCGGATCCGGATCCGGATCCGGGAATATGGCCATAACCGGATCCAAACCGAATTCTAAAAATTGGGCGAATATCTGTCTAGATTGAATTCGGTTATGATTTAGATGAATAACCGTATCATACCGGATATCTGAATAATCGGATTTTTGAGTTTTTGTTCTTAAGATCCGGATATCCAGATTTTACTATTTTTTTTTTTTAAATAAGAGTTAAAATTAAAAAATATTTTATGGCACTTTTTTAAAAAAAAAAATTATGATATTCCTGAATTGCCCAGTTTTTTTAAAAAAATAATAATTTAAACACTTGAAAAGATTTTTATAAAAAAAATTAAATAATAATACATCACAACTAATTAAACTAATACATCACAATGCAAAACATAAATAAAACAAAATAAATAATAATACATCACAACTAATTAAACTAATTGTCTAATACAATAACATTAAAAGTTTCCTTAAATTTTTCTAAAAGTGAAAGCACCCACAGGTTCATGCCATATGAAACTGTGCACCAAGCATTTTCTACTACGATATTGTCTAAGATGATGAAATATTTGCTGCAGCAAATGATAATGAGACCTCTTTGTCAAAGATCATTCATATTGGTAAACTGACTAACTGAGGGTTTCATCCTCTTACAAAAGATGGGAGGAAATGTTGGTTTTGAGTTTTTTTCCCTATTTGCAAAATGTTAATGGTGTAACTCATTCAAATATAAGGTTTAAAACATAAGAAGAAGAAAAAAATGTATAATAAAATTAACTCAACATGTATTCAAAAAACGATGGAAACAAACAAGTAATACATACCTTTGGAGGGGTCCCTGTTCTTATATGTACGTCATTACCTTTGGAGGGTCCCTATTCTTATACATCATTCAGAGCATTAATATATATATATATATATATATATATTTATATAAAATATCACAATATTATTAAAAAGCATTTTTAATTATTAAGTAAAAAAAAAATTGTATCAGAAAATTTAAATTTACTAAGAAGATCTAACATTTCTATATATATATATATATATATATATATATATATTGCTTGAGTGTGGTTGCTCTTAATTATTTTTCATATATATATAATCAGAGACAATTAGGGTGGATTCAGGATTGAAGCATTTGAGCTTTAACGGTAATAACTGTCAAAGATGCAGAAAATAAGAAATAATAGCCATGATTACAATTTACTCCACATGCCTGGAAAATTGAAGAATAAAACACCAACTTTGACACTTTCTGATTAAGAAGGCCCCCATCAATTCAATCATAAGCTTCCTTGTTAATTTAAATGCAATAAATGAAATTCAATCAAAACCTTCTCTTTCAAGTGATTAAGAAAATTAACAAAAGGATCCTAACAATCATTTTCAGCCACCAGTTTCACCCAAAACAACGTTTGGAAATTTGAACCTATCTTACAAGATCTCTCTTGACCAAGTTCATCGATATGATACTCCAATGGACTTAAGTTTTTGAAGTTGGAGAAAGAGATTTACCTTAAGCCAAAAAATAAATGTAGAAGTTAAGTTAAATGGATAAATTAGTAATAAAAAATCAAATAAACAAATAAACGCGTTACCTTCGATATCAACGTCTTCTACATGCTCCTTCTCATTCTAAGGACTAAGTGGTTTACAACTCAACTAATTTTGGGCGCATATTAGTGCTTGGACAGTCTCTGGCGCTAATGAGTTTCGTAATGGGTCTATTACACCTCCAGCAATACTGGATACGAACTCAGATGCGACAGAGCACATAGGGATGCCTAATATATCACGTGCGATCTCCGTAAGAATGAGATATCTGAATGAGTTCTTCTTTCACTAATCCAAAATATCAAACCCGGGTACTTTTGGTTCAATCACATCTGACAAATAATTCTCCATGTCCTCGCTAAGTACCGAACTATCTCTCTCATGAAAATATTGATCTAGAGATGTATCAAAATCTTCACAGACGAAATCTTCAGCAATAATACTGGAGGAACTTTGTTGGGCCATACTTGAAGAACTGTTTTGCCCATAAAACTTGTTGTATTGCTCAATCAAACGATTCATGAGCAATTTTACTTTGGTCTCAATTATTTTTCTGCATTAATCCCTTTTGCACTTTTTTAACCAATAAGACAAGACTTTAAATTTATATCGAAGGTCAAGGACAAAAGCTGCATAAATAATCAAGTTCATTCTTACAATGTCCTCCCAATACTTATCAAATCTAACTTTCATAGCAGACGCCATCATCATCAACATATTATTATCTCCATTCTGACCTATTTTGTTCAAAGTATTCTCAACTACACAAATCTCTTGAAATAATAAATTAGAGATCACATACGATGAGCTTGAAATTTTCAAAATGACATCATAAAAAACTTTTAGATACTTGACTAAAATATGAGCTAGTTTCCAATCTTCAAATGGAGGCCCCAAAAATGTAGACTCCTTCAAACCCATTAGTCCAAAAGTTTTTTCATATTTGTCAGCAATACTAAGCATTAAGTATATTGAGTTTCATCTAATAGAAACATCTAGACACACCAATTTATTTCACACAATATTCATCTCATTTTCACATGATTTAAATAAATCAAGTCTTGTCAGTGAAGACCTCACAAATTTTATTGCTTCTCTAATTTTATCTATGGCATTAGTTATAATTTTTAAACACTTAGATACAACAAAATTCAAAATATGTGCGGCACATCGCACATGTATAAGCTCACCTCTCCAAATTGTGAACTCCTTATCTTTGAAGTTCCTCTTCACATGAGTAACAACGACTTTATTAGCGGAGTAATTATCCACTACGATTGCGCAAATGCGGTTAATCTCTCAATCAATTAAACAAAAATTCAACATCTAAGCAATAGTCTCACCCTTACTATTATCAATCTCGGAAAACATTATGACTTTTTTGTGTAATGCCCAACGTTGATCGATATAATGGCATGTGATCCAACTCTTGTTTTGCAATGATGACCATATATTGGTGGTCAAAAAAACTCTTTGGTTACTAATTAACTGAATGATCATACTCCCAACTATTTTGCCAATCTATTGATTTTCGACAGAATGATATATCATGTATTGCACATCATCATAATAAAAAGAGTACTCACTATAAGGAAATCAGCTTTCTTTGGTGATTTAAAATTCATTGCACAAAAAATTGCCTCAATAAGCAATTATTACCAACGAATTCTTATTTGCCATGCAGTTCTTACATCAGTTTTACACTTTAGGCTTTTACGACGAGTATTTTGACTAAAGTGGCTAATCTAATTGCTGTAATAAAATTATTCACTTCACAACAAAAATTATCGCTGCAATAAGTCTAATCATGGCTTGATTATAAGTCTCCATGCTATAGCAATATATTTTGCCATAACAAAGTATATACATTTGTTAATGTACACATCTATCTATTTTATTACTGTGAAATATATCATTGTAAGACCACGAAAATGTACATTTCTATCTTTTAACTCATTTTAAATATGTGTATTGATGATATTAAGGTATTAGTGGCGACTTTAATCGCCACAAAAAGGTCTTTAAGTTGTGCGGCTTTTTCCCCCTTCTATTCCCCCCCCCCTCCCTCTCTTTTGAATGTTCCCCCCACAAATCTCCCAGGCTTTCGAAACCTCCCAAATCCCTCAAATCTCCCAGCCTCTCTTTGAGTTTCGAAATTCGAAATCCACCGATAAGGTTGAATGCATACACTACGACCATCTCATTTCCCTTGACCCCTTTTTTAGAAAATGTTTGATTTTTCCTTACATTTTCTTGCATTTTCCTTTATGTAACTTTACCCAGTTTTTGGCCCTTATTTTTGTGTGGTTGTGTGTGTGTGACTATGTAGAAGAAATGGTAAAAATCATCAGATAACACGACTTGGGTTTGTTTCGGATTTGGGGAGGTTCGCAATATCGCTTTGGTTTCTAGACTTTGGTTCTGTTTAAGCCTTGTTCATGTGTTAAATTAGTAGATTTAGAGAACGTACGTGCAGCAATTTTAGGGTTTCCATGGACCTTTTGTGTTTTCTTATTTTGCTGATAAATGGGTCTGTTTGTAGAAACAAGCAAGCGCCCTAATAAGGAAGTTAAAAGTGTCAAAATCTTAACTTTAAGCTTAGATCTAAACTCTAGAGTGTACGATAACTTGGCTTGGTGCTTCTCAATGGAGTACATTGATGCATGATTAATCTGAAAACCTAAATTGGATAAGGGAGTGAATATTAAGCAAAGCTAATAAGGGAGTGAATATTAAGCAAAGCTAATATTTACCAAAATATCCAGCCTTTTATTTTTATTAAACACAAAATATTCATTTCTTTACTGCTTCCCCTATAGAGTTGTAGTTATACTTTATATGTAAATTGGGAAAGTAATATATTTTATTTCATAAGAAATTCAGTTTGTTCCAATCAAGCTATCTTTCACTAAAACTTAATGTTGTGTGTTGAAAAATAGCAAAGTAGTTATCTAACCAATAACTATCAATTGCCAGATCAAGGATATGTATAATTTATTTTTCACCTTTAAGATCCATTGAAATATATTTTATATATCAAATTTGCAATTATGTTTGTGAGTACTTTCTGTTATGGGATGAAAAGAGTGCAAGTGATAATAAAATTCATAGGGATGCCAATTTCTTGCCTGGCCATATGAGATTAGGTGGTATTTACCTTTGTTAATGAAGTTTGACCTCGACAGCATGCACATGCACACCCACACACTGACATGATCACACATACTTATATACATACATATAGCAGTTAGCTATAACTTTGATCATATATAAGTAATTTGCATGCCTTAGATTGTATATATTGGATGAAGTTATGATTTAGAAGTTAGCATGGATTAAAATATTTTACTTTCTTGCCTTAAATTTGATATATGATAATGCAGTTAACAATGCTCTTGAGCTAAATACAAGTTCATTCCGGATACCCGAACTACAGGCTCTTCTCAAAGAATCGAAAAGGTGAATACAAATTTCCTAAATTTTCATGATTTTATTGTTTCTATTACTTCCTTATTATAAGTAGGTGTAAACTCTTGTATAACTCTTGTCTAAACTTGTTGTTGGATTAGTAGTTTTTTTGCTTGTACAAGAAATGTTTATATTTTATAGTAATAAGGGGCTACTGCTAGTGTGTGTGTGTGTGTATATATATATATATATATCTTCTTAGTTATATTTTTTTCAAGACAAAGTTTAGGTGTATTTACCAGTTCTAAGCTATATTGTTTTGGTGTGATGTTAGGCTATATTCTATTAGCTATTGTTGGTTAGGCTGTAATTAACTTGCTGATGGAAACTTTTTTTGGTAGATTGGCAAACCAAAAGGTGTTTCTTAGAGCAACTCAAAAT
This sequence comes from Platycarya longipes, assembly GCA_036559045.1. NCBI lineage: Eukaryota > Viridiplantae > Streptophyta > Magnoliopsida > Fagales > Juglandaceae > Platycarya > Platycarya longipes. The sequence goes on from CM071798.1 coordinate 723,811, forward strand.
TGCATACTAGCAAGAGTACTAGCTAGAGGATGCTGCGAAGTTGTGAACTTTATGCCAAATTTTGCTCCAAGAAAATGTATAGGTTCATAATATTAACAAACGTTAGGCGCATAAATCATGATATGTAGTACTTAATTACCTTCCACTTGGTATATATTAATGCACCCATTCGGTCAATCATGTAGTAGTGAATATGCATTTTGTCGTACCCATTCTTACAAACACAGTGGAAACTGCTTGATTATATGCAATTGGAGTTAAAGTATACATTTGTCTAATTTAGCATAAGATGCAATCAAAGTTTAGATAATTGATTATAAATATTATTTTGGAGCAAACTAGTATTAATAAATTAATACTAGTGCTCGTGAATAATATTACAATTGAGTATGCATGTCTAAATTGGCATTTAGAATCATATACAGCCGCAACAAAATTATTCTCGAATTAATTCGAGAACAAAAAACTTGTACATGCAAATATTGCCATTTGCAGCGAGGCTAAATCACCTAAACATAGGTCAAATAATGTAATACTCAATTTTGCGGTGAAACAATAATCACCTAGAATGGTTCAATATAAGGTCATTGCAGCAGGCCTAATTCGTTGTTAATATAATTGCAGCGCACCACATTTGCCGCATACACAAACACATAGTGAGACTTAGTGGCGATTAGTCGAAGATCACTATTCTTAATGATATTAACCGTGATCAAATACGCCGCAATAGTGTTTATAAAATCCCACGAAATATTAATTACACCGAGGAATCAAAAGTGCCGGATACAACTTCAATTACGACAATCACCATTCACGCTGAGTATACAAAACTATTACGGCGATGTAATGGACATTCACGACGATTTTAGATCGCCACAAATTAAAACTCCCAGCAAATCACAATTGAAATGTGGAGGATAATTGCAGCGCCCTTATTCATTAATAGCGGCATCTTTGATCGCTGCTATTGTAACTTTGTTCCGACGAAATGTTCCAACTGCTAAGTTATGTTTTACACAGAGAAATAACAGTGACAACTAGCAAGCGTTGAAAAATTCTCCAATAAAAGTTACATGCAGCGAATTTTGCTCCTTATTCCAATGAATTTAGGCGCCAAAAAAAGCCGATTACCTTGTAGTGACGGCTACATCTACAAATGAATTGCACAAAATTAATTTCATAAACTAATTTGACTTTATTTAATCTATTAGATATTTTTTATAATAAAAATAATTTTATTAATCTGATGAACCACGTTAAACCATATCAATTTGTGAGAGTTTTTTTGTATAATCTCTTAGTGGGTAGAATATTTTCCTTTATACATACATATATATATATATATAAGTATTGTTATATCCACAAAAGAATTATATAAAATTAATCTCACAAACTAATGTAGTTTCATCTAATCTACTTTATAATAAAAATAATTTTATAATAAAAATAATTTTATAATATAATGAACCACATTAAACAATCAATTTGTGGAATTCTCTTTGCAACAGCTAGGTATGAAAATTCATGTTGCAGTCTTATAATCATGTTGCAGTCTTATAAATTATATGTTTCAAAACCAGGTAACTGGATGTACTAGCTAGCTAAGAAAATTCATATTCATGATCTTCTTCAGCTAAGAATAATATATATACTTATTCTTATTATTATTAATTTTATCTTTTTCTACTTTAAATTTAATCAAGTGGTAAAAAACGGAGCAACACTGTTATTCATGATCATCAAGTACTACTCGTTATCAAAGAGATCATGATATCTCCTCGCCTTCACACATTTTCTCTTCCTTTGAAAAGTCCGTGGAAGTCGCTTGCAAATCGCCCTTAGTAGACGTGCGTACATTCCCACATGCACGTTTCGTGCGGAAATCTGCCCATCAACTAAAAAAAGAAGGTTTGTCTGGTTGGAAATTTTTGAATGTTAGATAGAAAAGATATTTTGCTGGATTTTGGTAATAAAAATCAAAAAAAGTTGAACAAAAAGAGAATATATATAACTTCCCAAAAGGTACTTGAGGAGGAAATGAAAAATAATCTGATAATTATGGCTCTACTTTAGTTCATTGGTAGATCAAGCCCTAATCCGATGATCAGCATTCATACACGTCCTGTTTCACGACCCTATCTATATATTAAACAGGATAGTTGAATGTTTGGTTCTAGTGCTTGTGCTTTTATTTTCTGTCAAGAATTGAATGTTTGGTACTACTCAGGTTTGCAGCATGCACAGGCCATTTTTCTCCCCATATATATCTTTTTATTTGAGAAAAAAAAAAAAAAAAAATCGCATATTGATGATTCCCCAGTTGAGCTTCTTTTCATACACATCACAAGAACTCAAAATCGAGACCAAAAAATACGACAACTTTTTACTTTGAAGCATTCATGATTCTCTTAAATTAACTATATATATATATATATATATATATATCAGACGGACGGTGTTTATATATCTGCATGGTGTGGATCAGGGGGAAGCAGAATTCTCAGATGACCGACCCTTGTGGAACGACGTTCATGGACTACGACGCAAATAAGGATAGACAGTGTAAAACGTTTGTGCAAGCGTGAGCAATAAGAGCACAAAGGCAGCCAACGCCGAGATCCCCGACCATGGTGTGTCAAAATACGTATACTTGAAGCTCGCCCACTGGACATGCCAACTACTTTTATAATACTCATTCACATCATTGAACAGCTTCGAAAGATAGCAACGATCGAAATCAAACGCCACGTCTTTCCCCATGTTGTTGAGGAAGTGTGCAACCTCGCCTTCTGTCCCAAAGTAATTATCAATTATGCTGCGATCACAAAGGTACTCAACATCCTTTGCCGAGTTCACGAGACAGTCCAACAAAGTAGCGTAAGTTGTAACGTATTTGGAGTAGCTGTTGTAGCACTGTTCAAAGGCCACACAATTCACCAAAAATGAGCTCATGAAGTCATCGATCGTTATGCGAGGCATTTCAATTACACCGCGTCTGAATTTCACCACCAAGAAGCTCTCCGCCGTCTTACTCTGGTTAAGTTGAATCCCAGAACGGCGTAGCTTTGAGACTGAATAGATGATATGGGTTGGTGTACTACCGCTGCCCCGGCCTTGTAGTGGAAATTCTTCATCGGATGGTATAAAACTTGAACGAACCAAGTCCAACAAATGCAACCCCTTGAAACCCTGACATGACTTTTCTACGACTTGGTCGGGTCTTTGCATTATATTGTTGAAGAATCGAATGGCAAGCAAAGACAAGGGCGGACCAGACTCTTCGCCAGACGTTTTGGAAATTTCAAATAGTTTTTCAAGAACAAAGAATGGGATTTGATTCTCAAGTCGAAGAAAGTCCCTGTTTAGAAATGCTAATATCCAAGCCATGTTGGCCAGAGGATCGTCAGGGCCGAATAGTACTGGTTTGTTAACCTTTCGGAACAGTTCAATTATGAAACAACCATCGAGAACCATCATTTCAAGGAACTCATCGGTGCTGACATGGATGGCTTCGGAATAACACTCTCTGGCATCCTTTTCAACTGAGTGTATGCTTTTCAAGTAGTCTTCCAAAGTTATACCCAAGGGTTTGGTCCTTGAGAGCAAGGAGTGAAGATACCGCCATTTATGCTCCTCGATCATCTGAAGGTGAGGCTTTCCGCGGTGGTAGGGGCCGATGGAGGCGATACGGGGCTGGTACCAGTTGCCGTTGATCTCGATAAAGCTCTGGGGGACTCTGAAGATGCTACAACTTCTCCTACCCGCACCAGTGCTTAGCAAGCGTGGGATGGTCTGGGAAATCATCTTTTCCATTTTGTCTAGGCGTTCCTTGTTCACCTCCCAGATCGTGACGACATGACTGCAATTACCTTCTTGTTCATCGGAAGTACCCGTTGCCATCTGAAGGCTTATCAAGTCGAAGCTAGTTGGTGAATGGCTTTTTGAAAATGAAGGTCTAAGGCAAACGACCTTTTTACCCCACTTGGTTTGATATTTGAAGCTGCCCTCCAACTTGGATAACCATTAATGGCCAGTCCCCCTTTTTTCTTTTGTTGCACGTAGCAGCCTTCTGGCAGGCGTAAATGTAGTTGAATAAGTGCAAGTTTGACTTTAATTTCGGAGGCTTAAAAAGTTGTTTTAAAATCTTTTAAAAAAATATTATTTTTTTAAAAAAATAAAATGCTTTGAGCACCTAAGAAAAATTGAAAATTCACTTTTTTAAAAAAAAAAAACACCCAACTGAAGTTTTAATTGAAAAGCTCCGGCAAATAATATTACATGATTTATAAAAAAAAAAAAAATCGGTAGTTAACTTTAAAAATGCTCTAAATGTATGTTTATCAAATAATAAATAACTTTTTAATTATAAAATTTTTTACAATTAAAAGTACTATTGTTATGAAAAATCTCTCCTTTTTTTTTTTTTTTTTATTGACGCTGCAATATCAAACATAATCCAAATAAAGGATATATTGTGAGTCGAATAGCTAGCTCAAATCCGGGTATTCCAACAGCACTGAGATCTCAACTACATCCTAAGTTATACCCATTACCATTTATAATATACATACATATATATATATAAAGCTTGAATATTCATTATGCTTCAATTAGAAGAAGGTAGCTGGCACAAATAATCCACCTACCTTCTTCATGAATGGTTAGTTGTGAACTTGTGGAGTTTGTAAAACAAAATGAGTACTAGTCTAACTAAATGCTCCCTTGTGATTCTGTGAAACTGAGGATCACAGATATTTGATGAAAAGTGAATTGCTTTGAGAGGGTGTCACCAATTAGTCTTCCCCGTGCTTGATCGCATGCCATGCATGCATGCATGCGTGATGTATGGTCATAAATCATGTCCACTACTGTCTAGTACTGGGGACAAGTACAAGCACCAAATTTAATGGCAATCACTTGGAATACTTATAATTGCAGAGTGTTTGTTTTAGCAATAGAAAGACAAGGAAAACATCGATGGGGCAGACGATCGAAAGGTACTGATGAACAACAGCCTATCAAATATGGATTTGCGACTTTCAGACGTAGCAGCCTTCTCTTCATTCCAACTTCCGATAGGTCAAAAGACGTACGTAGATCATCCAAAAAGAACACCACTTTGGGCCCATGGAATCGTCCAAAAAGGTTTTTACAGACGTGGCACAATCATATTTGCCGTAGACTAAACGATATCTAATTTCATGTCGATCAGTCTAATGGATCAGATTTATATATTTGTACATTGAAATTTGAAGATGCATACTGACTTGGACCTTTTCAAGATGCCACTCAGACAGTTATATAATCATTATTATCACCTGATTCACTGTCCTCTTCCAGCAATCTTCTGAAAGAATTTGAAAAAATGTGCTTAATTCCCGAAATAGATTGATTGAGATTTTCTTTTTCTTTTTTTGAAGTGACGAGAAATATTACCTTTCTTATTTAAGCCCATTTTGAGCAAATGGGCTGAAATGGCCCAAGAGCTGTCCATATCAAAACGAAGAAAAAATATTTTAATTCTTCTATCCCAAACAAATGTAACTTATATGATTTTTGTTCATAGATAATAGAAGAACTTTCCTCAAGAGTCGGGACGTTGCTGGAGCTGAAGCCCAATGCTCTGCCCCCATTTTAATCACTCATGGAATTATGGCTAGATTCAAACGGCATGAGCTACAGAAGAATCATCTATCTGGATATGAATTTGTCGAAGCTAATAGTTTATTGTTGGAGTTATCTCATATCGATCGTGGAAGAGACTGATGATCTATTTATAAAAATGAGATAAAATCTCATCTCGTGAGCTAATTTTTGAGACTTAAAAGATCAAACACCACTCAACACTGGTATTAGAATATAAGTTTATTAACAGTCTTGACCACCAATAATCCATGAGAAAAATAGATTGTTGTTGCTCTGACTAAGGGCTTGATGTGTGAGGGATTATTGGCGTTGTCCGATGTCGGTTGTTGAATGGATTGGTGATTAATTTATAATTGTGAAAAAAATGTCACTTCTTAAACTAACCTTTGAGATTGAGAGATGTTAATGACCACCAAACACAAACAAAATCAGGAATCAAACACGAAAAAGTAGCTAGTATATATCTTCTACTTCTCTCGGATGAACAATTTGAGGCATTAATTATTCATGGGAAAGAAGTAGATCAAGAAGTCACTAATATGTTGCTGGAGAGTAGTAAGCTCCCAGCAACCAGATATATATAGAAACACTTGGGCAGTTGGGCACGCAAAGGCATATATCTAAGATAAGAAATAAACTCTGTAATTACATAGCGGGGCCAATAAATTGTACCCATCTCGTTTCATAGAGCAAGGATAAATACACGATTCCCCACTGCTTACATGATTCATATACATACTACCTGTTACCACTTCTTCAGTACTCATTTTCCTATTTAGCCTATTCCTACATAGTGCAACTCACACTATGCTCAATTGAACACTAGTTTTAACCCCAAAAAAACAAAATAAATAAATAAAAAATAAAAAAGTTTATACCAAAATTCAATTATTTGAATGTAACCTCAGCCCCCGTCATTTTCCTCCAAGAGAAACTTGTTGATCCTCAAACACTTCCTGAACCAGCAGTTCAAAGATAGCCATCTCAATCTCAAGTGCTGTCTCTCCGACCTGCTCTTGATTTCCCTTCCACCCATCAGGCCCTGATCTTCTGAGATCTTGCTCTACCATCATGTTAATAGTGTTGGATTCCACCTCTTTCCACGCTTCCAACCTCTTGCAAACCTTATTCACCACCTGATCTTCTCTATCCTTGTCAAAGACAATCTCTTCTCTTCCCTCCTCAACAATCAGATCCGAAACCAATCTCTTCATGTCCTGTGGGATTTGCAGTACTGAATTCTGGAAGCGTGATTTGCCAATGACTTCCATAACAAATGCCTCGACATTCTTTTCTCGATCTGATATATCTAGCACATATTCATTTTTATCTTCTTCCTCTTGGTCTTCTGCATTATTATGATCACCCTCATCATCATTATCATCATCATCTTCTTCTTCTTGTTCTAACATTCTTTTCTCAAGCTCAATTGGATCTAATCCTGCCAATTTCTCAAATCTCCGAAGCTTGTGCAACAACTTTTGCTTTGCTCCTGTAAATATCAAACAGGTTAACAAAAGGAAACATAATGAACCACAGACTTTCTACTTCAAATGTTAAGAGTTGATTTTAGTATTGTACTCTTCATCTTATCCAAACTACCATACTGTTTGCATAACAAGCTTATACTGCTATTCAAATATGTTTCACAAATTATCAATTAATTGATTTAAAGTCTAAGACCACCGTTAAATGTTTGAACCATTAACAGATAAAAATTTAACAGATTATACAAAGTCATCTCAATTTGTGTGATTGGTTTTGTGTAATCTCTTTGTTACTGTAACACTACTCATAAAAATATATATAAAAAAGAGAAATAATGCCCTAGAATTCTAATGCATTTGGTTGACAGTTGCACAGACATACAATCTTTCCAGGGATCCCACATTGATACCATGGCTCATAATCAACACGAGCATTCAACCATGACCGTAACATATTACTGTGCTAGCCTAGACAATAAAGTTGACATCAAAGCACAAACAACTTGTACAATTCTAAGTTAGTTCATTGATAGTGACCGCACAACCAACGAAGAATGATACAAATTAAAAGGCCAATAATTTATTACGCGTATAACTTGTTACATACTCTGTACAATGGCATAGCTGCTGCTGCATTGATCATCAAAACTGTCGTCCCCGTTCTCGTCCACATCCTCCTCATCTTCATGTCCATCATCGTCCTCGAAAGGAGGGTCCAACACAGATACAGGGCTGCACTGTTCCTTATCTTCATCTTCTTCGAAGTTTGAGCCACAACTAGTCTCTTTTTCCTGTTAGAACCAATAACCACCTTAATTAAAGCTTCATAATTTAGCTGGTTGTTCACTTTGCTCTAGAGTTTTAGGGCTCGCAGATGAGTTATGAATAATAATAAAATGAGTGATTGAAATAAATTAAAATTTGAAATAAGTAGTTGAGATGAGTTGAAAGTACAAAATAAACTTTGAATAATAAAACCTAATTTGTAAAACGAAACCAGACCTTCGAAAATAAAACACAAAAATCATTTCTAGTAGTAAAAGAGACGGACCCGGAGTTTATCAATTAGAACCAAATTAATACAAGTATTTGTCCTCTTCAGGAAATTAATTATCTAAATAATAATTTTACGAGAGTCGATTTTAAGAGTCAACATAGTGTCGGCTTTCATTAAAAAAAAAATTTCCTCATTTTTAACTTTATTTTTATAGATTTAATGAATTCCCTTACTTCATTTTTAGTATAGGAATTGAAAACAAAATTAAAGAAATCAAAAATAAATAAATCAAAATCGATTCTCCATCTACATCCTAAAACCGGACTCCACGGAAAATCACTCCCCTTTCCCTAAACAGATTGGCATGGGACGCAGGAATGGTCTGGCGTAAATTATATTGTATAATCAATGTTACAAATTGATAATGGAGTCTAAAATCTGGTTCGGTGGTCCATCGAAAGTAACGTTCTCGGTTAAACCAAACTAAACCATCACAATTATATTTAAATGGACGCAGCTACGTGAACCCACAGCAGACCGATAATTTCTTACCGACAATTGTAATTCTATTTTTTTAATCATTTTTTATACACTTCTAAATATTTAAAAGAAATATAAAAAATATTAATACACTTAAAATCATTTTTTTAATTATAAATAAAATAAAAATAAAAAATACAATCAATTAATTAATTTTATCGATCATTTTTATAAGTTGAAATAGCATTTTCCTATTTAAATTTCTCCGACTTTCTAACTTTGGATCCTTTGCAGCGTAGCCCTCTCGATCTTGCTATCGTTGCGCCGTCCTGACTACCCGTTCAGACTTCGCCGCTCTTTGTTATAATCAATTGACCCATCATGAGGAACATTAAGGCCAATACGCGAAGGACATGGACCAGGTTGCCGACAATTCAGATATCGAGTCAGCTTGGTCGGTCCAACGTGCATAATATTTTTTTACGAGGTAAATTTAAGGTGATATAGAAATCATCTGTTTCATATCATTTTCAATTTTTATATAAAATATGATAAATAATTTAATTTTTTAATTTTTTAATAATAACAATAATAATAAACAAATAATATTTTATTAAATTATTAACTTTCATCTAAAATATTTAATCTCACTTTTGAAACGGGACCTAAATTCTTTCAATGTTTCATTCCTCGGAAAAAAATTCAGAAGTAAAAGAAATTGAGTTGGTTTATTTGGATGGTTATAATTAGTGTAAGTCCAACTCCAAAATACAAATTTAAAAGTCTAAAACAAGACAAACCTCAGTTTTGTGGTGAGTAGGGGACGCCGTCGGTGAAGTGAACTCCGGCGTCCGACGACCAGAAGATGGGCTCCTTTGTAGCACGAAACGGAAAGGGCTTTCGCAAAAGTGCTTTTCGCAGCAATAGATATCCGTATCTTCTCTCCGTCTGGATAAAAATTCGACGACTTCAGAGTCTACGGATTGGCTACTGCTAGAGAAATCCATATCCAGAGATCTGTCCTCATTGCTTTCGGACCAAAAAGCACTACTAGGTCTACTATTACAAGAACAACAATGGTTTGTCTCACAAGCATTTATCTTAGACGCACTTTGATCATCACCCTCGGCCACCATTTTTTTCTGCACTTTTTTCAGGCTTTCGTTGCAAGTTCTTCTGCGCCCAACCGATGAATCCCACATCAAAATGTCCTTCACTGATACGTCTCCCTCATCGCCTTCGATCTCGCGCTTTCGGCTCCGATGGGTCAATCTCTTTAATATTGACCCAAACAAACCATAGGCCGGATTTTTGTTTTGGGTTTTGGGTTTTGGAGCTGATGATTGTTTCTGAATTCTCAGAGCAGCTTCAAGAAGAAGAGCGGCGGTTCTTGCAGGAATGTGAAGGAGAATGGTATTTGGGCTTCTGCAGGGGCTTTTTGCGGGAGATGAAAAATCGAACATCGGGGATTTGCTGAGGTCCGGGGAGTCGTGGAATGACAAAAAGCAAACGTTTTTGCGAAAGTTTCTTGGAAAGCTTGGGGTTTCGGAGATGGGTTTTCGTTTCTTGACTTGTACCTGGGTCTTGGGTGAGGGCGTTTTGAGATGGCAGCGTCTGTCGGTAATGTAGTTCTTGAGAAGAAATGGTTCTTGGTCTTCTTTCAGTAGCTCGTGTAAGAGCTTTTGAGCCATCATTCAGTCTCTAACAGCACTGGTTTTGCCGAAAGAATAAACTGTATTATAAAGCTGATCGCGGGAGGGAGCTTGAAACTTTCGGGTGGGTATATAAAAGAATTTCAGCACCGTGGATGATTGAAGAGGCTTCAATTCATAAAGTTGAAGTTCCAAAGGGGAAGGGGAAGGTGGACTTGGGCACAAATATATGCACAGAGGAGAGAGAGAGAGAGAAAGGAAAATTTGAGGAGACTTCCTGATTCAAATCTGAGAGGAATATAATACCGAGGTTAACGTTGATTTACAAATTATTATTGTTAAATTTGGCAGCAAATGGTGTGTGAGTTTAATAGTAGAGTATAGGAGTGAGTGATGATAACCTGATCAGAGAGTAGTGTCTAGTGTCTTCAAAGAACGAGGTGGAGTACATAAACTGCATCATAGATGTCCCCATCTACATTGTACGATAGATATTATCATAGATATACCCCTCTGTTTGTGTTATTTATATTGAGAAATTAAAATATTTTTATTTTATAACATATATTATATAAAATATTATAAAAATATATTGTATCTATCACTTTTCATTTATATTTATTGAAATCTTAAGTATTACTGTTCTGATTTAGGTGTTATTACTGCGTAACAGAGGAGGGTCAGTGTCTCACTGACTCGCGAGATGCCTGTCTGCACCAAATAGTTCACTTCTTTCCCAAGATCTTGACACCACGTCAAGTATATTCTTTTCTTTCTCTTTTTTTTTTTTTTCTTTTTCTCTTCTCTTTTCTTTTCTTTTCTTAAGTTCTTTTCTCCTTTTCTCAGCGCATATATTCTCAAGTAAATAGGAAAAAACAGCAAGGTTATGTAAAGTTAAAACCAGCCTAGAAATAAAAAAAATAAAAAAAAGGTTAAAACCAATACTTGGGTGGAGAATAGGGCCAACCCGAAGGGTAACAATGTTGATGTTGATCGCAAGGATTACATCTAATTATTGGATACGACTTTCTTTTATTTGTCTCTTTGTTTAGGTCAATTGATAGCCGGAATTGCACGGAAAAGGTTTTTTCTTTTTTTTTTAACCTCATGAGCATAATTCTGGATGACAATTAACCCATCAAGACAACTGAGTGGTCAATAAATATAACATAAAACATAGGAGAATAGCACTAAAGCATGATGTTGTCTTTGGCACAACTCTGGTGATTCTGAAGCAGTTTAATTTTCTCACTTTTGACGTCTGAATGTCTTGTTCTGGTGCTTGCAACATAAACATGGAGGAAAAAGGAAAATTTTTTGTAATTGGTAAATGCGTTAGTAACCCCCCATGGTCAAAGTTTGTGTTCTGAAGAAGCAGTACTTGCACGGCCATTGAAGTGGGGAATGTGCTATTAACTATTTCATCCGAGGCAAAGTTTGCCCATTTTTTCATTGCTGAGCTGCACACTTTATTCTTACCTCCCCAATAAAAAGAGAACACCACTTTACAGCTGTGACACTTTTAAAGTTCACAAAAAAAAGCACTGCAAGTAGAGCATAAAAATTGCTCTGTGACAATGGTTCTTTACTCTTCTTTCCTCACTTTATCGTCATTTAAAGCGAAACAAGCTGTGTAAATAAGAGCGGTGCTCCTCTGTTGTCTGGAAATGTCCGCTGCAAATTATTGCTAGATTAAAATCAAATTTTATTTATTTATTTTTAATTTATATATTTTTATTATTTTAAAATATTTTTAAAAAATAATATATTAATAATCATTTTCTTAATTATTAAATAAAAAAATATTATAATATAGATGTGTCAAAATAAGATGTTAAGATAATATGTAAAAATAGCATTAATCTGTAAATAAAATACACAAAAAGCAGTCTCCCTCGTGAGTTCTATTTAAGTTTTTAACAAACTAGTTATCCAACTCCCATGAATAAAACTCCGAGGCATTCAGTCTTGCTTCTTCCTTCCCTTTTTTTTCTGAAGAGAGAGAGAGAGAGAGAGAAAGCATACAATGAAACAAAAATGAGTGCCAATCGTTGACGGATAAGATTCAATAGCCACCATCTTTACCTAAAATTATAGTAATTCTCTTTGAATTATGATCTAATTACCAATTAAATTCTTTGGGTTGGGATAATCCTTGACTTAATGTAGTGATCGAAACGACAAATTATTATAGTTTCACTATTAAAAAAATATATTTAAAAATAATAATAATAATAAATAAATAAATAAATAAATAAAGTTTAACCAGATCAGTGCAAGAGAGCCATTAACCGCTTTTGGAAAAAAAGATGAAAGGGCATTGGAAGACGTGGGTAGTTTGGAATGGAAGTGTAGTGGTAGAGCCAAAAACAGAGGAAAGGAAAAACGACAAACGCATGAGTTCCCACGCCTGCAGCCCGTCTGACTACTTAACCCACACACTTCTGCACTCCGACGAACCGTATCTTCACCCTATCTTCTACGTTTCTCACCCTTTCTAATTTCAAAAAATAATACACACACACATTATTTTTATAACATTTTAAACAACAATATTTTTTTAAAATTGATATTTTTATAATTTGTTTTATAAAATTAACATTAATTTATAAAAATACTCTTATTTTATAATATATATTATATGTATCATTTCTCTTTTAATTTCTCTTTTCTTGTTTCACTTAAATATTTTATTTTATTTTATTCTCCTTATTTCTTGTTTATTTTTTACTTTGTTCTTTTTTAATTGGATCTCCGTTCTTTCTTGACCAAAACTAAATAGTGAATATAATCTAATTAAATATTGAAAAGAATCCAAGTTTGCTTAAATGAAACTTAAAAAATATATAAGAAATAGATCAAAACTCACATTTATTGAAATTTTGTATTTTTCCTATTTGTTGTGTACACACTACACAGGCCATTTCGGAAAGAGGTAAACGTGACCCACTTAATTAAACACTTTCATGACTACTTTTTGTGAGCTCAGATAGAGTGAGATGGATGTTACTCTCGAGAATTTAATGTTTGGAGGTTGATAACAACAACCCAAGTCATGCTTTTCTATGTTTCGGCTTTATATGTATGTCAATGACCAAAAATTGAAATGGCAGACACAATTTGAATATGTTCAAAAGCAAAAGCACTAACTCTAACATAAATTCCAACAGAATATATTATAAAAAAATTAGTTAATTTCAATGAAATAATTATTTATAGTCAAAATTAATTATAAATAATTTTTCGGTAGAATTAATTGATTATAAATATTCATTTTTTTTTTTTATAGTGTCTTCTCATTAAAGAAATAATAATAATTTTCAGTAGCACTCATGCATATGCACGACCATCTTAAAAGCTATGATTTCTTAATTTTGTTTAAAACTATAATCAGGATACTTTTGGTTCTCCCCTTCCGGCGTCATCAACTTCAAGTAAGAATTATATCACAGATTCACAAAAATCAACGTTTAAACTCGTCAAAAGTTTATGGTTTATCGACAAAATTTTCAGTCTTCAAAACACTTATTTCCTAAATTTATATTAAAAATAAGACGTTCAAACTCATGAAGTAAACCGGGCTAGCTACCTCAAGTCTCAACTACACAACAAATTAAGCACAGTACGTACCTACCATTAATGTATATATAAAATAATGTATTTTTATATATGTTACTGTTCTGTTCTGCAGATCTTTACGTACGTTCTTTGCCTTTAATTTGTACGCAACTTATTTAAGTTTTACAGTTCCACATGTCAGGTACGTATAGGCCAAAGTTTAATATTAATGCAACACCCATGCTGCAAATATAATTACAACATCTCCCTGATATTGGTTAATTTATAACGTTTACATGTTCTCTGTGATGTGCTACCTTTTTGTTATTTTTTATGTTTTTATTATTATTATTATTATTATTATTAAAAGTTACGGATCGAGAATCATCGGCCAGGTGGACTTATTTTGTTGTCATTATAATATTATTTGATGTGATCATCGAAATTAATCAATCCTTCCACTGCTCATTACTAATAGCACGCCTAAGTGCATGAATTATTAATACTTTTACTATGTATAATGCCAATCATCATTCATAAAAAAAGAAAAGAAAAAGAAAAAGAAAAAGAAAAAAGTCACGCAAACTAGAACGCTGGAAAGTTGGGAATAATTAAAGCCCAAGAAAAATTTGTTAAGTTAGAGCCAAATTCCTGTGCCGAAAGCTGATTTAACCACAGAAAGTTCTTCGTACTACTTTAATTAAGCTTTTCTCATTCACTGCTAATTTGCTTTAGAGTAAAACCTTATCCAAATATTCCTATTGTTAATTAGTGGGATTATGCTGTATTCACATATTTTAGTGCCACTAATGATTTCCACCTTCTTCCTTATCATCTTAATATTGCTCCCGAAAGAATCATTTTCTAATTTTACTTCAATATTATATAGTATGTAATTTTAAGTCGTTTATTTACCTTGATTGCAGGGTCTTGTCGTTCATATATTAGCTCAACCCACTGAACATGATATTATATAAAGCAAGAAATGCATATATATATATATATATATATATATATATACTAGTAGTGGTGCAACGTGCGAGGCACGTTGCCCTGTATCATTATAAAATAAATTAAAATAATATAAACATCTAGCATAAAGAAACTTTGAATGAATTGAAACAACATAATTCAATAAAGTTGCAAGCTAATAATTCAACATTTTGTAGGTAGTGATTGTCTAGTGAAAGAACTTCTTACAAATATCATGAATTGCATTAAAAAGTAAAAAAGACACAATCATGAAAAGAATTTTAAAATTGTGAACCATACATCTAAATCATGGATTGCATCCTCTGCATCTTTATGGTGGTCTTCATCCAACCCAAAGACAGTATAGAAAAGTATACCTTAAGAGTAAAATAAAAAAGATGATTAATGATTTTTAGAACAAAGAGAAGCAAGAAAGATAGGGAAAAAAATAAGAAAGATATGGGAAAGAATATAGGAAAAACAAAGAGATGAGATAGAAAAAGTGGGGCAAAAATTATTGTTTTATCAAAAGCTGCTAAGAACAATACAAAAAAATGTTTAAAGAGAACATAATATAACCCTCACAGTAAAAGAATCTCATGATACATGAGCTTATCGACATAAAAAATAAAAATAAGCCTAAATGATACATAGAAACCAAAGTGTAGTGATAGTTACAAAGATAAAATAAATAAATAAATGCAAAATAATGAATAATAATTTATCTTCATCAGATTTAGGATCTGGATCAAAAGTTAGCTATTTGTATCTTCAAGTAATATAAGATTTTTATATTTCCAAATTCTCCAAAATATAGTGAGAAATATAAGAACTATATAAGAAATATCCAACTCTATCAATTCCGACAATAATGCATTGTATTAAATTTGTCTCCACAAGTATTGAATCACATAAACGATTTAGTAATGCATACTGAAAAATATTTTGAGAACACAAAGCATGATTAGAAATATTTATCACAATGGTGAATAAAATCCACATTCCAAATATTTATCATTAGATATGCTAGATATAGATTATGAAAGTGCCAAAAATACTAAATTATCTAAGTTTTCTAAAATACTAAGTTGCGCAAAATATGAAAAGTAAATGATGTGTCCAGAAGAAGAAAGAAGGAGATTACTAATTTGCCTAGATTAAAAAGAAAGTCACTTGAAACTGAAAGGAAAGAACTTACCAAAAAAAATTTCATATATAGTCAACTACGCAAAACAAATAGACTTTCAGCACAATAGGCTTCCTTTTGATGAGCTCAAAAATAAAAGCATCTCCTACCTTCAAATTATTTTCTCTTACAAATACATTCCATCCTTTTATCATTCCCATTGATGAATAATCGCTGTTATTGTAAGAGCAAACAATATGTCATTATCTTGTATCATCAAATGTTTGAACTTTGACTTTTTGGTTCTTCGATAGATATTTTACAGTAAATTCAGTAGGTACATACTACACAATAAAGAAAAAGTTCAAATCAAGTACATATTTTTGGAAAGTAATTAAATTTGAACAATAGAATGCATTAATTATAAGTTTAGACTGTGAAGACCCGTAATTTTATCCCCTTGATATTTTAATACTTTATTATTTTAATATTTTAATTTATTGGATGTTATAAGTTAGTTGCTATTAATATTGGTTTGTTGTGCTTGTGTTTAAATATTTGGATATTTCATCTTCAGTTAAAATTTATTTTCCCATATTATTTATTGTGATGCTT
This sequence comes from Platycarya longipes, assembly GCA_036559045.1. Classification (NCBI taxonomy): domain Eukaryota; kingdom Viridiplantae; phylum Streptophyta; class Magnoliopsida; order Fagales; family Juglandaceae; genus Platycarya; species Platycarya longipes. The sequence continues at coordinate 740,344 of CM071798.1, forward strand.
TTATTTTAATGCTTGGATTTAATCTCCTTGTTTTATTATGTTAGTATTTGATTTAATGTATCTGATTTGATTTGATTTTAATTGATTTTCAGATGGGCCTATTTATGTTTAATTGTGTTGAGTTTAGGTTTTATTATGTTTTGGGCCATGTTTAAATTTGTTTTGCAGCCAGCCCGTAGCCCATAACCTAGGCCCTTTCTTTTGTTTCAAACGAAATCGTTTGATTTAGTGAAGTAGTGAAATTCCAAGCCTTTTCCATTACGTGTTCAACCAGCGTTCTCTTCTTCCTTTCTTCTTCTTCTTCTTCTTCTTCCGTTTCTTTTCATTTTTGTTCCCCTGTTTGTTTGCTTCAAGCCGTGAGCAAAGATCGAATCTTTGTAGCCTTTTTCATCTTCATTTCATCCACGCATTGCATTATCAGAGACCTGGTATCTCGCTATTCATTTCCCCTCTGTTTTCATCTCGAATTCGTAAGTCACGTGCCCGAATTTCCAGCAAAATCGTGAGTTTTAACCCATGTTTTTGCCTTTATTTCTCATCTAAAAAGCTGAAGAATCTTTCCTTTTACAGCATGCTTGTCTTGGCTCGGGTTTGGTTGTGTTTCATGCGATTTATCCCACCCAAAAAATCATTGTGTTGTGCTAGTTTCACGCCTATAAAATGGGTGGACAGCCTTTGCTTCAAACTACTCCAAAAATGCTCTCTTTTCCCCCTTGAAAGTTGTGTGTTTAGTCATCTTTTTAGAGCTCTTTTCCTTCTCAACTCAAGTTTGAGTTTTCTTCTTCAAATCTCCTTTGAATTCGAAAATTGGAAGGGCCCGGCAAGGACATTCGACGGTGGGGACTTGTTCGTCAGAGCATGGTGGAGATGCTGGAGTTAGCGGTGAGGCCAGATGGCCGACAGTGAAGCCTAGCTCTGGCTGGTTGTATGCGCGATGTGGATGAATCCATCCATATAGAACCCGTTTCGGGTTCTGCTTGCGTGCGGTTGAGGAAAGGCCTGACAAGGGCATTCGACGGTGAGGACTTGTTCGTCGGGGTATGGGAGAGATGCCGGAGACTGCGGTGAGGCTAAATGGCCAGCGGTGAAGCCTAGCTCTGGTTGGTTGCGTGCATAGCCGAAGGAGGTCCAAAGAACATTTGTGTGATAAATGGGTGCCCTTGTGTGAAATTCAAGGGGCAATTTTGGATTTATGAAAGTTAAACAACAATTACTATTTGTTACTATTTAAATTGGGATAGATGCTTTTTAAGTATAAAGATATTCTCAAGTTTACAGTACTATATAGTACTACTGATAAAAGAAAATAACAATCAAGACCATAGTAATGATGACTAATGATGTTGGAATGGGCAATGATTAATATGAAGGAATATGTAATATTGGCAAAAGATATATTTGCAATTAGTGCTGCCTAAGCATTCTATTCCACCCATCATTAAATTCATCAAATTTAAATTTAATAATTTTATTTAAAATAATTTTAAATTAGATATATCAAAATTTATCAATTCAAATTTTGAGTTACAATATTTAAATATTATCTTTTATATTTAAATGACTATTATTCACCCATCAAAATTTTTTATTTTTATTTTTTAATATATTTTTTAGGATAAATAAATATAGATGTATTTATTAGATTTATAAATTATATATTATATTATTATTTTGATAAATTTAATGATAAATTCAATATAAAATTATGGATATAGAGTGTTGATTTTTTATTAAACTTGTATTTTTCATTCAATTTTAAAAAAAAAGTTTTGATGTAGTCAATGCCTTTCCAAATTATAAATTAAAGCTGCAGGGTTAATTATTTTTCAATTCCTTGATTTCCAAAGGAATCTTAGAAAAAAAAAAAAAAAGTAACAATGTTAGCTTTTTCAATAATGGTGATGTAGAGGGAGAGATATATAGAGAAATAAATAATTGCAGAGGGGCCTTAAATTGAGCAGAGTTGATCAATTAATCCTGATATTGTCTAGTGCCGAATTAACCATAAAAAATGAGTTTTTCAAGTGCTAATGACTTTTTCTTTTTCTTTTGCTTTTTCTTTTTTTAACTTTTTTTTCTTTAGGATAATGTTGTTTTGCCTTGATTTGTTTCCGAGCTAGCTAGCTGGCTAAGTTGCCGGTTGTTGGCAGCACTCTAATTAAGGATAAACATATCAATTAATGTTATTCCAATTAGTGCTTAGTTAGTGCCGGCGTTACTTAATTATAAAACAAAATAATATATATATTATGGTGATGAATTTCATGGTTCTAAGTATATTCAAGTCATGCTGCATTAGTAATTTCCTGTATCAGCTGTATGATATTCGGGACCAATTCATAAAAAAAATGCCCAAAAAAAAAAAAAAAGGGGTTTGTATTGTACCACATGTGCAAGAATGAGGAAAGCACGCCTCTGTAACCAACCGACACTTACTAATTTGATGATCATCATCATGGACAAGGCTTTACACATAATAATAAAAATAAAAAAATACTTAAAAGTATTAGAAATAAAATTAAAGTAAGAGAATAATATGGTCGTATTATAAGAGTATTGGTATTAACTTCTTCAAAAACTAAATATAATATTCAAAATTTAAAGAACTGTAAATAAAATCATCTATATTGAATTCATCAAAATAAAAAAATTTAAACTTTAAATTACAGTAAAATTTGAAGATATACCGTTCATATTTAAAATGATTATTTTATTATAAAAGCTAAAAACTAGAAGGAATTTAGTGCGATTTTAATTTAGTGTATTCTGAAATTAATTAGCTACTGCTATTTTAGATTTGTCTGTTTGGTTTTATTTGTGATGGCTCATGATATGGTATTTCAGATGGATTGTGATTAAAAATTATGAAAAAAATTATATTATATTATTATTTTGATAAATTAAATAAATAAGATAATATAAAATTATAGTTAAAAAGGATTTAGACTTTTTTAAAATATGTATTTTTCTTTAAATTTTGAAAAATAGCTTTAAAGAAACCATTGTACTATGCTCTCAACATTTTGCAAATCCACAAGTACTACAACTGGACCGCCTCACAAGAAGCCGAAAGTTTCAAACTTTTCTCAAACGTAGGACAAAAAGAGACGAGACAAACAATTTCCTATAATTACACAGATTAAAAAACGGCCAATCATCTATGGCGGATTTCATTTCCTCACGTGTCTTCGTGGATGAACCATATTCGTCCACGTTTCAGATTCTGTCTCAATTTGTCCCCTAATACAAACCAAAGACAAAAAAAGTTTCGATATAAACATGTTTTATTTGCAGAATATTTTAATTAGGTAATATTATATACGGTTGTGAAATTATAAATGATGTGTAATCATTTTAATTTTTTAACAGTAAATTTTATTTTTTTCTAAAACAATTGTATGCTATTTATAATTTTACGATTACATCTATTATTTCTCATTTTAATTTTATGTAATAAAATTTTATTTCTAATTATTATCAGTAAAAATAAATTCATTTACGTAAAATAATAAAGAAATTTCACCGACAAAAAAAAAAGAAGAGAAATATTGACTTGCGTCTAGTACTCTCTCTTCGCCATTAATAGCTATTTTCAGTTGTAAAATAACTATTCAAGCAGCTATCTAAGAAATAATATAGTCTTTTCACCTGACAAGGAGAGATCATGATTTTTTATTTTTTATTTTATTTTTATTTGGAGAGATAATGATTTATTTACTTATTTCATTGATCAAAATATTATCAAATTACGAAAATATATATGTTAGTGAATTGGAACACTATCGCATAATTATTTTTAAAACAAATAAATAAAACATAAATTTCTATAAAAATAAAAATTAATAATAAATTATACTATCTTTTAAAATAACTACATAATAATTATATACTCCATAATAATTATATACTCACGATTATATATAGAAATAGTCTTTCAAATTGTATAGTGTGAATGGAAAGCCCACCTCAACTTCTTCCCAATTAATTAAAAAGATCACAGTACCCTTCGCAACGTACTGCTGTCTCGTCTATTGGCAGTCTTATTTTTGTATTCAGATGAATCACTCTAACAGGAGACATGAAAAAATGACACCACTCTCCCTCTGAGAGTATTCACTTCATCTGGTCAAGATCGAGAGGCACTGCTATAGAACAGAACAATGGACAGTACTGTTAAAGATATAATTATATAAATCAATGAAGTTTAAGATACGGAAATGGCGGATGCATATAAAGATTTTGCTTGTAACATAAATATAAGAACAAACATATATATATATATTATATATTCCAAATGTTTTTTGTCCAGTTACTTTTGATTTACCATATATATTCCAGTTATGGGGACATAAATGAGTCTTGTCGCTTCAGATATAATATTTGAAGAAATCAAGTCCGGAATGTTCCTCCATACAGCAAAAAACGACGACACAAGATATATATGATTAATATTCAACAGTTATCAGCACGCACACCGTCGATCGATCGATGAGCACCTTACGGACAAAAAACAATTAGCTTCTCATCCAACATGCATGCATGGTTTTGTAGACCAAAAACATGATATTTAACATCATTTCTTTTACAGGAAATATCATGGAGGCTTCTTACAAATAGTTAATATAAAGACTATAATTAGAGGTATTGAGGAATAAATGTTATATTGTATGTGAACAATGTCTTGGACATGCTTATAAGTAATGTATAAACTTCTCTTGTTGAACTGATTTTATGAGATGATTTAAGCCCATGAATTTCTTTATGGTATCAAAGCCAAACTTTCTAACAATGCACTCCACCTATTGATCTAATGAGGTTCACTTGTAGGAACATGATAAAGATCGGTCCAGAAGTGAGGGAGAGTAAAGGAAATCTCACATTGCTTAAGAATGAAGTTGTCCTCGACTTTATATGATGCATCATCTCCCTTTCTTAATAAGGTCTTTTAGAAAATGATGTATGGGCTTCTTCATGGTATCAGAGCCTACCACAGAATAAATAGAGGCCCACACTACTTACCTTGTGATAAGAACCAAAAAAAAAAAATACTAATCTGTACGTGAGAGAAGGTGTTGAGGAATAAATCTTACATTGCATGTAGATAAAGTCTTGGACATGCTTATAAGTAATGTGCAAACATTTCTTATTAAATCGATTTTGTGAGATGAGTTAGATTCATGAATTTCATTAAGAGGGAACTAGCTACTAGCAATAAGTGCTAAGTTACACCTTTTATAGTGTGTATTTTTTTTTTGAGAAATTCTTATTGATGTCGTGTTTCGCAGCCTAAATTGCTCGAAAATGTCCAAACAAGACGTTCTTGCACAAAGGTAGAAAGGGTGGAGGCAGTGGTCGGCCTGTATTCACTCTGATGCCAAAGTTAGTAAAGTGGGTGGTGAGAATGATTAGGATAAATATAAGTGTTGAGATAGATAGCTTAACTTGTAGACCGTAAAGTCTCTGGTTATTTACAGGAGCTAGTGTGCATTGGGTGTGTTCCCGAGGGACATGATCGTTGTCCTATAAGTCCTCCATGCTATCATGTCATTTGCTGTGTCTAGCGGACCTCCCTGCCACATTCTAAACCAATGGCGAGTTGTCCCTCTCTCCATACCGTATTAATCTCCACTTTACCTCATAAGCGTATCTAGACTCTTAACCCACATTTAATGCTTCAGGAGACTTTGCATGTTCCTGCTAGGCCTACATTTAATGTGGCATGACCTTGGCAGACTCTTACATTTAATGCAGCGTCAACTTGGCAGACTCTCGCATTTAATGCAATGAGGAGCGTGCTTGTCCTCATCTGACTTTGCTTTACCTACCATACGACTCATCCTACAAGCGTCTTTCTGCCCTGTCAGTCCCGGAGGTCGCCTTTCTTCCCGAGTCCCAAGCCGCTTGTCGAGAGGGAAGGGGCGAGGTTAGGCTGATTCTAGGGCTGGGACTACCTTGGCTTTACAATGGGCCCAAGGCTTGGTCTATCCCAAATGAGCCTCTCCTCACAATTCTATTTGTAATCTAAGTGTGAGACTATATACGCAATCTCATTAACGTATAGGAGCAAAATGAGAAAAAATATCATTTAAAAAAAATATTATTGTAATTAAAAAAAATAAATATAATTGTCTGAGTTTGTATGAACAATTCCTATTTAAGAAGTATGTAAAATAAATCTTACAATAATATATTTTTCAAATTGGTGTTTTTTTTTCTTTTTATTTTCATACATCGATAAAACTGCAAAATCAATTGCAAATAGAATTTCTCATTAAATATATCAGTGATGTCATAGCAACTTATTCCTAGTAGAATAAGCCAGGTTTGGAAACGAAAGTTTCTCAAATATACTCAAACATTTTCTACTACTATTTACTATTTTATTATAATTTTTTACCTACTTTTATTAATATTTATTAATATTTTATTATTATTTAATATTTTATTATTACTTTTTAACTATTTAAATTATCATAATTCACAACAGGCCATCGCCAATGCAAACGGTTTAAAGCACGGCCTTTCAGCTTATAGATCTCACAATTATTCACTAATCCATCCGTCTAGAGCCCAGACTAGTAGGGCCCATGAAAGGCTTTGAAATCGTTTCAGCAACAGCAACTACACAATGGTGGGCTCAACTCAAGCTGGAACTGGAAATTAAAAATGGGCGTTGCCGCCCAGACTATACCGCTAGTCATTTTTTTAAATTTTTTATTCTTATTTTTCATTTCATCTTAAAATATTTTTAAAAAATATAAATATATTAATAATCACTTTTTTAATCATTAAATTAAAAAAAATAAATAAATAAATATATATGAGGTGTTAAATTAAGGCATGTTAAAATAAGTGGACATATTAACATTTTTCATTAAAAATTATAGTTTTTGCGCTCTGTCTCTCTGTCTCTCTCTCTCGCTAAAAGAGAGATTGTTTGGTACGAAAGCATGTATAATGGAGTAGTTATTTTAACGAAGGAGCTGGTCTGTTCGGATTGAGACTTTGTCAAACTTACAGATTTCATGGACCAGAATGTTTTAAAAAGTAACATAAAAATGGAACTGGAAATGGGACAATAACTGTGAGATGAGGTACAATTCTGACATTGATGGATATCACAACTTGGGGAAGTTGCATCATAACCATCTCGTGTTTGGACCGTTTTCCATTTCAACATATGATTTCTCAACTTCTTGATATTAAAGGTAGACATTAATTTGTCCCAATATATATATATGATAGTACATCCACTGAAATTATGGTCAAGGGAACCAACTATTTGATGATCGGTTGTTGTTCGAGGAGTGGTCATGCAGTATGGTATGCTCGAATATGAAAAAATGATAAGCTTATGATCTTTTAAGAAAAAAGATCATCTTTGTCAAGCGCCTATGCACCCGACCAGGGATTAGTCGGGATTTTGTTTCGAACATTCAGTGCCAATAAAAAAAAAAAAAAATTAATAGTTATGATTATTAGAAAGTCTGCATAAAAAACTGCCATTTGTGAGGGATCATGCCAAAATGGTTTAGTATGATGGATCATTGCTGTGGTTGGCAACATAATAAAAGTAGTTACAACGGTCCGGGTTTTTCTTCACACAGTACACACACATAAACATTTGAAATTTGGAGTTTCAGTGGGAGAAACAGCATGATTATGTAAACAACAATGAAAAAATTTTGGCTCTCTCATCCCTTATCTAACAGTCAACCGTGCCTTTTCCTAATGGAGACAGAAGTCAAGAGAAGAACAATTTTCAAGAAGCTGGTAGTTGTATTAGTTAAGACAGTTGTCTAGTTTATTGCAAGGTAATTATTTTGAAAAAAAATGAGTAAATATAAATTTTGTATAAAAAATTAATTTTTTAATAATAAATATCATATTTTTAAAATATTTGCAAGACGTTTATGTATTCTTTAATTATATATAACATTATTATTATTTTAGAGGGAGAAAGATCTTCACATTTATTTTTTTTCTTTTGAAGAAAAGCACGTTATATATCTTAGAAGGAGTGGACGAACTTGCTTGGGCTCCAAAGCCGGCCTTCCTCAACAAAGCAACCAAAAAGATAAATTTGCAGTTTGAGAAAGTGAACCCTACTTGTAGTTTATTGGCTCCTTCATGGCTGTGCATGTTCATGGAACCATCGTAAAAACGTGGGGCACTTTAGGTTTGTCTAAATCAAATTTGAAAAATAAATAAATAAATAAAAATTTCAAATTTGTAGATAAAATGAGAAACTAAGTTAATAAATAATAAATGATTTCGCGTAAGATAACTTTCATCTATTATCGGGACCCAACTTAGGCCCCGTTTAGATTCAGAAGTGAGTTGAGCTCTCAACTCACTTCCATTTCATCATTATATTTTTATAATTTTTTATACAAAACATAAATTTTTATATACCTTTTTCAAATCTCAATATATATTTTTTAAATCTCAATACACATTTTTTAAATCTCAATACACATTTTTCAAATTCTAAAATAATAATAATATTAAAAAATAAACTAAACTCATCTCATCTCCGAATCTAAACGAGATCTTAATTTCATCTCCCCCCCCCCTCCTCTATTTGGGAGGGAAGAAGTACAATTCTTCAACAGGAGATGGCGATGCTTACCCATTCAATTGATATGCTGAACGCGATTGAGTCGCTCCGTTTTTTACAATTCTTGCAATCACTTGTTAATTAAGTACTGACCATTCTCTGTTGAGCAGAGTTGTGTATGACCATTTTATGTTTAGCAAGCGAGATATTTTCAAGTTCAATATACCTGTTCATTCGAATTTTAAATTGAAAATTTGAATTTAAATGATAACTAATTTTCTTAAATCTTTTAAATAAAAAGTGTCAAAATTATTAGAAAATTTAAAAAAAGAAAATTTAAGGTCATCGGGCTTAAATAAACAGATCTAATTCTGATACTATTTAATACTTTATTATTATTTTTTATCTATTTTTTACTATTATTCATTACTTTTCACTTCTATTTAATATTATATTATTACTTTTCATTATTATTTACAACTCTTTTAAATAATTCTTAACATTCTCCACTATCCATGCGTATCCAATCGCATTACAATTTGAAACGAGAAATTATAGCCTATCACTATTCATGAATCATGATGATTTATGGTATAGTTGGGCTAAATTTGGCAATTAAGTATTATTAAAATATTTTATTATTATATATTACTTTTTATTCACTTTTTATATATTACTTTATATTTACTTTTTATACTATTTATTACTTTATTATTATTTTTTATCTAAATTTTATTACTATTAATTACTTTTTACTATTATTTAATATTTTATTACTACCTTTTTTTTTATTCATGACACTTCTCAACATCCAAACCTTATTCATGACACTTCTCAACATCCAAACCTAACGCCTTATTTGTTTTGAAAGATGAGATCAAAAATCTAAAATACATTTCAAACTCATCATTACATTTTTTTAAAATCCTCACATAAAATATGATAAAAAATTCAATTTTTTCAAATTTTCATTCAAAACTCGTCCCGTCCCGTTTCATCTCACGTTTCAACAGTCTGAAAACAAACATGACTTAATCACAAAGTTGAGTCCTCTAATTTGTTGATTGCCTCAAGTTTCAACAGTCACTGCCAGCTGCGGACATTAACTCAACTTTTCTAGTAATGGGGAGTATCCAACACGACAGGAGTCACAGAAAAACATGAAACCTCCATGACTTTTTCTAACGTTGGAGAATCCAAACTATTCTAAGAATAAAGTGATGGCCTCGATATGTACCATTATTGAGAGTGCCTTGGAAGTAAGCTCGGAGAGAAAATGATTGTCATATACTCATCAGATTGCTCTACGGTATACTTCACCGCAGATATTAATACTTAAAGACTCTTCATGGGAAATAATTCTGTCAACATTAACATCTACACTTTTTGAAGCAGTTCCTGCCTCATAAATCCCAACTAGTTTACAAACTAATAAATTTTGTGGCCCTTTAGAAGCCATTCCTCCTGGGGGAGGTTGCAACAAATCAAATTAAAGTGCACTTCTATAGAGAACAACAGAGTTGGAACATAAAGAAAAATGAGAAGAAAATGCTAGATCCAAATACATTTACCTTAAAAGGTGTTTGTTTTGTAGGGTATTTCCCTTCTAAAATCAGCTCAAGTATTTTAAGAAATGCTAACGAAACAAACAAAGACACCATAGAATACACCAAACCGAAAACACCCACTTGTAAATATGAAAACTGGACTTAAATACATCACACAAATCTACACAAACCTAATCAGTTATTAGCAGCAGGCTATTTCACTGTAATGAATCAATGTTCTTGCTCAGCTCCTCCAGCTTCTTCATCCTCAGCCTCTCACTTTCACTCACCAGCTGCTCAAATTAACAATCATTGCCAAAAGGGTAAATTCATTAGATGGCAGAACGAAGTAACATAATGACCCGTTAACATTTGCTGTCATTTTAAGTACGAAATCTTTCAAACACAAAAACTAAAGTCAATTTAACTAGGAAGTTATTTTACTGACCTCCATTAACCTGGCTATGAGTTGTACTTTTTCCTTGTTTTTTTCATTGTAAGCCTCAAGAGCATCTTTGTATTCTTTCTCCTGTACCAAATTACAAACTCAAATTGAAAATTAAGAGACTCTGATTCGACTTGACATGCCAATCAAGTAAGGAGTTTGTGCTGCTGTTACGACTAGTGAAGCTTAATAGCGATCAAATTTGGTATATTCAGTGAAGTCTTACCTTCTTCTGGCAAGAATGCCCTAGTGGCTTTAGTTCTTTGTTCACTGAATCAATCTTCTTACGGACTGATGCAACTTCTTTCCTCGTTGGATCGCCTAGCGCTTCAAGCTCCTGGTAGTTCCATAAATTTTATTTATCAACAGGGAAAAAAGAAAGAAAAAAAAGTCCTACATTTTTCACAACAATAACTATACATGGCTGGAAGGGCTCTAATATCCCCTTAAGGGCCCGCGGGGTACCAATACGGGCCTTAAGCCATATAAGACCCAATCAGTCCTACGGCCTAAGGCCTGCATTCTCCAAGGCCCGGCGGGGCCTGCATTTGCTCCATAAGGTTGCCCACCAGACAATTATGGCCGGATAAAAGGGGATAACCACCCAGCTCATTTTGAAATGAGCTGGGTAGTCATCCCGAACACCCAGGAACTCAAAATTCAAATACCGATTGGATGGTTAAGCTAAGTAAGGAAGCTCTATTTAATGGAACTCAGGTACATTAACTATCTCAGCTTATGATTTGGGTTAAAAAATACTCATACGTTACTAAGGCATGATTAGAGGTATTCCCTCGAACTCCTAAGCCTTTTACTCTCTAGTTGCAGATGATCGATAGTGTGTAGATGTAAAATTAACCCATAACAATGGCCAACTTCAATATCCAATGTATACCACTTAAAGTCTATCTAGTATTATATCAATACCGATGTCAATATCACCACAAACAACCTACAAATGGTGCCCAATATTAGGCTTTCGGCTGGCTTAAATGATTCGAGCGGCCAACTTCAAATTACATTTTACACTCAGCGAGGCATCTTTAAAGTATCAAGTTATTGAGGAAAAGATGTTTGATGCATACTGCTTTGCCATGAAAAGCTTGACGAAAAACGCAGCTTTCCAATGTTTTTTGGTCACTTATGAAAATTCCCGGCTGCAAGATGAATCTTTTATGCATTTTGTTCCAGAACCTTCCTTTTGGTTACCGTTTAAGCCTAAGTCTTTCATTTAAAATTTCATGGAAATCAATATTAAGAAAATAAAATTCCTTGGTAGAATCTAAATTTTCTAGAAAAAAAAAAAATTCACATCTGAATATAGCAGGGAGATAGAAGAGCAGGGAGATAGAAGAGAAAAAAGTGCTTCGAATTTCTCACAAGTTAATAGAATAATTAAAAAAAAAAGGGTGAATTCCCGGTAGTCGTTAAAATTGACATAAGCGTTTCATTAAGATCATAAATCCAGGTAACTTCGAGACCCACGATCCTCTTATTTCAACAAAAGCGGGAAAATTTTTGGTTTTTACCCTTTTTTTTTATGTCAGGGCCATATGATATTGTATCAGACATGTAAACTCTCATCTGACATACCTCACGAATCGTGGCCAAACGCTTGGTTTCTTCTTCAACGCGGCCCAAATGCGCTTGAACCTTCTCTCTGACCTCGATCTTCTTCTTTTCAATCTCTTCCTCCTTGGCCCGGAACGTAGAGAGAGCCGATCTCGACATCTCCTCGTCTTCTCTGGAGAAGTTGCTGCTGAAACTCATGCTTCCTGAGTTGTGCAACACTAACTGTTGCGAGTTTTGAGGATGCTCGCCTGTCTGCATGGTCACCCAACTGCACAAAAACCCTTTTTCTTCTTTTTTTTTTTCTTCTTCTTCTTCTTCCTTGAATCCCCCCTCTTTCTTATCTTTCTTTCTTTGCTTTTCTTTTTCTCTCTCTCTCTCTTGCCTTTGCCTTTGCCTTGGAATGACGGGGTTCTCTATTTTCCCTGTTGCGAGTACTTATTAAAATCAACTAAACAAGTCCGGCCTTGAAAAAACAAAAGTAATTGATTTTAAATGAGTTTCCAGATAGCCTTTTCTTTATGAGCCGAAAACAATAAAACAGAAAAGGTATTAAAATGTTATGGTTACAAATTGGTCCTTCATCTTTCAATATTGCACAAAATATGTTGATGTGGCAAAAGTGTGCAAGGATGAATTCCAAAAAACTAAAAATTAAAAAAATTAATTAAAATATTTTAAAAATTAAAGAAATTGAAAAATGGTTAGTAGATCAAAATAAAATAACCAAAAATATAAAAGAAAAAACAAGAAAATACTAAGACAAACAATTTACTAAAAGAAAAAGGCTTCCAAATAAATACCAAAATATATTAAAGTTTTTGCATATTCATAATTGTAAGCTTTAAAATATTTTAGTTCACTTTAATAAACTAGAGTTGTTTGGATTTGCTAAACCGAATTCAAGCAAACAATGGTTACGACTTACGAGTTGCCTAGGTGGTTTAGGCTGTCTTTCTGAGGAGACGAAGTCCTCCATTCGCTAGCTTGAGTGGAAGGGAAATCCCCTTCCTTCTCGCTTTTTTACTTTTATTTTTTTCTTTTTATATTTTATATTTTTGTTGGTTATTTAGTTTTATTCTTTATTTTTACTTTTATTTTAGAGTTTTGATTTATTTTGTTACTTTTATTTTGTTAATTTTTTACTTTTGCTATAATGTTATTTTATTATTTAAGATTTTTTAATGTGTCCATTGTTACCTCTTAGGCTCTTAGCATTTTTGTTAAGTATGCTTAAAATAGAAAGATATTTTGTAAAAATAAATTCATAAATTAATGTAATTTGATGTAATATATTAAATTATAAAATTGTAAAGTAAATTTAAACTTATCATATAAAACATATATATGTTGGTGAAATTATTTTAGAAAGTTTTTTTGTGTGGTTGTAATACTTCTTTTCTGTTAAAGATTATTTCAAATAATGTCTTTTTTAAAGAAAATGTTTTTAGAAATTTAAAGATATTTTTTAAGAATGCTAAAACTTAAGGACCAATTATTAAATTTGTATTAAAAAATTGAGGAAGTTGAAGACTCCGATTGTATTCGTAAATGAATTCATCTTATCTTAATTATTTAAAACTTATCATTATACTTTTTCATACTTTTATATAAAATATAAATTTTTTAATTCTCAAAATAATTTTTTCAAATTTTAAAATAATAGTAATATTAAAAAATTAATTAATTTTAAATTTTTTTTATCTTATTTTAAATTCAAACGAGTTCAATTTTCCAACCGCTTTTAAAACGGATGGAATATATGAATGCTCACTTTTGTTTTTTTGTTTGTTTGTTTTATAAACAGCTGGCTGTCTCCGGAATTCTATATGAACCCCACTTGATGAACAGCTTTTAACAATAATTTCAAAATCAAAAAGTCAATTATGCATTGGGATGGAATATGAATTATGAACATCCACTTTAATAGAAAATTTGCTTTAATTTACTTTGTTAATTTTCCTGTGGTTTACCAAATTGCAGATATATATACTGGACCTGACTTTGACGAGGTTGTTTCTAATTTTCCTTAAAGTTGGTACACGCAACTTCAAGCAACTCTCGATAGGTAACCCACCCACTGGGTGACTGACACACGGCACACCCACAGCCACAGCCACATCGAATGTTTTTGAAATGCTAGGGTCCCATTTTGGATCAGACTTATTTATTTATTTAGTAATTAAAAAAGTTTTTTTTAATATATTATAAATCTTTTAAATATTTAAAAAGATAAAAAAAAAAAACATCTTTGATGGGTGTAGCACTCTCGTTTATTTTTACAATTATTTTTATTTTATTTTATTATTATAACTTTTTAAATGTTTATATAAAATAAAATAAATAATTCAATTCTAAATTTTAAAAATAAAAATTATATTAAAATATATATTCTAACAATTTTTTAATTTTTATCTCATGAACTCATATTATAACATGTCATCTCATTTATAAAAATAACGAATTAGCTAAATGTTTCTATATAAAAATAATTTGTACAATATTCAAATATATATATTTAAAACAGATCATGTTTACAGAATAATAATTTTTTATGTTAAAAAACACATTTAAAAATAAAAATAAAAATAAAAAATAGACAGCGTATTCAGTTGTACGTTTTGGCTGCAGCTTTGTCATTCCTGTCTACTGCATTTTCAGTCCTGCCATGTCAGTTTGTGCTCATCCTTGTTTTTTCTTTTAAAAAATAATGATAACTTTGCAATTTATTTACTATCTTTTCATCATTTCTTTAAACTTTTAATTTTTTTTAATTTTTTTAATTTTTTTCTTTTATTTAATAATAATAAAAATAATTATTAGTAAAATTATATATTTTTAAAATTTTTTCTTAATAATTAAATATATTTAAAAAAATTATTAAAAATAACAATAAAATAATGCACTATAAATAATAAAATAATAATAATAAAAATGTAAAACCTATCATTACTTTTTTTTGAAAGATGCTCATCCTTGTTTCTCGATTATGGCAACCGACATTAATACTATGTTTCTATATACACAACATTAATCTAATCCTTTCATATGTATATATAATAAGATTTTATGTCTCGATTCAATCATATTTGTGGGGAGGAATTAAATGAAAAAATATCCGGGAATCGATCGATCTCTATAAAGGAGGATGACGAAGGCTGAAGTTTTTGTGAAGGAGCTGCCATCCAGCTTGGACCCGACGTGCCGGACTAAATTATAACAATAATAATAATAATAACAATAGAGTCCAAAACGACGCCGTCAAACTTGAGAACATTGGACCTACATCCGCCCACGGTTGTGTATTCAATGCACTGCGCGCATATATAAGTACATGATAACTCACATAACATCTTTTGGCTACACAGAAATATTGGATTTAGATTTCGGACATTCTATATTAATTATTGATTGTCGTGGCCGGCGATCGAAGGGTTGCCTTGGGGGAGGGACTTCCAATTTGTAAATAGTTCTAATAGAGATAAATAAATTTGAGATCATTATCAATTATTTTGATTGTAATTAAAATATTATAAATATTTATTTTTATTATAATTAATATCAGATTTTGATAGTTCTTAGGTTTTTTTTAGATAATGCCACAAGCTGGTGGTTGGTGTATCCATAGACATTCGACCATATATAATTCCATGTTGGAAGATGCCGTCACCATATATAGTTTGGTACGAAATGGTCACCTAAGCGGACAGCTTGCACAAAGAATAATAAAAGAAAGAAATTAGCCGCAAAAGCCAAATGGCAAACTAGGAAATTAAGGTCCTACTTGGATTCAGAGATGAGATGGGTTGAGATGAGTTTGATTTATTTTTTAATATTATTATTATTTTAGGATTTAAAAAATGTGTGTTAGAATTTGAAAAAGGTGTATTGAAATTTGAAAAAGGTGTATTGAGATTTGAAAAAGGTGTATAGAAATTTATGTTTTGTATAAAAAGTTATAAAAATATAATGATGAAATAGAAGTGAGTTGAGATGAGCTCAACCCACATCCGAATCCAAGCAGGGCCTAAAGGCCGCAGCAGCCCAAGCAAGCAGCTTTCGTTTCCGGTCTTTGGGACTGCGCGAGCGTCTTTATTATCGGTGCAAGAATCTGGACCTTTATTATCACCCCCACCTAACTCCTTTTTTCACTACAACTCTCTAAGCTAGCATAAAATTCCAAGCTACTAGCTAGGTCAATAAAAGAAAGAAAGTAATTAAACCAGAAAATTCGACGGTCACGATCTAATTAAACAAAGAATAATAATGGCCGGCCCTAGGAATCTTCCTCGGCGTGCTATAGTGGTATTCGTAAGTGTTATGGTAATGATAAATTTAGCAGCAAAGACAAAACTGTTGGCTTATATGAAATCATAAGCATTGGATTAGGAGGCAGGCATGCAGGCTTGTGCTCTCCAATTAATGACCTGTCAACTCAGAGACCCACGTCACGGTTTCAAAATTCTGCACACATGGCATGCAATCCTTTTGGTCTTGCAAAACCGTACATGAACATCACTGTACGTCTTCTAGCTTGATCTACTGATAACGTCTTCTAGCTTGATCTACCGATAATTTTGTTTGGTGGCAGTTATGTTTTGGCCAACAGTATGATATTTTGGTTACTGATCATCTAACATGTTTGCATGATTCCATTAGTAAAAAAACAAAAATATTCTGTACGTATCGAGTTAATAAATAAAAAAAAAAAAAAAATCCCACTTGTCCAATTGTAAGTCCATGCAATTAACAGAGAGAGTAGTGGCACGATGCATAGGGACGTACGTGCATCATCAACATTGTCACTCTGATCTCCCTAATTGTAGTCATCATGTTTATTTGGAAGATGGAATTACAACATCTTTATTAATTATTCGGAGGAAATAATAATAAAGCACAGAAAAAAAGGAATAACTTTAAAGATTGTAGGGTTGCTTAAAATGATCAGAATTAAAGTTTAGATGAATAGAATGTCTTCGATCTGATCCGATTGTCGTAATCATATATATATGAGTTTTTTCTACTTTGGCATAACTAAGTAATCCATCACGTACATGCAGATCAGTTGGTGGATTCTCTTCTCTATAATCAATCTGATTTCCGATCATTGTAATCCAAGTGGGGTCACAAACTATTATTCGGCCTGAAATTCCTACCCTGCATTCTCTAATTTTTCCCGCAAAAGGATTTCTTTTCTTTTCTTTTCTTTTTTTATTTAAAAAACAAGAGCCATACATCCGCAGTACTTAGTAAGTCGTATCATGATCATTTCGAACGTATTGGCCCTTTTATAAGGATTCAGAATGAATCCATTATTACCAACTATTCGATCCATTGCACCAAAACTTCAATAAATAGATGATCATCAAAGCCCTGTGCAGGTAGCCTGTAACTCTTTGTTACTCGAATTAGCCCAGCGCCTATTTTTTGGAGCTTGTCAATTTTCCAAGAACATAACAGCTTTTTGGATTGTAACGTCCAGATAGCTTAATCTTGTAGTTATGGAAAAAGATTGGCAGTAAGATGCGAATAATTTAGATAAGGAGCCTAAATTTTGTGGGTCCGGTTTCAGTGCAAGTATGTAACAAAATCAGTGCAAGTATGTAACAAAATCAGTGCAAGTAGTAAGATGCGAATGGAAACTGTTGGGCCAATGTGTTTCGGCCTTTTCTAAAAAAGGCCGAAACTTACCAATCAGAAAGCGGGCCTATAAAGTGTCCAAATGGTCTTGTACCAAATGTACCGCATAGGTAATTTTGGTCGTGTGACCATGAGATAGGATTGGTTATTTCATTTTTCGCTTTATTTTTTCTTATTGATCCCAACATATAATACATACAGAATGCCACATATATGATCCTAGGATTGGTCTACCTTATGCCCCGGAATGATATGCAATTGTGTGCTGAATGTTCTACGTCTACTCCTGTACTTCTCATGTACCCTCACTGCAAGCTTGGCCTAAATTTACAGGGATTAAATTGCTTCTAGTAGCCATTAGATATTTGGGGCCATATCTAAGAGTGCAGCAAGACAAAACATTGGATGGCCCATGGGGAAAAGGTTGATTGAAATCAAATCAGGCTTTTGACACTCTCCAGCGCCCCATCGTCCGCTAGAGCATAGACCACTGCTGTTCGACATGGTGCATATGCTAGGAAAGAATGGGGCCTATCATCATACCACCCTTCCTGCATAGGCATCCACCAAAGTTCTCAATACCCTTGTTCACCACAGGGGAGAAAGGCAGAGAAAAAAAAAAAGTGTCCTGGGATAAGTTTCTTACAGAGCTGAAGTACTCGGCACGGTGATCAATCCTACTAAATCCTCCAAATAAGGGTTCATCTGAATCCAAAACAATCTGCAAGAAGGGATGCAGCATAGTTTTATTTACTTATTTTTAAAGGAGGAAAAAAAAATCACCCTTGGAGACAAAGATACCTTATATTTTCCTGTCTTCAAGCAGCCCACTCGGTAGTCTGAATAGCTGTTGCTCCAATGAAAATTAAAGACGAAGACAAGGTTCCCCCTTTCAAAGACTATAATCCTATCTCCTTCATCCTTTCGTGACACATATTGGTGCTCAGAAGTCATGAACTGCATCAACAGTCAACCACTTAAATCATTTTCCATTCTGAAAATTAAAGGACCACTTAATGCCACGAGTAGCATAGATATGCAGGGAAAGCAGCTTTCAAATAACGATGAAAAATAATGCAAATCTGGCATACAATAACCAATTACTTCAGGAAAGTTACAATCATGTAAATCTATTATGTATTAAGAGATATATCCCACAGACTACTTCCTGTGATAAACCTTTGCCCTGCAAGAAACTGAATCATTATTTGGGTGACAAATAACTCTTTCTGGATATGCGAAATACGATTTGATAAGGGCAAAGTTAAAGGGATAGATAAGTGAATAAATCTCCACAATAATGATTAAGGGACATGGAATAAATACCAAAAGCCTTAAATTTTCTATAGCCTCACAAATTCCAGGAATCCAAGGAGTCCAAAGGCACTCTCCTTTTTCCCTTTTGCCCTCCCTCTCTTCTCATCAGTCAGTGGAAACAAGCAAAATCTTAATTTTCATATGAAACAGATAATCGATAAGAACAATAGATTTTTTTTATCAGTAAGTTTCATGTGCACTTGGTGGCTCTTGAAAGGCAGCCTCAACCTTCATCCTATTCTTGTAGGGGGAGCAATTGCTGTTAGAGGTGGAGTACAGTGGCTTTGGGACTTTGTTTTTAACCAAGATTCGAAACAGCAGTCAATAGATAATATCACACAAAACATCATCTCATGCTTCTTACTTCTCACAAGATATTATTGGGGTTTCAAGCTTACCTAACCTAAGAATCAACACAGGCAAATAGATATAGACAAACACACAGTTAGGACCTCTGCAACTGAATACATCTTTATATTTAAGCAAAGAAAGAACTTACACCATAAGTTTCTTCTAGATGCTGCATTGCCCGATCAAATTCTTGCAGTCCATGATACCTTAGATAATCTGCGTCCCCCTGGTGCATATAATCAATAAGCACAAACTTAATATATATCAAGTTACATTTAACACAAAGAAGAACGTATGCTAGTGCTTATTTCACTGCTGAGTGTTACCGTGACTTGGATGAATCTCAGTTAACTGATGCTTAGAGGTAAGTGATAACCAATGACAGGCATATCAGGAAGGAACTTACAAGATCAAATCTTCGCCTGCATTTATCAAAACTGAAATTGTTCCCAGGAACTACTTTACCACTAGGAAGATGTTGATCACCCCGAGGAAAATCAATCCACTCTGAAAAAGGAAAATGAAAAAATAGTATCACAACTACATCTGTTGAGAACAATGATTCAATTTAACAGCCATAAACAAAAAGAGGAATCATAAAATATATTGAGAAGAGTACAAAGTCATTGACTTTTAGTTACCAGGATGTCCAAATTCATTTCCCATAAAATTCAAATATCCCTCTCCACCCAATCCCATGGTAATCAGCCTGATCATTTTGTGCAATGCTATTCCACGATCAATAAGGGGAGTTGCTGGTCTGTCTAATGCCATGAATTCGTACATGTCCTGAAACAGAGATCAACAAGATTGGAATGAGCGTGGGAACGTATTGATGCACCAGTATATTAGCAACATAGCTTTAACAATACAAATCAAATCTCCTAACCTTTTGTGTTTATCATACAAACTTCTTCAAAAATACCGTAAAAATAAATAACAATGGCATCATATACCAAAATGACATGCAATCACCAAGCCTTAATTATTTCTTTAAAAAAAATCATGGTAACGAATATATTGATCAAATGTTAACTTGATAAAAAATTTCCTGTATTAAGTATGTCAAGATAAACAACCAAAAATGCAGATATATACAAATTGTAGTTAACATATGGTACCCCATAATGCTCTCATTTAGGCACAGCCACACAAGATACTGATCTTCATATGTACAAAGCTCATATAGAAGAAAAAAAGAGGATTTTTCTTTTTTAATTGCATCAATACAATTTTAGAAGGAAATCATTATGAACACTACATGTAAGAGCTTACCTTGTCCATCAACCAGAATGCAATTGTCTTGTCACCAACAAGAGCTTGGTCATGACTTTCTGCATAAGCAACGCACTTTTCCAACCACCTTCTGTTGGTGAGCGTGTAAACAATATCACCCACTTGCCAGTCCTCATCCCTCTTCCTGCAAAGATATCCATAATAAGGGGAAAAAAAAAACATTTGGTAAGTCATATAATCCCCATGTCCCACAGAAGTTGTATTCTCTATCTGCTTGCTTTATTGCTAGCTTTCTGATTTTTGCTTACCTTTTATTTGAAAGTGAACAAGTATATCACTTCTAATTAATGTAAAAAAAAATGTCATTTTGAGAAAGAAAACAAAAATCTGACTTTTGAGCCAGAACAATTATATTGGGACATTTGAAAAGGGAAAAATATATGCTATTTTAATAGAGGAATCAATTTGAGAGTGGTAGAGAGAGAGCACGATTTGATGTCAACTTCCCACAAACAAAACTGAACATTAGGCAACAAGTGTTGCTGATCCATGCTCTGATGCATTTCTTTTCATGCACGACCCACCTGCCCATCCTTCCAGACTCAAGATGTGTGTTAACAAATTTCACAGCACCAGAACCCACATCACATTTATAAAACTTTGTTGATATCTTCTACTGGCTTGGGGACTCCATGTTGAAGGAAGTTTGTGACTATATCTAAAAATCACAATAATAGTGGTAAATTCCAGACCACCAAATAAATTATAAGATTTGAGGGCTTATCTCACTCAATTACCTTACAATCTTCCGCCTTCCCCAACAAGAAACCTTATGTAGAATTGACGCTTACACACGGGCACTAAAACTTCTCCCATGCTCTTCTGTAGATCTTTCACACTTCCTAGCTCTCCAACACTCCCAGGATATATTATTATAACGCAGTAGACGTAATGATTAACATGTGTCTACCTCTCATTTTTATAACTGAAGAATTTATATAGAGCACAAATTATACAGTGGCATATAGAAAATACAGAGGCCGAGTTTTAAGCAGCAAAAGTGATATATAGACATGGTAAAATATGAACTAAGAGATGGAGGACCAGAAGGCATGTCTCAAACATATGATAGATTTGCAAAGATCCATTTTTTTCCTATTCAAAAATCAGTAAATCTACATACGAACACTGGGCCCACAAGTGTATCTTTGGGACTTTTTACATCAGCACATCAATCACCATGAGCAAGTTTCGCTTCCATGCCTGTGCTTCATAGTGGTACTGAGTCTCTTCCTCATTTCTTATTCCTACTTTTTCATGCTGTCCGACTTCAATAATTGATGGCAACTGATTGTAGAGGAATTCTAGTTTGAAGTCTAAGCAGTATCTTCTTAATTTGAATATGAATTATGACTCAAAAAATAAATGAAGACAAATCTACAAAGTAAAAAACTCCTGGTTACTTATAGCAACGTACTTGAGAAGCTCAATCCATTTATCAGCAATTGCCATCTGAAGTCGGTAATCAAAGCCCACACCACCATCTTCAACAGGAATGCAGAATGTTGGCATTCCACTGACCTGTAGAAAACAGAATTTTCAAGATAAGCAGAACAGCCAGTGCTAACAGTCTCATCCTATCAAGTTGAGACTTCAGAGTCATAATTTCTACTTGTGTCCTTCCACTTTTCTGTACTTCAGACTATTCCCCTTTCGGCATCATTTGGCTCATTTTCACCATCCCAACGTACTCATAAAAGGTGAAATTGGTCGTTGAGGACTATTACAAAATGTACTTACATTCCCATTACAAAAGAGTTCAGATTCACCCAATTCAAATCTCCTTACCAAACCAAATCACTATCCTTCTTGTACAGAGAGCAGATGCCAACCATTAACCATTAAGAGGATACAAAAGGAATCATGATGAAATAGACATTCAAAGCAATGAATTATACCAGGAAAAGGGGTATAAAGAAAAAAATCTCATCGCTAAGATGAATATCCGCAGTTGAACATAGAAAACAAGCACTTTTTACTAAATGGAAATAAAGGTCTGAAAGTGAGACAATTCATATGGAGCAGTTACTTTTGCTAGTCTTAGGTAAGATATAAGTAAACTGGTAAAACCCATATCAGACACTCCACGGGAGAAAATGACTTTTAGAAAAAAGGTGCTTAATATGATTCAGATTGGATGACATACATCTTCACCAATGCTAACAGCTTCAGGATAAAGTCCATGAATGACATCATTGACCAGCATCAGATAAATCACAGCATCTACATCAGTTGCGAGTCCAAAATACTCGCTATAGTTTCCAGTAAAAGCTACCTAAGGTAAGAACAGAAGAAAGGTACTGTCAGGGAAAATAATAGTAACCAATAAGAGACTTAAGCTATGCAATCTGTCCTTTGGGATCTAACAGAAACTTAATATATAGCTAACTTTTAGGTGTAGTCAAATATAGTTAAAAAAGGTATTATTAAGATATACTATTAACATTAAATTCACCTATTTTGATCAGATTAAGGTCATAGACTAGTAATGATTTAAAAAATAGTATTAGAGCAAAAGGTCTTGAGTTCGATTCTTGATTCAACTCTGTACCTTTCATTTAATTCAAATATTCTATGTGTTAGGTCAATTTACTAATGTGGGGTTTGACCGATACATGAGGGAGTGTTAAAAAATGATTAAACGATTAAATGATTAAATTCACATATTCCCATTAATTTAGACTTTTGGGACAAGTAGTGATTTAACGTGTACAAAAGATCCCTTACGAATTATTTCCGTTATTTATGTTGTGTCCCCCTTGGTAGTTAGACATTAGTTTGAAGCATGAAAATTGTCCTTAAAGCATGTAACCAACTCATCATATCACAATAAGAAACACAAAGGTACATCACTGAAGCATATAGATAGTACCTGTAGTCCATGGTGCGTGTACATCATTGATGTCACACCATCAAATCTGAACCCGTCAAACCTATATTCTTCTAACCACCATCTTGCGTTTGATAGCAAAAACCTTAGTACCTATATTAAGATGAGCAATCTAATCCTGTTAGCTATAGGATGGTATGAAAAAATAAAAGCAAAATTCATCATATATATATATATATATATAAACACACACACACACACACTATGAAGAAGTATGCTGAAAAAGCACCTACTTCCCAGCTTCCGTAGTTGAAGAGGCGAGAATCCCACATCCAATGATATCCACGTGCCCCAGAATGGAAGTAATGACTATCGGTTCCATCAAACATGTTCAGCCCATCTAACACATTATTTGATGCATGGCTGGATTCATTCAATATGTAGACAAACATAAGAAGGCCGGAAGTAATGTCACGTAAATGGAACATAACAGGAGGGAAAAAGAAAGTTGACTGTGATGCATATCACACAATTAATGATGATGCCTAAAGTATCAGAGTCAGAGTACGGTAGCACATCAAACTGACCAACAATTGCAAAACACTACTTTCACCATAAAACACACTGGGGAACTTGAAAGTTACTTTCATTTACACCCTATCTTTTTTGCTTCACCCAGAGAAGTTAGGGAAGGGGAGAAGAAAACATGAGATTGAGCATATAGCAGATATTGAATGAGCTATTACAGGACATTCTGAGGAAGAATTTGATGATATAGGATATGAGATATATGACCGAGATTAGCTCAACCTCTGCCTTTCACAAATAGTTTTTTTTTAATAAGAACCTTTCATAAATAGTTAGTAGAGATCAGTAAAAGTTTTACTTATAAAAAAAAAGAGATCAGTAAAAGTAAACTCGCTTTGCCGTTATGATTTTCTTGATTCCCTTGTTCTTGTCTAGTAACATATATCCACAATTTAGAAAGGGAAAAAGGGTGCATTTATTATCTAACTCTCCCATTCAAACTTCCCTAGACTATTGTCATGAATATTGGATTTTTCGAAGAATAGACACCACATGCCATTAGAACCAATTTCTGAGCCACTTAAAAAAATGACAGTGAAGTCCAACTCAGATCGAAAAGCATCAGATAAGGAAAAGCCATCAAAGTTTCTGGTTTTATATATGGATTCTGTCAAAGATGTCAGAAATCAATATGTTAGAATTGAGGAAACACGACATCTGAATACCCTAGAAAAGCCAGTAAGTAAAGGTTTTGTCAATTTATTATTGTCTAAAATATTTTTTTATCATATGAGAACAATTACAAATAAGGAAAAATTTGAAAATCAAGCATAAATAACATTACAGCATCTAAGCAGTATGTGGTTTCATCCTCAAACTATTATTAACAACATTCAACTTCACTAGAAGACACAAATCTACAGCCCAACTCAACAAGACCTTGGTCCAAGCTACCCAAGGTTGGCTGAATGAGTCCTTCAATAAATGAGTTGTTCCTATGTAATTATATATGATTTTTTAATCAATTTTCATGTAGTTGTATGGGTCTCCGAATTTATAAATACTAGTGTTAGTACGGGTTAGAGCACCATAAAAACAGAGCACTCATCAAAATGCAATAGCATGAAAAACATAGAGATGTTATTAGCAAACAGTACTAGCCTTATAATCCTGCATTACCTATGTACGATATCCATAAGAACAAGCAGACCTAGTTCATGGGCCCTATCTATTAGGGACTTGAGATCATCAGGAGTTCCACACCGACTGCTAGGGGCAAAAAAGTTGGTGACATGGTACCTGCAGCATATGAAAAAAAAAATCAGGTATAACTGTTAAAAATCTTGCAACTAGAGAACATGATTCACTAACTCCAAAATATAGAGGGATCACATCTACCCATGCACTGTAATATAATGAAAGCATATGCTGCAGAGCCAACAAGCGAAGAGGAAAAAATGAGGTCATAATGTTGAAGCTACAAGAATATTACCCAAAGCTAGCATAATATGAATGCTCTTGAATAGCCATGATCTGAACAGCATTATAACCAAGTTTTTTTATGCGTGGCAGCACCTCATCTCTGAAGTTGACATATGTGTTTATTTTTGGCTCCTGTTGAGAAGGTTGTGAGGAACATAAAATAAAATTACAAAAGAGATACTTTCCAAGTGGAAGAAAGAGGAAGATGTGCAGGAAAGTCTAGTCACAATATTCTATATATCAGTTGCTAGAACCTTGATGCATGCAATAGATTGTGACTTCTTAACCAAAAAGGACACAGAATACAGTTCTTCATTTTACCACAGTGGTTACACACCCACGACCTTGCATCTACTTTATAGAAGTACCATTTGAGCTAGAAATAATGGATAACAATGATCATGGTTATTAAGAAAGGATCAACATTTTAAAGAATTTCAAATATTGGTTGATTTGCAAGAGAATATTAGAATATTTCTTTGGGTTTTTATTTCTATGAAGAGTTCAAAACATTTGGTGCATTGATGTTAGCCCATAACTGCAAACAAGAAGATTTTATTTTTAGTAGTGGCACCACTTTAACATAAATGTAATAAGAATATGCTTCTGGGAATGGAGTTTTAAACTTTCAAGTTGGGGGCAATAGTGCCGCAAACGTAATTGAAAATCATTTCTTGGCATACTTTTGGAGCTGCACTTTATATCTTTCAATGTCCCAGTTCATACCCTCTGTATGTTGGATCAAGACCATCCTTCTATAGGAAAAAAAAAAAACGTATTTATCAAAGACTGTAAACAAATGTTTCTATGCACTATTAAGTTATTAATTGGTCAATCATATAAGCTAGAGAAACTTCCCGAAGTTTCTCTAGGATTGCTCTAGGATACTGTGCTATTAGCTTCAATATAATTATTTTAGCAGAAAGCAACTTCCCAAAGTACTCTCAAATCACGAAATTATTACATGCAATAGAATCTTAGAAATAAAAACAATTTATTACAAGCTAGAGAAAATGGGGAGTTGCCCACCGTACTACTCATTCCAACGTGTGACTCATATATCCTAATTGACTTCGGTTTCTTGGGCTGAGGATGCTTAAATACATACTTTTCCTGTAAGAAGTGAACAAGAGAATTAAACCCAATGATAAGTGGTAGAATGTTAAACGTACTCAAGTCCACTAAGCACATTCAAGTCAGTTTAACATATGAATTCTGTTAATATTAATATAAGCATTCACCATGAATGGACCTACAAGGCAACTAAACTGATGAGTTGTTAATTATTGACATACTTCTGGTTAGAATGATTGGCATCGGTCCTCAGGAGCCACTATAACAGTTGTTGAAAATCATATTACGTTTCAATGCTCTGGAACCTTATTAAATACTATCGAAATTACTGCAGATTACAGTTGCTGTGTCTATTTACCTGGATTCCTCAAAACTATCATTTTTGTTCAAAAGGTGAAGAAAAGTTTCACCAATCAAAATGCCCTAAATTTATTAGCACTTCAAAATTTCAAATCCTGAACTTTGCTGTTTTTTATCCAAACAAAGAAGGGAAGAAACATTGCAGAACCAAACCTCTTCTGGTGGGTCATAGTATATGCCATTGTATGGGATTTCACCTGGAGCCTGTACAGAGAACTTAATCCAAGCAGGAATGGAATCCTTGATGCCAGATGGAGTATCCATGCGGATCTACAGCTCAAGATTAAGATATTTATTTGACAGCACTTCCAGTTAGAAAGAAAATTATTCTGGTAATTACTAATAAATAATGGATAGGAGTCACTGAGATGGTAGTATTTCCAGCCAAGTTTTTGAGCTGGAAACTGCTGTGTGAAATGCCACACCCATATTGGAGTTATGGAACTTGTCAATAAAATGGTCGAGGCCATCGGAGAGGTGGCACTATAGCAAAATGCTTAAGCTAGCTGCCATGACCAAAATAGTCATATATCTAAAAACTTGAAAAGTAATGTAAGATATTAGTCCAGGCACTGAGTAAAGAATCATGGTGTTTGCTTTGATTGTTTCAATCTTCCATGTTGTTGTTCTACATATCTGTATGTTGAAAACGTAATATTTTCAAAAACTGTTTCTTTATAGGAGATAATTTTCCAGGTTTCATGTGATACTCAAAAGTCAGTGTGTTGGGGAATAGCCTTTATAGACAAATACCATCGTCTCATCTCGTAAGATTTTACACAAATAACAAGCCAAACAGGCACATAGAAACCTAAATGTATGCTAAGAAAGATCCACTCCAAACAGGTCATAACCAATTTCTAGCTACATGTTCTCAGGTCAGAAAAGAAAAAAAATTATTTATACGGAAAAAGTTCAAAGAGCATTATATACTCACTATATTGCATCATTAGAATTCAACGACTCATTACAGAAGAATGTTACCTTCACTCGAGAACCATGTGGAATTGGCGGAGAACCATCAGCATTATTTGCCAAAAAGATCTCCCAAACACCAAACTCGTTCTGTTCATATAGCTAATGAGTTTGCAAGGGTGCATAAACAAAAATGGAAACAAACAAGGAAAAAAATATGCTCACGAGAAGAGTACGGAAGAGTCACGCCAGCAAACATAAAAGTCAATTGATTTAAAAAAACATGGTTACTGGCCCTCTCTCTCCACCCCCCCACCCCCCCTCCCTCCTCCTCCCTCCTCTTTCTCCCCAAGGCTCAGTTTTCACAAGAGGAAGTTTCCTTTCAGCTGCTGTCAGGTTGGAAGGTGGAATGCCCAATCCTACCCAACTGCATTTATTAAAAACCCTATATATAAATACCATCCATATTTTGTTGTATAATAGATTATAATATAGTTAAATACTACATATACGAACAAAAAAAAACATACTCTACAACATATAACTTATATATAATGGTGTTGGACCAAGTTGGGCTATTGATATGCCCAAAAAATTGACTAAGCTGGTATTGAGCTATCAATTAGGCTGGCAGAGAAGATATAAAAATGGCCAAAAGTAAACATTGAAAAATGGCCCATTATGATCTTCAATCCATAATTTAGGAAATTGGTTTGGCTTGGAAACACCTCAATTTGGGGTGAATCAAAAGTCGGGATTGAAAATTTTTACTTGTTAGGCAGAAATATTTTCCCCACGTATTTGTGTGTTTTAAAAAACTGATCTACTTTTTAGAGGATGGTGTATTTTGCACCCTTTAACTACCTCCATTTTTTTTTCCAATTTGCACCCCAAACAGTCAAGTTGTAAATTTACAATCCAAAATATAACTTGTTGACAATTTGCACCATCAACTTAGATCTGACTGTTAAGGTCAATGAAAAATATAACATGAGGCACACTATTGACGGTGGGATCTAAATCTAGTTACCAAAAATTGAGACGTCAGAGCGTAAATTGATGATTTGGTTGTTTTAGGTACAAATTGAAAAATGATGGCATTTCAAAGGTTCAAAATATACCTTTCCTATTATTTTATCATCAGATTGAATCACCACCAATACTTGATTGAGTACCATATAGATGGTGGTTGAACTCCCTAGATAATGAGAATATAGGTTGTTCCAACCTCCTACTAATGAGTGAAAAAAAGAAGAAAGGAATCACACCTGGGTCATAATATCAGCATTAGGATTCCAATTGTTAAAATCCCCAATCAAGGCTGCTGACTGCAAAATGCATTTAATGACAACATGATATGTAAGTAAAAGGAGAAAGCAATCAGCTAATACTTCAATATGCTGCTCAAAAACCACAACTTATGGAAAGGCACTCGATGTTTTGAAGAAGATCTTCTATCATAAATATCTCCACACAAGCCTCACCAAATTACATTGAGAAAAGTCTCAAAAAAGCCAAGCAACTTTTAACATGCTCATCGAAATTATCAAAATAACGCTCAAAATGGGTCCTCAAGGCCCATAGGGCCATATTTCATTCAATTTTTATTCTTATTATTTTGCCTCCTTAGGTTCCTTCTTAGACTTCATGATTCAACTTTAGCTCTCTCCCCTTTACTTGGGTTTTTGGATGCCCTTTTGTATAATTGCTAAATGAAAAATGCTTTAACCACAAAGTGATCACACAAAAGTGAATCTACAAACTGATGTAGCATGTTGTGATACATCAGATTATAAAGTTACTTTTATTATAAAATAGATTTGATGGATTTTATAAAGCCACATCAATTTGTGAGTTTTTCTTTATGTAATCTTTTTGTGTCTGTAGTAATTCTCTTCAACATAATTTTTTTTAGTAATTACACCAATCAACTACATTATGCTAAATTGCAGGCAATACATGCATAGAGATCTTAGAAGTTTTGACTTCAATCATCTCAATAAAGTTACCCCCTTTTTCTCAAAAAACGATGGATACCCTACTCCAAATTACATTTGACAACATTTCCATCTGTTTGTCCATATCTTTGGCTGCAGTCATGAGCATGGTAGGGATGCCTGCACCAATACTTCTTGTAATACCGGTACTTAGACAAGGCAGAACATGGTTCCAGCTTAAAACTTTATTTTTCAGTACCCTGTTCTTTTGAGCAGCTTCTCAACTCTTTTTTATTTATAGTTAGGTCATAGGTGTTTCTCTTGTACACTTCCTTTGAATAGGGCTCCAACTTTTTGAATGTTTTTTTAATAAAACCTTCAATCAAACATATATATAAAAAAAGAAATAATAATATCATTATTAAAAGTAAAAATAGTAGAAAAACAAAATCTCCCTAAAACAGAACTGAGGTCAAACAAACCTTAGCTCCAGGTGCCCACTCTCGATAAGTTATACCTGTGGCACTGTAAAAGCACTTGATATTATAATAATTAACTGAAATAATACTTTACTGAAGGAGAGAGAAACAGTATCAGTTTCTGACTAGGAGCACATATTAATCCACAAGATGTACTCAATTGTATTTAGGAGCATATAAACTAGATATAAAAGAGCTATGCTGTGACAAGGAAAAGAGGGTATCAATTTGATAGACATACTTTCTGCCAAAGGTCCACTCGCATGTAGAATAAATTGTTCTGCTTACCAATCTTTTGTTTAACCTAGAAGAAGCATGCTAATCTATCAAAAACCCAAGATGAATTTGAATTATGAGTTCCACCCCTCCTATGCAAATCAATCACAAGAAGGATCGTGGAGCAACCTCACATACCATTTTCTTTTATTTCAGAGCCAAACATATGTTGCATTCCCAGCACTTGGAAATAAATACTCAAATGGTCTTTTAATCAGGGAGTGGTGAGCAAAGGTAAGATGCATTTAAGAAATACTAATCATGCTTAAATAAGTCTAAGCAACAATGAATTGATAGTCATAATCAACAATCTTTTAAGCAAGCTAATGAGAATTTTAAACAATGAACTAAAGGACAATAAATTCATGACACCAGAAAAGGAGGTTTATAATACAAATAATAAGCCACATCATAGCGTTTTCTATGCTCTTCTCTACCTCACCAAGATGTTTGCTTCATCTTCTGATCAATTAAGGTAGTTGAAAAATACTAATACTTTCTTCTTCTTCCCTTCTTCCATGAAGATGAAAAATATTATACAAGCAATAACAGATCACAAACAACTAAGAGAAATATGCACAACATGAAAACAATTGAATTCAGAACATACAGAATTTAGGGGAAAAAATAAACCTTCCAAAATTAGTAATACCTGCGAGTGAAACCGAATTTCTCATAACCACGAGAAAACACCTCCAAACCACCTTCATATTTGTCAATTGTGTCACGCAGTCTTTTGTACTGTCCGTAACTGTAATTGAAAAAAAATATATTGGCATACAATATATATTGAAGTTTTACAAACGCCTTAGACATTTTCAAGCATGTCAAGAGTTTAGGGGGGAAATAAAAGAAACATAATCAAAGAACTGTTTAATCAACCAAAATCAAATAACAAAAAAAAGCATTAGGTAAGAATAATCCTCAAGTATTTACTTATACAAACCACACAATCTATGAGTCACACTTTAACTGATGAATAATAATCATTATTCACAGCTTTGTGTTATCATGGAGAGTGATTAGCCATCTGTGTTTGACCCTTAAAATTCTCTAAGCACAGTTTGACCTACCTCACCACTGCTGTTAAAGCTAGTGCAGGAGAAACCGACAACACAAAAGGTAAATGGCTAGCAATATAATCAGGTGACTGAGAAGAGGTGAGGTTAAACCTAGCTTCCATTCTGGTGAATGAATAAAGTAAAAGGAGGAAGTTAAGTTGGGGCTCCAAAAAGCTAAATAAAATCAGAATATCTAGTTAAAAAATGTCTTCTCTTGATATTGCCTTAAAGATTCACGGTTGACATGCTTAATTGTCTATGAACAAGATTACAAATGCAGGGACTCTTCACATAACATGAGTCTGATGCTTCAGCACGAGTTCTATGGATATTCCTATTGAGTCTAAAATTGAAGTCTCTATCTGCATTAATAAGTTCTCAAAAGAATAACAAACTGCAATAAATCCATGTGAACATTAATGCCTTTTAAGGAAGACATTGACACAACTGCAAGAAGATCCAGCAAGATATAACAGAAGAAACACACATGGTCATCAACAGAAAGTTGATAACTTCAGCCACAATGTTCATGACCTGAAGCAACTGATCATGCACCCTTTATTATATTAACTATTAAGCCCTCAGCCACTTAGTAGCTCAGACATTCTTTCTCAGCATATTACTTGTATAAGCAGAAGATCAAAATGAATCTCACCGGTAGTCAAGATGTTCACGATAATTTTTCAGAAGTGGGTCTATTTCATATATCCTTTGCCCAGTGCCAGGTGGGGGGATTGTTCTTGTTCTAGCTACATCCTCTTCTATGCTTTCTGTCCCATCAATAGGAGCAGATGCCTCCTCACCTGCAAGTGTTGAAGAAGCAGAATCTTGCTCGCTATCAATCTCATGGTATCTACTGGGTGGTTCAATAAACTTTTCTTCATCCTCAAGCTTCTTTTCATGTTCAATAGTTGGATCATTTACATCATGCAATACCTAGATCATCAAGAGACAGAAGAAGACAATTAACTCAAGCACGTAAAGATTGTCAATAAACCAATTCTGTTTTGAGAATTTGAAAGCATAGGCGGCATTCGGAGAAAAAGGACCATAATCACCAATCTAATAAAACCTCTATGCTTTTCTGTAATACCAAGATTTAGTATCTGCTACTTTGCAGATAAAATTATTTAGCCTCAACGGCCACCAGCGAGAATAACCACTTGGTGATTTAAAATAAAAAAGAAATTAACATGTATAGGAGAATAACCACTTGGTGGTTCAAACTCTCTGCTAGAACTTGTAGCACCCATCAGTGGGACACAGCATGTGGCAGGATGGAGTGGACACTACAGAAAATCCTGCTCCTTCCTATTTAATTCTCTATACAGGGAAGATTCCAGGTTTTATGAGCCTTTAAATTCTAGTCCTCTTGTCCCTTGATTACAGGAGTCATCTGCTTGGATTTAACAGAACACTATACCTTTAATAAATTTGTGGGGAGTATCTTGTGATGGTTTGAAATGAACTACTGGATTTATTCACAAATATGAATGTGTCCGAAAGACTTCCATTAAGAATAAACACTAACGCTTAATTTTAGAAACCACAACACTAATAAAGATACTGCTGTTTCTCTCACTCAAAATAGTCTACATTATATAGAGGAAGAGTGCTCCATATCAGTCCCTTAAAGATTTGTCATTATCAGTCATACAAAGTGAAAAAACTAGTCTCTCGTTATTTCCACAGCATGTATAAGACATTAAAAATGCAAGCACAGGAAAGTTTTGCCGCTATAAAGGTAGATGTACGCACATAATATGCTTTATTGTACATCTGGGCATGTAATCACATACCAGGTGATCTTCCAGACCTGTTTCAGGGTTTTCCAACCGATCTGTCGAGGATAAAGAACCATCTCCCTGGCCGCCAGGAACTAGGACTTTATTAGATGCGGCAACCTTTAATGATGAGGAATCGGAATCAGAAGAAGACATCCGTGCAAAGACCTTCCCTATAAACACTCATCAAAATTAGATTTATATTTATAAGTAGAGGAAACAGTAGCAATATTTAAAATTATCATCTGGAAATAAATATAAAAAATACAACATGAGCCCCAACATAATGCATTCAGAATTTAAATTGGTCAAATCCTGACTGTTCAATCTTAAAGGTCAAAAAGTAAACAAAATCAATTCTAGTGGAAACCACCCATGAAGAAGAAGCTCTGCACACAGCCGTTAAAAATGTACATCTGAGGACTGTCCCTTATTTATCCTAATTTTAACAAAATCTCAATAACTCGAGACAACTTGAAGATGTAACTACCCCGCTTAAAAACCAAAGGAATGAGAATGATGCCATGTCTGGCATTTGGTGCGAATCTGGGTCATCTCATGAGCATGTTCTTCAATTTAAATGTCCATGGAATTCCCACCAGCTTTGGAGCAACTTGCAACTTTCCAAATTTCTATCAAGGTTGAAATAACAAGCTTGACAAGTTGCAACTTACA
This sequence comes from Platycarya longipes, assembly GCA_036559045.1. NCBI lineage: Eukaryota > Viridiplantae > Streptophyta > Magnoliopsida > Fagales > Juglandaceae > Platycarya > Platycarya longipes. The sequence goes on from CM071798.1 coordinate 774,470, forward strand.
CCTTTACCATTAACAATATTATCCTTTGGACTTCTACTCAATTAAAATCTCCACAAGTATAATTTCACGCCAGAGTAACCACCAAGGTTGAGCCTAAAACCTCATTTCCAATTACAGGGTGCCTAGAATGTTGGATCATCACCTTTGCAGCCTTGATTTGTCACTCAAAGAAAGTACCTAACTCTAAAAGTCCATAATGAAGAGGTTCCGGGCATATTCTAATTTAGGAAAAGAAGTTTCTACAAGTAGGCAAAAATTATATCATTGAGAGGTAATAATGGTCCTTCCTAATCACAGATTTGGTACCTATAATAAATTTGTGCTATATATTTGAAGTCTATAGAACAAATTTGTCTATGTATGTATGTATATTTATATGTACATATATATACATATTTTGAAGTACACACACACACACATATTGGAAGGGATGAAATCAGAGTAAACAAACTCAAAATACCTACTGCACCTCAAGATAAAAATAGACAAGATTTGACTAGGTGTGATGGGGGCTGTCAGAGAGATAAAGAAAAATATAGGCAATGAGTAAAATGGGAAAAAGTTGGGAACTGATGTGCGCCGAACAGGAAGTCGACTGTGACACGCAAGACAAATATCTAACCGTACTGACCGAAACTTGGCTATAAAATGGCTCGAATAGATGAAAGAAGGGGATCTTGATACTCTATCTCTCTAGAACAGTTTAGGCATCCTCTTCTTCCCCAACATCAGCTTCTCCAGACTTCTCTGAGAGCTTCAACCGGCTGAATAAATTTACATATTTATATATATTTTCCCTGTACCGAGTGAGCTATAAGAGGCTGTAAAAAGACCTATTATAATGGATTCTCATCCCTAAACACCCGTGGACGTAGGCAGTTGCCGAACCACATAAAATTATGTGTCCATTTTTATTTATTTTATCTGTTATTCACGTATGTACGGCTCCGCCGGAACCTCGCTGGGAGCTCCAAACAATCTCGAAAGGAGTCCAACTCGCACCAGTGGGCTGGGAATGATTCTTTCTCTCGCTCCGACCTGTTGGCCCATTTTTATGGTTCAACAGTAGCGCCGTCTGTGGGATTCTTTAAGTCGGAAGTGAGAGAATGATGACTTTCCAGCCCACTGAATATAGTCCCTAACCGACTCAGCAAAAGTTTCTTCCAGATAAGTGTGCTCAACCACTCTATTCTCATTTTTATTTTTCATTTCTATTACTGGCACGGCAAGGGAGATGTGGACACCAACTCGGTTAGTATCGAGCTTCTATCTTGGACCACCCTCATGAAAAAAAGGAACTTTATATTTTGAAAACACTCACATTCCCGAGCATTCACGCGCGTGATTACTATGCATTAATCGACACTCAGGAGACTGTGAACAATCCCGTAAGATATGCATGCACTGGCACACAGTCTACAGTGCATGCATAGCGACCATGCACGACCGTGCATGCACATCTAACGTGCATGCATGGCAACGTGAGCTCAAGGCTCGCGGCACTGCTGCCTTGGGCCCGGGCCAACTGCCGGCATGACCACCGGCAGTTTCTGTCTCCAGCAAGATGGGTGCCGACCGCCCATTCGCCGGAAACGCCTCTCTTGAGCTAAGCACCGAGCGCTGGGCTTGGTGCACCTCGAGGCTCACGATTGCCGTTGCGAGCCCATTCCATCACCATTGGATTCTCGGTGGTCAAGACTCACAGCTGGCACTGACCCCGCCGGCTTATCTCCCAAGCTAGCCCCGAATGGGATTCACCCAAAGCCCAGAGCAGACGTGGTATGGCTAGGTCCCCAGTGACCACCGAGAGGTTCGCCGGCGTCTTCTGTCTCCGGCAGGACCACCCCTGACCGGAGGCCTCGCCGGCAACAACGAGTCTGTCGCAAGGGTGGCCTCTTGAAGCAGCAAGCTCACGTTCGGAGTCCCACCATCGCTCGCCGAGGTGCTCACCGCCACTAGCCAGGCCGCCAGCGCCGTCTGCCACCTCTAAGGTGGTTTTCGACTCCTTCATACTCAAAGGTCCACCAGCCATCGGGATACACTCCACGGACGTGGTGAGCGCTCGGGGTTGGACTCCATGCCCTCCTCGGGTGCAGCTCGAGCTCCGCCGGCTCGGGTTGTACCCCCTGCTCGGGGTTCGCCACCCTCGGGCTGTACTAGCCCAAGCTCCCTCAGCTCGAAGTTACACTGCTTCGGATTCACTAGCCCGGACACCACCTTCTCGGAACTTCACCTTTCGCCCTTTACCAGATCGGGATCCACAACATCGAATACCTCAGCTCGGCCTCCAGACTCAACTAGCTCAGGTCATCAGCTCGGGAGTCGATACACCCAACTCACCGCCACACACCTGGGAAATGTACTCAGGCTCCATCAGCTCAGAGTCTTTCAGTCCGAGCTCCACCAGCTAGGGAGTCCACCGAGCTCCCTCCCTCTCTCTAGGGACTTATCACACTGCCCCGTGCTCAGGACTCACATCACCCATGCATGTTCAAGGCCATATTAGCTCGACCACACCATGCATGCTTAGCTCAATCTCAGACCACTCTAATCGGGAATACACGGGCTCGGGATCGGGACTCACTCTCGAGTAGCTCAGAATCACTCCACTTTACCCCTCAACACGGGTCTCACTCAGGACTTACCAACTTAGGACCCTCTTTAGACCAAGCACTAGCTCGAATACAATTCAGGAGTATCACTCGGAAATAAACACCCTCACTGTGCAACTCGAGAGGCACTCTCAGTTCGCCTCTCATGGATGTTCCCTCGTGAAGCCATGTTTTTTCAAGAATCGCCCTCGGATATCAAGCAGCTTTGGATCTCACTATTCCTCTCCTGGGACCCCAACTCAGGAACACCAACTCACCTAATGGACTCCACCCTCCCTTGGGATTTAGCTTGGGAAACCTTTTTCCTCTCGTATTTACAGGAATCAGGCAATCACCATTCATAGCATGGTCTCGGAAGTTGACGCTCGGGATCTTACTGCTCCTCGTTCGGCAGTCAACGCTCGAGATCTCATGGCTCCTCGCTCGGCAGTCGACACTCGAGAGTCGACGCTCGAGATCTCATGGCTTCTAGCTCAGGAGTCGACATTCGAAAATTCATCGCTCGTCACTCGACACTCGGGAACTTCTTGCCATAGACAAAAATATGTCAGTTTCTCTCTTGTAATATGTGAATTTATTTTTTCTGACAAAATTATCGTTTGTAGCATGCGACGTCGGCGAATTCCGCAGGATTGGTCTACCCACCTACGCGAAGTAACAAAATCCCGCGGGGTCCCAGGCAATGCACTCCCGCCGGGTCTCACGCGATGACACCTCTCGTGGGGTCCCAGGCGATGCACTCCCACCAGGTCTCATGTGATGACACCTCCCGCGGAGTCCCAGGCGAGGCACTCCCGCCAGGTCCCATGCGATGACGGAATAGGCTTTGCGCCCTCATCACAACGAAATCTTATCGACAGTTCGCGAGATTATCGGATCACCCACATCCCGCTCAAAGGCCCGCGGGTTGTCGGATCACCCACATCCTACTCGACGGCTCGCCGGGTCGGATTACCCACCTGCGCAAAGGTCACTAAATCCCGCTGGGTCGGACTACCCACCTATACGAAGTCAATAAATTCCCGCGAGGTCGGCTTACCCACCTGCACGATGGTTACTAAATCCCGCGGGGTCAGACTACCCACCTACGTGAAGTCAATCAAGTCCCGCGGGGTGATAGCTGAGCCCCAGCCTCGCGCCTCAGCTCACCTACGCGATGATTCCTCCCACAGAATCTTAGGCGATGCACTCCAGTCGAGTCCCACGCGATGCCATCTCTCGCTACATTTGAGCTCTGGGCTCCCACATCAGCGCTCGAGTCCATCTCCTGCCACCTTTGAGCTCTGCACTCCCCTTTTTAGAGGTTGAGTCCATCTCCCACCTTAACCTAGCTCTACAGTTGCATTTTACGCAATCAGTATTTTTAAGAATCAGGAGACAAACTACCATCTTCTCGGAATTCAGGATACAAGATAATAAGATAGAATTCTCATCAAAACACGTTTGCTAAAAATTTGCGGAGTATTGGAAAGGATGAAATCAGAGTAAACAAACCCAAAATATCTACTGCACCTCAAGACAAGAATAGACAAGATTTGACTGGGTGTGATGGGGGCTGTCAGAGAGATAAAGAAAAAGATACGCAATGAGTAAAATGGGAAAAAGCTGGGAACTGATGTGCGCCGAACAAGAAGTCAACTGTGACACGCAAGACAAATATCTAACAGTACTGACCGAAATTTGGCTATAAAAGTGCTCGACCAGATGAAAAAAGGGGATCTTGATACTCTCTCTCTGGAACAGTTTAGGCATCCTCTTCTTCCCCAATATCAGCTTCTCCAGACTTTTTCGGGAGCTTCAACCGGCGGAATAAATTCACATATTTATGTATATTTTTCCTGTACCAAGTGAGCTATGAGAGACTGTAAAAAGACCTACTATAATGGTTTATCATCCTTAAATACTCGTGGACGTAGGCAGTTATCGAACCACGTAAAATTATGCGTCCATTTCTATTTATTTTATCTGCTATTCACGTACGTACAGCTCCGCCAAAACCTCGCTGGGAGTCCCAAACAACCTAAAACGGAGTCCAACTCGCACCAGTGGGCTGAAAATGATTCTTTCTCTCGTTCCAATCTGCTCCAATCTGTTGGCCGATTTTTATAGTTTCAACACATATATATGCGCGTCTATGTATATTATATACGTTATAAATGAACACTTGCGTATTGCCAAGAGTGGCACGAACTGTCCAAAAGTCGGATTCAGCCACTAGTGCGCGCGCTCCTGCACTGGCCTGTTACACCTTAAGCTACGTAATAATCGCATATCGTTCTTTCTATACTGCGATTACTATTTGCCAAAACTATAAGGATATGGACCGATCAGGAAGTCCGTTGTACTTTAATTCTCTATCTTTTCATTATTTGCAATTCGTTTAACTCTCTCTCTTTTCAAACAGAGCTCTCATGGACCGAAAAGGCCTCAATCTGCAGTGAAACAATGCTCGAAACTGAACATAAAAGACACGAGAAATCATAATCCAATCATACATAATACATACATACATAATTTAGCAAAGTTACTATTTGTAGCAACCTACCCTCCAATCATAAGGTAGACTTCCCGTACGTGCATGTCACATGTCATAAATGAAATAAAGCATCATTCTAAAGGCAACTAGAATATACTCCTTGCATTTGTTATCAAAAGTTGTATGAACGTTGTTTATGAGCAAATGAATCAAGACGCCAGAGCACAAAGCATCAAGGATCAAGCAGTGAGGCAAACAGAACAGAGACAGCGATAGAAAGAAACTCGAAAACCAGAACATCAAAAGATTGATAGAAAGAGTTGTATTACGATCAAACGGTTCCTTCTTCAGCAAGAAGGAGGTATTAGCATTGCGAATGCCATTGGAGGTGGATCGACACCAGTTGCACACTGATGGAACGGACGGGGATCGCATCGCCGAGATTGAGTAGACCATTTTTGCTAGTATTTTTAGTTGAGAGCTTTGAGAACCGAGAGAAGGGTCTAGACTCTAGACTATGCACTGTGTCACAGAGAGAGAGAGAGAGAGAGAGAGAGTACCGGTAAGTGTTTTTAGTGTCGCGGCCCGCGGGTACCGAGAGGAGCGTGAAGAGAGAGAGAGAGAGAGAGAGAGAGAGAGAGTGGCGCAGGCGCATAGAGAAGGTGCTACATGTGAAGTAGAGGATTGTATGGGGTGGGACCAACCGAAACTAATCTATCGTTTGGATTTTGCAGACCACGGTAAATCGTGGGCTACCGTGCCCTTTGATGTCGTTGCAGATCAGAAACGAAAGGCTGTGGGCGTGCGGATCCCTTCTCCTTTTTCGAGAAAGAAAACAGTTCAGTTCATGATTAATCCTATTTTTATAACCATATAATGTAATTTCATTGTTTTTAATTATATTTAATAGTGTAGATAATTTTTTTTTATCATATTCGAAATAAAAGAAAATGCATAAAAATAATGAAATAAAAAATTAATTCGGTTAGATACAATCATTTCTGTATATTTTCTATGTACTCCACTTATGTAATTAGTCAAAATATTTATTAAAACTTAACGCAGCCAATCACATTTTTAAAGTATATAAAAGAATACATAAAAATAATTACATATAGAATTTTTCATATTTTATGAAAAATTTTACTTAACATTCTTATACACCACATATTTCACATATTTTATTTTATTTTTTATTTTTTATAATATATATCTATATAATGTATAGATAATATATAAAACAATTCAATTAATTTAACAAGAATAAAATTAAATTAAAGTTAAAAATAAATAATGAAAAAATAATTTAAAATATATGAAATGCATGTGTAGTATCGAATGATAAATAGCATTCCTCTAAAAAAAAAAGTAACATGTTAACATTTTGTGAGAAATTAGATCGTTAAAGAGTTTCGTGTTTAAACGTTTACTATTGGCAAAAAAAATACTCAACATCCATAAACATTATAGAATCTATTTTATATGTCCAAAAATCTAATAGATCCAAAATACTATTTTCGAACTCATGCAGGTGTCCGTGTTTGGCGAAGCCAACGGTTCTCCTACTCCTTGATGGAGCATAACATCCACATACGAATGTACCATCCCCGTCAAAATCAAGAGGTGCCCTTAACGGCAGATTCATATCCCCATTTAGAAAGATAAAGATAAAAAAAGATAAGATAAAACGATCTTTTAGGTGATTGGGGAATAATCTTATGAAAGGATAAGATAAGATCCCAATCACCATTTTAAAGTAACAATGTTAATATATTGATTTTTATTAATAAATACTGTGACTATATGTTCGTACTTTATTGATAATGATAGGAAACTAAAACTATTGAGTAATAAATAGAAAAAGGAAATCGAGTAAAACCCATTCAATTTATGAAGCGTAATTTAATAATAATAAAAAAAATCTGATTGTAAGCAATTTTATATATTTTATTTGCATTCATTCAACGTGATTAATCAAAAAATTAGACTTTAATTAAAAGAATGTAGATTTAAATTTTGAATATGAAGTCAACGGTATTGGTGCACAAATTAATATGCAAATTTACTTATGCGTAGTAAATCCCCTTAATAAAAATCCTTATCTCGAAATGGTAGTACGGACTTTACACACTTATGAACTGTAAAACAGAACGGGAAAAAATGGCCTTCTCCGTACAACATCGGTCCAGTTTGTCCATGTTTGCGAGCATAACTCACGTCCTTAACCTATTTTGTACAATATCTGTGAAATGCCTTATAAAAAAATAGAGGGGCTGGCAAAGATCTGTTACATTAGAGAGAGAGCAAAGCTAGCATACTGCAAGTGCAATCTGCATGGACAAAAGAACATGAGAGAGTAACGGGATGGAGAAACTTACTGAGAAAAATGTTGATTATCTTGGTCACGAATTAAAAATTAAGGAGTATAGTAATTGTATTTTTTAATATTTTTATATAAGGAAGATTCTATAAATATATATTTTGCCCCCCCGAAAAACATTTTTATAAATTTGCCTCCAACTTCAATTTTCTGGTTTCGCCTGATGCATAGAACGCTAGAAAAGAACACTAAGTACTTGATAAATAGGCCCACAAATAAAAACTTTAGTGAATAAAACAGTGAGGAAAAGCATAAGATATATATCCTAACAAGCACGGGCATTCTGAGCTGGGATCAAACTCTACATAAGATTCATAATTGCATTATTTATAACATGTTTGCTCTTAAACAAAGTGGATTTCTAATTGTCTAATGAGACCTCTAATTTCGATCTAATGCTCTGCCAAATCTAAAAAGAAAGTACATAGATACTGCATTATGACCATTTACCACAAACCTGGGGACTAATTTGCCAAAACATCGGTGTCACGGACAATCTTCATTGAGGGGAGCACGATTGCAGCCACTGGCTTTTCCTCATACCCACCACCTTCGTCAATGATCAGCCTAAGGCCTTCAACGAAGAGTTTTCCATGGTGACCGCTTACCACAATGGTTGGATTCTCGGTCAGTTCCTGTGAGATACGAAATGCCAAATATCTAGACTTCAATTATACTTCATATCAAGGATTCTACCACTATAATTTATATCTCAATAAAGCTGCAAAAACAACGTTCTGTATAATCAGGAATAACTATGAGCAAAGTAACCTCTATCCTAGAAGAAATTAGCAGCAGAATTCAGTCTTGTTTGAGTAGATAGGATAAAGAAACTGAGAACCATCACCTTTGGTATATCCCATACATTTTTCCTCCCGCTAAGAGCCTCTACCTTAGGAACCCGGGTGTCTCGGGCTCTCAAGAAATCCAGCTGCTCTTTGATGTTTTTGTCTCTCTCCAAACCAGCATGCACAGCAATCAACTTACAGTGTAGGATTCCATTCTCAGTTTCCAAACAGACATCATCCTGAAAAAATAATAAAACCCACTAATTAGCAAGTTTTTTTTTTCACTAATTCAGCAAGTTGCTCCCATAATTCACTCCACTATAGAATCAATTGCCAACATTGTTCTTGAACATTTTCCTTGGGATGTGAATGAGATTTTTTTGAAAAGTTGGAAGCTTATGGTTCTTAAAATAGAATTTGAACGGCGCACGGTGTTTCTCCCACAGTCCCACTGCAATGTGTGTGGCTATAGAATCTTTGATTGGGGCCAAAAAAAAAAAAAAAAAAAACCTTTCTCATGGTTACATCATATATTGCCGGCGCTCATTAGGGGTTTTGAAGAACAAGAAGGGGAACCCAAACAAGCCTGACCTCTTCGTGAACCCAAACCAGATCAGCAAGAAACTTCTTGTGCTCGTCAGGAACTGCCTTGACCAAATCTGTGCACAATTAAAGTTCAGAAACTTAATCCAATAAGACAGCAACAGTAATGATTAACTGTCGACCTCTAATCGAATACGAGCATCGATTACCATTGAATACCTAAAAATAGCACCAATAAACCACAGAATTCATTGAAGGTTAAATAACTACGAATAGCTATTCGCAGTCAATCAAGCCCAGTATCCCAATTGTCCATGGATAGCTTGACATCATAATTAGTCAAACACGCAAAAACAAGCAAAGAAAAATCAGATTGAAACATGAACAACTATGAACCATAGTCATATTGAGTAACCAAGAATCGATCAAGCAAACTAAACTCCAGAGTAGCGCGACCAATCAAATCAGAGATACATTCCAATAAACAGAATGAAACCCATCAAGAATGGAACAGATCGTACCAGCAGATCCGTGTGGAACGCCATAGGACTCGAAAGTGGGCCCACCATCGTAGATCGAGCCCATATACTCTATCCCCTTAGCCGCATTAAACCTAACCTTAATAGTTCCACCCCACCTCCTCCCTTGCAAGTGCATACACTCGTACCCGTCACCCTTGAACCAACCTTCTCTCTCCTCATTGCCCTTGTACTCCTCCCACGACTCGGAGAACTCGAAACTCGGAGGCCGAGGCAAGACTCCGACGAACGCAGCGAAAGCGAGGTCGTGGTTTCCGGAGAGAAACACATGGGTCTGGTCGGGGTAACGGGAGGGCAAGGAGAGGAGGAAGTCGATGACCTGGCGGGTGTGGGGCCCGCGGTCGCAGTAGTCTCCGAGGAAGATGACAAGGGCTGTCCGGAATTCTTGAGGGTCGATGAGGGATTCGAGGTTGGACCAGAGGTTTTGAAGCTTCTTGATGAAGCCATGGATGTCGCCTATGCAGCACACCACTCTGGGCTTGGTGGTGGCGGAGGAGCTGAAGTTGGGTTCTGATTTTTGGTCCGGCATTTCTTTGCTTTTCTTTTGTGAAATTTTCGTGCCTGTATTTATAGGTCTGTGCTCTTTCGGGATTGGGTCTGTACAGATGCCCGACGTTCGTTGCGGTGGTGTGGGGATGAGGGGTTTTTTTTTTTCATTTATTACACCATATATTTGTATATTATAAATGCACACATTATCTCTAAGATAATCATTTGATTCACCTCTTAGAATTTTAGTTCATTTATGTTTGATTCTTAGAATTCCTAAATTCATGTCTCAACTCTTAAAATTTCTAAATTCATGTATTAACTTTCGAGAATTTTAAATTCAATGAATCTTATTATTTCATATATCACCTTTTCAAATTCTTAATCTCCATATGGCTATAAAATTGATGTCTTGACAATCATTGGTACAACACAAAATTTCGAAATGAATAATGTTAAATTTCTTAATAGCTATTTTTATATTATGATCTTTCATTCTTTGCTACTTCTTTTTATTTTAATAATAATATACAATTTTATTGAGTATAGTAGAAGAAAAAATTTGGGTACAAGTTTGACTTGTATAAGCCCCACTAACATGAATAAACAATAATTTTTTAGTTCACAATAAAAGCACTATTGTTCATGTGAGTAGGGTTTATGCAAGCTGAACTTGTACCTAGCACTATTGCTCTCTTAATAGCACTATTGCTCTCTTCTTCACTACAATATTTCCTTTGCACCAAACCATTCAAAGAGAACAAAATTGTATAATTACCGACTTTTGAGTCTTATTTAGTTTTGCAACGAGAATATGCACCGATGCAAAGAGAAAAGTTATAACTTAGGTCAAGCAATTAAACGTTGAAGTTGTTGGGTGAAAAAAATTGTTGAAATATATGAACATCTTATGTGTATACAGCGACAAGATGGCAAAAAGAGCGGCACGATACAAGAGTATTTTTATAAAAAAAAAATTAAATACATTCATACATTTAGTTTTAGTATAAATATATATAATATGATTCTACTTTGAATAATAGTAATATTTATGTAGCTCGCTTCCATAAATGTAGGCATACCATTGAATCTCGTAAATCTCTGTATGAATTTTTTCTTATTTTTTTATTTAATTAATTTCATATTATTCATCGTAATTACCATAAGATCAAAGTAAAAACAATATATTTGGTTCTTCATGAATGCGTTAAACAAAACTCATTTACAAACATTTTGGTTACCTGGATTGTACTGCAGGACGATATCTGCTTTTATGGAGAACCCATGGAGAACCCACGACGGAAAGAATGACTGAAAATACACAAGATGAAAAAAACTAAACAAAAAGAAAATACAGAGAAAGAAAAATAAAAATCAGAGAAGGTAACTATTGTGTCTCCCCTTCTATAACTACTTACACAAATTCTATCCTATTTAAGCAATTCCGAGACCAGAGCATGAGTTAACTGAAGTTGGTTGGTTATCTTCTTTGGAAGTTGAGGAACTTGATGCCATAGGCAAATACAAAGAAGAAGAGGAGAACCCAGCCAAGATGAGCCACGGCAACGGCTGGAAGGAAGTCATGTTCAAAACCCAAGCTTTCTTTAAGGAATGTCTTCAAAGGTAACTCGCCAACTCCAGGTATCTCAAGGTTTGAGTCTTTGTCACCCACTTGAGAGGTCACAAGGCCATATAGTGTCCAAGCCACTGGAGAAGCCCAATAGTACCACCTCCACCAAATAGGGATTTGCTGCAATATAGGCAATGTGTAGGTAACCATGAGTTCGATATGCAAAGAGAGATTCGAGGTTCTGAGAAAAGTAGTGACAATTTGGGTTTGAGAAACATACCGGCCTGGGAATGAGAAAACCAGAGAACAAATTCCAGAAACTGAGGAAGAATGACATACAAATCGCGGCAATTTGATGTCCTGGTGTTAGTGCAACAATCATCATTCCATAGAGTGTGAAGTAGACAAAGCACATGAATATGTAGTAGTAGAACCACAAGAATTTGTCTGCCTTCCACTCAAATCCGATCATGGAGTAAAGAAGAAGAGTGTAAGCAATAGTTTGAACTGCAACATAAATTGCCTCTATGGACACCTGCATAATTTCACAGATTTTTTGGTCAGAGTATGAAATAATGGAGTTCAATTGCTTGAACCATATTTTTAAAGGACAAAGTTAAATTTTCAGTTTAGAATTACAGTCCGATTGGAAAAGAGATGAACTGAATTAAAGTTACCTGAGCAAATGCATAAGGCAGTGGAGAATACATTCCAGCTGCTCTTTCACGGTAGAAAACAGTTCTTTCAATGGCAACAACTGACTGCACTGAAGAAGCATTAGTGGCTCCAAGGAAAAGCACAGCAGCATACATGGCTCCCAACAGATTCATCAGATCTTGTTGTTTGGACCTGTTTTACAAAATAATCAGAGTTGGAGTCTGATACTAAACTTAGATAAACCAGGGAATGGAAGTCTAAATAATTAAAAATTATAACAACAAAATGACTTACATCTTGCCACCTTTGTTCCAGAAGATGAGACCAAATAATGCACCAATGACTAACGTCATGAAGAATCGGATGGCATTGTACTGAGGATTTCTCCAATAAGACCAATGTTGTTTCCAGAAACAAGCTTTGCACTGAACAGAAAAAGGTTGGGAGTATTCGGTTGGGAAGTAGAGGTCCTTAGAGCCTGGTGTTGGAGTACTTAGCTGTTTGATGAGTTCCTGATTCCTCCTGAAAGAGTGACAAGAGAGGAATCAGAATCATAAAATTTAAAATCCCAGGAAAAGCAATAATTATCAAAATAACTCATTCCAACTCACTGATAAAGCGAGGAGTTGGCATAAACTTCAGCAAAATCTACATCAAGTTGAGACTCGACTGCAGGAGCACTGACTTCAAGCATCCATGTAGCAGGATTATAACCATCCTTGATCTTAGTGACCCCAGGAACAGCCTGCCATAGTTGATAGATATTAGACACAAGCTAGCAAAACACTTGTCAACTGACTCTAAAATGGTATTATGATTAGTTATTGCATGTCTCGTGAAATGGAGGTCAGTGATTCAAATGCCCCATCCCCATCCCTTTGAAACCACTCACTCATCCGAAAAGCAATATACAGATAGGCATCAGACCTACCGACTAACTCTATCACTTGATTATTAGGGTAAGAAAACATAAAATAAAATAAAAAATAATAAATAAAAAAAACATTTAACAGATACCTCAAAATATTCTACTAGCTGGTGAGAGTGGCGACCCAGAGGTCCAGCATAAATTACTTGTCCTCCTCTTTTCATTAGCAATAGCTGCAACAAACACAATGTCAAAGTTGAAAAGATATTACATCATGGATGCATAAAAAATATAGAAATAAATCACTTTTAACGACAACGTGAAGAAATGGGGGCAGTACCTCATCAAAAGCTTCAAAAATGTCTATACTAGGCTGGTGGATTGTGCATACAACAGTTCTTCCGGTATCAACTGTATTTCTCACTGTACGCATTACAATAGCAGCAGCTCTGGCATCCAGACCAGATGTGGGTTCGTCCATGAAGATGATAGAAGGATTAGCAACCAGCTCAACAGCAATTGTTAGTCTCTTCCTTTGTTCTGTTGAAAGACCATCTACTCCAGGAAGGCCGACTAGAGCATCTCTTAGTGGTTTAAGCTCAACCAACTCCATAACTTCTTCGACAAACATCTATGACACATATAGAAATTCTTTTTTAAGAAATGAAGAAAGCACTCCAAACTTGGATCCTTAAACAATGGGATTCCAATCATCCGGTGATTAGAATAGAAAAATGACTGCGCATAAAGGTCTAGAAAGAGATCGATGCTAACTAGACAACCGTGCAACATACCTTTCTTGTTTGTGTCTTTACATCTGAAGAGAGACGAAGCCAAGCTGAATATAGGAGAGATTCATAGACAGTAACATGCGGTGAATGAATGTCGTTCTGTTCACAGTAACCACTGACCCGGGCAAATGTTGATTGTTTTTTAGGATAACCGGATATGGTAATGGTTCCTTCAGTGTAGCCACCGGTCTTTCTTCCTGCTAACACATCCATAAGGGTTGTCTTCCCAGCACCACTGACACCGACAAGTGCCGTCAATACCCCTGGTCTGAAAGCACCACTAACATCCCGTAACAATTGAAGACGATCTTCTTCAACCCCTTGAGTCTTCATTTCCTGGTATGAAAGACCAATCTTTTACATCACTATTTGGAGAAAAAGTAATTTTGATAGGAATGAAAAAGAATTTCACAAATATTAGAGAAAACTTGAATCAATAATTTCAGAGCATGAAATGATTAAAAATGAGGGACTTACAGCAGGCATATCCACGTAGTAATTGACATGGTTAAATGCAAGTGAAAGGGGTTGGAAGGGTAAAACCATTCCTCTCCTTTGGCTATCATCTGAAGCACTAACAATTTCTGAAGAGCTTCTCACTGCCATATCAATACCTGTAACGTTTCACAATAAGGTCAGGCGGATAAAGAAGATAACGTCACTTAAACCATCCAAATAAACATGTAAGCTTTTTTCTCCTGAAGATTTTGCAGTGCCCTGGAAGTTCATTTCTTATGCCAATCAGATTTTTCATTACCTAACAGCCATTATGTCTTTCGCTTTCTTCTCAAATATGTCTTGGGCGTAAATAAAGGCCTTTTTTCTTGAACTTTATTCTTCTTAGGGGAAGAGATGGAAAATTGGCACAGTATTTTGGCTCTTGTTAGGTCACCCCTATACCATCTGGTTTTCTCCAGTTCAAACGTTATGTTAATGCATTTAACCCTACCAGCTCTCTTGCTCAAAGTTGTTACAACTACTCGTATAGTAAACAGTATTTTGCAATGTTAAAACTGGTACAAGTACTTTAAGATCTCTCTCTCATCGACATAGAATTAACGATTAGTTATTTTATGAGCTAACTTTGACCGAATTCCAGCAGAAGCTGTGGAATAAGGGAATCATGTAGAAGAAGGGGAAAGGTAAAGGATTAAACCTTCTGTTCTATGCTGTCCAGCAGATGTGTTGTTATTCTTCCTGCTATTATCTTCATCCACGACGACAGCTTTTGAATCACCCAAAGCTGAAATTTATTTACCACAAAAGGCTTTGTCAACTCCAAAGTTTCATTTGTAAAAAATGAAACAGACAGTAGAAATGGGATGAGATAACTTACGATTTAGGTAAGTCAATGCTGCAATAAATAACACGTTGAAGAGAAGAGAAAATCCAAAAAGTGCTCCAATACAAATCCAAAACCAATAGTTCTCAGTAAAGAAGCCTCTGGACTTGAGCAGGACTTCTCCAACGGTAGATGCATTGATATGGGGGTCTGGATTGGGCTGCAACAGAGAAAAGTTTTGATATGATTTTCATATTCATGTATGAAACATAGATGCGATTCGGAAATCAACAAGTTAAGACAATTAAACAATGAAAATATCTTACCGCACTCCATCTTTCATCAAGAAACTCGTTCATAACTATGGCATTCTGTCCATACATCATAGGAGAAATATAGTAGCCCCATATCATCCATGGCTCAATGTCATCTGCATGCACACAAGGAAGTGAAGATTCAAATTTGCCATCATGTTACTTAACGCTAAATTTACACTGACAGCTAGACTGGAAGAGACGAATTACTTTTGGCAACAATGAACCCTCCGAGCACAAAAACCATTAGCAAGGTGAAGGTGCCCAATGTATTTGCAACAACTTGTGTTCTCCCGAGTGCAGCAATGAACCGAAAGAGGGACAATGCCATTTGATGTATGCCAAAGAATGCCAAGAACTGTCGGAAGAACCTAAAGCAATAAAGGAAGAAGTGGGTTGACGAATAAACCAAAGTGTATATACGTGAGTTTGAAGAACAAAATTCCAACATCTAGTAAGTATAATTGAGGAATCGATTTCCCATAGAGAAGAAATTACAAACGTATTTACCTGCTAGCAGACGGAGCGAACCCAATTGTATAGTATGTAAGAACGATCCATATTGCTGATTCCATGAACGATAGAGGGATCCTGAGGACCCAAATGGGTAAGCCAAAAGCCCATGCAGGATAGAACAAGAAATCCCTCTGTTTATAGAAGACAGGAAGCCTGAAAACAGTCATTGCCAGCTCTGCCATCCCATTGAACATCACGTTAATCAGACTGAAGAACAGTGCTCCAAAAAACTTTCCTCCATTGGTTACAGTTCCCACCGGCATTTCTGTCCTAAGGAACACTGTAAAGGCAATTATGGACATGATTGTTATCTGGGTAGTCTTGAATATGTACACAAAAGAATTACGCTTCATTAGCAGCCACTCCCTTGAAAAGCAAGCCTTGAATAATTCCCAGTTCGAAATACCATATTTCTCTGTGACCAATGCAGCTGGGTGGGTTCTAGATCTGTCATAAGGAACACTAAGATCAGCTGCAAGCCGTTGGCCAATGTGGAAAGAGCCAAAGGCCTGCGCAAAATCAGGAGCTGAGATGTATCTGTAAGGTTGGTTCTTCTTGAACCAATATTGTTCTTGATCCTTCTTGGACGTTACTTCTTGCAAGAAGTCAGCAATCCCTTTCCTTTCTGGGCATTTGAATCCCATGTACTCAAAGAATTCAAGTACATTTTCTTTTGGACCTTGGTAAACTACCTGACCTTCTGAAAGAAGGATGATATCATCAAAAAGATCAAATGTCTCTGGTGCTGGTTGTAGAAGAGAAATGACCATGGTCACTTCCATAATGTGAACCATTTGCCTCATGAACTTGCATATCTGGAAAGTGGTAGAACTGTCTAACCCTGTCGATATTTCATCCATAAAAAGAGCCTTTGCTGGTCCAACCAACATCTCCCCTGCACCCAGTGATAATAAAACAATCAATCGGATTGGTATTGATGTTATGGACAACAATACTTTGATTATTCCGATTTGGAACAATATATGGTCTTATATTAACAACAGGTACGTGAACTGGATCTATGTCTAAGAATAATGACTCCAAATCCATCATAAACAACTTAGCATTGCCAAGAAAAACATACCAGTTGTCACACGCTTCTTCTGCCCACCTGAGATACCTCTCCTCATCTCATCTCCAACCATAATATCGGCGCAGATATCCAATCCAAGTATCTGTTAAAAATTCTTAAGAAGTCAGCTATCTTAAATTGGATTCTTAAATGAACAAAAACAAAAAAGATGTGGCAACATGAAAGAGAGACTGCGGACCTTAAGAATATAATCCGTTACCAAACTAGTTTTTTGGCCTGACATGGCTGTGGCCTTCATGAATGCATCAATCTCAGGATCTGGCTTAATTCCCGCTTCTTTCTCTCTTCTTGAGAGTTCAACCAACATTTCATATCTTGTGCCAACCCCTAGACAACGTCCAGAGAAATCCAATGTCTCTCTCACCGTCATTTCTCCATGGTGAAGATCATGCTGACTGATATACGCACAAGTCCTTTGAGGAATAAATTCATTCAATTCATGACCACAGTAGGTGACTCTCCCAGATTCCTGTAACGAATTCAAGTTAATTTCTAGGTTGAAAAATTATACTTGAATACAGAGGATTTATGCAAACTCAGATACATATAACATAGCAAGAGAATCGGAAAGAACACAAACCCTTAAGTCCTTGTCAAGTTTCCCAGCAAGTGCAAGCAACAATGTTGTTTTCCCTGCGCCTGGAGGACCCAGAAGTAGAGTCATCCTGGAATCACCGGATCAGTTTATAAGAGCAATCAACTTCAGTCTTTAACTAACACTAGCTATTAACAAAAAAGGAGGGGAGAATATATAGGCATGAAATTTATTTTCGAAAGGCCACTTTTACCAGATTCAAAGCAGGCAAGATCAGTTTACTTTTAATGTTTCCATCAGGGCTGTTTGCTTTATATCCACAAATATTAACTTGGCAAGTTCACTCCCATATCATATTTAAAAAAACAGAGACACAGAGAGAGAGAGAGAGAGCTGAAATCAACAGCCATTTCAAAAAGATACCTCGATGGTTTGACGATTCCACTAACATCCTGAAGTATCTGGATTTTTCTTTTCTTAGATGGAGCAAGGTGAACTAACCCGAGGATACTCTGTTGTCACCATTACAAGTTGAAAACAAAATCAGATACAATTATCGGCAAAAGCTTGGTCAATGTGTTTAACAAACTGAATAAAGAGGACGAATTATGAAATTGGTAAAACAAAAAAATAAAAAACAAATCTTTCTCCTGTAACAAGTCTACCCCAGAACAACCGGAGAAAACAAAGGAAAATCGAAAATATACCTCAATTGTGTTCAAGGTGACATTAAGAAGAGTGGGAAGCGCTCGGCTTCCAACATACACGTCACCCTCCACCGATAAATGCTCATACCGAACTTCAATTCTAGGAATCTCAATCCCCACCCTGCCAGAAGTCCAAAGCCAAACCCACCAAATTAGACCTTAATTCAAACCTTAAACCAAAAAAACGACAAAAAGAGTTCGAACCTGTCAGTCCTGTCCCTGAGTCTCCTAAGGAACTTATCGTTGTCCTCCTCCGCAACCTTGAGTATGCTCTCCATTAACTGCTTCTTGTCCTGGATCCCAAGATTGGCGACGTCTACCTCATTCTGCACAACTCTGCCATTGTCAAGGACCTGCCTGAGCATCCCCTTCCTTAGCCGATCGTAGGTCGGTAGCCGCTCAATGGCGGCCCATCGAAGCTCCTCCTCGTCGCTCTCCTGCCGCCCGCTCCGGTTGAACACGTCCGGCGGCGGGGCCCACACCTCCCGGAAGCTGGCCGACTTCCAGCTCCTCCGGCTGCTCGTTGACCGAGCGAGATCGTCTCCCGCCAAAGCGGACGCCATTACGCGAGCGACCTACTGTCGTCTTCCTAAAGCTAAGCTCTTATTGTCCGAGGGGGCTTCACGATACGCAGTAGAATCACGGCCAAACTATACGAGTGAATGTAGACAATAGCGTTTATGTTTGCTTTATTCGGTTTTTCTGAAATTCTTTTTCGTTCAGAAGTACTGGATCTTTTGTGTGCCGAACCAAACCCCTCTCTCTCTCTCTAGATCTCTTCCCGAAGCTATTTCAGAGTTTCTTTTTTGGAGAAAGTGGTGTAAGAAAGAAGGAAACGGTGGACGGAAGGGTGGTGGAGGGAAAACAATGGTGAAAAATGAAAGGTGTGGAGGAGGGTGATTTTATAAAGGAACTCGAAAATCAATCCATCGAGCTGGGGGTCAACGCAGAGATGAGGTCAATAAATTGATGGTGCGCGCGCTGCTGGGTGGCTCTCTCTCTTTCTCTATTAGTTTGAATCCATGCAACACGACGCAAAGCTTTTCTCACTGAATCTGATGATTCTGATCACTCTCTGCGTCAAAGCAAGCTTTGCGGCTCGTCGGTTTCACCGCGTGAGCCAGATCATTAATTTCCTGTCTTGAACAAGACCATAAATTATATTTTTTTTAAATAATTTCATTTATTAAAATAAACTTTTTGGCTGTTATATTTCGTAATGGTAAGTATAAGTTTTTAAGTTTTTTTTTTTTTAAATAAAGTGTATTCCATTCAAAATTCAAAAATAAATCTTGCATTTTATTTATAAAATTTTACTACTCATCATGTCACATATTTTTATAATTTTTTAAGATGATTTATTTTTTTTATAAAAAAATAGTATTTATTTATAAAGGAGTGTTACGTTTAATTATGACTTTATTTATTTAAAATTCATCCCATCTTATTTAAAATTCATCATTATATATTTTTTTAAATTTTTATATAAAATATAATAAACAATTCAACATTTTCAAATCTCAATTTAATTTTTTTAAAATTTAAAATAATAATATTAAAAAATTATATTTCAAAAATATTTTACTTAATTTTTAAAACTTATCTTAATTTATATTATCTTTATCTCTAAATTCAAATGAAACCATCATCTAAAACCATATTTCATTATTTAAATTTTCTTATTAACATTTTAATGATGTGTTTCTAGAAAGACCGTAGTGAGTGTTATTAATGTTGGCGTTGAAAATACGCTGCCAACGCATTGGCATCATTGGCTCAACTCAAATATCAATCGCACTATGATCCTATTTATCGTCAGAATCTTGAAGAGCCACAAAGTCAATGAATCCAGAAACATGGGTCCCGCTATTTTTTTTTTTTTTTTGGGAAATAATAAATCAACAATTTATTATAAAATATGAATATTTTTATAAAATAATATTAATTTTATAAGATAATTTATAAAAATATCTTTATTTTATAATTTATATTATGTAAATATTCTAAAATATATTGTGTAAATCAATTCTTTAATATTGATTGTATATAACTATATGTAATTTGAAAGTATATATCGGCAGAGCAAATAGAAAGAAAAGAACTGTATACCATTCTTGACGTGTAGGCATTTCTTTGGTGGGGTTGTGCACCATATGCACTGTGATCGAGAAGGTATTATATTGTCGTTTGACGTCGAGGGTGTATCAAGAATCAGTCCCCACATATGTTTACTCATATAAACAACATTAATATACTTTGTACGATCATTACTAATTAAACAAACAGTTAGAGTCACATTTGGGCTCTCAAAGTTATTTTTTGATTCAATCATTAGCCACTTAAAACAATATGATCACTATTAATTAATACTTATTCTTATCAATATATTAATTATCGTAATTCAAAAATCTATATTAATCAATGAATATATATCTCTTTATGTGGAATAATAACATTTGTAGATCTATATAACAATGCGTCCGACCTATTGATTGATCTTCATATCTTTTATTTTAAATATAGGTATTTCATTAAAATCTGTATTTTCACCTCAATATTAATGTGGTTATAGATGCCAAAAATTGGTTATATTTAGAATTTTTTTATATGGAAAGGCAAATAATAATATTTTTATAAAAATAATATTTTATTTAATTTTTATATTATTATCGACGTTAAGATATATATATATATATATATATATATATATATATATATTGCATGATGATGGCCGTTTGGGTGTCTTTAAAGAAAAGCTCGCCAATTTGGAACATCCAATTAAAAATGAAATTAAAGACCCATGATTATAGTCTACATTCAACGTGCATTAATTACTTAATTCATTCAATTAATTCGACGCAGAATACATCATGAGTTGTCACTACAATTATCTATTGGTTTAAACAAAACTTTATTCGCACTCTCCGTATTATATTTAAGAAATAAAACATGACATGGAATATTCGCAACATTTTCTTGACTCAATCCAGGCCACCACTTGGGTGTATATAATTTAGTTATTTATTGATTGCTGAAAAGATTAATTAGTTGTCGTATATGCATATTATATGAAGTGATCAGCTCGAGTTGGCCGCAGTATTCGCGCGGTAACGTACGTACCAATATTTATTTATTTTTTTTTTTTTCATTTAGCAAGCTATAATGAGTTGACTCAGACGGATCAGTTGGGTAGTGGCCGGGGTTTGGAACTTGGTTGGCTGGCTAGCTTGCTTGCTTGCTTCAAGTTCAACCTCGATCGATGAGTACCGAGAGGAGTAATTGATAATAGAAAGATTCTACTTATCACTCCTATAATAGATATATTATCTAATATGATCTGGTCCTATAATACGACAGGCCGTTACCTGGTTTTTTTTTTTTTTCTACAAAATCAAATGATGGAACAAGGAATATTGGGCCCTGGTTTTCCCCTACTAGCCATGCATGTAGGCTGCATTAGTCGATATACATATCTATAATATAGAATAATTTATTTGATTATAAAGATAAATAATATTTATAATCATAAATTATGTAAGTATCACATCTTCTTTTTTTAAAAAGAGAATAAATATGATATCTATATAAAAAATTAATTTTATAATATAAATTCCACTCTTTTAAATGTATGTGGCTGATACAATTTATAAATTTCGTTGATACATTATTCAATTATAAAATAGTGTCAATTACAAATATTGCATGATCTTGTATGCACGTACTTGAAGTGGTCTTGATTATTAGCTCTTGCACATATATAGTAATTAATTTCACTACTACAATACTAAGAAAAACACTATAAATATAAATGAATTCTATAAAGAAATTTCACACATTAGTGTGACATATTATCAGTATGCCACGCCTTTATTTTTTTCCTCTGTCTTTCACTCCCTCTTCCCGTGTCTCTCCTCTCCTCTCTCTTTCCCAACTTTTTCTCACTTCTCTATTCGATCGAGAGAAAAGAGAGACATCTCATACCTATTGGTGAGGAATGACAGCAATGATAATGATGATGAAGGCGAGGGTGAAGAGTGATGTCGACAAGTGATGAGAAAGGTGAAGGATGTGGTAGTGACATCGGCAAGAAAGGTTTAGTGGCGACACCATTAAAAAGCGATTGAGAAGAGAAAATAAAGGAAGAAGAACGAAGTGGCACAATAAGAAAAGTAAAAAGAGAGAAAAATAAAATAAAAATGCAGTACATTAACCACATCAATATATGAAATTTCTTTATATTTATAGCAGTTTTTCAATTTCAAATAATCAAAATACTAAGATATATATATCTTTATATATAAAGTGGCTATCTAACGGAAATTCTTATTTTAATAGAAATTCTTATTTCTCCGTTAAAGTTAACACTTTCCGTCAGCTTCTGTTAAAATTAATACTGCATTTAATGAGAATTACCATTTTAAACACAATTTATTAAATTTATTCATTGAAATAATGATCTTGGCATTAAAATTAATTCCACCTCTTCAATTTTCTACAATAGTAAACTTTCTATTTAAAACTCATTTAATATCTATTTAATACCACTTAATATTTTAAATACAATTCATTAAGCCTATAAATAATGTTAGAAATTTTTATTTTAGAATTCCTATTTAGGACATTTTTTAATTTTATTTTATGTAAAATAAATATAGAATAATAATAATAGTATAGAATGACACAATAATAGTATAGAATATATAAATATAACAATATATATATAAATAAACCATTCATAATAATTTATACGTTAGAGAGTTTAATTTTATTCATGAAAATTTTATTCCTATTATATGATTAATAATTTAATTTTTTTTAAAATAATTTATAATTTTGAAATGAATGCATTATTCATTAAATTAACTATAAATACGGTATATATAGTTAATATACGGTATATACAATTTATTATAATTATATTAAATTAGTAATAATAAGCAATAAATATAATTAATATTATATGTTTGATATTTAATTGAAATATATATGATTAAATAAATTTCTATAAATTATAATATAACATCTAC
Organism: Platycarya longipes; assembly: GCA_036559045.1. Classification (NCBI taxonomy): domain Eukaryota; kingdom Viridiplantae; phylum Streptophyta; class Magnoliopsida; order Fagales; family Juglandaceae; genus Platycarya; species Platycarya longipes. The sequence goes on from CM071798.1 coordinate 797,657, forward strand.
TTAATATCTATGTAAAATGTAAAATAAGTAACCTTTTATTAAATTTTTAATCAAAATTATCTCAAACAAGTTTGATAAAACTATATGTTATGTTTATTTATGAAACTATTTTATTATTTTTATTAATTTTTTTTATAATATATAAAAACGTCGAATTGTTTATTATCTACTTAATTATGAATAATTATTAAATTTTTATTAAAAATTAAATTAAAGAAGCGTGCTTTACACGTTATTTCTATATAGTATATATATATATATATATATGAAAGGCCTGAAAAGGAGATAAGAATAAATAATAAGAAGGAAAAGACAATATACATGCATGCATGCGGAACACTGCATGCTAGTGGGTAGTAAGCAACAAATACGTACGTAAGAGGAAGGTTATTACAAAGTCAATTAGGATGGTGATTAAATCCGTACCACCCCAATCTCTTTTGATGGTGCTTATAAATCAAATGGTTATAGTAAAAATATCAAATCAATCAAGTCAGTCAATGAAAGTTTTAAGTTAGGAGATTCTATATATGATATTATGCGTAGTCGGTAGTTTAGTCTTAGAAAATATAATAATAATAAATTATTGTAAGTTGGTGTGTAAAATGTATACTTTATAGTTTATATTGTTGACATAGAAACTTTTAATTGGTAATAACAAATTTAAAATTTAATTTCTTTCTATAAAATATCTACTTTACCTTCCGATTAACGTAATAATAAAATCTGTCCAATCTGATCAACTTTATTTTATTTTATTTTTGTTGTAATTGCTCACGAGTTACGAGGTAAAACGCGGTAGTTCCGAGAAGACCGCAACGTGCCCCCAACCCCAACCCCAACCCCAACCCCAACCCCAACGAGCACCGAATCCACAATATCTTGTTTGGCCAAGGGGTGGGGATTCATGATAGAAAGGTCAATAATGTTGCTCAACCTCCAAAAAAGTATCAATTATCAAATAATTGATCATTCACTGTACTTACTGCCACTTAAGTCAAAACATACTCGTGGTCTGAAGCCAAATTAGTTAGGAGTTGGTTCTCGTCTTGGGGTTACTGACTATCTGTTTCCCTTTTCTTTTTCTTTTTCTTTTTTTTCAAATAGAAAAATAGCTAGTTAAGAAATTATCATGTATTTTTTTTTTATATATTGATATTGATATATAAAAAAATATTAAAGGATTAATCTTTTCTGATTAATTCATTACATGGAGGATTATTTGTCAAATTAAATAAAGAAAAATACTTTCTGTACATATCATTGTGTACGCTTGCGGACATGTTGTCCATGTGGCCCAATTAATAAAACGTGTATTTTCAACTCGCATCACTCGACTAAATTTTTCAATACTTCTTGTGTTTAGCTTCCCGCATCGTGTTTGGCTTTCTCAACCTTCTCTCGGCAGATGAAAATGATTCAAACCTAATGAAAGAAAGCTATCGAACTTGGGTCGGTAGTCGTCTTTGCAAGTGGCCGAAAGTATGCCTGTGGTCATCGTCGTGGGTAAGTTAGGTTCTGCCGATGTATAGCACCAATTCTCAAATAGCAAAAATGTAAATAGCAAGCATCTTTGGTGCTGTGAACAATTTTTCTTCTCAAAAGGGGTGAAACTTTCTGAAAATAGACTTGGTGATGATATGGATGCGATTTCAAGTTATTGAAAGCACGTCTCTAGGTAGAATGAGCTTGGATATGTAAAAATATGTATTTATCTTGTTGGGTTTTGAATACTTTTATGAAAATGTTTGTTGTACCTTGGGTTTCTGTTCGCAATATACTTTCTCAAATACTGAGTATCTTGATTGTAAATTTGGCAATTGGTATAAAATTGGAAAATGTTTATATATTTCAAAACTTTCAATTGAATTTAAAGAAAAAAAAAGCCAATGCTTCACGACATAAGCAATGTTGTCATTTTAAGTGAAAATGACAAGCTCTCGTCAATGAATCATTCTTGTTGATTCTCTTTTTTTTTTTTTTTTTTTTTTCTCTCGAACGTTTTTTTTTTAAATTATTGTCTTTTAAAAGAAAAAAAAATATTCTTGTTGATATGTATTTTTTTTTAATAATATTACTGCTGATTAGGGGTGGCAATATGTCACACGACCCGTTAACCCAACACGAACATGACATGATAATAGCGAGTTATGATTTAGTCTTAAAAGGTTTCGAGTCAAAACGAGTTAACCCATTATGACACGATTGCTTAACGGATTGATAGCGGGTCAGCTATGACACGTTATGACACGTTAAGAAAGTTAAAATTACAAATATACCTCTGCATTTAAAAGTAAAATGATTAGAATCTTAATTTCAATATTTTTATTATTTATATTATAATTCATACTTGTAGTTAGTATTATAATTTTTATAAATATTGTGATTTTAACATTTGTATAAAATTATGCTAAGTTTAATTAAGTTAAACGGATTAATTTTAGACATATTCAACATATTTATATAAACAAGTTGAAACGTATCATATTTTGTCGTGTTAATTTATTTCATAATATTCAATAATGGATCATAACGAGTTGACACGACACGACACGACACGTTATATTAATGGATTGTGTTAAGATTTGAGATTTTGATACGATAAGCTTAATGAATCAGGTTAGGGTTGACTTATATAATATAATATATATGTTTTGACACAACACGAATATAATTCGTTAATATGATTTGACATTCTTACTATTGACGCTGAGCATGTTCGCACTGTGTACAGAACGGTATGTGTACCTAACAATACTCTTTAATAAATTAGATAGATCCCAGGTGTAGGTATCACAAATACGACCAAATTTTCGTAATAGTAACCGTATGGAGTATATAAAATTTTGACAAATATTTCGGTGTCCCACATTGTGACTGGAACTCTTAAATGAGGATGTGATGGATAGATGGGTCCATATTATAGTTACACATGGCTCATGAGTAGATGGGGTGATGTAGAAATCAGTTAGACGTTAATATCTCATTTAATGTATTAAGGTGTTGTTTGTTTTGAGAATAAGATTAAAAATTAAAAATTTATTATTATATTTTTTAAAATTTTTATATAAAATATTATAAAAAATTTAATTTTTTTTAATTCTCCTATCAAATTTTCAAATTATCTTATAAAATTAATTTTAAAAAAATATTTTATAATAATATATATATATTTTTCACTTTATAAAAAGATGGATTTGATATATAAAAGCTTTATAATATAAAGTAGTCTTAAGATTGCCGAAATTGTTTATATCTCTTTAGGTTATAAAAATATAAATAATACTAACTTTTCAAAGAATCTTTCTCATTTCACTAAAAGAATATATACATTTTTAGACCATTCCATCTTCCTTTTTTTTAATGTATAATTTAAGAACATTGTTACGTACTGATATTTTCGTATAGGATTTGTGTAGAAAGTTAATGTAAAGATTTTTTCAAACTATATTTTTATCTATACATTAAGTAATTTTAATATTAATTTTTCAATAGACTCTACCTTTTATTCTCATTAAAAATTTAAAATAAACATATCTCTTATATAAAAATATATGCAAAAATGTGCACAATTTAGACTTGATTTATTTTTAGAAATAAGATGGGATGAGATGAGATTAAAATTAAAAAAAAATATTATTGTAATATATATTTTTAATATTAATTTTATTTTAGAATTTAAAAAAATTATATTTTAAAATTTTAAAAATTTAAATTTTTATTATATTTATATAGAAATTAAAAAATATATAATAATAAATTTAAGATATATTTTAAAATTTTAATTTTATCCCAATAAACAAACGATACCGTTTTTTCATAATTTAAACTCGAGACTTTCTAAATTGAGTTGACCAGGTTACACTTCGTGGTTTTCAGTGCCTCAATTATAAAGGACATTTGAAAGACTGTGTCCACTGTCATAAATGATTTTTTTTTATTTATTTAAATTACGATGTAATTGTTAAAGCCTTGAAAAACAACTTCAGTTTTTGTCTTATTTCTTGAGTTTCTTGGCAATATGGCTGAGGCTAGCAGCATGATTAGAATTGAGAATTTGAGAGACAGTGATCGGAGATTTTGAAAATTTCATTAAAAAAAAAAGGGTAAAACTTTTTAATTTAAACGCGTTCAAATTTATTTATTTTTTATTTTTAAATATTTTATCAAATAGTTATAAAATATTTAGGTGGATGATTAACGTCATTTTAAAGAGTGAAACCAGATCTATAGTTAATAAAGATATCTCACATGAGTAGTGCTGGGTGCAAGTAGACCTGTGTATACACTCACTCACATGAACAATATTTTTATTGTTCATCTGATTGAGTATACGCGCAGACCTACTTACACATAGATTTTTTTATCTCATATACATTGAAGTACACAGAACCAAAACCGCATGAACATCAACATCAACATCAACGAAATTCAACCCATAATAATAATAATAATAATAATAATAAAACGCCAAGAGAGAAATTGAAACATTCCATGTCAAAAATAAGGTGACACGATCCAGACATCACTCTCTCTGTTATAATGGGACAGACAATAAATAGGATCGAGCACTCAAAACTATTTAGCTACTAAAAATAATGAAGGGTCCCCCAATCGTTATAAAACTATAAAATCCTACCTCATCTTCTTCATAATTCCACCTTAGACCAAAGCATAAAGCAATATGTCTTCAACTGTAAGAAAGGAATTATGCCAACCTAGAAATATTCAAATATGTTGGTCCTCTATATAAATATATATTATATTTGAAGTGAATAAGTGAAGCCTTGACTTTTAAGGTTGAATTGAGTTTGAGGCTTCTCTTCGAACTGAAAGAAAGATTGGCACAAGGTGTGATTTAATAAGCCCAGTCCAATATTGACCTTGACCAGGCCCTGATTTCTTTTCTGTGGGTTTTTTGCCACTTGTAACCCACCCATTGAACTTCTGGTCAGTGAGCAGGCAGGTGATTGAAACTCCTACACACTATATATTTTTTAATTTTTAATTTATTTTTCTTTTATTAAATATATGATATATAAATAATAAATAGAAAATTTTAATATAATATAATGGATGTGATTCTTCTCTTTTACCAAAAAATGCCTAGAACAAAGGACACAGTCAGACAAATTATAAAATGTTTTGTTGTGGGTTTCTTATTATTATTATTATCAATTTTATTATAGTTAACCACAGTGGTCGATGTGGCGCATTTTGTGTATTTTTTCATTTTAGTTATTAACACAGGCAATCGCTATAAAATATGAAACAGAAATAATTTTTACACAAGGGTATGTAAATGCTGCACATTCTTGTCTAAAAAAATAAGTAAATATAAAACCTACACTAAATGTGCTAGTGCTACACAAACTAGTGTGATTAGAGATGATAATTAATGGACGATAAGAATTAAGATGGATGAATAAGTCAAACAACTAATAATGCCAAAATAAGGAAGTTGCATCCCAAGCGGTGTGACTGTGATGCCATTATGCAAAACGGGCAAGGAGCTCAAAAAAAGGATGCCAAATAGTTGAATGCTGTCGTTACATGAGAAAAACATGCCGACAGAGTGAGAGTTAGAACGGATTTGTATGAAACTTGTAATATTTGAAGCTTGTACCATTACTACGCTTTCGTTTGGATTCAAAACTCATATTATCTCATCATTACAATTTTTTCAAATTTTAACACAAAATATAATAAATAATATAATTTTTTCATATCCTAAAATAATAATAATATCATAAATAATATTTTAACAATATTTTATTTAACTTTTCATCTTTAATCTTATTTCATTTCATCTTCGAATCCAAAGGAAGCCTAAATATAAACAGCACAAGCCTAACTTTCCCATTTATATATTGTCTTTCAGTAAAACTATACCAAATTACAGAACTTGTAGTAGTGGCAATCACGGGTGTACTTCTACCAATACCAATGGCAATTGGACTTTGATTGATAATAATTGTCTTCTTTAAAATGCGTTCCACTCAAAAATACATGCTCCTTTAGTTTTACTTTTAGAAAGTACTATTTTTCCATGTAAAAAACTGTAAAATTAACACGATAAGTTGTGGTAATCATCATAGCTACTTATAAAAAAAAAATGGTAATCATCACAGCTTAAAGGTCACATACAAACTCATAAAGAGATGGCTGTCACCTCACCCATCCAAACTCTAGAGAACAAATTTAACTAGTCGACCGCTTCAGACTATAGCAAACATTAAGGATTCATAGTACTTAATAACTAATTTAAAACTTGAGCACGATAAGCAGATCTAATCATCGATGGTAGGAAACATCTTACTCGATGTAACTCGAAACTTCAAGAAAGGTTTTCAATCTATGTTTGGTTGGGGCCAACATTAGAATGATTACCAAGAGACTTTACACATTGCCGAAACCGGGAATCTTGTCATTCTTGGAAGACCAGCAGAATCAATCCCCGCTTGCACAGCCCTTACAGCCACAATGGACACACTCAATAACCTTCTCCTCTCTCAGATGCTGTGGCACCCGGCACACACAGGTTGTAGCAAAATTGTGATCCCGTGGTTGTATGCACCTCAAGCAGCAGAGACGTTCATAACCCGGCTGCAATTTAAACAGAATTCTGAAGTTCAAATAGGGAAATTAATGTAGAAACTTGCAAGAAACCAATGATATTAATTATAGTAGTTCCATGGATAAATAGACAGGAAAATATTCTTACTTTCATGGCATATTCCTTCGTTTTTCAAAGAAGTTGTATACAGTGACATTTCATGTTAAACCATTTCCCCAATTATGAGACTAATTTGAATGACTCAATTATTTTTGCCTTATGCACCAAAAGCTAACATCAGGAATTATAATATGATTTTGAACATCTTGCACGCATTTGTTTCCCAAAATCAAGTTCATGCTTTATACTCTTCTACTAAGTGAATTAGGTGTTTATGAACGACAGCTTGAGAATTAGAGAATTAGAGGCAGACCTTTTTCCATTTCGCAATTAGAGCCTGGTCAGCATAACCTTGATCCAAACAGAACTCGTACAATTCCTTGGATATTTCCTTCCTCCGGTGGTAAAGGTCAAAGACGTAGCGACTCTTTTGGTGTGCTATTTTAAAAATAGGCCATAATGTTTCACATTTTCTCTTACCATCATGTGGATCATTCTCAGCTGATCAAAGAATGATGAGTGTTAGTTCTACTGAGTTCAGTAAACTATGTGAGAGTGAATAAAATAAAACAAAAGTTGTGCCAACTATGCACTAGATGGGAAGACGTTAACCTTCTCTCATCTTTGCTTGCAGTTCGCGAAGAGTAGGCTCAATTAATTCCCAGCCCTCTGGGTATTTAACACGGTTTGTTTTCACCTTTGGCATTCTTCTACCTGCCAAAGTGTGGACCACGATTAATACCTAAATTGATACAAATTGCCCAACCTTCCCCCACTAATTCCTTAAATACGCCTACCATTTTGACATGAATTCACAAGGAATGATGTAAAATATATCCAACAAGAATGCAATACTACAAAATTGTTTATATGCACAAGCAGAGCAAATGTATGAATGCCCAACACAAACACAAACACAAAGTCAAACCCAATCATAATTAATAGGTAATGCTTCATCTCCACACAAAATAGGTCGAGTATATTTTCTATATTATAATACTATGTTTTAAAATCATAATCAATGACAAATGTACTCGAGTAGCATTACTAGTTCACTACATCTACGTGTAGCAAGCACAACAAGAGGGTGTCCAAAATACAAGGTAGTACAGCATACTAAATTTCTATGACGTGAAGCAGATAAAGCCCTTGTCCATTGCCCACCACCAATTACCTTAACTATCCTAAGAGCATTTCATTATCAAAGTTGGTTGATGTAATATAGAAATTTAACCCAATGTAAGACTTTGCCATCTCATGTACATTTTCCAAGCATGCTGTTAGGAAGACAAACACCTGAGGCCTTGATACTTCAAAGCAGCCCGCCGCCTCCGGTGGCGGTGGTCGATACCGCCCATACCATCGGGACCGGCAACCTCCGGCGACCTCACCCCTGCGACGGAGACTCCTGGAAATCTCCCACCTTCTCCCGGCAGCCTTAAACTTGAAATGGGTTCCGTTTTCCGTCACAAGAGTGAGGTCGCCGGTCCCAATGGCATGGGCGGTGTCGACCACCGGCACCGGAGGCGGTGGGCTGCTTTTTATGGGGGGGTCGGCCTGACCGATCCCCAGAAAAACTCATAATATTTATCACCTTTGTAGACGGAGATGGGCACAATAAGAGCATATATTGTGAAGTAGATCTGTCCCTAATCCGGAATAGGACTTTTCATAGAATTCTTCTTAACTGCTTCGGCGCAGAAGCGAAATATACAACAACTCAAAAGCCATATCAAAGGCATGTCCTTCATAGTCACAACGTAAAAGAATTAAAACGCGCGCGTGCGCTCACATACACAAACACAAGAAATTCCCCAATAATGATTAAAAGTCATAAACCAAAACTAAGAAGAATTTCTTGAAATTGCATGATCGCTTAGAATGCCCCCAATTTTTTGACTCACATTGCCTGAAACATGAATCCCACACCAACCATACCCCTAGAACCCCGCTTTCAATGGCATTCAGAAGAAAATACAGAGACCATAATGAGCTCAAAACTTAGAGTCCAAGCAGTGCGATTCTTACAATAGAAAAAAAAAAGTGAACACCCAAAAGCCAAAACTCAACATACCTCCAAACTCTGCGATTCGAGGTTCAGAAGCTTAACGCTGGTGCAAAACTGCAAGAATTAGCTTAACTTTAAAGCACGATAACATATAGATAAATAAATATACGTATACCGGGAGAGAGAGATGAATTCCGAGCGAGAGAGCGAATAAGGCCACCCACGAACGAGCAGTGATATGTATGTTTGTGTTTTTCACTCGCTGCAACAAAACCTGATATAGCTTTAGCAGACGACGCCCTCATATATGGTACAATAGAGAGGCGGGCAGCTGGACCTGACCGGCTTAGATCGGTGCCAACATTTGGAACAAATATTCAGTATCGGCCCATGAATACGATATCAAAATAAAAGGATTGGGCCCATCAGGAATCATATGTCTCACCCGATAAAAGGATTGGGCTCCGACTCTTTTTAACTCTGAAATTTTGAATCAACTAGAATTTAGAATAGGGTTGAATTTAATAAGGATATAATATACATAATTAAATATATATATTTTTTATTAGTTTAAATATTTAAAATAAACAGTGATTTTATATAATACTAAAATAAATGTCTTAAATTTGAATATCTTATTTTACACCCTACGTTATTTAATTAAATATTTTATAAATATTGATCTAAAATAATGATCATATTAAAAATCAAGTATCCTTATCTAATAAGTTTTATTAGGAAGGAAAAATGATGCTTTATTAAAATTCAAGACAATCTCTTTCTAAAACAATGTGAGATTTCCTTTTCCCTTTACTTGTAGGTCGATTTTTATGGTGCTCTTACAAATGGTCTTCATTAAATCAATGAGTGGAACACATTACTGTAAATTTTTTCTAAAAAGCTTTATTAGGAGTTGAATAAATGTCTCATATAAAATTCAAAATAATATGAAATTTCCTTTACATACTACTCTTTTAACAGTTGAGCTATGATCTAAAATATTAGGTATCTATCCTAAAGTTACCAGAAGATATGGAAAATAAAATAAACCCAAAAATTAAGTTGAGATCGAGGCCGCCTCCAAAACTCGAGTGCAGCCTGTAACAAGAAGAAAAACTGGCCATCTCTTTAGGAGAAGGTGGACCCTCCATGCAAAGCCTGAACGTCATGGTTCCATAATATTGTCTTCATCCGAATAATGTTGATTAGTTTACACACAACTTTCATAGTTTTGGTTCAAGGGACCGGCATTTCCCCCCATCCTATATCATGGAATTGAACATGATGAGATCTGTAAAAGGTTCAAACGCAAACATGTGGAGCCCTTTCTGTTAATATTTTGGTCATTTTCTCTTCGTTTTCATCATAATCAATCATGTCACAATATTATCTGTATACTTATGTGGTACTTAATAACTATTGGAAAGTTCTTAAAGGCTAGAGCACCATAATTAGATCATATTAATGAAATAAAATAATAGTTTTTTTTATTCGAATAACAAGAGTTTTTTGGAAGTGGTGTCTTTCCAGCTTTCTCCCATCCCAACTTGCGAAGTTGAAGATTTTTTTTTCTTTTATTTACCCTTCCAAAGCCTATTAATCATGCATGATAAATGTGAGGGGAGACTTATCCAAATAAGAAGAGTCCGAGCTCAAGATAGGAAAAAACCTGAGTTCTTTACAAAGAAGAAGCGCCCATGGGGTAAGCTCCTGTTTTGGTAGAAATGTACCTTAATTTCAATCCTGTAAATTGGGTTAATTAACCGAATTATATGTGCCCGACTTGAAAAAGAGTGGATCCTACAAGCAAGAAGCACCATAAAAGTGAGGGAACAAGAACGACGTCTGGCATCATTATTAAATGAGAGATTACGTAAAACACACACTACATTAAATATTAACCAGGACATAACTATGCCATATTAAATGCAAGCTGGAAATTCCAATCACACAACAGTAGAAATAAGGGGTTAGTGCAACTCGGACAAAACATTCATCCCCTAGTTCTTTTCGATAACTCTACTCGAGGCAAGCCAATCCATCTTGACACGACCATGCGAATGATGACCGAGCAGCAGACAAGACACTTTCAACATTTCTCTCCAGCAAACAAGATTTAGACGATCTTATAAATAGTGCCACACCTTTTAGAACTAACGTTACATATTCTAATATCTTAATATTTTCCATTTCTTTATACTACGCACAATTCCGACCGACTTTATCATCGAAACGATCATAAACTCCAATTTTTTTCTCTATTCCTATGTTTTGTAGATTTGGATTGTTTAATACATTGCTAAGTAGTCCAAATCGCAAAACGCAACATCAATATAAAGTATGGGGACCCTTTAAGCAGTGTGTTTTGTCTCCGTTCCTTGGTGAAATTCCCTTTATACTCCTGTATGGCCAAATATATCTAACAATTTTTACAATCAAATTTGTTAGATATCAATCGTGTGAATATTCATAAACATGCAATAAATAAATTATCAAGCATAACACACCAATTGGTTACGAAGGGAAACCTTTTGAAGAACTCTTCAAAAGTAAAACCCTACGGGGCAACCAAACCCAGGAAAGTCCATTTTATTGATTGAAAATCAGTTTACAAGTAAGCTATTCAATTACAAAACCTTTGTCAATTGACTCCCTTACTTGACTGGATAAACGATCCGTTTATCCCTACCGCAGTAGCAGTCAGAACCTCTGACGATCTTCAATCTATGCCTTTCCTACTGGAACCTCTAGTGATTGATCATGTATACCAATCAACGATCTTCTCAAACCTTGAACAAGATCACATTCGCAAGTGTATAAAAATCACAAGGAAAATTCTCCACTAATTTTCCTCTCAAATGGCTCTCAAATATATCTAAAATTAACTTTGGCCGAAATTCCTTTCTAGGGTTACCATATGACTTGATTTAAATAGACAATCCAAAAGTGCTGCTGAAACGCGTCTGCTGACAGGTCATCCTTCATCAGAATCCGTCTGCTGACAGGTTGCTAACAAACTTCAGGATTTACTGTTACAATTTGAATTTCGAATTTGTCTTCTGATTTTATCCTTCCAGATTTCGAAATTCAACTTTCCAGCCTCTTTAACAGACTCCCTAGACTCCTAAATAAATTCAAAATACTATGGATAAATCCCATAGTTTAAATCACATTCATTCAAAAATCAAAACTTATCCTATTTGAATTCAAATTCAACGATTCAAAATTACAGTTTTAGAGATAAGATGAAATCTTATCCAATTTGAATTTAAATACGCAAATACTAATCCAAGCCAATAAAATTTACATTAACACTTAGCATCAACCTGCATGTCAAACGAAGAAATATGTCTACAGTTTCTATACGCACGTGCAGCAGCAGGTCTTATACCTATTTATTTAAAAATAACTGCGTGAGTGCCGTTTATCCAAGGATCAGATCTGCATAATTATCCTCCATCAAAAAAAAAAAAAAAAAGATCTGCATAATTATCCGGTTAATCCCAGGATCATGAAAGGGAAATAAATTAACATGTTAATAAAACAGGACATTTTGTGTTTGTTTTTTCCCCTCGAAAGATATGGTTGTTGTTTGTCTTCTTCCATTGTCACACTCACATGTCCACGTACGCCACAAAACAACCAAATTACCATAAAAAAAACCCCCCAAAAATGGTTTGCATTTATTAAGTTTATAAACGTTATGGTAACGTGAGGAGTCAGGTGGCCCTACTCAACATTAGAAGACACGCACTTCACAATATCTCATGAGTCACATCTGGCATTGGATACTCTAACAACTAACTCGAATCTACTTATATTTAGATATGAAAAAGTGAGGGGAGTAGCCAACGCTCAGCGCACTCCCCTCACATGAACAGTACCGTGTACTGTGTATGATACTGTTCATGTGAGGGGAGTGCGTCGAGTGTGGCTGCTCTCCAGACATGCTCTTTAGATATATATACTTAACGTGAGAACCGATGAAATCAGCCAATGAAAACATGGACGACAAAAAACAAAGTATGGATTAAAACTGGTTTCCAATTGGCTCAAAATCCATTTGATCGCTGTAGTATTAAGACCTCATGCTCAGCTAGCTGCCACGTCGGCTTGCCACATCAGACGGAAGATTAAAAAATCATTTAAACAGTAAAATAAGATAAAAGTGAGTTATAATAATTTATAAAATAATAATTAAATTATTAATTAAAATAAAATAAGATGCAATGAGACAACATAATAACTTAAAAGTGAAAGTAACATTTCTGATTTGGTTTAATTTGATTTGATTTGATTTGGTTATCGCTAATATGTGATCCATATATATAGAATAGTACATTATTATTTCGTGCTACAATTTCAAAAAGAAATATAAATGGTTCATCCTCGCCATTTAGTGCAACAGTTATTGGATTTAATTATATTTAATTTTGCCGGTTGGGAAAATAAGGATGGTCCAACTCAAGACAAGCAGAAGAAGATAAATATTTGAGTCGGGCAGAATTAATGGGGGATGCCAGTGAACAGTGGTGACAGGAGAACAGGGATTAATAGAAGTAGTTGGCATATGTGATGTTTGATGTAGTCAAGTGCTACAACGTCCTTTCTTGTTCGTTTGGGGGTGCTTTCACAGGTGGTGTTCTCAGATATGTCCAACTCCAACCATATATTGATAGCAATTAATTGAGATGATATTTTATATAAGTATTTGAAAAAATTAAAGTAATTCTCCAAAATTACATCTCTGTCACATTTCACTATTTTTTTTAAAATTTTTTAATTTAATAATTAAAGAAATACTGTTAAAAAATATTAAAACTGTTAAAAAATATATTACAAAACTAAAAAAATAAAAAACTTTTTTTTTTGTCTCAAGTAAAATAAAATAGTAGTATTATGTATAAAATTTTTCTTTTGAAAAAGAATTTTATTATTCATCATCTCTACATACTATATATAATCATATTTATTTTTAATTTAATTTTTGGTTTATTATTTTTAAATTAGTTAAATTATTCTTTATTATTTATATAGCACACATATTTAATAAGAAAAAAATTAAAATGATATATGATGTAAAAATGATGGATAAGAATTTTAATTTAAAAAATAGTTTTTTTAAAAATAAAAATAAAAATAAAAATAAAAATAAAAATAATGAATTTATGAAGCAAAAATTTAATAAAATTTATTAAGTATGTTATTTTATTTTACAAAATTATTAAGAACAGTTACATTTAAAATATTTATTTTTAAGTGCGGCCGCTCTTTACTTTATTTAAAAAATTGTCTTTCCCTCTTCATCGATACGCCCCCCTGGTGGGCCCTCATCTTCAAAATAATCAGAGCCTGTATGAGAGAGGAACAGTAACATTGTACTTAGCTCGCTCGCTCGCTCTCTCTCTCTCTCTCTCTCTCATTTCGCTCACCGCTTCAACCTTACTTCTACCTTTAGGGTTTCTATTCCTTACTGGGATCCTGATTCCTTCCTCATTCCTCAGATTTCATGAATAAAGTTCAGCCTCAATGTATCAGCTCCCCCGGAGTTGATTCTGGTACTGCTCCTCTTTCCGATCTCACTCTTCTTGCACTTCTTTAATTCATTTCATTACATATATTCATATATGTGTATGCATTTGTATAGGTAAGTTCTTAATATCTATATATACTGTGTTGGGACTTGTTCGAGGTTCCTTTGTCGAGATTTTGGTTTTTGCAGATATTTTCAGAGTGTTTTTATTTTTCCTGGGTATGGATTAGCTTTGAATTTTCATTATCTGTCTAATCCATTTATCCTTGATTTGGTTGTAGTTAATCTCGATTAGTATTCTGAGCGTTTCTGCTTTGATTTGACTCGTTAGGTTAGTGAATCCCGGATGTGATCGTTTTAATCAAGCATAACTGGCAAAAGCTAAAAGTTTAGCTGGCTTTTGCTTCACGCTATTTCTGATCTAATTATTTGAGCGACTAATTGAATACATCATCGGAAAGTTTTGTAGGCTTCTTAAGTGCAAACGCGTCTACTGGCTTCTTTTTCTTTGTTTTGCTGTTCTTTTTATATTGTTGGCATTTATTTATGATTTGTTATTTTCGGAGCATACTGCCCGCCATATAAACTTTTGATTCGTGATTAGATCACCGGAGTGACCAGAGATTATTACTAAAATATTCCTACATTCTGCTTTGGTCATCAACCAATCGTGTCTCTGTTTTTCCTTTTTTTACCATGTATTGTGGGTAGTTTTTCACCGGCTTTTTGGATCATTACGAGCTATCTAGTATGGTCTAGGTGTTTTCTTGTATACATTCAGTTTACTTGGTTACTCCTATTGATATATATATATATATATATATATTTTTTTTTTTAGTTATAAAAAAAAAACTAATTTTATCTAAAACTCGGTTGTCATTTCAGGGTTTGGATGCCACTGTTGGAGCCAATGAAAGAAGTGAACAGAATGGACCAGCTTTGAAGTTTTGTGAAAAAAGGATTTACCTGCAATGTGTTTTTAGGCAGCTGGCAATTGTGTCTAAAATGCTTTAGGGATGAATATAATTAACTTAGAGAACTAAAATTTCACGTTGTTTGGCACCACATCCAAATAGCTTGAGCCCAGTAATGGGTTCATTTTCTGGTACTTGTGAAATTGTTGAAGCAGGGGAAGAGCTGAATTTCGGTCAACATTCTAGGGGATCTTATGACAAAGATCAGAAGCTTGATAAGCTAAAACTTGGATATAAAAATTCTCTTGAAGATGATATTAATCATCTTTTTGAGGCAATTAGTCTTAAAGCTTCAACTAAGAGTGTAGTTCTTTCACAGGGATCGAGTCCTTTAAGGAAAAGTCCCTTGAAACGACCAATTATGGTCGGAACTCCCCGTTCACCAGGAATGGGGAATTCAGAAGCTGTGACATTGAAGCAGGCGTTAAGGGAGCTATGCCTTTATAAGGCATCAGAAACTGCTGCTATGAAACGGCTGTCAAAGTCAACCAGTTCTCCTGGAGTCTCAGAAGCCGGAAGGATCAAAACACTGTATGATGCTGTTGTAGTGGAAGCTAGTGGATCTGGCCGGTCCTTAGACAATGGCAAAGGGAGCGGGGTTGAAATATCAATCATGCCTGAAGAAACGAAATCCAATTCTTCTGGGATGATGCCTGAGAATCTTCAAACGCAGACAATGAAGTCATCAAGCCAAGGTTCTCAGAATTCTCCTCGTTTTGCTGGTATTACAACACAGAATAGTACTGGGAATGTAGCAGTGCATAGTGGGACTATTTCTTCACTATATAAATATGTGGGTCATGCACAAACGATAGAGCTTGCAAAGGAAGAGAGGCATACATCTGCACCTTCCCCACCTTCTCCTAGTGCCAGTGGCCACCTATCAGAGCTGCCTGAAAAAGATCCTGCCTCGTCCAATATAACAAATAAAGCATCGGCACCAGATCTTGTACGGAAAGACAGGTTGAAAGTAGCACCTTCTTCTAGTTCACTTGTTGGCAATAGGGTAAGCAAGTTATCCAGGAATAACTCCCGCTCAGTCAAATCGGTTTTTAGAAACAAGAGTTCTGTTAAGAAGAAAATAAAGCAGAATCCAGGTTCTGCTGCCTGCCCTTTGGGTTCACATGATAGTGTTAATAATGACTCGAATCCTAGTAAAATTCCAGTGGTTTGTGAGAGGTGCCAGGGCACTTTGAATACTGAAAGTAAAGAGTTCATACCAGATTCTCTTATTTCCCACTCAACCAAATGTAATGATGAAGTAAACCCAAGTAATGGGAATTCTGTAGCAAGTAAGACATGCATCGTTTCAAACAGCTGTAATAAAAGCAGAGCTGTTGTTATGAAAGTAAAGAAAAGCATAAAATCAAAAGAGAAGGGAGAATTTTCCCAAAGTTCAAAAAGTAGCCAAGGTGAGTATAGTAGTAGTACAAGTAATAGTGATGAGAGTAATGTGAGTGGGTCTAATTGTGGAAACAGACCTCACATGTCAAAGGATGTGAGATGGGAAGCCATTCGTCACGTAGAAATGCAGCATGGTGCCCTGGGTTTGAGCCACCTAAATCTTTTAAAGAAGCTTGGTTGTGGAGACATTGGAACAGTATATCTTGCTGAGCTGATTGGTACGAGTTGCCTATTTGCTATAAAGGTCATGGACAATGAGTTTTTGGCTAGAAGGAAGAAGATGCCAAGGGCTCAAACTGAGAGAGAAATATTGAGGATGCTGGATCATCCGTTCCTTCCAACACTTTATGCCCAATTCACATCAGATAATCTATCATGCTTGGTTATGGAGTATTGTCCAGGTGGAGATCTTCACGTCCTTCGGCAGAAACAGCTTGGCAGGAGCTTTCCTGAACCAGCTACAAGGTAGAATACTTGAATGATAGGTCCACTTAAACCGCTTGCTTCTATTTTTTTCCCTCATGCAATCACACAAAATCAAGCTCTGAATTTAAAATGAGATATATCCAAGTAACAATAATTAAGCTAACATATTCTAACTCATTATACATAGGCTAGTTGATATGTGTATTTACTGGATTACGAGTCTTTTTCAGTTTACAATTTGATAACTCTTGTAATATGTGTGTAACGCCCCAATGTAAAGCTCAAATCACGTGATCTATATTCCAAAATAATTAGTCAATGATTTAATTGGAGTCCTATTGGAATCATTATAAAAAGCGAGAACTTCTCATTTTCAAGCAATGTCGGACCCCATACACCATCTACCGTTGTATATCATATGGGGTATCACAATTTCTCTCCCTTAAATTTTCGACATTGGGCCAATCCATCGCAAGTGGCGGCTTAATTCCTACAATTTTTGTAGGGATTGACTCTGATACTATTTGTAATGTCTTAATAGAATGTCCAAGGCACATGACCTATGCTTCAAAAGAATTAGTCAATGATACAATTAGAGCTCTATTAGAACTATTATAAAGAGCAAGAACTTCTCCTTCCAAACAATGTGGATCCCATATATGTGAATTAGTTATTGAGTGCATTATTTTGCCCTAGGTAGATTCTCTTACATGCTTGAAGTTGTTCATGTCCTTATTTTATAGTTAATTCAAAGTTAATGAAGCAACAATGATACTCATTGGTGATCAATATTCACCTGTTTATCTTATCACTCGGTCATTCCATGCACATTTATTGATTCAATATGGTAAAAATTAAACAGTTTAGAGACATAATTTTCTTCTCTCTAATGTGCCTACTTAGTTTAGGGCACACTTTTATTTTCTATTAGAGCTTTGTATTATGGCTATGCCTATTCTTGGATCAATAAAACCTGTTTACCTATCCAAAAATAAAATAGAGCAGTTGCTGCTTCCTGTGCGCTTTCTATTTTAGCATTTCTCTAGCCAATCCAATATGGATGCATCTCTCTCTCTCTCGTTGTTTTTTTTAATTGGTAAGTTGCATGTGTGTCCAATGGATCTGGAACCCACTTCTATGGGGACAGGGAGGAAGTACCATTTGAGTCGGAACTTACTAGCACTAAACCAAGCCATTTTAGGTTCAAAGGAAAATATGTCATGCCTCCACCTTCAGCTGACAATATGTCCCTCTGCCATGTTGCATCTTGCTGACATGCTTCTTCATTGCCACATTGAAATTAAGCAATGCTATAGCTAGTGCTCTGAGATACTAAGATGCTCACTGCCACCAAGAGCACCTGCATCTAAACTAACTCAGCACCTTCTGACCCATCTATGAAACCACTTAATTCTGCATTCTCCACCTTTAGCCATACTTGGCAGGATCCAGTGGACACTAATTCAGTAAGAATGTTATGCTTATCAATGTCCACTATTCACCAAATTATGTCTTTACCTATGATATGACTGTTTTCATGAATTGCTTCGACATCTGTTTCATCTAAAAATAGAAAGAAACCCTAAATTCTAGTGACACATTCCTTATTTATAAACTTTTACTTATCAAAAAAAAAAAAAAAAATCTAGTGACACGTTAATTTTTGTGTTAGATGCTAACTTCTGCCCCGCATCCTTATCATGAATGCTTGGCATGCAGAGCAACTCTGAAGAGTTCTGATAGCTGATGCAAATCAATTGGGCAACTGCAGGTTGAGTTTGGGTTGTCTGAGCCTATATTTTTGAAGTATATTTGCATCTGTTTTGTTCGTTAGTATTGATGCTAGGGTTTATCTTAGCAATATTAGGCCAAATGGAGACTTTCTAACAACTTTTCTTCTTAATGTCTTTGCGTTGGCCATCTACACCCTTGAAAACTAATTTGAACTGCCTCTGTAATTTCAGGTTCTATGTTGCTGAAGTCCTGCTTGCTTTGGAGTACTTGCACATGCTTGGCGTTGTGTACCGGGATTTGAAACCAGAGAACATTCTTGTTAGGGAAGATGGCCACATTATGCTCACGGACTTTGACCTCTCACTCAGATGTACCGTGAGCCCTACTCTCCTGAAATCATCTTCATCAAATGCAGATCCTGTAAGGATGTCCGGTCCATGTACAGGTTCTAGTTGTGTTGAGCCTTTCTGCATCGAACCATCCTGTCAAGTCCCATGCTTCAGTCCTAGTTTTTTACCTGCTGCTGACAAAGAAAGGAAGTTAAAAGTTGATCTCGCTGCCCGGATCAGATCATTGCCACAGCTCGTGGCTGAGCCTACCGATGCACGATCCAATTCCTTTGTTGGCACCCACGAATACTTGGCCCCTGAAATCATCAAAGGAGAGGGTCATGGAGCTGCAGTTGATTGGTGGACATTTGGTATTTTTCTTTATGAGCTTCTTTACGGAAAAACACCTTTTAAAGGTTGCAATAATGAAGAGACATTAGCCAATATAGTGTTGGACAGTCTCAAGTTTCCCGACAGCCCACTCGTCAGTTCCCACGCAAGAGATCTTATCAGAGGGCTGTTGGTAAAGGAACCCGAGAATCGGCTTGGATTCGAGAAAGGTGCTGCTGAGATTAAGCAGCACCCGTTCTTTGAAGGCCTGAGCTGGGCATTGATACGCTGCACCATACCACCAGAGGTACCCGAGTCTTGCGAATTTGGATTTCCAAACAATTTTCCCCCCGAAACAAAGAACAAGTATTTAGACTCCAAAGCTACAGAAGAGCACCTGGAGTTTGACTTGTTCTAGAGAAAAGTACCTGCTTGGGGGGAAGAAACGCTATGTGGATTAGGTCATTTCTTTATTCTCAACTCTCCTCCCTGTTGTAAATTTAAATGTGCTGGTATATACTTGGGTAAAAACCTTGTCGGTTAAGGTAGAGAAAGTTGTAGCTGAGGATTTGATATACCCATGGTGTCGTTCTCCGTCCAAACTCACGGAATGTCGACGCCATTAGACACTAATATATCAACCGATCGAATGTCAACATTGAATACACATTCATATTCGCAGTGAATACCATCAGATGTCAATTTAGTTACGTGAATTTCATGGATCTGAAATCCTTCAACATTCGTTAAAGTGAAATGTTGGGAGATATGTTCGGCAAGGAAGTGAAGATTGAGTTTCTTAAAATTCGGACAGCCATGACGTGTAACTCTTATAATGTTTTAACTTCATCTTATGAATTTTCTAGAGAACATTTAGGATCATCTAGACTTTTAAACCCAAATTCTAGGATGAAATTCTAAAAAAGAGCAGAAAAATGCTGATGATCAGAAATACAAAGAAATGAAAGCAAAAGGAAAGATGCAATGATGATGTGGAAATGGATAAATGAAAAACCTGTTACAAAAACTTTTTTATGAATTGTTTTTAAATGTTCTAGCCGACCAAACTATTATTGGTTGCACGGGATAAAAACCATATAGGTGTGAAAGGAATATTGGTCATGATCACAGCCCTTATCATTTTTGCCGTTGAAATTGACCATCATGTTCAAATTGGTAGTACCTATGACTTCACCAAATCCCCTTGATGTTTCTTGAAATTTCGACACTTATGAACCAAGACTCTCTCTTGGGCATTGTCCACTTTTCATATGAAACTCATAGCTGGAATTCAGATCTTATATACTTATAGAAGTATTATAATCACAAAGAAGTTTCATTAAAATAAATTTATAAATTATATAGATTTTCTTTTATAAAATATCTTTATGATTAAAATAATATTGTTTATATATATATATATATTATTCGAAGATTTCTAATTTTCTAACATCAGTTGAACAAATATTTAAAATTTATGTTTTAGCTTGAAAGGCGTTGTAATAAACAGATCACCTCGACCGTCGAGGAGCACCACCTGCTAAAGCAGTCCAGGAAATTTGGAATGTTTCTTCAACGTTCAATGTCTCGCCACGTGGTTATATTCCATTTATACACGGCGTTTCCTACACAAAACCTTCTTTTTATCATTCAATTCGAAGCCAAATGAATGATAAAAACCTGCCGTCCTATAAATATCTGGCCACTCGCACATTTCTGATTCATATAATTATAAAATTCTCTCTATTTGTCTAACGCACAGAACGGCGCAAAAACGCTTTCCCAATCCTAATCGATGGCGGAGAAGAGCTTCAAGTACGTGATCCTTGGTGGCGGAGTTGCAGCCGTGAGTTTCTCGATCATCGACTCGTTTTTCATTTTCGTACTCGTACTCATTGTCGAATACTTTTGCTTGTCCTTCATACGGTTTCCTCGGTGCAAATTCCAGCGTTTTATTTGAATTTTGGATCGTTTATTGTTATATTTTTGTGTGTTTGTATTCTCAAGTCTGTGGTCTTGGATTATGACTGATTTAACCCAACCTCTTGTTTGGTTTGTACTTTATACGTATATGAATGAATTTTTTCCAATTTTATTTTATTTTTCTTAGCTTTTTGGGTCAACGCTATGCGTTCTAGTAGTTCGTAGGAGAGATTTATTGTTAAGAAACAGAGGTTAAATTAATAACGCTATCATTGGTGGAAAATGAAGTAAAAGGGAAGACTTGGGCCTGGGGTCTTCGTTGTCTGTCGGTCGGTAATCTACAAGTTGAAAAATTGGAGTCCAAATAGAGGTGTTGATTGTGATAATTTACGCTTCCATTAATTTTTGTATTCTTATTCTGATTTATGCATTGTTGACATAATAGGGATATGCAGCTAGGGAGTTTGCTAAACATGGGGTTAAGCCAGGCGAGCTGGCGATCATTTCCAAAGAGGCGGTACGCATTCCTATACCTTTGTATGCTCAAGTACTTTATAAACTTGTGGTTGGTTGTTTCCTGATATATTCTTGCTTATGTTTCCAGGTCGCTCCTTATGAGCGTCCAACACTCAGCAAGGCTTATCTTTTTCCCGAGTGTAAGTAGCATTGTCTACGTGCTTAACTTGTTTAAGATTCAAAGTTTGAGTATTGCACTTATGAACTTCCAGCACTTAGCAAGGTAAATTTCCAATTTTGCAGCTCCAGCAAGACTCCCGGGGTTCCATGTGTGCGTTGGGAGTGGAGGAGAGAGATTGCTTGCCGAGTGGTACAAGGAGAAAGGTTTTGGCTCACCCGTTTTTTGAGAATTTTAATTTATTAATTCATGTGTCAAATGGAGAATGGCCTAGGTAACATGTTCTCATGGAAACTCTACTGATGGTTGCAGGAATAGAATTGCTCCTAAGTACAGAAATAGTTAAAGCAGATCTTGCTGCAAAAACCCTGATAAGCGCTTCTGGAGAAACTTTCAAGTATCAGATTCTAGTTATTGCAACTGGCTCAACTGTAAATGCTCCTGATGTTTCCCGAAAACCCCTTTGCTCCTCTTCTCTACCTGCCAGAGTAATGGTTTTTGCTTCTTTGCAGGTTGTCAGACTGACAGATTTTCGCGTACCAGGAGCTGATGCCAAGAACATCTTCTACTTGAGAGAAATTGATGATGCCGATAAGCTTGTAGAAGTTATTAAAAAAGCAAAGAAGAATGCAAAGGTCGTGGTTGTTGGAGGAGGATACATTGGCATTGAGCTTAGTGCAGCTTTGAGAATCAACAATTTTGATGTCAGCATGCTTGTTCCTGAAAGTTGGTGCAGTATGTTGTGTTTAAAAAGCACTGTCGTGTATAATTAATTGGACAATTCAATTGAATTCATTGTTGGAATTATTTTGTAGAGCATGCTTTCCTAAATCAAGCTGTGTTTTTTGCAGTGTTTCGACTTTTCACTTCTGAAATAGCTGGTTTCTATGAGAGTTATTATGAAAAGAAAGGAGTCAAAATTATTAAGGGATCGGTTGCTGCCGGCTTTACTGCTGACTCAAATGGAGAGGTGAGTACTCAGTCATATACAGTCTATTTGTAGATCGCATTATCTATGAGACAAAGGTTCATTGGCAATGTTTTCCCTATCCTCAGGTAAAGGAAGTCAAACTTAAAGACGGCAGAGTGGTAGAAGCTGATATTGTGGTTGTTGGCGTTGGTGCAAGGCCCCTTACGGGATTATTTAAAGGTCAGGTTGCGGAGGAGAAAGGTGGGATCAAGGTTAGTGTGACTTACGAGAGCCCTTGTTTTGGTAATCCTAGAATGAGATTTCCGATTGGAATATCCATCTCAACATATAATGATTGCTATTAAGATGTTTCGTATAGCTGTTTATATTTTAGCTTACCTCAAGTTATTTTATTGCAGACTGATGGATACTTTAAAACAAGCGTTCCGGATGTATATGCCGTCGGCGATTTGGCTACTTTCCCTTTGAAAATGTACAATGAATTGAGAAGAGTTGAACATGTTGACCATGCACGCAAATCAGCTGAGCAGGCTGTCAAGGTGTGTATCTTCCAAAATACTGTGCCATTTTCTTTTGAGCCTATTTCATCCTCTAGTTGGGTTCCCATGCTCTTTACCCACACAATCCCTCTTTTGCATGAAGAAATGCATGCCACTTAGATCATAAAAAAATTACCAACCATTGGGGATGACTTCCAACTCTGTATTGTATTATGTTAAATCTTCTCGCTCTCTTCAACACTCGGTAATTCTGCACTTTTATGTCCATATGGTCATATAAATGGGATATGTTGTCGTATTGTTTCGTATTGTTTCTGCAGGCCATCAAGGCAAGTGAGGAGGGGAAGACAATTGAGGAGTACGACTACCTTCCATACTTCTATTCTCGAGAGTTCAGTCTGTCATGGCAATTCTATGGTGACAATGTTGGTGAGACAGTGCTATTTGGGGACAACAATCCCGCATCACCAAATCCAAAGTTTGGAACGTATTGGATCAAAGATGGGAAGATTTTTGGAGCTTTCCTGGAAGGTGGGAGTCCTGAAGAAAACAAGGCTATTGCCAAAGTTGCAAGGGTTCAACCTTCTATCGAGAATCGTGATCTGCTAGCAGAAGAGGGCATTGCCTTCGCCTCTAAGATTTAATTATTAATGGTCTGATCTTTTTGGCATTGGTTTGCATTGATTTATTATGTTAATTACTTTATGGTTTGGCTGTGTAAGTTATTGGGATATATGTGGTTATGTATGCAGATGTTCCTTTTTGTTGTTTCGATTTGACATTTGATGTTTTTGTCCAAATTTGTAGTGCTAGTTAGTTTCTCTATAAATTTCTTATAGTCGAAGGAGGAGGCCCACATTGGTCCTCTAATGCTCGATAGGATTCTATAACTAACTTTTCTATAAGATGAAGGTCGACGACGACGATCAGAATCACAGATTTGGGTTGAGTCTGGTGAATCTTTTATCTGGCATTTTTCTTTTCCTTGTTAAACCATGACATGGAACGGTAAACCTGAACTTCCAAACAGAAACAAAAACAAAAGACAGGCTGAATATAGGCTTTGGGCTACGATTTGCTCCGGTTACTTGTTTAATTTTATTTCTTATTTTTCGTGGGCAGACAACTGAGATGATTATATTTACTAAAGAGAAGATCTTTTAGCAGGTATCACCTATAAATCAATTTTAATGGGACAAATAAAAGACTGTCACGTATGAGAAACTTATAAACAAATATCAGTCTGCGCTGCAAGAGAGTCCCCAGCCCCCTTTGTCTTCTTCTCTCCTCCCCTTTTTCGTCTTCTCTCCTCTCTTATCTCTCTCCCGATGTCTGCAGAAATCCTTACCACTCTCTCTTCTTACCTCCATTTGCAGACCCAAAACCCATCATTTCCTTCTCTCTCATTCTCCTTCCCCACTAACCCATCATTTGCTTGGGGCGACGAATTGCAGACGTTCAATCGTTTGCTCAAGGCAATGAAGAAGAACATTGGTCAATCGGAGCTTTTGGCGGTGAAAGGTTGTGGCAAACGGCAAATGGGTGAGGCAGAGGGACAAATTTGGAGAGAGAAATTGTTCTCTCAGAAACTCAATGGCGCACGAAAGAAACTAAAATGCTAGAATAATTCTCTGCTTTGCAGTGCAATTAGATTATTGAAAAAATGTATAAGTGGCAATTTGTGATAGGTCTCTAATAATCACTTCTTATAGGTAACACCGGCCCAAAGAAGCTTTCTTTACAAAAATGCTAACTCTTAAGGGTTGGCTCAAGTGGTAAAGATTTTGGACTTAAGAGTATGTTCCTTCTAGATCTAATGTTTAAATTTCTTTGCGTGCAAACAGTCTCTAAGGGCTATCAGATTGGGAATTTTTTTCCTTAAATCAATCTCTGCCTTAAATTAATCGAGTTGCACTTACGAAAAATTTCTTGTCAAGGGCCTGTGCATTTTTTAGATAAGTCATGACGCTATTTAGGATACTGATACCAATAAAAAAAGTATTTACAAAAATGGCATTGACGATTAGTGCACAATCCTATAATAAAATATTGTTTTTTTTTTTAGTTTTACTTACAAATTTTTTATTTTGGTGCATTAGTGTTTTTTTTTAAAAAAATCATATTTTATTATGAAGTTGTAAAATGGCTGTGTCCTTATTATTACTTTATTATTTATATCAAACAAAATTTATAGTGAAAATGAGTAACTTCTAAAAAATCCAAGACTTACGATCAGGCATGGTATATGGTGTTAAAACTTGGTATGAATAAGACTTATAATAGGGTAGAGTGAGATTTTTTAAGAGAAATTATGTTGAGAATGGGATTTAATAGAAGGGAATTAGTACAGTGATGAGATGTATCAATTCAATGTTCTATTCTATTCTTATTAACGGAGCTCTTCAATGCTCCTTTAAACCTACAAAGGGAATAAGGTAGAGTGACCTTTTATCACTCTATCTTTTCATCCTATGTTATAAAGTACTATGTTATTTACTAAATCAAGTTGAGGCATTGAAATTAATCTTTGGCATTCCTGTTGTATGAGAGAAACTTTGCATTAATCACATATTTTTTTTAGATGATAGCTTGTTGTTTTGTAGAGTAATTCACTTAATGGGCCATGCATATTGGCATTCTTGAATGGACTTCAAGACAAAAGCTTAATAAAGACAAGACCTCTATTTAAGGATGGAATTAGTCTTTGGTATTTGGGGGGCGATTAACAAAGTATATAGTATGTATGAGTATAATTAATATATATTTTTTGTATGTGATTATAAAAAAAAATAGTAATCATATATCATAAAATTGTATAAAAAAAGTATATGTCTAGAAATCATTTTATAATATAGTTTTCCTTACAATTGTTGTAGTTTGCTAGAGACCATTATAAAAAGACAAGAAAATGAACTATTAATTTAGAATTTTCCTTTTAAGTTAAACTCGATAAAGATCTTTCATGGAGTAATTTCAATAAAAAAATTTAAAAATCTGAGTATTTGGGTGGGCAATTTAATTATATAACTTTATTTTAATTATTTACATACTAATTAGTTTTTTTTATAAAAATCTTTATATTAGGACATTTTAAAAAACTATATACTAAAATAAAATTTTAAAAAATTTTGGGGGGCTAGGGACTATGTAGGTTCGCCCCCGCCTCTATTTATTTTAGTGCAAATACCAACAGTGCTGCAAATGACATTATAATCCGTATTGTAAGTGTCATATCCTCCCCATCTCATGAAAAGTATCTTTGACTGCCATCTTTCATTAAAAATCAAGGCACAAGCTTTTAAAAGCATACTAGATAGGGTTAGGAGCATGATTAGTAACTGGAAATCAAAGTTCCTCTCTTAGGCAAGAAATGAAATCTTTCTCAAGACTGTGGCCCAAACACTACCTACTTAATGCATGAAGTTTTTCAAATTCTATAAATCTTTGCTCAAGGAGATTAATATGATGATGCATCAATTCTAGTGGGGACAACAACATAGTGATAGAAAAAGTTCATTGGATTTCATAAAGCCAGATGAGGAAGACTAAGTCTGTAGGAGGTTGGGGCTTTCGTCATTTGTAAACTTTCAATTTAGCTTTATTGGCCATGCAAGGATGGAGAATCTTACAACAACCTCAGTCCCTCACTTCATAGATTTTAGGACTGAAATACTTCCCCTACATTTTTTCAAGCCAAGTTGGAGTCTAGACCTTCCTTTATATGGAGAAGCATTGTCGCAATAAAAAAATTAATGACAAAAGGCTCTATGTAAAGGATTAGGAATGGTCAAGGAACTAGAATTTAGAAGGATAGATAACTTCCTCAACCATCAATATACAGGTTTCAAAGTGTAGTAAAGCTACTAAATGAAGATACTATTGTGGCAAAGTTGATCAATCTTGAATCTAAACAATAAAAGATGGTTCTTGTGGAGGAAATATTTTCAAATAGTGAAGCAGAAATTATAAAAATATTCTTGGCCAGTTTTGCCAATGCACCAAATAAGCTGATTTGTAGATGCACGGCTAAGAAACAAATTTTCAGTGAAAAGTGCTTATTATTAACAAAATGTGCTCACTGATCTTATAAAGGGGCAAACTTCTAATTCTGCATTACAGAGAGAAGAATGAGCTAGCTATTGTAATCTCCAAGTGCCTATTGTCACAAAGGTTTTTGTGTGGAGAACTTGTTTGGACTCCCTACCTACGAACCTAAACTTAGCTAAGAAACAAATTGTTAAATCTTCAGAGTGTCTCACCTATTTGAGAGAGGAAGAGTATGTTGTTCATGCACATTGGAAGTGTAGCTCAACAATAGATGTTGATTTGTTAATCATATTAGAAGAAATACTAATGGGATTGCTCATATATTAGCTAAGAGCTCTTTAGAGTTAGTGGAGAGTGTAGTTGATATAGAAGATTATCTTTCTTATATTCATTCCTTCATGAAGGCTTTTCAATAGAGTAAAACTTCAGCCTGGATTGTCATTAAAAATCCATTTTGTAGACAGCCAATCCCATTTTACCACGTAAGCATCCATACATGTTGCTGTGAATCTGCATGTACTCTAATCACCCCCAAATAAGCATCCCAAAGACCTTCGAACCCAAGACCTTCCAATTACGTATAAGAGAGAGGGAGAGAGAGATGAATCTGAGAGGAGGAGAGAAACTTCAAGAAACTGGCGATGTCTTTCATCGTCGGCATTGGTGGATTTGGAGGGTCTACTACCGCAAGAAGAGTTACAAGAAACGAATAGGACCGGATGGGGCATATGACATCGATTGGCACCAAAACGAAACCGAATCGAGCTAGGGATAGAACTAGAATTGGAGTTACAAGAAACGAAGAAGACCTAATCGAGTTAATGAAACCCATCCCAACTGACGAAATGAGAGAGTCCTAGAAAAAGCACTCCCCATCCTTACATTTATCTTCTCTCCGACCCTTCCTTCTCCAATAACCGTCTCTCACTTTTCCTTTCCACGACTATCAAATTAGTCA
This sequence comes from Platycarya longipes, assembly GCA_036559045.1. NCBI lineage: Eukaryota > Viridiplantae > Streptophyta > Magnoliopsida > Fagales > Juglandaceae > Platycarya > Platycarya longipes. Next base: position 826,064 of record CM071798.1, read on the forward strand.
CAGTTCTTTTCCCTATTACTCTCCAAACCTCTCACAACATCAAAGCTGATAGGTGACATAAATTAATCCTGAATTCATACAAACAAAACTGGTTCTATGTTTTTTTTTAAGGGATGATGGCCTTAAAATTGGATCCGCCTTTTTGGGTTAGTGTGACAGCAGCAACAAAGCCTGATTTTGAAGGAAAGGAAAATCAACCTCAAAAGTTATTGGGGTTCATTGTTCACAGAGGGAGGCTAGGAAGATTCGGGGTTCAAATATTCTCAAACATTTTCAAATATTTTCTACTACTATTTACTATTTTATTATTACTTTTCACCTATTTTTATTGTTATTCATTACTATTCAATATTTTATTATTACTTTTTACTACTATTCATAAATACTCTCAAACTCTCTTTTTTTTTTAAGGAAAAAATCGTAATTCATTTCATTAGATGAAATTTAGAACTGAGCCTGATAAAATTGAAAAAATCTGTATTACAAGCCTATCTAATTACTGATCTATAGCATTCCTGTACATAAAGTAACAGACTTTGTCTTAGTTTGTTTGAGATAGTTTTGAGGTAAACCAACCCCCACCTCTCAAGGAGGAAAGAAGATCACCACCTCCATTCTCCCAAGGAGAATGAGAAAAAAATTACAACTTCCAAAAAAGAGTGTGGGTCAAACTAAGAATAAACCTATTCATTTTCATTATTATAAACACTACACCAACATAGGGAATGAAAATAAACAAAACAACATAGCTGCAACCAACTAAGAAAGAAATAAACAACAACACAACAAACCAAACCCAGATCAACGAAATCAGGTTTGAGACAAAATAAGGAGGAACAGTGGGCGGTGGCATCGCGTGGGGGCCACGTGCCACCTTGGGAGAGCCCTTAGCCTTCGTCCCAAGATCTATCGACGGGGCTGAATTTAGGACCACCGTGCGTGGAGGTGGTGGAGCTCACAAGTTGGAGGCGTGTGGATGCCGCCCCAACTTCGACTCGCGCGCATAGGCGACGCGTCACTATTCTCGACGAGCCCTTCTGCAGTCTAGAAGATCGGCACCAAACGAACCCAATGGTGATGCGCATGCTAGCCGGGGACCCCCAGAGAGTGTCTTGCTGTCCTGTCATCATTTCGCTTGCAAAAAAATCAAAGAAAACCAAAATGAAAATGCAAGAAAAGGAGGAAGAGGAGGGAGGAAGGGAATGTTAGCTAGACGCAAATATTGAAACAATAAATTAATTAGGTGTAAATTAGGTGTAAGTAGGTGTACATATTTCAATGATAGCATGTTAAGCGCCACTAATTAGGGCAACAATTATGTACAATCATTCTATATAAATAAAAGGAAATCATACAGAAATGGTATTCAGACCATTTGACATGGTATTAGAGCCTCTCTGATTTCTGAATCACTCGGTGCGATCTTTAATCGCAATTCTTAGAAGATTTTTTTATTCCCGTGATTTGAGGTTCTCTGCAACTTGAAGGCTGTCGACGAGCCTTATCTTTTTTTTTTTTTTGGCATTTCTTTGATCGTATTGGTCTCGGAACAGAGGACTCCTCATTTCGGTGAGGTCTGTGCAGTTTCTCGGTACGGTGGTTTTGGTTCGTGGTTCTGTAGTTTAAATGTTGCTGACGCAGCCTTATCTGGCTCCATTCGGAGTTGCTGTTGTCATGTAACTCTCAGAACAGTGGGTTGGGGTCATCGGCAACTTCTGCAGACGCCGACGTGAATCGAACACGGAATTGGCTACTTCTGGCATTATCGGCAACTCCTGGAACACAGGATCGAACACGCAATCAATGTGGTTCCATTCGGCGCTGCTTTTGATCGAACACGATATCGGCAACTCCTGCATTCGACGTGGTTCCATTCGGCGTTATCGGCAACTTTTGCAGACGCCGATGTCAATCGAACACGATAGTGTTCTCTCAGTAAGTGCTTTCTTGGCAAGTATCAATTTAACTGATTTCAGTTCATTTAATTTGTCTTTACGTTTATTTTAAAATATATATATATATATATAAAAAAAAATCGATACTATTTTATCTTGAGTTTTATTGTAATGGATTCCATACCTGTGTGTTCCAAGTTTACGGGAAACAATTACTCTACGTGGGCTTTTCAATTTGAACTATTTCTGAAAGGAAAAGACCTTTGGGGTCATATTGATGGCACGGATATCGCGCCATCATCTACTTCTGACAAATCTAAGGATCTCGGATCTTCTCCTTCATAGGCTGTGCTGGATGCACGGATCATGTCTTGGCTTCTTAGTTCCATGGAATCACATATTGTTACAAACTTACGACTTCATTGCTCTGCTCAATCTATGTGGAATTGTTTAAAGACGGTTTATCATCAAGAGAATAGTGCTTGTCGCTTTTAGTTAGAGCATGCAATTGCCACATTTCAACATGATAGTCTTTCGATCCAAGACTACTACTCAGTATTTCTAACACTTTGGAACGAATATTCTGAACTAATTACGATAGATGTTCCTATTAACATACTTTCCACTTCCACTATTCAACATCTTCATGAGAGTAGTCAGTGTGATCAGTTTCTTATGAAATTACGTTCTGAATTTGAATCTATTCTTTCCTCTCTGTTGAATCGATCTCCAATTCCTTCTCTAGACATTTGTTTTGGAGAATTACTTCGTGAGGAACAACGTCTTAATACTCAGGCTATTTTAGAGCACTCTCATGATAGTTCAAGGTCAGCAACTATGGCTTATGTTGCCCAAAGCCGAGAACCGCCCAAGGATTCTAAAAACTTGCAATGCTATTGCTGCAAAGCATATAGACATATTGCTACAAATTGTCCCAAGAAATACTGCTCCTACTGCAAGAAAAATGGTCATATTATCAAAGAATGTCGTATTTGTCCTCAGAATCGTCAAGTTCAAGCATTTCAAACTTCTGTTCACAACTTTCCAGCAGTGGCGTCTGTAGGACATGGCTCTTATCCAGGTATCACCTCTGCTTCTACAACAAATTACTGCACACCCGAAATGGTGCAGCAGATGCTCGTTTCGGCATTATCAGCAATGGGGTTCCCAAGTAACAATTCTACTAAACTCTGGTATGTGGACTCAGGGGCCTCTAATCACATGACTAATAATTCCACCGCTTTGTGTCATGTTCGGCCCTATGCTGGTCATTCTGCTATTCAGACTGCCAACGACAGTTCTTTGCCAATAACCACTGTCAGAAATGCCTCTTCTAAGTTCACTGATGTGTTTATTGCTTCTCAGCTTTCCATAAATCTTATTTCTGTTGGCCAACTAGTTGATAAAAATTGTGCTGTTAATTTTTCTAGTGATGGTTGTGTTGTGCAGGATCAGGTCACGGGGGAGCCAATCGCGAAGGGACCTAAAGTTGGGCGCTTGTTTCTACTAATTCTACCTGTTCCAAAATTTTCTCCAGTTTCTCTTGTTAAGTCTTTTGCTTGTAATAAAACTTTAGATCTTACTCTGATGTGGCATCGTCGTTTAGGCCATCCCAATACTCAAGTCTTATCTCATGTCTTAAATTCTGGTTAACCTAATAATAAAGATCGTTATTCCTTATCTCTTGAGTGTGCTTCTTGTAAACTTGGTAAAAGCAAAACTCTTCCCTTTCCTTTGCATGCTAGTAGAGCATCTCATTGCTTTGATCTTATACATAGTGATGTTTGGGGACCTTTCCCAGTTAGTTCACATAAAAAATTTAGATACTATGTGACTTTCATTAATGATCATAACAGATTTACTTGGGTCTACTTCTTTCGTTCTAAATCTAAGGTCTTTCGTACTTTTACTGAGTTTGTAGTGTATGTTGACAATCAATTTTTTGCTTCTATTAAAACATTACGCACAGATTCCGGTGGTGAATATTTATCTACTGAATTTCAAACATTCTTGAATTCTAATGGAATTATTCATCAACATTCATGTCGCTCTACTCCTCAACAAAATGGAATAGCCGAACGGAAAAATTGTCATCTCTTAGATATGGTACGTACTCTCCTGTTAGAATCTTCTGTTCCATCTATGTTTTGGGTAGAGGCTCTAAAAACTAAACTACTGCTTATTTGATTAATCGTTCACCTTCTCAAGTCCTATATATGGAGTCTCCCTATTTTCGCTTATTTGTTAAGCAACCTTATTATGATAACCTTAAAACCTTTGGTTGTGTATGTTTTGTTCACTTACCTCCTCATGAGCGACATAAATTATCTGTTTAATCTGTCCAATGTGCTTTCTTGGGATATAATATGTGTCAGAAGGGATTTGTTTGTTATGATCCAACATTACATCGTACACGTATTTCTAGGAATGTTATTTTCTTTGAAAATCAACATTTCTTTCCTGTGTCCTTTGTGCCATCCTCTTCTACTGTGGTTTTTCTTTTTTTTGAGCAGCAGTTCTCAGATCTTCCTGCTGTCAGTTCACATTCTAAACCAGGTATTGTGTATACACAACGTCCTCGCTTACAGTCTCTTTTGGTGGTTCATCCGAAATCTGATCCTACCACGCTCCAGATTCAGTCAGTTGGAGCCTCGCCAGCATCTTTGATACGTCGTTCTTCTCAAGCGTCTATACCTCTTGATAGGGTTTTGAGGGATTCTTAGCAAGGTTATAAATACCGTTCCGTTCCGGTCGGAATTGCCAGAAAATTTCATTCTAGAACAGTGGCCAGAATGGTGAAAGCTTGTATTCCATTTTGGCCTGGATTCCGATCATTCCAGCCGAATTTCAGATAAGCATATATATATATATATATATATTTTTTTTTTAATTTTTAATTTTTTTTTTATATATTTTTGGTCTGTAACATTATTTCAATATTTTTTTTCTTCATTTATTTTTTATTTTTTTGAAATTTTTATAATTTTTTTGATTGTTTATTGTTATTAATTCCGGACATCTATGTCAATCGAATTAGTTTTACTTTTTAATAATTATTTTTAGTAAATCTAAAGTCTTAAATTTATTAAATTTATCAAGTATGTATGTTTTTAATTAGATTTATATTGATTTATTTTAGAATATAATTATTATATATATAATTTATTCATATAATATCTATCCCAAAACGGTATCAGTACTGAAATTTTCTGTTCCAGTGCTTCAATCGAAATAGTCACTGGAACAAAATTTATAACTTTGGTTCTTAGAAGAAAAGGGGGCGCGAGCGATACCTACTGTCAAACATTCTTAATATTCAAACGTAACCTTACTCTTTCACCTTTTGGGGGATCTCAGCAAGTTAGGGAAAATATTCGGCTACATGTTGGTTTACAGTAGAATATATGGGAAGAGTACGTGGCAAGATATGAATGGCTCTATGCAAAATTAGTTTTTGAATGCAGACCGGACTGAAGCTTTACTCTTTTCAATAAGAGATATTATTTCCTTGAAAAAGAAAAGAAAAAAGAGTTATAGATCAAAAAAGAAGAGGGCCCTTGTTGGGCTAGGCGATCCATATTAAATAAAATATAAGGAGGTGTAATGTGGGCGCTTCAATTTCTAACAAATTATGGGAAGCCCGACTAGTTTTGTCTTGTTCCGATGAGACGTGATCCATCAGTAAAAGCATACATGGCCCTGGGGTCTCTAATTCTTTTCGCTTTCAAGAAAAAAGAAAAAAGAAAAAAGAGAAAGAAGTTTACAAAAAAATGAAAGGACTAAAATATACACGACAAGCATGTAGGCCAAAACTACACACGTTTTATGTTGAAGAACATGATCATCTCGTGGGTATTGCGTGCATGGTTCTTTAACAAATTAATGTGCTTGTTAGAGAATTCATATTGGATTTTCTATATCTTTTTCTTAAATTTTAATTAAAAATGACACTTTCGATAAATTCTTCTTTTAAAATTTTACATATCTTAAAAAAATTTCCTACATCACATTTCTTATTATTTTTTTATTCTATTAAAATAATATTCTCTATTATTTTTTTTATTACTTGTTGGAATATAACCTCAAAGATTGAACAAATGGAATTAAAATCTAAAGCTACACGTGTTAAGATGGAAGAGGAGAAGAAGAGTTAGTTGTTATAGTTAGTCTAGTATTTCTCATTTGCCTTGTATAAATATAGTTAAGTACTTTGTAATTAATTCACTTGATCAATTCATTAAAGTATTTTCCAATTCATTCCCTCTGTTTCGTCTCTGCAACATTTTCTCACAAACCAAATCTTCAATTCATTCGAAACTCAACATTATATCAGATTGAAAACTATTTATTTATTTATTCATTTTTGCTTCCATGACCATTCTTGTACTCTATATTACAAAGTTTTTGCTCTGAAATCTTTATAATTCTCTTTATACATACTTTCTTGCATTTCTTGCATTTCTTGGAGAAATTCCAGAAATGAGTTCTGACGAAGAAAACTATATCAGTTTTTCTACTTCTCATCGAAACCCTTCGGACAATTCATCAAGTCCATCCTACTTGCATCCAAGTGATAATTCTGGTGCATTACTTGTTTCAGAAACCTTTAGTGGTGATAACTACATCGCATGGAGTCAATCAATCACCATTGCTTTAACAGTCAAGAACAAAGCCGCGTCATTGATGGTATGATTCTTGCTCCTCCTGTTAATCAACGTGTTCTTTATACTGCTTGGCTGCATGCCAATAATTTGGATCTCTCACGGTTAATGAATTATATTTCCAAGGAAATAAGACACAGTCTTCTTTATGTTGCATTTGATGTTGATCTTTGGAAAGAGTTGAAGACCAAATACTTAAAGAAGCGATGGTCCAAGAGTTTTTTATTTTGAAAAATCTCTTAAGTTTTATTACTCAGGGTTCTTTATCGATCACTGAGTATTTTAGTTCTTTCAAGATCTTATGAGATGAGTATGTTAATTACAGACCATTCCCAACTTGCAGCTGTGGAAAGATGGCAACCTGTACTTGTAACCTGTTTGATTTTTTACTAATTAGATAGCAGTTTGATTGTGTTAAAATTCTTGGTTGGCTTAAATGATTCTTATGCTTCAATTCGAAGTCAATTGGTTATGGTTTCCCCATTTTCGAGTATGGCAAAAGTCTTCTCTTTACTGCTTCAAGAGAAAAGCCAGAGACAACTCAATAATTTTGTCAGTAATGAAACTCATGCCTTATTAGCCAAATAGAATAATCAGCCATTTGTTCCATCGAAGTTTTGCAAAGACAAACAGAAGGAATCTTTTTTTATATTGCACTCATTGTGGAAACATACAATGGACATACAGTAGATAAATGTTTCCAACTCCATGATTACCCTCCTCGTTGGACTGGAACAAAAGGGAAACGCAATCCACCCATTGCTCATGCTGCTATGACAAATTCTGAGGTCTACATTCAAAACAATAACAAGAATCAAAAGTTTTCTTCAACTTTTGAAGAATTCAATAAGTTGCTAGCACTTGCAAATTCTAACTCATCTATAATATCTACCAAAACAACTTCACCAGCTGTAAACATTGTTACCTCTCAATTTTCTAGTAAACCTTCAAATCTTTGTTATTCTATTTCTTCATTTATACAGTATGTATCCTCATGAATTCTGGATACAGGTACAATAGATCACATGGGTTGTTCACCACTATTATATTCATCTACACCTAAACCAATCAATACCTCTATTAATTTTCCAAATGGAAATTCTGTCCCAGCTTCACATATTGGCACTATTTGTCTCTCAAACACATTATATTTGCATGATGTGTTATGTATTCCCAGTTTTTCATTCAATTTACTATCTCTAAGCTAACAAAGAAGTCTAATATTTGTGTCTCTTTCTTTGACTCCTACTGCCTTTTACATGACCAATCAACAAAGAAAATGATTTGAGATTGCCTTTGAGAAACATGGTCTATACCACCTATCTCAAGCTATTTCAAAAGTTGTTACCTGCAATCAGCCCAAGTTTAATTCTTCATCTTTTGTCTCAGCTATTACTCAAAATCAATTAGATACTTAGCATTACAGATTAGACCATATTTCTAACTCGAGATCAACTTTTCTTAGACAGCTAGAATTATTTATATCTTTTGATTCTACCAATGTCTATTATGTATGTCATTTAGCAAAGCAAAGAAAGTTTTCATTTCCTGTATCTCAAACTAGTTCAAATAAAATGTTTGACTTGATCCATTGTGATATATGGGGTTCCTTCAATATTGTTTCGTACTTTGGTTTCAAATACTTCCTTACTATAATTGATGAATACACACGTTGTACTTGGATATACATGTTCAAAATGAAATCTAAAGTTCCTTCTATCCTAAATTTTTTTTGTAAAATGATAGAAACATAATTTAGTGTTCCTATCAAAGTGGTCAGGTCAGAAAATGGACCTGAATTCCTTTTGACCCAATTCTATAATGACAATGGCATTATACATCAAAGAAGTTGTATGGAAACTCCACAACAAAATGGAGTTGTGAAAAGGAAACATCAACACTTACTAAACACTGCTAAGGCCTTAATGTTTCAAGCAAACATGCCTCTAACCTTTTGGAGTGATTGTGTGTTGACTGCATCACACATTATAAATAGAATTTCAACTCGTCTTCTCAAAAATAAAACATCATTCGAAATTCTATTTGACAAAACACCTAATCTTTCTCACCTCAAAATGTTTGGTTGCCTTTGCTTTGCATCAACACTCACAAATCATAGACATAAATTTGATTCGAGAGCTACAAAATATCTATTCATAAGATATCCTTATGATATAAAAGGCTACAAACTAATGGACCTTAACACAAATAAGGTATTCATATAAAGAAATGTAGTCTTTTCTGAAAATGTCTTTCCCTTTAAGACTTTTCTATCTAATCCTGAAACACATACCTTCTTATTTCCTCCAACAAATTTTGCTCCAGATTTCTATTTTTATCATTCTTCTGATATTCATTCTTCTAATACTCATTCAAATCAGAACCTTACTTCAAATCAAAATCTCACTTCAGACCAGAATCGTACAAATCATCATCTATCCTCAGATAATAACCCTGCTTATCAAATAGCCTCACAACATCTCAGAAAATTTTCAAGAATTAAACAATCACCAATTTACTTGCAGGATTATTATTGTGGTACTGCTTCACATATTCCAAATGCAACTCATTCATCTACTATTGTTGATTGCTCTCTAAATAAAGGTATTCTATTTGCTATATCTGATTTTCTTTCTGCAAATCGATTGTCCACATCTCATAAAGTTTTTCTAGTATCCCATACAGCTTCCCAAGAACCCAAAAATTATAAATTGGCTGCTAAAATTCCTTAATGGAAAGCTATTATGCAAAATAAAATAAATGCCTTAAAGTTAAATAAGATTTGGGAACTTGTTACTCGAAATAGACCATAGGCTGTAAGTGGATATTTTGAATCAAGTATAAGGCAGATGGAACTATAAAAGACACAAAGTTAGATTGGTAGCTAAATGCTACACTCAACAATTCTTGTTAGACTCTTTGACACATTTTCTCCAATATCAAAGATTACTTCCATTCAGCTACTGCTTGATATAGTTGCTATTAAAAATTGACACATTCAACAATTAAATGTTAATAATAAATACTTACATGGTAAATTGCATGCAGAAGTCTAGATGGAGTTGCCCCTAATTTGGTTGTCAAAGGAGAAAATAAAGTTTGTAAACTCCTTAAGAGTCTTTATGGCTTGAAACAAGCATTTAGACAATGGTTTACCAAACAGTCCACAACATTGCTTGATTATGGTTTTACTCAGGGTAGCTCAGATTGTTCTTTGTTTATCAAGAAACCTAAATCATCTTTCATAGCATTACTAGTCTATGTAGATGATATTCTATTGGCTAGTGATACCTTGCTTGAAATACAATTGCTCAAAACTTTCATACACAATAAGTTTGCAATTAAAGATTTGGGGGAACTCAAATATTTTTTCAGACTATAGTGGCAAGATCTAAAACTGGCATATCAATTTGCTAAAGGAAGTATGCTCTAGACATACTTGAACAAATTGGAATTCTTGGTGCAAAACCTGTAGCTTTTCCAATGGAATCGAATTTAAAGCTCATTGCTTCAGATTCTGATTTGTATGAAGATCCTTTAGTACCAGCTGTTAGTCATTATCAAGTAACCACTCGAGGTCTCAGGTATCTGAAGGCAACCCTTGGACAAAGATTATTCTTTCCAGCCTCATCAAAATTGAAGCTCAAGGCCTTCTCAGACAGTGATTGGGCATAATGTATTGACACTCGAAGGAGTGTAACAGGCTTTGCCATCTTCTTAGGTAATTCATTAATTTCATGAAGAGCAAAAGGCAAGCTACAATAAGCAGGTATTCTGCAAAAGCAGAATATAGGGCCCTTGCTTCAACAGCTTGTGAGATTCAATGGATCCTTGATGCCCTGCAGGACTTAAGTATCAACCACTAGCAACCAACTTTGGTTTACACAGAAAGTAAATCAGCATTATCTATTCCAGCTAATCCAATCCAACACGAGAGAACAAGGCACATACAAATCGACTACCATCTTATTAGAGAAAAGCTGCAACAAAACATCGTTAATCTCTTCCATATCCCTTCGAGATTGCAAATGGCACACATTTTAACAAAGCCTCTAGGCTCTCTTCCATTTCAGCATATTATCCGCAAGATGAATATCCTTAATATACATGTTTATCTCGAGGGAGGGTGTTGGAGTATAGTCTCTAAGATTGAACAAATGAAATTAAAATATAAAGCTACACGTGTTAAGATGGAAGAGGAGAAGAAAAGTTAGTTATTATAGTTAGTCTGTTATTTCTCATTTGCCTTTATAAATATAGTTCAGTGCTTTGTAATAAATTCACTTGATCAATTCATGAAAGTATTTTCCAATTCATTTCTTCTGTTTTGTCTTTGCAACCTTTTCTTACAAACCAAAGCTTCAATTCATCTGAAACTTGATATTATTTTTTTTTACTATTTTATGTTTACATCTTTAATTATTTTCAATGAAATATATATATAATTGATTTATGAGATGAATAGTGACTCCCTAAATATAGGAAGTCTTAGTCACCGTTTACATTCTAAACTTATCTCCTAAAATGGAGAATAAGATGTGTGGTGTATTTTGAGATAAACCTAAATATTTTTTCCCAAATTATAATTAAGGAGATCAAGAGGGCTTTGGAGAGCTCAATACGGATGATCTGCTCTCATTTTGAAAGTACACGCGTATCTCACGCGTTGTTTAGACTATAATAACATCACGTTAAAGCCCTTCTCTATCTCTTATATCTTTCCGTGTGGATGAAGATCAGTAGAAGACAACGACCAAATTAGCATTAGCTGGTCACTTCCACGTACAATAACGACTATCTAGGCGGTTTCTACGACCAGCGTAGTAAGTAGTACATGATCAAAACACAAAGACTACGTACTTAATTTGAAGGAGCAAGTCAATACTTTTTCAAAAGTACTCTATGAAAACATGAAATCATGACATCCCCTAAAGCTGGGTTTCTTTTTTAAGCTTTTTCTTGGAAGTTAATGGAAGTCAAGTCTTGCTTTCCGTAATTCTGTACGTTCAGCATTTACATTGGATAAGCGTTTAATTAGTTGCATCATTTTCGCAATTAGCAGCATTAATTTTTACTCACTCAATTTACACGTCATACATACGTACGTAAACGGCCTAAAACAAATTAGAGAACTGTTACAAGAGTCTATAAATATAAATATATGAGTAATGATATGAAATTTCATGGTTGGAGCACTTTTATATTTGTTTTATAGGCATAATTTATTTTATATTAGTACTTTTTTACCATTTATTTATTTTTTGTCTAAAAAATGATAAAAAATCAGAATATATAAAAATAGCAATTTGATTTATTTATTTATTTATTTATTTAATAAAAAAAAGTCCGTGAAGGTGTAAAAGGGCCCAAAATAATTTTTGTGATTAAAGTATTTTTCAACTAATAATTAATTACTATCAACTGCCACTATATATTTTTTTCATAATCATACGAATTAATTACATATATATATATATATATATATATATAGACGTCTGAACAATATTCTATCTGGCCATGCATTCTGATCTTCTTGTAATTTTTCTGATCTAATAAGCTGCTATAATTATCAACCAGAAACTTTTTATTTTTTAAAGATTCTTTATTAAAGCTGATCAGTACATTAATCCAGTTCCTCCTGGTCCTTGTGTCTCGCGTACTTAAATACCGTTCCACTACCAACATCCCGCGTAGTCGCCGCGCCCGTCAATTAAGCCGCATGCAGACAGCTACTTCATGAGAATATAACGATTGAAAGTGGACCACGTGAAAATCACCAAGGATCGCATGCATATCTATATGAATCGTTAAAATCAAAATGATCAGTATAGATTTAATACATGATTTCTAGGGGTGTACACCGACCCGACCCGACCCGAAAATATCATTTTCCGTTCCGACCGATTTGATTTTATTCCGTTTACTCAATTAGCCGATTATCCGATTAGCCGATTTCCCAATTGATTTTTTTTTTTTTTGTGAGATTTTCTCGAACCCCCGTTCCCAATCACTAGCACAATTCTTCAAAGAAGAAAACCAAATCACAAAAACACTAGATTACTCGGGAAAATCCCAACTTTATATTCATAAACCAAAAATCAAAACAACAAACCCTAAACCTGCATAAAACAAAAATCTCACATCAAAACAAAAATCCAACGAAAAAAATCCCGTATTGGTGTTCCTTTCCTTCAATCGATGTTCTTGTTGCTTATAGAGTGAGTTGCGAAAGAGTGAGAGAGAAAGAGAGATGTGTGAGCTTATCTATAGGCTGCAGCGAGAGAGACGGACGAACCGGTTTTAGAAGATCCTTTGCAGCACATCCTCCTTCAAGTAGGAATATTTCATCACTTGTAAGAATCGGAGATGAACCGACTTTGGGAGATCAAGCGGTCGATAGAGAACCGGACAGACCTGACTGACTCGCTGAGGGAGAAGTTCTGCACACGTTGACGATCTTCTAGAAGTTGTCGGCGACGGGAAGCATGGTCCGGCAGGGCTGGAGGTGGACGCCGGCGATTTGAGGGTATTTTAGTTTAGACGAAAACATCAATGGGGGATGAGACGCGGATGGAGAGTTTAAAGCTTAGAAATCGAAGTGTGTCGATAACGGGTATTCGGTAATTCCGTTTCCGACTTTAAGGCTAATCGGGTCGGTTAATCGAGTCGGATGCTAACGGTAAAACGAGTCGGGTCGGGCGGACGGTTTATTTGTTCAGCCCTAATGATTTCGGTCCGCTAAAGCATTAACTAACTGAATTAAACTTCAAGAAACACAAAGTAGTAGTAGTACCTCCGGCCGATCAGCCCTTTCTCTCTACGACACAGTATCTTACAAAATGGATCATTCTCTGGACGCTGCTGTTAAGTTGCAGAACATGTATCGGAGTTTTCGCCACCGGCGCATGCTAGCTGACACCATTATAATGGAGCTCTGGTACACCCACACACACACACACACACACATATATATATATATATTATATGCTTATGACTCGTAATAATCTGATGATCATCTGATCTTCATAATTGGCTAGATATTACATGATCTTTCTGTTTGTTCATTTATTGAATGCTAACTGAAAAATGAGGATGATAATGAAGGGGGCACGCGATAGACTTTGCCAGACTGAATATCAGTACGACTTTCTTCTTCCAATGCATGAACGAGAGAAGTTCCAATACTCGGTGGACTCGAATTGGCTTTAATGCTTCTATGGTATTAAATCCCATGATGCATATGACTACATATATAGTTCTATAATTACGTAGTAGGAATATAGTTCAAAATTAATTTATCACTTCATTGTAACAACCTGATTTAAGTTTTTTCATGTGAAAATGCAACTTTTTGGGTAGGTGGGCAGAGGTGTGTCTGAAAATGACGAAGCGCAAATATTGGCTTTTCAGCATTGGATTGAAGCTGTACGTAATAGTTTCTGCCCTAAGCTCTCCCTCCTCTTTGCGTATACTATTAATTTTGACCATCGATCGATCTCCTATAATTCCTGGTATCAGTACTAAATATGACTTCGTCCATACTCATCATGGTATTAATTTGAACCGTAGATTGATCCACGGCATCGTTATGGACATTGCTTACGTTTGTACTACAACCAGTGGTGCAGGTCGAATACTGGTAATCAGCCCTTTTTTTATTGGTAAGCCATTTAATTCCCCACTTAAAGGAATAGTTACTACCATGCACGCATTTTGTTTATGAATTGCAAACCCTGAGTGCAGTGTATAATATAATTAATTAAGCTTTTAGCGGACCAAAAATAAACGAATTAAGGGCGATTGCTATGCTTCAACCATTTATCAGAAAACCGAACATAAGCCAGAATAGTAAGGGGAAAATTGGATGAAATCTCTTCTAAAATATTTTGTAAATTAAAATCAATTTGAGGCCGTTGTTAATTTGTTAAGAAGTGTTATGCATGTTATAAGAAAATTGTTTATATATGACTAATTATTTTTTGTAAAAAATAATTATTTCCTAATAAAATGAGTCTTATTTCGTAATAAATCGTCATTTTTATTATAAATAATATATTATATATATATATATGTGTATATATATGTGTGGTAGTATGGGATTGCGCCAGTTCGTAGCTCCGAAGTTTTGATACTTTTGAATTTGCAGGTTGGATGTAGGAGACGGAAAAGTGATCGATCTCCCAGAATGCTCAAGATCATTGCTTCAACAACAGTGCGTTAAGTATCTTGGACCTGTATGTCTGCATTGATTCGCATAAAGTCAGATCTACCGTGTATTAATTTGCTTGATAAATGATTTAAAGTACTTGCAATTAAGGGTTCTACGTACGTACTCATGATCTGATCAGTGTTTTTTTTTTCTTTTTAAATTTTAAATTTGGTGCATGGAATTAGCTAGAGAGGAACCGATATGAATACATCATCTCTGGAGGGAAAGTTGTTCATAAACAAAGTGGGGGCGATCTTCATACACAGCTTGAAGGATCGCATGGCGGCCGGGACAAGTGGATATTCGTTGTTAGCACCTCGGGGAGACTCTACGTCGGTAAGGTAAGAGATTATGTTTATTGCAAACCCGAAAAAGGTATTTAGAGTTCTCAGTTCTGTCATATGATTTACATATAATATTTTTTTGTAAATTTTATATATTAATATGATTAATTAAAATAATTTTTTTTATTAAAAAGATGATGACGTGCGCTAATCACAATAATAAAATACACAAAGAGTATGCGAAATATTTCACATCACTTTTTTGATATATATATATATATATTATATACGTGCTTGACAAGATTGGTTAATTTCTAGCTACTTGTGTCAGTACTGCAAGCATGTCATGCATGCACCATGCGTACCTATATATAATGAATAATGCTACATATAAACAAATTTATAGATTAATTTATGCAACAGCATAGGCTTAATTATTGGATGCTTTTATATCTTTTATTTAAAGTTTGATTTTCTATCAATTATATTGGATGGGTGGTCATATTAATACGCATAATCAACTATATATAATATGCTGGTTAATTTGTACGTTATAATATCAAAAAACTAGTTACTGAGATTCCTCTATGATCATAATTTATACATGAGTACAATTTTTTCTCTCTCTCTCTCACACATAATTTGTTCATGCCGTAAAGAAAGAAAAAGGAAGGTTCCATCATTCTAGCTTCTTGGCTGGAGGAGCTACAGTAGCTTCTGGAAGCCTAGTAGTAGAGCACGGAATTCTTAAGGTACTTGCAGTACTACTTCATGATACGGATTCTGCATATATATACATATATATATATATATATATATGCAGGTTATTGGCCGTGCAAAATAAAGGGGCTTCTATATAATGTATTTCATGTGTTTTGGTATTGGCATATATCTAATCTCCTTTATTCGATTATTGCTGTAATATATTTCAGTCCATATCTGGATGTAGTGGACATTATCGGCCAACGGACGACAGCATTTACCGGTTTTTATCCTTTCTTGGAGAACATGGAGTGAATCTTAATGGAGTCGAGGTAACTCGATCGTCTCTCTCATAACCATGCTGTCTTCGGTTCCACGTATATATAGTCCTGAAAAAGTTAATCCCAGTTGACAACCACTAATATGCATGGATTGGCTAAAGGATCAGATCCATCAAAATCCTGAAAATAGTCGTAATTCCTTGATTCAAAGCTGGATTTTTACTTCGTCCGGCAGTCACATTCATGAACTTTAATCTTTATAGTTTATCCATCATGCTCGCAATAATATTATAACTCAATCATTTGTGGTCTCTGTTCTTCGTAGTTTATAAGGTGCCATCAGCTACCTGTAGGGGCAGAATCAGAATTTTGTGTTTGGGAGGCGATTGATTAAATGTACAATAAATGTAAATTTTATAAAGATGATCATCAGTGATAAAAGTGTCATGTTTTGTTATTATCGAGCTCTCTAAATGTATATTAATTTTTGAATTGTACACGTCTTTTAAAAAAAAAAATTAATTATTTTTAAGTACTTGCTCATATTTTTCTATGATTTAAGAAAAATTTATAGATTAAGAATAAATTTAAGAATTTTCTAATAAGTAATGATGTAATATTGTTAAATTTTTGATAAACTATATATCATAATCATACAAGTTAGACTAAAACTAAATAAGTGAGTATAATCAATCAATTTTACAATCATATAAATTTATAATCAATTTTTTTATTAGAGTTAGACTGTTAATTGAGTAACTGTGAGATTATGTGAGTTGAAATTTGAGTTTAAGTGAAATTAAAAGTTAGAATATAAATGGATATATATTAAGATTTAGATGAATAATTTTAGTAAAAAAAAATTGGGAGAGACAATTTTTATTTATTTTTAATTTAAGAGAGAATTTTATACATATTGTTATTTTATACATGAGAAGTTACACAAACACAAAATAATTATATATACAAAAGTAAATTTATAAACGTGATTTTATATATGATGATCTGTTAAATTTATTTTATAAATATATAAAATATATATCAAGTTAATATTTTACAATTTAATATATTAATTTCACTTTATGTCTAAAATATTTTTCTTTTCATATAATGAGGGATTTTCTATCTCTTTATTTTCAGATAGACAGGGTTACACCTGTAATTGCATGACCGTACACATAGTGTATGTGGCGCTAGAGATCAGGAGTATGAAGATGAACGTCACAATAGAGGTCCACAATTAAAGGGGCAGATTACTGCATGGAGTTCAAATATTATGTACGTATGTACAACACGTACAGCATGGTTGATTAACTAATTAAGTGCAAAATGTACGTTCAGAGATTCCCCAGATGTGTTATCAATAAAATTTAATTTATCATGAGAAATCGTTTTGTAATTAACTTAGTATTGGGAAAGAAAAGAATTTATGGGCTTAACTCATTTCAGAAGATTAGTTTAATAAGAGATGGTTGTTTATTCTTTATAAATATGTTCAAGACTTTGTCTACAGACAATACGTGATTATTTTTTAGTACTCTTTTTCACGTACAAATCAATATATTTTTTGGTCTTCATTATATGGTAAGTAATGTGGGCCTGCATTTGTCCTGTATCAAGTTTTGATACCATAAAAAAAAATTATGGGCTAATTCATCTCAGAAAACTAGTTCAACAAGAGAGATTTTTCAATCTTTATAAAAATGTCTGAAATCTTATCCACAAATAATATAAAATTATGTCTCAACAGAGAAAAAGAAGTAGACGGTTTGCTAACTAGCATGCATCATCCATTCATGATTCTTAAGATATCATTTTTCTACATAACTATTTATTTATTTAAATATTTTTTCTATAATTTGAAGAGATAAACACGAAACGCAAACTCTACTATACAATAAATACAATTTGTGAATAATTAGACTTAACATTAGACACGACGGAATACACATTCCATTCTCAATGATATATTTCCATCTGAACTCTGAATATTTAGATCGCGTTTGGATTCAAAACTCATCTTATCTCATCTGACTATTATAATTTTCTTAAATTTTTATATAAAATATAAGATTCAAAACAATTTTTCAAATTTTAAAACAATAATAATATCAAAAAATCATATTATAATAATTTTTTATTTAAGATCAAAAAATAATATTATTACAAAATTGCAATCGCACGAATCGCACCAGTCCTATATATTTCCTAGTATCACTATATATATGACTTCATCGATCCATACTCATCATGGTATTTTGAACCGCATGAGATTGACCCACGGCATCGTTATGGACATTGCTTACGTTTGTACTACAACCAGTGGTGCAGGTCGAATGCTAGTAATCAGCCCCTTTTTTTTTATTGGTAAGCCATTTAATTCCCCACTTAAAGAAATAGTTACTACCATGCACGCGTACATGTTGTTAATGAATTGCAAACGGATATTGTTAAGCTTTTGGCGGACCAAATATATATATATATATATATGAATTAAGGAAGATTGCTATGCATCAACCATTTACCAGAAAACCGACGCATATATAAGCCAGAATAGGAAGGGGAAAAATTGGAACAAACCTCTTAAAAAATATTTCGTAATTTAAAATCAATTCGAGGCCGTTAATGTTAATATGTTAGGCAGGCTTACGGTATAAGTAAGGGATTGCGGCAGTTCGTAGCTTGAAGTTTTGATGTTTTTGACTTAATTATTTGCAGGTTGGATGTAGGAGATGGAAAAGAGATCGATCTCCCAGAATGCTCAAGACCAGTTCTTCAACAACGTCAGTGCGTTAAGTATCTTGGACCTGTATGTGTGCACCGATCCGGCATATATAACGTCATCAAATTATGATCTACTGTGTAATTAATTAGCTAATTAAGGGCCCTACATACAGATCTCAGTGTATGATTTTTGTTTTGAATTTTATTTTTGGTGAAATTAATTAGCTAGAGAGGAACCGATATGAATACATTGTTTCTGGGTGGACATTAGTTGTTCATAAACAAAGTGGAGGCGTTCTTCATACGCAGCTTGAAGGATCGCGAGGCCGGGACAAGTGGATATTCGTTGTGAGCACCTCGGGGAGACTCCACGTCGGTAAGGTAAGAGATTATATTATACGTGTACAGTTCTCTCTCTCTCTCTCTCTCACACACCTGAATTTGTTCATACCTTAAAGAAAGAAAAAGGAAGGTTCCATCATTCTAGCAGCTTCTTGGCTGGAGGGGCAACAGTAGCTGCTGGCAGCCTAGAAGTAGAGCACGGAATTCTTATGGTACTTGCAGTTCATACGGATTCATGGTACTGCATGGTTATTGGCCGTTCAAAATAAAGGGGCTAATTCTTTGAATAATGAGAAGTATCGAGAAGATTGAATTGTGAATAGTAAAAAAATAATCCATAATAATAAAAAATAAGTGAAAACTAATAATAAAATAAAGAATATTAGTAATGAGATATTTTAAAAATACTTGAAAAGAGTTCTGTAACCAGACCTAGTCTAAAGGGCTTCTAAATAATGTATTTCATGTGTTTCAGTCCATATCTAGATAGTGGACATTATAGGCCGCCAACTTATGGAATCCAGCAGCAGTCACATTCATACACTTTAATCTTTATCCTGCATGTTAATTGCGATAATATTACTCGATCTGTTTCAGGAGCAGCTGAATATATTTTGCGTTTTAAGGTGACTGTTAAGTACATAATGTTTAAATTTAAAAATAATATTAATATTTAAATATTAAATAATAAAATATTATTGACAATTTTGAAATGCAAAACACATATTAAAATTGTTTTACTAATAATATATTTAATTAATATAATAATATGAAAGAGAATCTATTTTTTCTGTAAATAGCATATACTAATTCTTTATGATTTAAATACTTAATTTTGTTTAAATAATATATACTTGATTTAATTTTTGATTTTAAAAATAAATAAGGTCATCAACATCAAAATATACATCATTTTGTTACTTTTATTCTAGTTTTACTATTCTTCGAAAATTTTGTACATTTTAAGTAAAATATTTTTGAGTAAAACTTTTATATTTAGTTATTTTTTTAAACCGAATTTTCTCATTTAATATTGATTTTATTTTAAACAAAATATTTTCCTATCTTTTAAGTTAACTAATATTGTCTATAATTTTTTTTTCTTTATGGGAGCTTACTCAAGTTAGAGGCCTTAATTAGGCGGTGGCCTAATTGTGTACCCCTTTTGAGCCGGCCCTGCTCTGTGCTTTGTAGTTTAGGTGCCATCAATTATTGTAATTTTATACTTGAGAAGTTGCAAATTCAAAGTGATTATATAAAAGTAAATCTATAAAATAATGTGATTTTATGTGATTTGTTAAATTCATTTTATAATAAAAATAATTTTACAATACGATATACTATATGTATCACGCTAATTATATTTTACTTTTGTGTTCTATTCACTTTGTGGTTATTTTTATTTACATATAATGAATATTCCATTCTCGATCGAGCAGTGCTTGATGCAAACATGCTTGCGTGTGAACACCCAAAACATGAATAATTTTTTACTATTCATATAGACAGTAAAAATAGTTATATTTGAGGATTTTGGGCTATATTTGAGGATTTTGGTTTTGGTGTGCTTGCCTTAATATAGTTTCTTAATTTGAGAGCAGCTTAGGCCTTAATGTAAATGAACAGTATTTTTACTGTTCATATTTGGATGTCCGTGCGCAAGCATGCTTGCATCAAGATTTATTGTTCTCAATAATATATCTTTGTCTGAACTCTGAACATTTACATTAAGGCCTAGTGTAACGGATTTAAAAATTCCTCACACGTCCCGTGCGGCCTTAGAAGGTTTTGTCCCAGACAAAACTCCCAAGTAAGCCTTTTAAGTGACTCAAGACAAGAGAGAACAAATCTAGAGAGAGAGAGTAGAGAGAGAAGCTCTAGAGAACTTGTTACTCTTATTGATTGGTGATTTACACAAATGAAACTCCCTCTATTTATAGGGAACTTTTGGTATAAAGAATGGTTAGAATTGTGACAAGTGTCCAATCTTAAGGGTAAAGAACATTCTAGACTACTTCTAGAATTATGGCTAGAATTGTGACAAGTGTCACAATCTTAAGGGTAAAAAACATTTTAAACTACTTCTAGAATTATCTATACCATTCTAGGGTTTTCTATACAATTCTACAACAATTTACTACATTCTAGAATAATTTACAAGAGATTAGGAGACTCTAAAAGATAATAGAATTCTCTAAAAAAATCTAGATTGTGACATTAGGCTGCTCTCAAATTAAGAAATTATATTAGGGCAAGGCACACCAAACCCAAAATCCTCAAATATAGCCCAATATATGGATAATAGGAGTCGGACCACTGACTGGCCCAGCCTCTGCGCACGCATCCAGCCATTTCAAACCAAGTGGACACAGCCACACTTTTTGAAGTGTGGTCTAGTACGAGATAAGATCAGGAATTAATAATGATGTACTTATTATTTTTTTTAATTTTTTAATTTAGTAATTAAGAAAATAATTATTAATAAGATTTTATCTATTTTTTAATTTTTTAAAGGATTAAAAATATTAAAAAAATACTTAAAGAAAATAATATAAAAAATAAATCTATTAAAAATAATAAATAAATAGTGATGAAATCAAAAGAATATCAGACACAACAAGCACCCCTATTTTTATTTCCATATAAAGATTGGTTTACTATCTTTTTGTTATTTATTTATTTTTCTAAATTTAAAAATTAAATAATTAATTAAAAAAATGATTATCAATAAAATTATATATTTATTAATTTTTTTAATAATTAATAATGCTAAAAAAGACTGAAAAATAATAAGTTATAAAACTTTGAAAACACATTTTAAAATAGTAAAATAATAATAAAAGAATAATAGATAAGTCATTCTTTAGAGAGTATATTTTACTAAGGCCTAATTTATTTTTAGAGATGAAATAAGATGAAGTAAAATAATAATAAAAGAATAATAGATAAGTCATTCTTTAGGGACATGAAAGTACATTTTATTAAGGTCTGATTTATTTTTAGAGATAAAATAAGATGAGATAAAATTAAAAAAAAATTATAATATATATTTTTAATATTAATTTTATTTTAAAATTTGAAAAGTTTAATTTTTTATTATCTTTTATATAAAAATTTAATAAAATGCAATAATAAATTTAATAAAATTAAAAATTTTTAATCTGCCACCCAAAATAAACTTCGCCTAAAATAGATAGTTTGGATTCAAAAATAAAGTAAAATAAATTGTAAATAATAAAATTAAAATTAATTAAAATGAATTAAAATAATAGAATTGAGTTTAGAAAACAAATCACTGTTAATTAAAACGCACCAGAATCAACAAAATACACGTGGACGTCACCCAAACAATCACGTATTTCTATAAACTGACTTTTATTTGCATAGTCTCCCGAACACGAATTCATTTTTAAGGGCGTCAAATTGTATCAATAAATTGAATTTGTGTCGTATCAAAATATGTATATTATATTATATAGGTCAACCTTAACTCGATCCGTTAAATTTATCGTATCAAAATTTTAAATCCTAACACGATAACTATTATGTCACATCAAATCGTTAGGACCCATTAGTGAATATTATAAAATAAATTAATACGATAAAATATGATATTATGTAAATGTGTTGAATATGTTCAAAATTAATTCGTTTGATTTAATTAAAGTTAGCATAATTTTATACAAATGTTAAAATCACAATATCTATAAAAATTATAATACAAACTACAAATATGAATTATAATATAAACAATGAAAATATTGAAATTAATATTTTAATAATTTTACTTTTAAATATAAGATATTTGTAATTTTAATTTTTTTAACGTGTCATAATGTGTTATAGTGGGATAAAACAGGTTGACCCGCTATCAACCCGTGAAACAATCGTATCATAATAGGTCAACTTGTTTTGACTCGAAATTCTTTAAGACTAAACTCTAATTTAATATTATTGTGTTGTATTCATGTTGGATTGACGGGTTGTATGACATATTACCACCACCCTTATTTATGCGTAAGGTTTTTCACGTGCAAGTCGCCTACGTGGCCAGGCCCGATACGTGGCGCTCAGGGATACCCGGGCGCGAGTTTGCAAACATGTCTGGTCATGAGCTGTCGTGACACGTGTCAGTCCGACACAGTCCATGGGCTAAGCTAACCGATTCGCCGAAACACAAACACACACAATGTCACAAACTCTCTCCCCTCCCCAAAATACCTTACTGTTCTTTGAAGGAACAGCCAATTCTCTCTCTGTCTCTGTCTCTGCATTTGAACCATGGGTTCGGAGAGATGTTACGTTTGGAGCTCGTTATCATGCTCATCTGCTTCTACGACGTCGTCTTTGACGAGTGCGGCGGATGGGATGGTGAAGATGGAGCTGGAGGCGGCAGAGGCTCTGGCCGATTTGGCCCATTTGGCGGTGCAAGAGAGTGCTGGCAGTGGCTTGCGCAGGAAATGGGGGAGCAAAGGGAAACGGGCCGCGAAGCGAGTCAAGAGCGAGTCGCCGCCGGGTGACTCCGCGTTTAGGTTGAACCTGCTGGACTCGGTGCCAAGCTGCTCGGATCTGGCTGAGGTAATTAGTATGAATTAGTTACTATATACCAACTCTCAGTTCTCTTCGTTCTCATTGGTTTTGTCCTGTGTTCATGTTCGTGTTTGTTGATTGTTCGCTGCGTTTGATTTCAGTAGTAAAAGAGCTCTGAGCTGTGCGGTTCCAAACTTCCATGTAGTCATTTCCTTAAATTTGGTAAATTGTAAATAAGGGAAGTACAAAAAAGAATTCAGTAATCAGATTTGTGATATTCATGATTCAAGGACTGGGGGTTTAGCTTCTTGGCTATATTTAATTTATCTTGTATTTAGTTCAAGTTATTCTATTCCGAGCGCACCATCCACGTAAATAGATTATAGGATTTGATTTATCTTTCAACTCAAATTATGTCAGGCAAGCATTTTATTATGCGCTCTACACTGGTTTTGAGAATATAATTTTTCATTTAGTTTTCATCAAGGGCCTGATAATATATAGATTTTAAAGATAATATCCACATTTAGAAAAGCACTGACAAATACTCTTCTTTTATTATCTTTTCTTTTCTTTTTGAACTTGACATGATGATACTCTTACCCTCTTTCAAGCTAGTAAGGAGCAAAAGTAAATAAACAAATAAAAGTTAGTTAGAACCCTTTTGTATTATATGCCTTTAAATGTAACGGAAAAAAAAGGTGGAACCGTGATGATTTTGTATATCTATTAGAATTTCGCAATAGTACAATCATAGGCGTGTTCATCCGGGTTCCGGATTTGAAAATCTAGATTCAAAAGATGAGTAATTTTCTTGAACCTATTAGGTGAAAATGCCAAAACTATTGAAAAATAAAGAAAATTTCAGAGTCGGGCTGGGCAAAACTCGGCCCGAATGAACAGGTCTAAGTACAGGTGAGGGATACATCATAAGAACTTGAACTAGCCGCGCATTTCTATGGAGGAGTGTTAATTATTAAATGAAAACCAATAAGATATGAAAAGTGGAAATTGAAATGATAGAGTCCAGCCTTTCCCTTTCATGGAGGTAAGTAAATATCCTTACTATGTGATTCACTAGCAGAGGTATATTCTACCCTACTCATCTATAGGGATTCAATCGGAATGAATCTACAGGGCTATCACCTTCTTTAGCCAGATCTTCCCTGAATTGATGATCAAACTTAGCTGATGAAATTTCTTGTTTAAAATTTCTGAATATATTGAGCTAGACAGCTAACAAAGATGATACAGAATGTAGAAGCAGTCCCAATTTTTCAAACACTTCTCACTCTTGATTTATCATTAGGTTGTTAGATTTATATGTCTGTATTTGGTTGGTGAACTAAGTAAAATCTGGATTGAAATATCTGTGGCACTGTCACCAAGTCGCACTATTTTGTGCAGGACTTGAGAAATATTTTTGTTTATAGCAGGATCGAGCAAAAGCAAGTCAGCAGCAATGTGAAAAGATATGCCCAATTGTGTTGATAGAACGAGAAAAGGCTGAGCAGCTTCCTGGCATTACAGAAGTGAAGGCTGGGCAGGATTCGGAATTGGCTAAACCAACTCCCAACCGCAACAGAAGTTATGCACCAATTGTTTTTCGTAAAACAAGACGAAAGTTGACTGAGGTAGTACAACTTTTAAGGTTTTCCTCCTTTTAAGGTTTTCCTCCTTTTTAAGGTTTTCCTCAGCAGTGTTGTTCTGTTACTGCATCTTATTGAGCCTTTTCTGTTCAGGCTGAAAAGGAAGAACAGAGAATACGCAGGGTATTGGCAAATAGAGAGTCAGCTAGGCAGACAATTCGTCGTAGGCAGGTAAGCAATTAGAACTAGAGATAGTGACCTGAGTGAGATCTAGCCTTATCCTTAATAACCAAGAACACTTGAAATGCATTATTTATTATTATTATTGTTTTTATCGTTATTATACTCCAAATTGCACTTTTTACAGGCATTTACTGTATCTTGATAAACTAATCCAGCATTAATAATGGACAGCCATTGTTATTGTTAAGTGTTCCAATCTTTTGGTAGTACTCTAGTAATCTAGACATTGATCTTTCCATAAGACTTTTGCTTCAGTTATTTAACATAAAATGCATTACTTTGTCGAAAATTAGATATACAGTATAAATAATTGATTTCATGCTAATTGAAAACATTCCTTAGGTGCAAAAAATGCTTTCTTTGTTTAGTCAAGTGAAAATATGCTAGCCATAATGGATAACGTAAAAGTATGACATGTGTCATCACTATTAAAAAAGTACCAAATAATTAAGTTAGCTCTATAAGTGGGTTAAACGAAGTATTCCTTAAGAAGAATAAATAAACCCTTGCCTTTATTAACAAACACAAACTTTCTAGTAATTATGTGTGAAAGCACAGGATTGCATTGATATGTTAAATTAATCACATCTTGCATATGCATCATTGATGAAACAAATAGTGATGACTAGTTTTTATATTAAAAAAAAGTACTGTTTTACTTCAACTAGACCTTAATTACTGTTTTTTTTTTTTTTTTCCCTGAATTTCATGATATGGGTCCTGTCTGCAATGCTTTCATATTAAAGTTTGAGTGAGACTCATCCACTTACTTCTTTCCTTCCCTCGGTGGGCAGGCTCTGTGTGAGGATTTAACCAGGAAAGCTGCTGATCTAGCACGGGAGAACGAAAATTTGAAGAGGGTAAGGAATAGTGTCCTCAAAATATTCTTATATATCTTCTTTCACTTCTCTGTTTCTCTCTGATCATGGAGAAGGGCAGTTTACACCTTTTTTTTTTTCTCTCTAACTTGTATAAGCATCATCCCATTAATTTCATCATGTTTTGTGTCATTTATAATGAGAAGGATAAGGAGTTGGCTTTGAAAGAGCATCAGTCCTTGGAGACCACAAATAAACACTTGAAGCAACAGGCAAGTTGTTGATATTTTGGGAATGTTTGATGTTGTAAGAATATCCACATATTTTGACATGATCTCTGATTTTGCAGATGGCTAAGGTAAGAAAGGCTGTGGTTGTGGAAACTCCAGGTGACCATTATTCAGCTGATGTGGCAGCCTCTCTCTCTTCATCCAGGAACTGTCCATGGCACTTGTACGATCACCCTCCGTTTCTGCCTGTTCTATGGCCTTCTGTAATTCAATCTTCAAATCACGTTCAATCACAAAATGGGAGGCAAAGTGCCATTGTCAATCCATCAAACATGCAAGTGCCAGCTGCTTGTAGGCCTGATACCTCTCAAGAACAAGAAAACCACATAGATGTCAATGGGCAAAGAGCACCATTGTTTGTATTGCCATGTCCTTGGTTCTTCCCTCTTCCTGGTCCTGGGAACAGACTCCAACCTCTGCCCTCTTCTGGTATGAAATATGAACAAGGCGAAACTCCTCGTAGTAACCATAACACCAGTTCATCTTCAAAATTTATTGCACATGTAGAAAAGCGCCATTGCTCTTTGCCCATTGTAGTAAAGACAGAAGCTTCAGGCTCATCAGATGCTAATGACTTGAATGAGACCCCAATTGGGTTCCCTCTGGATGGAGTTAGTCAACATACAGGAGCTAACTCTGAGGAAATTCTCTATACACCTGCATCACTAGATTGTTCCCAACCTCCATCTACCATCAAACACGAGAAGATGTCCCAATCAGCTTATGCTCCCAATATTGAAACAACTTCTACAGATCGTCGTATTGCAAGTGCTTTGCCAGAAAAGCAAGAATCAGCAGTTTTCCCAGGTAAGAAGCTAATTGATGTGGTTACAGCAGCAGAAGCGAGAAAGAGGAGGAAGGAACTGACAAAGCTAAAGAATATCCATGGTCGTCAATGTCAGATGCATTGTTAAGATTAAGTCAAGTGAAGATTAAGATTAAGACAAGGCTGGCTCCAAGGGTCTTTGGAGCCAGCCTGCAGCACTTCGATGACAATAGAAATCCTTTGAAGGAACAGTTGCCAGCATGTAATCTGGCGTCCATTTCTGAGACCGCCCCAGGTATTCAACACTTTCTTAGTCATCTAGCTTGGTTTTCTTTAGGTGAAATGTGATGTGAGCGGAAAATATGTTTGGGTCAACATGTCAATCTTCAAAGGAAGAGAAAAGATCAGTTGTTATTCAAGAATGTTTTATTTTCTGAGTGGTTGATTTATTCAGGGAACTGACGAGTTGTAAATTGGAAAGATGCTGTCGTTTGCGATGGCATCCAAATAAAAAAACATGGTTAATTTCTGACGTGTTGTATTCCTTCTGGTTAATGGCTTGTATTCCTTCTGCAGCCAGATCACGAGAAGAGTTAATTGACGAGGTTGACTTTTGTAATAGTACGGTAGGAAAGAGAATGGAGAGATTATTGATGAATATTGCAAAGACGTGTTAACTTAGGGCGGGTTTGGATTCGTGGATTAGACTAATTGTCTTAAATTATCTCAAACTTATCATTATAATTTTTTAGATTTTCATATAAAATATAAATTTTAATACAGTTTTTTCAAATTTTAATATATATTTTTTAAATTCTAATTTAATTTTTTAAATTTTAAAATAATAATAACATTAAAAAATAAATTAAACTCATATTAATTCATCTTATTTCTTAATCTAAATATGACCTTAGACTTCTGACTACAGAGTCTGACTTCGAGGGCAGACTACCTCTGCATACAAATCACAAGTGATTCTCGATAGATGCTAAATTGTAACCGCCTTAATGAATTGCCCAGATACACGGGTTAAAGTGAACACAAGTTGATAAAGGGCCTGACCCAAGCTAATCAAATGACCACTGACAGAGCAACATACCAAGAGGCCCATTCTGTAAACAACCTAATGGCCCATTAGTCCACATGAAGCCATAAGTCTCTCACGAAGGTTCTTGGAGCTAGTTAGAATTACATCTCGAATAAATATACTTGCAGGCAGGTTTGTACAATCCACTCTCATATAAACAGTGTTTTTACTGTTTATATGAACAGTAAAAACACTGTTCATATGAGAGTGGACTGTACAAGCCTGGCTTGTATGTAGCAGTGCTCTTAGATCTCCTTCTTCCATACGCTTGATCCTGTCGACGCCTGCTTCTTCTCCATCTCAAACCCTAAGATTCTTTTACAATCAAAGGTGTATCACAACTTTATGGTATTTAATCTATCATTTATCCATACTGTTTTCATGTTCTGCAGGATTCTGGATTTCATTTTGTTAACCAATAGATTTCTCTTTTATTCTGTTAAAGTAAGTATGTACCTTATATCAAGTGAGATAGGTGTACAAAGAAAGTAGACAGATGTCGGAGCGGGCGATGTTATAGTGAAATTTTTGCCGATCAGTCTTGTGGATATAAGCATGCTGTCGAATAACATTAAATCTCTGTGTCATTTTTTCTTTTTCTTTTTTGGTTATTCCGTATTATTCATCATAATTGTCACACGTATTCAACATACTCTATCTTCGAAAGCAAACTCATCCCTGAATGGAGCGAAATATTTCATTCGCAGAGGCATCTTTTTACCAATTAAATCATGAGTATCAGAAGAAATTAATTAAATGAACGAATTGGAAAACTAATTTGCAACTTGGTTATAGAAAGTAATGAAGCGGCTAATAACTAAACAAACTTAAGTTAATGGCCTATAAATAAGGATATGATTCATCACACTGTGCTTGGAGTCATTCCACTCGAGCAATGCCGACATTATCTGCTCAGTCCCATTCTTCTGAAAACTGCCCTTCACGACGACCTTGAAGTTCATATGTTGGTGTAATCTGCTAAATTTCAAAGTTGCTGGGGAAACTGTAATAGAAAGACCTTTTGGTGATGTCACCTTTGCATTGTACACCGAGTCGGCATTACCCATGTTGGTGACAGTGCGGTGGAAGGTGGCAAAAATGTCTGAACTCGCACCCTTTAGCTGTGCATGCATTGTAGGGTAATTAAGGCCGTCAGTGCCTTGTGCAGGCTTAAACTCTGAGCAGTTATGTTTCCTTTTGCCTCCAAAAATTAGATCGAGGGATGTGCCATTATAGCCTTCCTTGCACAAGAAACTGGCATAGGAGCTTATTGAAATGTTATAGATGAGACCAGGATGCACTGCTTGGACTGGATTTATCTGTCCTGCTCCGGATCCCAGCTCGGCATCTTCCGCTTGAATTCTCATTGGGGTGGCTACATGTGAGAGAGAGAGAGAGAGAGAGAGAGAGAGAGTTATGAACAGGGCAAACAAGTGAATCAAAGGAGTTCAAAACTTGAGAACATTTAGTTTAGGATCGGAGGTGTTACCAGTAGTCATGAGAGCAGACTTGATTGCAGCAGGAGACCAGCCAGGGTGGAAGGACTTGACATAGGCAGCAGCTGCTGCTGCGTGAGGGCAAGCCATAGATGTACCGGATATTATGTTGAAAACAGCATGCCGCTTATCAGTTGGGTCCCCTGTTACTGATGCCAGTGTTGAATAAGCAGCTAATATGTCTAGTCCTGGTGCAGCGATGTCAGGCTGTCCATTGGCAATTAGTACATGAGAGAGAGAGAGAGAGAGAGAGAGAGAGAGAGAGAGATATGTGGGAGAGATAGTAGTTTACCTTAAGGATGTTGAGGTTGATTGACTGAGGTCCCCTAGAGGAGAAAGAAGCCACAAAAGGAGCACTGATGTTAAGTGTTTTTGTCTTTTGTATTACAGCCTTAGGGTTCCTGCAATCAATTCATCCCGAGGTATTAGAGTCAGGTTGGTTGTCTTTGAGCATTTCTTGTAGGGTTGGGTTAATGGTGATGTTTTTAGATGAGGACGGTTATAGGCACAAATAGATTACATAAAAGTAATTCCATAAATTAACGTAATTTCAAATGATTCGTCATATCTATTAATTTATAATAAAAGTGACTTTATAATCTCACGAATTACATGAAACCACAATAGTCTAAGAGATTACTTTTGTGTAATCTATTTGTAATTATAGTATTTCTCTTTCCGGATAAGGGAGTTGATAATCTCTTAGGAGATAATCTGCTGAGGTAGATATTTTGTTTCAAGAGAATCCAATATTGGTCCAATCCAGCCCTGCAATGGTGCCTTTCACAACAGGTATCTGTTCAACAGATACAACCCTGCTCACAATGACCAGACATCTCCTACAAAACTCATATCGAAAACATACAATTCATTCCCTCAAACTAACACCTACTAAACAAATTTGTCTGCAATATCTGTCGTGGATCAACATCTTCCATGGGCCACATTCCTTTTTTTCTTTTTCCTTTCTTTAAAGTAAGGTTTATTGTGTTTTTTTGAAAATGTTTAGGGGCTGTAACTATATATAATATATATAGTAGCAAAGTTCGAGGTAAGTAAAAGCGATTCTATTATGTGAAAGTGCACGAGTACTGAAATTAACAAACATACTTGGTGGAATTAATGTACTGATCAATCTTTTTGCCATCCTTGGGGAGGATAAATGTCCCTGGGACTAGAGTGGTGTAAGCTATATCCGTCTCTTCATCAAGCACCATGATCGTTCCGGCACCACCTAACTCTTTGATGGTGTAATCAGGGCCACTGCTTCCCTGGCAGAACACGATCTTTCCCTTCACCTTATTCTTGTCTAGAGTCCCATAGTCACAGGCACTATCATGATCATTTCATACTCAAATTATTAATATTTGGATTCATCATCAACTTATAATTAATTATAATACTTTAATTAAAATCCCAACCTGGCATTCCCATAGAAATCTCCACTGATATTAACTGAATAGGCTCCACTTGTTAAAGGGTACGTCTTTTTCTTTGGGGTAAACGTATTTATAGCAATTCCCTGCCAACAAACCAATAAAACAACATGAAATTACTACTTATTTTAAAATTTTAAATTAATGAAAAGATATAAATTTTATTATTTATTTAATATTTTAATATTTTCTCCTAAATATTTAATTAAATAAGATAGAAGAGTGAAAATTTAAACTCAAAATCTTTAGTCTAATATCATACAAAATTATCACTTATTCAAAAAACTTAAACTATTTATTTTATATCTTAATAATACCCTCTAAGTGATCTGAACCCTTATTGCAAACACAGATCGATATAGGGAGAGAGAGAGAATTTTACAGAAAATTTCTCGCCAGTCCCCAGATGAACTTCGGTCTTGAATTGCCTATCAATGCCACTGGCAGCCACGGTCATGATCCAGGGAGCAACATTCTGCACCGTATAAGTGTAAGGCCCATCGTTCCCGGCCGAGCACGAAGTCAGAATTCCTTTCTTCATAGCATGAAAAGCTCCAATGGCGATCGGGTCCGCAAAGAGGTCCCGGGGCGGACCTGCTATAGAGACCGATATCAAGTCGACCCCATCAGCAATGGCTTCGTCAAACCCTGCCAAGAGATCCATGTCGCTGCAACCGACGGACCAGCATACTTTGTACATGGCTATGCGCGCTGACGGTACGCCACCGCGTGCCGTGCCTTGGGCTATGCCATACAGACTGGCGCCCCTGACATGTACGCCGGCTGCAGTGGAAGAAGTGTGAGTACCATGGCCATCGTTATCCACCGGACTAGGATTCCCCATATCAGGGTCGCTGCTGTCCAGGTTGAAGTATTTTGCACCTATCACCTTTCTGGACGTAAGCCCACGAGAAAACACAAATTTAGAAAAACTATACTGCGCGTACTGAATAAAAGCATAATTTGCAAATTCCATCCTAGCACAATAATGCCGGTGCCTAGCCAAAGTGTACTCAACTCCAAAAATGATTTGGAATATTGGAGTAGTCAAATAACTTCAGCTACAGTACTAATGACAGAACAAAAAGTTTACCTGTTGCAGCTAGTGAAGTTGGCACCCTTAACACATTTGCCCTTCCATTTAGCAGGGATTGGCCCGTAGCCTTTATCGTTAAAACTTGGAGATTGAACCCAAATTCCTATGAAAATAATAGATGATAAAAAAGTGAAATTGGTTATTTTTTTCTGAGAGAAACTCCCGTATATCTATAGTACGTGTCAAGGAGGAAACTTGTAGTTTAAGTACCAACCTGTATCCAAGATGCCAACAATGATATTGCTTTCTATTATGGTGTTTCTTTTTTTCATTGTTGTGGGCATTCCCAAGAAATCCCATGATCTCGTTGTATGAAGTTGGCGCAATGTGTTTGGAAACACCGATACAACTCTTTCTTCATCTGCAAGTCATGAATGTAAGCTTAAATATATCAAAGAAAATGATAACATCATCAATCTTGCCAAGATCAGAATCAAGATTTTGTATTGGGGAGGCGATTGATAAAATGTGCAGTATATGTAAATTTTATAAAGATGATAATTAGTGATAAAAGTATCATGTTCTGTTATTACTAAACTCTCTAAATGTATATTATTCTTTAAATTGTTTACGTCTTTTTAAAAAAAAAATTAATTATTTTTGAGTACTTGCTCATATTTTTCTATAATTTAAGAAAAATTTATAATTTAAGAATAAATTTAAGAACTTTCTAATAAGTAATAATATAACTTTATTAAATTTTTAACAAATTATATCTTATAATCATACAAGTTAGACTGAAACTAAATAAATGAGTATAATCAATCAATTTTATAAACATATAAATTTATAACTAATTTTTTTTTGCTAAAGTTAGATTGTTAATTAAGTAACTATAACATTATGTGAATTGAAATTTGACTTTAAGTGAAGTTAAAAATTAGAATATAAATTGATATATATTGAAATTTAAATAAATAATTTTAGTAAAAAAAATTTGGAGGGCAATTTCTTTTTTTATCTGACAGAATTTTAATTATATATATAAAAAAATTATATATATTTATATCATAAATTAATTTTTGAAAAGTTTTGGAGGGCGGTAGCCCCCACCCACTAACGTGGGTCCGCCCCTGAAACTTGGGACTTGAGATCTCGGGCTTAATTTCAGGTTATACAGACCTGATAATCTCTCTACTTCGTGGGGCAATAGCCTGGCTGCGAAGCCATTGAAGCTCTTTCCATAGCTATATATTCTGGATTCTCTAGCTACTTTCTCACTGCAAAAATTAAATATCAGTTAATATTACTACAGAATTAACAATATTGCAAATAGTTTGAAGCAAGGTTTCGATCCAGTACTCTCCAATCGTCGAGGAAAGCAGGTTGTGGTGATCGTCCATGGCAGAAGTTTCAGCTCCAGGCCGGAGTTCTCCCATGTACACGATGTACGGCTGTTGTTAATCAAAAGTTAGTTTTCAAATTCATACTGGTTTTTCGACAGTCACTGGTCCATGCCATGCATGCAGAAGTACTCATAACTCTAAAGATGTACGTACGTACCTTTCTTTCATGGGCATTCGGGCCACCGGCCAACGATATCGCTAAGAGATGGAGACTTATAAATACAAGCACAAGCATATTTTGCAACATCTTTTGTTGTAATATCGAAAGTCTCTCAAAAGTGATCAATTAAGGTAGTAGGTGATGTTTTGCTCACAGTGATTGGGAGTAAAAGATCAGCTTACATATATATAATTGAATATCAGTACTGCTTCTGCGTTATATATGATGCTACGTACGTAGTTCTTACCTCACTCTCTGCGAAAAGTATGGTGAGGAACCAGATCATGATCTTGACTGATGAACGTCGAACATAGGGGCCAAGAGAATAGTGTCTGTTTCAGATCGAGAATATGGTGGCTTATATTTTGGATCTTTGGTCCATAAATAGCAAGCTGGATTCATTCCATGTGTCAAAGTGAGAAAGCTGCAACTAACCAAGCAAGAGACTTTTTCACCAGCGCCCACTTCAACTGAAATATACTACTACGTACACACAATTTCAATTAGGTACGCACGTATAAGTTGCTGCATGGTCCTGCAATATGCCTCAAAATAATCTAAATTTTATATGTTTTTTTTTATCGCGATAATTTCTTTAGTTATTTTGACCATCCTTTTTATATAAATTGAGTCATTTGAATTTGATCAAGTAATTTTTTATTCTACATTCAAACTTAAATTTCCTGATCTATACTTTACACACTTTTAATGTGATCTAATTATTCTATGAGTTTTTTAATACCTACAAATTTTTATAAAACCTACTGCTCCTCTGCAAAAGTTCTCATGCATACGTACAAACAGTCAATGATCAGTGATATTACAGTTCACGCTTGACAGTACTACCGGACAGTTAGCCATTTCCGTTGGATTTTCTGCTACGTCGTTCATGGTCCTCATCGTCGATCATTTGGTACGTTCTCAATATTCTTTCTACTTCTCGGGGTTTTTCTGGAGTTTTGTTTTCCGAACCTAGAGTACTCTTCCCCTGGCTGCATGCTGAGGTGTAACAGTAAATATAATGCGATAGATTAATTAATAATCACAGCCAAATTTACTTGATCTCCAATGTACTGAGATCACCGTTATCCATGGAAAAAAAAAGGAATTCGATCGGAAGATACGCCTGCCTGTACAACATTTTTTAAGACTTTAATTTCAAGCTCAAACATACACACGACACATATATATTCATATATTGGAAGGGTGAACGTACGAAATGATCGGCCACCCACTTTAGCACGGAGGGTATTCTTTATATATATATATATATATCTACTACTGAACCACTCTAATTAAATTATATATACAACATATATACTAACTCGAACATGTTGTATATATAATTTAATTAGAGTGGTTCAGTAGTAGATATATATAAAGAATACCCTCCATGCTAAAGTGGGCGGCCGATCATGTCGTTCACCTTTCCAATATATGAATATATATATGTCAAGATATATTCAAATGTAATTGTGGGTTATTAATGTTCAAATGTACCTTTGAGGTAGAACCACATATATTTTATCAAAATATTATGCCCTTTCCCCTTTCATGCTCTGCTAGGGTTCCGCTTTGCTTAGCTGTATAGCTGCTGTCGGGATTTCCTTCGGGACATCGGCAATGGCTAGTTGGCAACATTCCTTCGCCGATATGGGGGCTCAAACACCGCAGTCGTTACCAAAAGTTGATGTCCCTCTTCGACCTACAAAAGTTATAGATGGTGAGTTCAGTGTTCTCTTCTCCAAGGAAGAGGTGAAAAATCTGCTATGCTGTTTTGTTTATCTATGGTCTTTATATTCTTACGGCAACATCCATCTCTTGATTCCATCCGTGGGTTCATTCAAAATCGTTGGGGG
Source organism: Platycarya longipes (assembly GCA_036559045.1). Classification (NCBI taxonomy): domain Eukaryota; kingdom Viridiplantae; phylum Streptophyta; class Magnoliopsida; order Fagales; family Juglandaceae; genus Platycarya; species Platycarya longipes. The sequence continues at coordinate 861,878 of CM071798.1, forward strand.
CTGAGTTCTCAACCAGTGATTTTAGCTATTTGAAAATCTCGTAATGTGTTCGTGCGTCTATCCAACGAGGCTGACTTCGTGAAGGCATTATCAAGGGAGGTTATAGATGTGAATGGTGTACCTTATCGAGGGTTTCATTGGTAGCCGGGTTTTGATGAGGACTCCGAACCCTCTTTCGTGCCGGTCTGGGTGTTCCTACCAGGTCTACCCCTAAATTACTACTATGAATCTTTCTTGACCAACATCACCGCCGCTTTGGGTCGTTTCATATGTTGAGACATTGCCACAAAATGTGCGATAAAGACAGACGGTGCTAGGGTCTGTTTGGAGTTAGATGCGACAAGAGAGTCTGTGAGGGAGATTTGGATTGGAATCCCCCTCCAAGATTCGAGTTTATATATTGAGGTTGAATATGAGACCCTCCTTGCATATTGTACCAAGTGTTGTACTCAAGGGCATAATCTCAACAAGTGCAAGTGGAAGGGTGATGCAAAGCTAGGCAATGACCGAAAACAAAAGGGGGCTTTGAAGGAAACAGAGTAGCCTTCGCTTATTTGGAGGCCAAAGCAACCGATGCAACCTGTTGATTCGTCTAAAGAGGTACCAAATACTGAGCTTATTATTGTTGACTCTGATCCGAAGAATTTGAAATTTAATAATACTGTTTCTGCTATGCCAAATTTGAACGATTCTCAGTCCCTTGATTTAATTGCTAATGGCTCGATTGCTGACATGTTGGTGGCTGAAAATGTGGGGGGTGATATTGTGGGGACTAGTAGTTCGAAAGAGGTTAGCCCTATTGTAGATGTTAGGGAAATAGTTAGTGGGGGCTGTTGATTTTGAGAAGAAAATCGATGATGATATGTTGGTGCCTCAAGGTGTTGTGGAGCCTATCTCTATGTAGGAGCCAAACTCAGCATCTGGAAAAGAATTAGAGATGGAGGTGTTCAGAGGGATGGGGATACAATTAGTTGAAAATCTCTCAGAGTCTAGGGTAGTTGTTCAGTCTAAAGATACAGTAGTTATTGAGGAATTAGTGGAACTTAGGGAAGAGGCTTTAATAATGCAGGGGGATCCAAAAGAGAGCTTTTTGGTGGATTCTCTGGTAAATGTGACCTCTGATGATCTTGCAGATCTTCCAACTAAAAGAGTTGTTGAAAATTATGCCTTTAAGCCTGATGATGAACGGGTTGTATATTTGTGCAAACATAAAGAATATCCCTCAGGTAATGATGTTTTTCAGCCTAATAAAGTGACTAAGGGTCGAAGAATTCTTAGAAGTTCCTCTTGAGCTCCTAGCAAACTCGTAAGATTGAATTTATAATTTGTCAACCTCCTTTTTGGAATATCCGTGGGGTTAGATCATCACGGAGGCGACTTAGGAAGTTGGTGAGTAAGTTACGTTTGAATTTTCTTATGTTGGCTGAGACTTTTGTTTATGGCAATAATTTAGAAGTGTGGAAGAATAGTTTGAACTTTGAGAATGGTTTCTCTAATCAATGTGTGGGTGGCGAAATTTGGTTGTTATGAAAGGATGGGTTAGAGATCTCGGTTAATCAATATAGTGATCAACACGTGTCTATTTTGATGAAAATTGACTCTCATTTTGTTGTGGTTTTTGTGGTTTATACTAAATGTAACCATATGAGAAGGAGAGACCTTTGGAGGCTGTTACAACTGGATGTAGTGCAAGGTATGCCTTGGTTTTTTCTTGCGAATTTTAATATTATTCGTGGCGATAATGAACGTAATGGGGGTAGACCTCGTTTGAGAATAACTATGGATGAGTTCAATGATTTTATTGAGACTTGTGGGTTATCGGAGATGAGGTCAGTGGGTAGTAAGTTCTCTTGGCGTAATGGGTAAAGTGGTTTGGCTAGGAGCTGGTCGAAACTTGACAAATGCCTTCTAAATCATCTAGCAGTGGATTTGTTAACAGATGTGTATTGTAAGTACTTGCCTCGTTCGACTTCGGACCATTCGCCGATGTTCTTTGTCTTAAAAAATTCTGTGTGTCAGTATGGTCCTACTTCTTTCAAGTTCCAACAAATGTGGGTGTCTCATGTGAGTTTTAGAGAAGTTGTTAAAGAGACTTGGCAGGCACTGGTTTCAGACATGGATCTCTATTAGCTAGCCTCTAAATTGAAAAAAGTTGAAAGTGGTCTTAAAGGATTGGAACTGCAGAATTTTTGGGCACAATGAATCTAAAATATGTGATTTAGAGAAACAAATAGAAGGTCTTGAATGTCAGTTGCAAGAGAGCTTCTCTAAAGCTATTGATTTAGCTTTGTTATTAGCTAAAGAAGAGCTTGCAGTCTGGCAGTATAGAAAGGAAACTTGCCTTTCACAGCAGGCAAAAATCAGGTGGATGGAGAAAGGTGAGGCATCTGCTCAGTTTTTTAAAATCTTTACTACAATGAAAAAATCGATGGCGCAGGAAATGCGTCTACGAGATGGGTCTTGTTTGTCTACTCAGGAAGATATGCACTCTAGTGTTGTTAATTTTTTTAGTGAATCTCTAAAAGCAAGACCAAGACAGGGCCCCTAGATTTATCTTTGTTTGTTCAAAGCATCGTTTTGGAGGAAGATAACAATATTCTTCTTCAGCTCCCTTCGATTCAAGAGGTGAAAAAGGCTATGTTTTTCATCCCGACTCATAGTAGCCTAGGTCCAAATGGTTATGTCTCTAGTTTCTATTGTTCATGTTGGGATATTGTAGAGTCTGATTTGGTGGCGGTAGTTAGAGAGTTTTTCAGTGGCTCCCCTCTTCCCAAATTTTATTCGGCATCTTATATTGTGCTAATTTCGAAAATGCAGAACCCGACTGGTTTTGATAAATTTAGACCTATCAGTTTGTGCTAAGTTATCTATAAGGTTTTCTCCAAAATTTTGGTCTGCCATTTGACACCTATTCTGAATAAAATTATTTCTCCAAAGCAATAGGCATTCTTGCCTGGTAGGAGTATTTTTGAAAATATCATCCTGGCCTAAGAAATGGTACGTTTGTTGAATAAGAGGGTTCGTGGGGGAATGTCATTATCAAAGTAGATATCGCTAAGGCGTATGACAGTGTGGACTGGGTTTTCCTCTCATTCTCTATAGTAATGAATGGTTCAGTTAAGGGTTTCTTCCCTAATGGTCGTGATTTGAGACAGGGGGATCATTTATCGCCCTATTTGTTTATTCTTGTTGAGGAGTTGTTATCCTGTCTGTTAAAGCACAAATTTGGGACAAGACTGATTGTGCCTTATGTTCATCAGTGAGGCGCTCCTCTTATATCACACTTACTGCATGCTGATAATATAGTTGTCTTTGCCAATGGTGGTAAATCTTCTCTTCGTGCTATCAGGGATGCATTTACTATGTATAAGGACTGGTCTAGTCAAGTGGTGAGTAAAGAGAAGTCTGTTATTTTTTTCCCTCGATATTTTATTGGTGCTCAGAAAAGAAGTACTTTGAGACTTACTTCTTTCTTTGAGGACTCATTTCTTGTGAAATATTTAGGTGTGCCACTGGTTTCAAGAAGGCTAAAAATTTCCCATTTCGATGAGTTAGTGTAGCGGATTCGTGGCGAATTGGATGGTTGGCAAACTAAGTTTCTTTCCTCTGATACTCGTATTCTACTTTTGAGGCATGTTGTGGCTAATATCTCAGTTCACTTTTTTTCTGTGTTGTATGCTCCAAAGGCTGTGGTGGCTAATCTAAATAGGATTCTGAGTAATTTTTTCTAGGGGTCCTCAAATGACATGCCTACAAGGAAGTGGATTTATTGGGAGAAAGTGGGCAAGCTGATTCTTGAAGGGGGCACGGGTCTATGAAAATTTGAAGATGTGCAAGTGTCTCTTTTTATGAAATTTGCTTGGAATTTATTAACTCAAGATCCAATATGGGTTAATTTTTTTAGGGCCAAATATGTCAAGGATAGACACCTCTCTTTGGTTGATTCTAATAAAGGTTCTCTTTTTTGGAAAATAGTGATAGCCGTGGTACCAAAGGCAATAAATTATTTCTTGTGGAAGTTAAAGAATGGTCATGTTTCTTTCTAGCGGGATCCTTGGTTGAAGTCAGGTGCTAATGGATTCTTGTGTGATTTTCGACCTCCCTTGTCTTTCTGTAAGGGAGTGCACAAACCAGATGGTTGGGATGTGGATATTTTTAGAAGATTGGTGGGAGACTTAAAGCTTGAGAAAATCTTGGATTGTTTAGGTGAACATAAGGAACGTGCAGACATCTTAATCTGAAAACCAAATTTGAATGGCATCTTCTCCTCGAAATCGGCTTGGGATTGTATTCGTGTAAAGGCCCCTAAATCTGATTGGGCTAATTGGATATGGCATGTAGCGCTTCCAAAAAAATATTCAATGACTTTGTGGAAGGCTTTAAATTTTTGTCTAAGCGTGGATGCACATATTAAAGGTTTGGGCATTCCCATTGTCTCTAAATGTAAATGTTATACTCAGGGATGTATGGAAGACCAGAATCATGTTCTTGCGATAGGATCTATTGTAGCGGAAGTTTGGCGACGAGCATCCCTGACCTTAGGGATGCCTTATGACTCTTCCCGTCTTTGGAAGACTAATATGGAATTCTGGTTTAGGCGATCCTCTCAGTCTTTTCAAAGAGGTACATTGTTGGGTTTGGTTTCAATCATTATTACTTAGGCTCTTTAGGTGTGGCAGTGCAAAGATTGCATAAAAGGTAAAAAAGGCACAGTTATATCTCTATGGGATGCGATTAAGGTAGTTATTGCATGGATGGGTTTACATTTGAGGGCTAGCAGAAATTCTAAAATTGATGATGAACAAATATTAGTTGCATCTTCTATTCCGATTAAAACTACTTTAATTAGACTCGTTTGCTTGGTGAAATGGAATAAGCCGAATAAGGGATGTTTAAATTGAATGTTGATGAGAATTCTTTGGGGAATCCAGATTGTATGGGAGCGGGTGGTATTATTCAAGATGATAAGGGATGTTTGAGGTTGGCTTTTGCTAAGGAATTGTCACATGGCTCGAACAATGAAGTTGAATTACTATCCCTTTTCTATGGATTGAAACATTGTAAAGAGTTGAATTTGCAAAGAGTTGAGATTGAACTCGATTCTTTACTTGTTGTTAAGTGGTTGAAAAAAGGTAGGTGTGGTATTTGGTACCTTGGAGATTATTGGGACAAAATCTGTGATATACTCTCTAGTTTGCAAGTCAAGATTAATCATGTTTATAGAAAAGGTAGTGCAGGTGCTGATTTTCTTGCTCGTTTGGCCACTAGTCATTATTCTGGTATGTGGTCTATTTTTAATGACATTCTGTGGAAGCTAAAAGGTATTTTAAATGTGGATAGACTTGGCCTACCTTACGTTAGAACTTGATTTTTTTTGTTTTGGTGCCTTGTTTATTTCTCGTCTTATGCTTGGATGCTGGGCTGGGTTTTTGCCTGGGCGTTGTTTTTTGGTCTTTATCTATGGTTTTTGCATTGGGGTTTTTTTTTTTGTATTGGCTTTTTTGGTTCTTTTATAAGTGTCTAAGCATGTTTAGATCTGGTTGGTTTTTTTTTTTAAAGTGTCTTAGGTTGTTTTACAGATACTTAGGTTTTGGTTTTTGGTTTATTATTGTAATCCCAATTGTCAAAGTTGTAACCACGGTATTCATCCGTCATATGTGAAGACTTTTTAATAAATTTAGGACGGGACTACTATGCGTAGGGCTACTGGCTCTTCCTAAAAAAAAGTTAGTAGAATATTCACAAAGACTCTTTCTTTCTCAATTCTTTTTAGTTTTAATTTGAAGGTCATATTGTATGATATAAGATTACGTAGGTCTAAGCTCCAAATAAAATGGTATAGTATGTTGGGAATTTGGATATCCCAAATTCACTTCCTAGGATCTACTATTTGCAAAAATATATATAAAAAATAAAAAAATAATAACAACATTAGATTTTACATGAAAAATTCTCAAAACAGGAAAAAATCCACCAGATTTAAAGATGAAAATTCATTATATGAAAAATAGTTACAATTACACAAATTTTCTCATCACCCTAAATACACCCACAAAGCTTCCTTATGAGTAAAATTTTAACTCTCACCTATCTTTCTTTTACAAGAAAGGCTAAGAGGAATTTTACTAAAGTAAAAAATTACTAGCTAAACTTTTAACTAGTGCATTTAGCCAAAGAAGTTAATCCTCCTTTTATAGGCCTTAGGCCTTGCTCCAAATTTATTCTCTACCAATGTAGGACTAATACTAAGGAGCAAAATCTAATAATTTCTACCTTGCAACTTTGGTTGATCCCACAACCATGCTCCAACTCAATGAGAATCTTCATGGCTTCCGCTATTATGTTGCACCATAAAAGTATATCCATTTATAATAAACCAATTCTAAGTATCTCATTTCGGCCTGTGTTGAAAATAATTTTGTTGAAAAATTATAGTGTAACTTCCACATTTGGTTTTCTTGAAAGTTCTTCAGCCATTCACATAAATCTCAACTACAACACATCCTCTAACATTAACACATATTCTATCATGGCAACTTTGAGAATATTTAGCAACATGCTATGAGTATATACACGTCCTTTTTCAAAGGATATCTTCTTCCATAGAGAAAGACAAAAAGTTAGCTCCATTACCAGTATCTCTATTTATTGACTTGGAACATCTTATCGAACCTACTCCTTTTCTTGAACAATTTTTCTTGACATATTCAAGTTGTCCACATTTCCAATAGATTGCTTTCTTCTTCATAAAGTTGTTCTTCTTTCTATCATCAACTACTACCATTGCTAAGTTCTCAAAAAAACCATTACTTCCACTTCCTAATCTTCTCTCTTAAGAAAAGAATAGTTTACTAGTAACCTTTTAAAAAGTTATTTTCTTATTCTCATGTATCAAAATAGGTTTCATATACTCATAAGAATGTGAAAGAGACCAGGTGAGCCTCAAGGCTTGATCATCATCATCAAATTTAACTCCAATAGATTCTAGCTCAAAGACAATGCCATTAAGAACACTTAAATGATTTGAAATAATTGCACATTCACTCATCCGCAATGTATGAAACCGCTCCTTTAGGTACACTGATTCGAAATGCCCTTAATCTCATATGCCACTTTGAGCTTTTTTCCAGAGTTCCTTTGTCGTATATATTCCATTCATATTTGCAAAAATATTTTTGGCCAGGCATAGATGTATCGCACTTGCTGCTCTCAAATCCAGATCCTCATAATCTTCATTGCTCATTGTAGATCTGCTCTTTGTTTCACCAGTCGCGCTAGCACCATTGCTAACTTCAAGGGTTGGTCTGTCCTTCAATGTCTTTCGTAATCCTGATTAAATCAAAACATCATTAACTACTTGCTCTTGCCACAAGCCAATATTGATTCTCCTATCAAATTTCTCCACCTCAAATTTAATAGGATTTGAAACCCTACTTCCTGACATTACCTTAATGAGTTTTACTGTAGAAATGAATAATACTCACTAAGTGAGCTCCCAAGAAATATTCTCCTTTCTTAGACAGAATTCTAAAATCCCTAGAAAATATTAAAGAGGTCACAATGGACTCGCTTAAAACCCAATCTACTAGTCATAGCCTCCTTAAACTGTACGTAGGGGTGTAAGAAAAAATCGAAAAATTGGAAAACCGGATCAGACCTGTCCAAACCGGCGGAATCGGTCCGGTTTTGGTTCGATACCGATCCGGAATCGGTACCCGTAATATCAAAACCGGTGGATACCGATTTGATTCCGATTATAAACTTTTTAGAACCGAACCAGACTAAACCGGACCAGTTCAATATAATACATATTCTATATCAAACTTTTTAATATTATATGTAATATAAAATAATATTTTTTATATTATATATAATATTTTATACATTAGTATATAATATAAATTATTAGTTACAATTTACATTTTATGATCTAATACTAATAGTCTAATACTATATTACATTAGTAAATTATTATACTAAATAATTACCTACAAAATAATGATATAGTAATATTAATAATTTTTTTATAAGAAATAATACTAATTATTAGTATTATACTAATACTATCACTATGAATGATATAATTATAAAAAAAATTGAACTTACTATAAGAAATACCAATATATAATTATTAGAAAGTACTAAAGACATAAAAAAATCCCACAAAAAAATCCTACAAAATGATGTGTCAAATTCATTTTTATTGTTTTATTTAACTTTATATTTTTTTATTTAACTTTATATTTTTTATTTCTTTTATCTTCCGTTTCCCTCTCCATCCTGTTTCAAGAACTGTTCCATTTCAATGGTTTTCTTCCCCGCCTCCAGCTTTTAGCTTCCATGATAACCGGAAAGTCACATTATCTCTTTTTCTTTTTTGGTTTTTCCACTTCTACGAACGTAGAACGGTAATATTTGTGGACTGAGCAAATAAATTTAGCATCTAAAAAGTTAAAAAAAAGTTCCGTCTCTCCTGTCCAGTCTTCCTCCCCCATTTTTTTTTGCAAGCAGATTATGAAAAGAAAATTTTTGTTTGGTCATTGAGAAAATGAAAGGAAAATAATTTTTATTCTCTATTAAGTTGTTGAGAGGGAAAATCATAATCTGTTTGGTTAATGAGAAAGTTGCAAATCTGAAGGAATATGAGAGAGAGAGAGGAGTATGCAGTTTGATGTTGGTGAGAGATGGAAACAAGTCTGCTGTGCGTCTATCTTTGTTGGGCATGAATGGGTCTGGAAATGGGAACAAGTATGCATCTCTGTCCTTGTTGGGAAAACTGGATTTGAACTTTGCGATGGGAAAAGTGGGATTGGGCTGGGGCTGGGGCTGGGGTGAAGTGAAACAAAAAAATAAAAACACATACAAAATTTGTAATAATACGACAGTTTGTAGCTTTTCTTTGTTGAATTTTTGTGTATTTCTAGCAGTCCTCGTAATTATTCAAATCACTATAACTAATATTAATAGTTTAATAAACTAAAATATATTAATTTAATACCAGACCGAACCGAACCGGAACCGGCACTACCGATTTTAAGGGATAACTAATGTGTAATCGATTTTAAAAAATACAAAATTAGTGGTACTGGTTCGGTTCTAAATTTTGTCTAAAATTGGACTGAATTGAACCGGTTACACCCTTAACTGTACGTATCCACACTACCACACCAAAATTCCACCCCAACAAAAGAATTTAGTGGCTCTAATACTACTTGTTGAAAATTTGGACCTCCCAAATTCATTCCTTAGGATCTACCATTTGTAGCAATATCAAGAAGAATAGAGGAATAGTAACAACACTAGATTTTATGTGGAAAACTCTCAAAACATGAGAAAAACAACCAGACCAAACAAAAAATTCATTTTGTAAAAAATTATTACAATCATACAATTTTTATTCTCACCCTAAATACACCCACAAAACTTCTTCACTAGCAAATTTTAACTCTGATCACCTCTTTCCCTTTTACAAAAAAAGTCAATAGAGAAAATTTACTAACGTAAAAAATTACTTGTAAACTTTTAACTGGTATACTTAGTCAAGAAGGCTAATCTACTTTTTATAGGTCTTAGGTCTTCAATCCTCCAGATTTATTCACCACCAATGTGAGATTAATGCCAACGAGTAAAAGCCAACATAATCTAGGCGGAAAGAAAAGAAAACTACTCATGTGCAAACAATCTCCTGACCTTAGGATCATACGAAAATAATTAAAGATCAGTCCGATAATTGCGAACAAAAGTTCAAAGATGATTCACTGTTACATGATTCACGGCCAGATTACTGGCTTTCTATGCATGATCATCATGCATGCGCTATTATTATATTTGCCCAAAGATCATTAATTCATTGAATCCAAAAGAGCCATACAAGACATGATCAGATCGTAAGAAGGACCTTGCATGCATTAACGTCTACTTTCTCTATTTTATCTTAAATAAAAAAGAAAAAAAAATTCATTTCAAAACAAATTAATAGCTCCTATTAAAAAAAAAAAAAAAAAACTACACAGTCTTCTATTATATATTCACACAATCTTCACACACCATATTTTTTTTATTTTTTATTTTTTTTTTCTATCAAATATTTGATACATAGATAATGAATAAAGAAATTTAATTCATTTAAGAAGAATAAACTCAAAATAAAATTAAAAATATTAGAAAAAAAAATGTGATACGTGGAAGTTGGAAAAATTGAGTAGCATAACTCTTAATGTTTGGTATTGCTGGTTTTTGTTTGATGTTTATGTCCTTGTTGTTCCTCGGGTTTCTCCTCGGGTTTCTTGCAAGGATTTATTTTTCTTTTTCTTCTTTTAGCAAATGAGAAACTTACATAGATGATAAGAGTCGGATACAAGAGAAACCTACCAAACTATTACAAACTATTACAAGCTATTACAACAAACTATTACACAAAATTACTAGGTGAGTCTTTCCTAAAAGTTTAATAACTAAGGTTGTAAATGAACTAGGCTACTTGACAATCTGCTCGGTACTCGCTCGATTAAACTTGAATCAAACTCGCCTCGAGAAAAAAAAAATTGCTCGTGAAAGCAGATACCCGTTCAATTAATAAATGACACATTCCTGACAAAATTCAACTCGACTCAACTAAAACTTGTTAAGACTCGCTCATTTATACTCGAGTCAACTCGTTAGCTTGACTCGATTAAAATTTATTTATATATTGATAAATATATACATATATATATGTTATATATAGGTATTGCTAATAATATAAGTATAACATTTTTATAATTAAATATGTAATATGTAATCTTATTACTTATATCTATACGATGAATATATTTCATAGTTATGTTTTATAATTTATACAATAATTAGTCTATAAAATTTAATAATTTTATATATTAGTACGTGGGAAGCATGTGAAATATGTATATGCTATCATATTATGTGTATTTATTAATAATATATATAAGCATATAACATATTGTTATGATGAATAGATATAAATTAGTTATATATTAAATATTAATTTTTTATTTATTAATTTATTTATTAATTTTTTTTATTTTATTCAAAAAATTTAAAAAACAATTGAGCTCGAACTCGTTTGTGAGACAAGCTCAAGCTTGAGCTCGAGTTGAAAATTTGGTTTATCAAATCGAGGTCGAACAAATAATAAATAAAAACTCGAGTTCGGGTTCGAGTTCGAGTTTGAGATCGAGCTCAAGTATTTAGAATCAAGTTCAAGTTCAACAAGCCAAAATTCAACGCAACTAGACTTGTTTACAACCCTATCAATAAGCATAAATAAATTTAGACCAGGGGCATATATTTGTCAGAGATTTGCGTGAATGCTGCCCAATATGCCAGGTTGTTTTGCAATAATATTTTATAATAAGGAGGCTTGACCTCCATCCTTTATTAAAAAAAGAAAACAAAATATGTTCAAAGTATAATCAACGACACATGGGTTATAAGGCTAATTCCCTCCACTGTATATAAGGATTAATAAAATTCGGTGGAATTCCCTCTTTTTTGTTTTAAAAAATATATATATTAATTAACAACACATACATGGATGGCCACGAGAAACACTTCGAACCTAGCAGCTAGCTGACCATCAATTACAATATGATATATATATATATATATATTAGGCGTAACAATTAAAATATTTTAACGGTTTTTAATTTCTTACTAATTAATTTATTATTATATAATAATATCATATACATAAGTTTCACACGCAATTTTTTTTTTTTAAGTGAATGATTACAAAAATAAAGTTTTTAAATTAGTTTTTATATTAAGATCCACTTGTACGGATCATTTCTTATTCATCGATCATGTCAGACGTCTTTTCCCACCCAATACTCCTCCCCAAGACTTCATCGATCGCTATATAATTATGCTAACCTGATTATGCGGACGCATGTCTATATTTAACAAAAACTTGATGAATGCTTCTAATTATTTAAGAAATTATAACTAATAATTAGCCACACTACAAAAAATATATATAACTAATTAATTATAATTAAAATAACTGTTATCCTTACAAATAATCTATTTTTATTATAAATAATTCTTTTAATTATAATTAATTAATTCTATATCTTTTTTTTTTTTTTTCGTAATGCTAGTTACGAATCATTGATCATAAAATATATAAAATTCGAGTGGAAAAAGATCAAAAGGAGAATATATAGAGACTGATTATCATGTAACTAACCTCAGTATAATTACTCTTTTTTTTATATAACAACCTATATAAAGTATACTCTTAAATATTATAAAATTTTACTTCGAAAAAGATGACGATCATGACGGGTACGTACTACTTCATGAACCTCGGGTCCGATTAGATCAACAATTCGGAGTCAAAGGCTAAAGTCGCGCGCGTATCTTACGAAACAAAGATCGATGTGATCTGATGAGTGGGATATCAGGGATATTTGTCGACCTTTGTAATCATATGAGGCAGGTCTCCCGAAAATGAGAGGCCGCTAGCTAGGGATGATAGGAGTTGGGTACCTAGTCATGTTACGCACATTTATGAATGGATGGACCAATATTATTGAATCATGATGATCATCATGTGTTGCCATCATGTAGGATCTGTTTCCATGTAGCATCCAAAAGGATATCATTTTCCCCCTTTATATAAGTATCATCGACCAAACCTATGTCTAGAAGCAAAATTGAAGTTTCTAAGAGCTGCATGCGCAGTAGTTTGTCATATAAAATATATAATAAAATTTTGAAATAAATGATAATTTTATATGATATTAAAAAAAAATCTTTAATTTAAATTTTGATTATATACTCTATTTCATTTGATTAAGTATTTCACTTTTTAAGATAAACAATGATTTTACATGCCAAGCAATATTGCATCAAATATAGTTATGAAGGAAAAAGTTATACCCTACATTTATGAACTTGTATATGGCTATTCTTTGATATCGCTTAGTACGTTACTATAATAAAATTATTTATTTGTAATTAATTATTTTTAGGGAAATAACTATTTACAATCAAAATGAATATCAAATAATTTTTTTGTCACAAATGATTGGTTAAGAAGCCCAATTTTCTTGTAATGAGTAGTACTGGTATTAATGAAATCAATTAGGCAAATTTACTTCATTCTAATTAGCTAAGAAACAACACCAATATTATCGCATGCCACCTAAGTATTTCTCAAGAAAAAACTGAGATTCTCGGACTTGTCTCTCAAAGTCTGCTCTAATGATTCCAATTGACCTTCACATTTAATTGTTTTGTATCTTTTTTCAGTACTCTAATTAACTCCAGATCAGATCAATCCACTCAAATTGGACCTTCGGTACATAATTTATTGGTCATGCATGTATTTCAATTGTTCATCCTAAGTTTATAATTGGTATTCAATCTCCTCTTATTGTACGTGGTTTCTATTTTATTTTAAGAGTAATGGTACATACAAGCGATATTGCACATCCATTCACGCATCTGTACATTCTGATTGGTTGCTTTCATATATTTCATTTTAAATTTAATTATTTTATTATGTACAGATTTTCATCTCAACATTGGTGCACATATAAGTGTCCAATATTGCTTGCATTTAGAGTTTAACTTATTTTAATATAATACAGTTTAGTCTACAGGAAAAACAAAAAGGAAAGGAAAAACAGAGCACCACTTCCGCCATCTTAAGACAAAAAGAGAAACATATTGCAATTGCTCTCCGTAGGTGGAGATCTGAGTAATTTTTGATGTGCTAGCTAGTCGATCGGCCTCGCGTGTTGTATACTTGTTAATTAAATTATCAATTATATGCATACTTACATGTTGAGAAATAATCATACATTACTTGTAGACAATGTCTCAGATATGTTTAATTATAAGTAATGTGCAAATCTTTCTTCTTGAACCGATTTTATGAGATGAGTTAGACCCATATATTTTCATGGTAGAGCCTACCACAGAATGAATGGAGACCCACATTACTTATCCCATGATAAGGATCAGAAAAATACTGGTCTGCACGTGAGGAAGAGTGTTAAGGAATAATCACATATTACTTATGGACAAAGTCAGCTTGAACATATTTATAAGTAATATGCAAATCTCTCTTCTTGAACCGATTTTATAAATGAGTTAGACTCATAAATTTTTTTAATACATAGTTTGCATTAATTCAATACCATTAATTACCACGAATTAGTCCGTACGTACATGAGCCCAATGCTAGAATAAAACTTCTAAGATGGATTATAATCATACTGTTTTGTTCTGGCCGGGGATTAGCGCTAGTACTGATTTCACTTAAGTTTCTCATTAATGATAAATTCTAGAGTGACCAAATTACAATCAATGGCTAGCATGATCAGGTTAATTTGGATTTTATTTGTTTGGTGAAATGCTAAAAGCTGTAACTGGCAGCAAGCATGCATGAAGTAGTCGTTCTACAATAATTCTGACCAGTTACTTGATCAAGAATATATATATATACTTAATTGTCATATATAACTGCAGATCATCATACGTGCTCATATTATATATTCCCAGATAATAATCTCATTGTACACGTCTTAGGGTTTTCAGTATCATTGGTGGGGTTGCAGTATATATATATATATAGTCCAAGATTAAAGTTCCAAATAACATCATTAAGTAATATACACACACACACTTACATACAATACAAAGAATCACACGATCGAGTACACGCTTTATACATTAATTTATATTCATATTCCTCGCAACCTAATAATTAGTCAAACTTTGGAGCTTATAATGAAGTGCACTAAAAGACTCCATGAAGGAATTAATGTCTTATATATATATATATATATATATATATATATATATATGTAGCTGCACGGTCAAAAAACACCAGCTACACCAACCTGCAGAAGTATTTCTGGTACTTGATATATGTAGGCCATGTACTTGACCATCAAATCCCACGTCACATTTCTCTCATACGCTAAAACCTGCAACTTCATATATGCTCAGCTACACACAATATTTTCAATCTTAAGGAATATAACTTAATACAGATAGATATATTGTGAATTATAAAGGTGTTTCTCTTTCCCGTACCAAGACCGGTAGTCCGCCTTTAAAAGAGGAGGTGAGCCCGGGAGAGAAGAGGGGAGTGCGGCCGGCCGGTGTTGCCAAGTCGATGTGGAATCTCCTAACCAATGAAAGAGCGAGACATTTTAGCTCAACTAGAGCCATTTCTTTGCCCAAACAGACCCTAACTCCAGCTTGGAAAACTGGGTACTTAAAAGGGTTTGCAGGAAAGAATACACCATCCTTCAACCACCTTTCTGGCCTGAATTCTAAACAATCTGGACCCCATATTTCTTCAATCCGACCCATTGCGTACGGATGGTAAGTAACCCTAGTGCCTATCCTCACATACGTCCCATCAGGAAGGACATCATTCTCTTGACAAAACTTTGAATCGTATTGTATCGGAGGATAGAGTCTCATACTCTCATAAACTGCAGCTTGTAAATAATGGAGCTCTCGCAGTTGTTCGAAGCTTTCGAGCTCCCGGTTTGCTCCGATGACTCGGTCTGCCTCGAGCTGGATTTGCGACTCCACGTGCGGGTGCTTTGCTAATAGCCAGAAAAAGCTAGTCAAGGCTGACGCAACAGTGTCACGACCAGCTAAGAGGAAGCTTATAACGATGTCTCTCAGATATGGTTCATCATTTACAGCGCCCATGAACCTGGACAAAAGATCTTTATGATTGGAAAATCCCAGTTTTCGCTTCTGCTTTATGACATCCTGTGCCAAGATTTTGATCACTTTAACAGCTTCTCTTAATTTCTTCTCACTACCTATGTTGAGCTTCCGTTTGATCTTCCATAAAAGCGGGGACACAGACATGGCTCTCTCAGCAGATAATTTTGATGCAAGGTCAAAGGAAACAGCGAATTCAGACATGGGTAGCGACGATTCAAGGCAGCTAGGGTCCAACCCAATTGAGAATTGGCATATACAATCGAAGGAGAATCTTCGAAACACGTCTTGTAAATCCAAAACTCCATCATTTTTGCCTGCAGCCAAGTATAAAAGAGGGAGAAGTCGGGTCTTAATCTCGCAATTGAAAATATTGAATGCATACGGTACTATGGAGGACTTGTTGAGCTCTAGATTCGCCATCTTTCTCTGGAACCTCCATAGGTCACCGTCCACGTTGAATATACCTCGACCCAGAAAGTCATTCAAGATTGTGGAGAAAGGTTTGCCTTTTGGGTAATTCTCAAATCTTGTTCTGAGCATATACTCGACATTATCGGGGTTAGCAGTGATGATGTTTCGGAGAACATGTATGTGGATAGTTTTAGTAGGAGAGTTTTTCAGAAGATGAGCATACCAATCACAAAGATTATCAAATTTTTTGGACCAACTCGACGTGAGATAACCATGGCAAATCTCACAGTTGCACCAAGGCTTTGGTCTAACCAGGTAGAGCAGGAGAGAAAATACTACGAAAGAGAATACAAGAAAACATGAATAGCAAGGGTGAAGAATCTGCGAAAACCAGGAAGCTTCAACTTCAAGATCCATCAACAGAAAAAAAAATTGGGGAAAGAGAGAGAAGAAATTATACCGAGAGAGACAAAAGACGGACGGGAGGTATTATCTATTGGACGCTATAATAATATATTTATCGGAGAAGTGATTGAGTTCAGTGGTATACCGTATATATATTATATATAAGTGCAACAAAATAGAGAAATAATAAAGTGAACTAGAAGTAGGAATAATAATAATATATAATATAAGTGCAAATAAAACCCGTGCGCAAAAGAACAAAGTTAATTATATTATTAGATGCCACTTCTGTGGGCCATAATGTAATTTGGGAAGAATATTGGCCACGTGATTTGGTTGATCTTATCCGTACCCGTTTGTCTTTTTTTCCTTTCCTAATTTCATTAAAAAATTCATGACAACAAGCGTAATAGAAGGGATTACAAATAAAACATAAACCCAACCCTGACAAGTGAGAAACTATGCAAAGCATAAAAATATATATACCACAGAAATTGTTTGCATAAATATATATATATATTAGTAAACGTACGTACGTAAACGGATATTTGTCGATACAATTCTAATAATTAACATCATGTAACGCATGACTACATAAGTGGACCTTTAATGTCTTGCAATATCATGATCTGGACTTCTTGTGGAAAATATATAACGGAGCATAATTTAAGAAGAGAAACGATGAGGCGGGCAAGTACTACTCCCTTGCTGCATTTTATTGCGGCGAGAGTGCGTTTGAATCATGCATGATCAGATCCGTATTAAATTTATTAATGATGCATGAATCACGGGGTCATAGGTTTACTCAGCATTCCATTTGGCATATTATCCCCCGCTCTTTTATAATACACATGGAGACAACTAATTAAACAAAGCTCAAGGTTCTCTTTTCGAGGTGATCTCTGATCAATATATCTCAAAATTATGTTGCTACTACAGGAAAAACATACATTTATGATGAATTATTTCTCATAAAATAAACTATTTATAATAAAAATATCATTTTTGTTAAAAATAGTCATGATTTTTCTGGAAATAATTAGTTATAAATAAATAATTTTCTTATAATATTATATATATAAATAATATATATTATATGTGTGTGTCATGTGAATGTGATAATGGATGCAGATAAACAAGACCCAAAAATAAAGCTGAAGATAGATATATATATATATATATATATATATAATATTATAGATTCGCCTAGGCTAGCTGCATGGTGCGTAACATCATTACCAAAAGATAGAAAAATTAGGAATACCATATACTTAATTTGCCGTGTCTAATTTAATTATGTGAATAAATTAAATATTCAATCTTTTAATATCACTAGTAGTACTGGAATTATTAATGCGCTGTACTAATTTTTAATATCACTAGTACTAGTACTACGTAAGTATTTGAAGTAAGGTTTCTGACAAAGGAGTCCAACTAATTCGGTCCGAATGGTCTATCTGCAACATATATACATGCTGAAGGTGCAATATCGTTGATTAGGTATATGTCAGGTTTAGCCGGACCAGATGGAACAAGCAGCTTAAAGCTAGCTAGTATACGGGTCGATCGTCTTTCTGAAAAATCGTGTCTTTTTGCTTTAGGACTGAAATTTTGGGAGTAATCGGCCATCGGCCTTTTGCCTCATATACATTTAGTTCTATCAGGTAATTTATTATTAGATATAATAATATATGTGAGTATAGCTTTACATATTGAAAAATTGGATCGAGTTAAAGTCAAAAGAAGAAAAAGTCAAATTAAAGAAGAAAAATTAATGTTATGTTAATTTTGTTATTATTATGTTTTTAGTGACCTAGACATGTTCATTCGGGTCGGGTTTTGCCTCGTTCAGTCTTGAAATTTTTTTTATTTTTTAATAATTTTAACACTTTCACTCATTAAGAGATTTAAAAAAATTACTCATCCTTCCAATTCAGATTTTTAAATGTGAAATCCAAATAAACGGGCCTAAATTCTAGTTTAGTCTATTCTAATATAAATAAAGTGCAGACTTTTAAATGCAATTAAATTCATCACGTTCAATACAATATTACAATACCCTTTCACTTTTCCCTCTTCTGTTTCTATTTCTCTCTTCCTTCGTCAAGTTCCCAGTTGAGTTTTAATTATCAAGTTCTTGACAATATGCTCGAGCTGACTCCAGAGATTAAAGGGGTAGTTATTAGCTAATTATGTGCTCAATTAAAATGATCAAAGGCCCCTTTTGATTATTTTTAACATCCAAAATAAGTTCATTAACTAATTATAACATGCAATTAATTTGAGATCCAACGGTAGTTTTGTGCTTTTCTGATATTTGATCGATCGGCGGCACAACTTGCAATGTCTCTTTAATTTGTTTCTTCTGACAATTTATAAATGAACATATAATATAAATTGAAGAAAAAATAGTCATAATTTGAAAGACAAAATTTTATAAATGCATATCCATCATCGATCATAGATATTGGGTTCATGAAGAGTCACGGAGTTATTTCCTTTAATGGACCCGACTTCTTTTCATCCTTCAAGCTGGCCGCTCCAACTGATCAGGATTTCCGATTTTTTATTTCTCTTGTCGAGATAAAAGATGCACCATTGGAAGAACTTCCATCATTTTTGCTCAGAATAAATCAAAATATACTTCAATAATTGGATAAGGATCACACTCATGCTGGAACCAATTAATGTAGGTATATTATAAAAATAAATAAATTTTTGTGATTAATTAATTACGATAAAAAATGATTTATAATTAATATTAATTATAAATAATTATTTTATTAAAATTAATTGATTGTAAATAAATAATTTTTTTATAATAAAAAAATAAACCCAATGTCTGAGCCCCGCTTGGATTCAGAGATGAGATGAGTTTAGATGAGTTTAGATGAGTTTAGTTTATTTTTTAATATTATTATTATTTTGGGATTTGAAAAAGGTATATTGGGAATTGAAAAAGGTGTATTGGAAATTGAAAAAGGTGTATTGGGAATTGAAAAATGTGTATAGGAATTTGTGTTTTGTATAAAAAATTATAAAAATATAATAATAAAATGAAGATGAGTTGAGATGAGCTGAGCTCACCTCTGAATCCAAGCGGGGCCTGAAAGGGATGAACAATACTATTCTTCATATATGAATTATGGTCTATATATATATATTATATATTATACATAGCGAAAAAGCAAAACCCTTTTACCAAAAACAAACTAGAATCCAAAAATGCGATGATGCGTGCGTGAGGAGAAAAAAGACACAAGTACAGGTCAAACACAAAGACGGGGGATTCGTGACAGAAAATGACTGGATATATATATGAACACATGCAGCAAATAATTAAGTAGCACAAGAAAACAAATGAAACAGAAACATTGCTGTTCCACTCCCTCAGGCCTCGGCAATAGAGAAAATATATAATCAAAGAGACAGCTCAACTGCCGTGAGAACTGTGCGTGGTGTCTAATATGTACTAGCTTGTAACTTTGTGGTACTTGTGATCACTGCCATGTGTTCAGACAGAAGGCGACAACACGTCTCTTACAATGCTGCCCACTAGTAGATATATACTTGGTTCATACATGCAGCTGGTTCCATGCTAGCCAAAGCTCAAATTTATCTATAATATATATTCAAGAAAATATTTTTAGAACATCTATTATTAAGAGCATTTATTACATTTATAAATAATACTTAAAAAAAATTTATTAATTCTCAAATAATGGATGCTTTATAATCGTGAATGCTTTCTAAAATTATTCTTATTTAAAATATTAATATTGAATTTATCATTAAATTTATTAAATACAATTTTGATAATTTTATTTAAAATAATTTTACATTAGACTCATCAAATTCTATTCACTTAAATTTTGAGTTATAATAATTATCCATCATCTTTCCTATTTGAAGGGTTATTATGATAAATAAATTATAAATGTGTCTGTTAGTTTTATAAATTATATATTATATTATTATTTTGATGAATATAATTTGAAGTTATGAATATAGAGGTATTCTGTGTTAAGTTTTAAATTTTAAAAACTTATATTTTTTATTAAATTTTAAAAAAAAAATTAATGTATCCGATGCCAAATGGTCTTATAATAAAAATAATTATTTATAATAAAAATATATTTATTTTAATTAAAAATAAATATTTTACTAAAAATAATTAATCACGAATAAACAAATTTTTGGAATGACTAACACCATATTTGCCCGCAGTGCTTTTCATAATCATTCATTACGCTCGCAAAGATGATCATGTGGGTGAGACCTAATAACGACGAACCTTCACTCGAAATTTAAAAAAATAAAAAGAAAAAGAAAAAATGGTTCAGATAATCAAAGCTGGCTGCATCAGCTCGATTGGAAACTTCAAAATGGGATAAGATCTCCAATCTGCAATGAACCCAATGAACGTAATCTATTGGATGGCTAATAGATAAATGGAATTACGAGATTCCACCACGAGTGGAAAAAGTCCACAAATATTAAAAAGGTTTCAGTATTTTAATCAAACCCATATTCCGTGTTCAATTTCTTCGCTCTGCCGATTTCTAGAAGTAACTCTTGCACAACATATCAGGACATGGGGATTCACAATTATTTATATAAAATGTAAAATGATTGGTTTTGGCTGCTGACTTCTCGATTGTTAAAAGATACAACATATATTTGGGGAATTAATTAAGTAGTCAATGCATAATAGATGTCAAATCATGATGCACTGGTGTAGCCGTCGCGCCATCCATATATGTCGGCCACTTTTGATGGCCGCCGTAGCTAATCATGCACTGCATACGCCAATTAAGGCCCCGTTTGAATTCAGAGATGAGATGAGTTTGGTTTATTTTTTAATATTATTATTATTTTAGAATTTGAAAAAAGTGTGTTGAAATTTGAAAAAGGTGTATTGAGATTTGAAAAAGGTGTATAGAAATTTGTGTTTTATATAAAAAATTATAAAAATATAATGATGAAATGGAAGTGAGTTGAGATGAGCTCAACCCACTTCCGAATCCAAGCAGGGCCTAAATCTCTCATGCCGGCGACTGTAATTGCATGCTCGTCCACTACAAATAGTGTTTGGGTTTGATCCCAATTTCTGTTTCTTTTTGCCAAATTACAATTGGTTTCCTAAGGGACTTTACTCCAGTAGTTATACACCAGAAAATTAGAATGATTAATGGAGCATGATTATCTCTCGAGAAACTAAAATAACAAAAAAACAGATGATGTTGAAAAAAATAATAATGAAAAAAAAAATAGCTCAATCTTGTTAAGATATAAAATAAATAAAAAAATTTACATCTTTTTATTAATTTAATTTTTTAAAATCAATGATCATTTCAAATAGTATCAGAACAGAAATTTTGAATTATGTTGAGACAGTACCGTGATATTGAACAAAATCGATCTAGTCTACATGTGAGGATAAGTGTTAAAATATAAATTAACCTAAAAAAAACTATTATTTTTTATCTTTTAAGATGAGTGATAATTTCACACACCTATTGATTTGCATTATATATTGAAAAATTATAAAGTGAAACCACACTCATAGTATTCACTCTCACATGTTACTGTTCACATGAACAGTAATATGTGAGAGTGAGTGCTATGAGTGTGGCTTCACTCTAGCACTACTCTTATATATTGGATTGTTTTGAAACCATGGACTTCCGACACGCTTGCACCTTCTTTTTGGTAACTCTAATAAAGTTGTTCAATATCACTAGTGTCTTTCAAATCTAGATGCACGACAAGCCATCCCTCCCATCATCCCATGTGTAGAATGCGACTATTTTTTCCAACACTATTGCATGCGCAACAAGGCTTCGGTGGGTTCTCAAACGTCCTTGTAGAGCCATAACTAGTGCTTCTGTATGATCAGTCCAAGATTACAAGTCAATTTGTTCGATCCCCGATGGTGACTGAAAATGGTAACCGAAGATCAAGGATCTGAATGGGCCACTCGTGGGGTACGTACGTAGGGTCTTTAAACACAGCAAGGCCCATTCTAACACACCATCTCTTTAAGTATGGAGGCCCAAAAACTCTTTATATCGAGTCGATGCATAGGGACTCTTTCGATCGAGTCGATGCATAGGTTCTTTTCCTCATATATACCGAGTGATTTATATTTTTTAAGCCCACGACCGTGGGAAAAAATAAATAAATATTAAGCTTGTAAAAATTAAAAACAAACAAACGTATATGTTGAAGATGTGCCAAGCAGCTTTTAAAGGGAATACACGGGTGTGATGAAGCTGCAGTTTTATGGAGTAAACCAAGGTGCCGTTTTCAATTTAAGTCGTAAATGTTCAATGGCAGTTTTGTAATTACTTTGTAGCATTTCTGTAAATTTGGGTAATGGCAAACTTGTAATTAAACATTTGTATATAAGACTTTTGCCTTCGTGTTTTGGGTCGGTCACGAAGTCACTTTACCAAATTAAAAGTCGCGATTGAGGGAGAGAAACGAAGGGGGTCTGAAACCTAGTTCTTGCCGAGATGACATTGGAGCTCGCCGAGGTGATTAAGCGTGCTCTATGGTATGATTTTGTTAGAGGTTAATATAAGGAAACTGAACTATAGTCTTGTATTGCGATGAGAGATTTATAAATGATTGTAAACTCAAGTTTTGATACATTCTTCAATAATAAAGACCCTAGACTGCTTCTCCCGTAGATATAGACCATAAGGGTTGAATCATGTAATCTCTTATGTTGATTTCGCATTTTCTTTTACTATTCTTAGTTTTATTTTGATCTTGCATGATTATATTGTGATTTCGTGTTTCCAACGTGTTTAACAATAGAAAACTAAATTGTTCACGTTAAGCATATATTTATTAATAGTGTTTCGATTGTCTATTGTTGAATATTAATTGCATATTGCTACCGAATACGTTAATTTGGTTTTCTTGAGTGCTGTCATTGAGAGGTCAGAAAATACAACAGTATATGATAACAAAGGTGGTCTTCTGAGTTGTATGAGCCGGAGTACAAATTTGATCAACGTCGAACTCTTGAATAATTGGACTAATGAAACCAGAACCCGACGTTGCAATTAGTTTTGTTGTTCAAATTCTCCAATACAACTTATTGCGTCGATCGATTGAGATCATATAATTGTTTTTAGGATTAAGATCATAGTAATGAGTAAAAACGCTCATCAACCTTTTTCTAAAATATCTTATGAGGAATGGAAGAGTATGCTACATATAAAGTCCAGGACAATCTCCTTCTTAGCAATACAGAATGTCCTTTACTCTCCTCACTTGTAAGCCGATATTTGTCGTGTTCCTATAGGTGTTCCTCATTGGATTAATGGAGTGGAGAGTATTGCTGAAAATTTTAGCTCTAATACCATAAAAAAGTCTATGCAACTTTTTCTAAAAGACTTTATTAGGAAGATGAGAGGATGCCACATATAAAACTTATGATAATCTCTTTCTTAAACAATATGAAATTTCTTTTAATGAGTTCACAAAGTTATTTTTAGAACTTAATTATCTTATCATTTATCCTATTTATTAACTAATTGTTATTGAACAGAAAAGAAAAAAAAACAAAAGAATAAGACCTAGAACCCCATGTATGCATGTACAGCATATATATAAATAGCTAGGACCTAATAAAATGATGATTTTCTTTCTATTATTACGTACGTATGATTATTCGGAAAATATTTTAGATAAGAGGCCGACAAGTAGATCATCAGCATCGCACCCTAATTAGAGCATTACTGGTAATTATGCTAGGGGAGATCTAGACTATACAAAGCCTGATGTCAACCGACACCAAACAAAATAATAATTATTCTGCTTTTAATATATAGATAATTAACGTACGAGAAAGGAAAGCAAGAGAATCTCTAAAAACACACAAAAAAAATTACTCTAATATTCAATTCAAAATTATTAATATTCAAGAATGATAAAATCAATCCACAATCCCAACTATAATAGCAGAAAATCAATAATCTTATAAAAAAAAAATCAATAATCCTGGTAAAAGGAAACATGTAATTAAAGAAATGATCTTCCAAAAACATGGCCTAAATTGGATTCAGACTCACTTCTTCCTAAATGCATATGAAATATTAACATAAATGAGAAAAACAATTAAAATTAGGGATATGGAGGGAAAAATATTGGATTTTGGTCTTGAAAAATATGCACACCGAGCGTAACGTGGTGACCAAAACGTGTATGTCAAAAAGAGCTTTCTGAATTTGGAATCATATGCACAATTCTGATACTCATAACTAAAGTTATGATCAAAATATCGAAACGTATCCAAAACTGAGTCCCCCATCAGAA
This sequence comes from Platycarya longipes, assembly GCA_036559045.1. Lineage (NCBI taxonomy): Eukaryota > Viridiplantae > Streptophyta > Magnoliopsida > Fagales > Juglandaceae > Platycarya > Platycarya longipes. Next base: position 886,745 of record CM071798.1, read on the forward strand.
AAAATCACAATGTCTTGTCATACTTGCACCGATTTGTCATGTTGTGTACTTTAGCACTGTCAGCGTTCAATATGAAAACTTGACATCATTTGATTCGAATCCTCCTGTATTGCATACATAATACAAACAAAAAATATATATATTGAGAAATTAGAAGAGTATATAAGAATTGATACATACACAAAGAAATTATAAAAATATATATTTACAAATGGCGTAATTTTATAAGATCCGTTACATCTACCTTATAATAAAATAGACTTTACAATCTAACGTGTTACAAATTACATTAAGCCACGTCGAAGTCTAGTAGTGAAAATATCGTTCAAGATTGGCTTGCAAAGCTAAATACACGGCATGCCATCCCTCCTGCGAAGGATGAGCTACGTCCCAAAAGAATGCTGATTTGGGATTCTCGCAAATTGTATATTTCTTTGCTCCATTTTCGTCTACACTCCCGCAGAAATATTTCATGTTGACACCCGAACAGCATGGCTTCAATAGCGTGTTCTCAAACTTTATACTTCCTGCACACACGTATATTAAAAGATCAGTACTAGAATCAATCTTCTGAAACTGAACCAAAGTAATTGAAAAGGCTCAAGTACTACACTCGAGGGGCACTGTTAATGTTAATAAAAGAGGTTGGTCAATGCCCAAAACACACCAATATTTAGCAATATCGTATAGAAGCTAATTGCCTACTATTTATCTCAAATATAGTGAATTAAGCACATCATGTATAATATGATCATCTATATCTATTAGAAGGAGGTGCATAGATGGTTGTTACATACCTTCGTTCTTGAGGGAGGACGTGAACGAAGTATAAAGATCAATAATGAAAAAAGGATCAGAATCTTTTGTTTCGTTGTTCAGCTCTTCGACGACTTGCTTCAATAGAAGATTGTGGAAACTGACGATCGAGTTAAAAGTACCATTGCATTTTTGGTATGAGGATGCGTCTGTGAGATAAGCGAGACATGATCCCCAAGGCTCTAAACCCGTCACGCCTATTTTTTTTACTCCTAACCCATGAATTCGTTTCAAGTTGATAGCAAGTTGATTCACCACTGTCGTAACGAAAGGTTGCCATCCCTAAAACGTGCAGATCATCAATTTAATTCATGGGAGAAGGTCAAGTTGATCAACACTACTACTAGTCTACTACTATAATATAAATTAATCGGTTTTTTAGCACATGATCTTTTAATTATTGGTATTGATTTATTAATACGAAAGCAATTAATCACACGAAGAAAATAATCATGCAGAAAACAACGAAATTGTTGATATATAATAATAAAAATTTCCACTATGTTCCATTATCTACTCAGTATTTATGTGTAGGAAATATATAGAATATTTCTCACCTGAGTAGATCCCTTCGTGATAAGGTAACTAAAGTAGTCATTACCGGCGAGACTGACTAAGGACGAGGAGAGCTCTAGGTCTTTAGCAGTAAACACGTTGTCTCTGAGGAGATGTTCGAGGGAATCGATCTGGACTGTCATGTTTGGGCCGGAGATAAGGGTATCAAATACACCCGTGCCTCCATAAGCAAAATTGATTCCGTATTTCAACAATGGAATCCCAAATTTCCACCATCCATACGAAATCGGAGTCTTAATACCTAAGAACTTAGCTGCATGCATGCATTAATTTATACAATTAAAACCAATATATAATATATAGAGATACTAATTAGTGTAAAATAGTACGTCCTGTCATCTGTACATGAATGCAATATTACAAACAGACCATGCAGCGTATTACGTGTCAGCCTTTGACTGTGCCCTATAATAATTGAGTAATACTTATATACACCGTACCATTCAATTTTATATTATTATAATAAGATGTGATATATTTATTATCATTAAAAATTATCTAATAATAATAAATATATTATATCTTATATAATATCTTATATAATAGAATAAAAATAAGATGATAGTCTAGTATATATAGAATTTTCCATAATAATTTTGTCCTCGTTGAGCCGAGTCAACGTCCTATATAGTATAGCAGAAGCATGATATGCAGATAAAAGAAATAGGCAATTAATTATGCATATGAGATCAGGGAGTACTCAGGGACATACCAACGTAATCGGTAAGGACACGGCCATCGGAGAAACGACCAGTTGGTTTTCCCGGAAAGGTGGTGCCGTAGGGATATTTCCAAGAGACTTGAGATTTATTCATGTTGCCTGTGTCAGCATAAGAATCTCCAAAGACAAAGAGCTTTTGCGGACGAAAATTAGAGGGTACATGATGATGATGATGATGTCCTTGCACCGTTTGTTGCCGGCCTGGAAAAAGTCCAACAATATTATTAGCGAGAAGTACTGATCAATTTTGACGACAAATTAATACGATCGAAGGGGCAGTCTTAATTAATATAGTGTTGTAACCTGAGAGAATGGAGAAGAGGAAGCAGCAGATCAGAACAGAACGGAGGAGCTTTTGCGTGTTCATTACAACCAATAAGATCAATAATATCAGAAGCGCGCGCCGAACGTGAAGCGTTGCACAAATAAAGCAAAGTTCGGTGGAAGTAGATGCGCAAAAGATATATTTGGAGGACGAGTTTTCAACGAAGAAGATATTGGATACCTAAATTCCTAATGCTCGTAGTATGTATGTATAGCCATGATCTATCTCTCTTTATATATACATATATAAAATATATATAGTGGCGGTGAATTAGCATAAGTTTTAAATGGTGGAGTCTCCTTCTAGATTATCACGATTAAGTACTGTCCCTGCTGAGCTTAGTTACCTTATGTTTCAATATATCATTGACGGGGTTGAGTCAAATGCGCGCGCACACACAAATATATAATTATGATCTGTGGATAATTTCATATTGATAATTAAGCAGGACAAGTCTACGATGGGGAATGGCCAGCTGGTGGCCGGCGATAAGATATATTTATCCACAAGTACTGTATTAGCTTATATATGAAAATTAACTACAGTACCTTTCTTCTAAATTATATATATGAAATGACGTTACTCTACAATAAAAAATAAATAAATATTTATAATTAATTAATTGCAATCAACATGATTAATATTTGTGATGAAAACAATACTAAGTTCTGGATATACGTCTTACCAATGTACGTTCTTAATTAAATCCAGAATAAAGTCTTATCAACCCACATTGAACGGCTTTTTTAGGGGGCCGGGTATACGTCTTCACGTTGATTATAAGGTTTTCTGGCTATTATTTAAGTTTTGAAGAAAAAGACAAGACTGCTTTTTTTATTGTGGGATTACGACTAAGAACATGCATGCAGTAGTTATTTGGATAATTCAGCAGTACTACTACGCCTGCCTTTGTTGATCAATCACAATCCATGTAACATGTTTAAGCACGGCATTATCTGACAACGTCAACGAGACTATTCGTAAGAGAATAAATAATTCTATCACCCTTACATGAATTAAGAAGCTTCGATTTAAAGTGAACGACCAATGATATTATAAGTAGCTCCACCTGTACGTGGGAATGAATGACTGATTATCGAGGAGGCCACCGACTGTCAACCACTCAATTTCATCACCGTCAGAACACAACTTGCAGCAAAGTGCGCAGAACTGCTCATGAAAGTAGGATCAATTTTTTTTTTTGTTTGTTTACGTTGACCAAGTCATAGTTGACCCCTCTTTTTATTTTTTCTACAGTTGACCCCTCTTTTTATTTTTTCTACAGTTTTGAATCAGTTTTTAATTGTCGTGCATGGGAGACCTCTCATGTATTGGTAAATAAGTACAAATTAGCATGGCTTAATGCTTATTAAAACTATTTTTTTTAATATAGTGACATAATTATATTGACTAACCCATGATCGTCAGTAAAACTAGATAAAGATAAAGGGAGATCTGATTTGCCTTTTACATTAATGCGTGTCGTTGTATCTCACGTACCGCATCAAATTCTTTAATAAAGTACTGTTTAAACGTTTAATGTAAAACCTCGACGTCGTCTAATTCTAGAAACCAAACCCCGCGCGGTATTCTGTTAACCGTACATAGTATAATAACATGAAGTAGATGTGAAATTACTAATTATTTTAAAAATTATTTAAATTGATAAGAGAAGGTAGATTTTATTATTTATTTTATATCTTAACACTCTACCTCACTTGTAGGTCGAACTTTTTCTCTCTACACTTAACAAATAAAATATTTAATTAAATAAGATAGAATGTATAGTTAGAGTTCAAACTCATGACAAGGATCAAGAAAAATATCGGTCTGATCTTAAGGGAGAGTGTTGAAGAATAATCTTACATTACCTGTAAATAAAGTCTTGGGCATGCATGTTTGTAAAGAATAAACAATCCTCTTTTATTAAATCAGTAATTTTATGAGATAAGTTAAACTAATAAATTTCTTCACTAGAAGATATATAAAAGATGCTTATCAAACATTAAAAGAAGTTGACTTGCAAAAACAATGGAGGTGTCAAGATTTAATAGGAGAATAAATAAATAAAGCACAAATTCACATCATTACAAGATAAAAGCCGATCATAATTAAGTGAGAGTTGTGGTTGAGGTTGTTAGTACTTGTCCAACCAAACGTGCATGCAGCCGCTTCAAATTAGAAGATTCTATTAAAGGAAAGAAAGCTAGGCGGGTAATTCCATCATCCCAACAACCTCATGACTTGACTTCGGAGCACCAAGAAGATGATTAATTAATTAATAATTATTTGAAAATCTAGATTCTTTCTTTTAATCTAGATCATTCTTTCTTTTTGATAGGTAATCAATTAAGTTCTATTCATAATTAGAAAAAGGTACAGTACCCCAATGTTTTGAAATTGTAGGTTCTTTAATAAAGTGATTGCAAAGAAGACTAAAAATGGCTCACCTGGCTAATTACTAGCTCCTGGACACTTCTTTTGGTAATTAAGAATCCTATTACCAGATTCATTTGAAAAATTTTGTATCCGTCTTTAAATTCTGTCCACTCCTTAGAAAAAATAGATGGTGTTGGAAAAAATAATTATGGTAAAAGAAAGTAGCTCAGCCTTATTGGTTTGAATTTGACGGTCAATATATTAATTATGGTGTTTCTATATATGGTTGTGGTGCACTACTCATATATGTAAAGATCATCATGATCATCGACATGTAGTATTAAGAATATCCTATCTGATGATCTCCTCTAGATTTTACCAGTAATTATAAATTTATTTTGGACAACTTAAAGCTGGTAACAAACTAGAATTTATCCTTTGATTTATTGTACTGCGCATAATTGAACTAGTATTTCATGTAGTTCGATTCCCGATACTAGTGAGCATTGAAAGCAATTGAAATGGGAAAACGAAGGTCAAGCATCTGAATGGCCACTCAAGGGGTACGTACGACGTGAGGTCTTTAAACTCGGACAAGGCCCATTAATCTAACAATCGAATCTCTCTCTTAATATGGAAGCCCAAAAATTTTCGATCGAGCCGATGCATACAAACCTTTTTTTTATTTCCCCCACTGCATACGGAATGATCAATTTATATATATGTAAAATGTTTTAATCCTAAAGATATTATATAAAAATAAATTTATAAATTAATGTGATTTGATATAATATTTTAAATTATTAAATTACTTTTATTATAAAATAGATTTAAGAAATTTTATATAAGTCAAATCAATTTATGAGTTTTTTTTTTTAAATAATTTTTTTATGTCTTTAGCAGTTCTATTTATATATAAACTCAGAAACTACGAAAAACATAAATAAATATTAAGTTTGCCAAAATAAAAATTAAAAACAGAAAAGTCTGTGTAATCACGAAGTGGGATAATTTTATTTCTAGCTAATAGCATTATAAATAATTGGTAATTATGCCAGAGGAGATTGTTATTCACTATACAAAGCCTGCGATTCAAATTAATATATAGTTTTTTTTTTGTGATCGAACTGATGATCTAGTACTGGAGAAAATATTGCTCAAGAGTGGATTGCAAAGCTGAATACACAGCACGCCATCCCTGCTGCGAAGGATGAGCTATGTCCCAAAAGAATGCTGATTTGGGATTCTCACAAACTGTATATAGTTTGGCTCCATTTTCATCTACCGTCCCACATATCATCTTCAAAGGTTCGCTGCTTACATGGCTTACATCAGTACCCAAACAGCATGGCTTCAATGGGTTCTCAAACTTTATACTTCCTGCACTTAGCACACAACGTATAAAAGTTATATAATATTATATATCGAGTACGCGTACTAGATTAATCAGTCCGTATAATGAGTTCTGAAAGTGAATCAAAAGTAATTGAAAATGTGAAATACTCTAGTGGTCATAAAGGGATTACACAAAAATAATCACAAAAACTTATATAGTTTGACGTGATTCGTCAGATTATAAAATTATTTTTATCGTAAAATATATGATAAAATCACATTAATTTGTCAAATTATTTTTATATAATTGTTTTGTGAATATAACAAAACTTATTGAAAATTAGGCTCACACTCGAGGGGCATGCTAGTAGTGTACGTTGTTAAAAGTTGGATAATGCATGCCCAAATTATGGAAGCTTGTCGAGTACTATATATTTCTTTAATAAGCACATATATATTGTATAATCATTTATATATATATATATATATACATATGGGATCGAGGTGGTTGTTACGTACCTTCGTTCTTGATGGCGGAGGTGAACGAAGTATAAAGATCAATTATGAAAAAGGGACAATCGTCGGTTTTCTTGTTCAGCTTTTTCACGATTTGATTCAATAGAAGATTGTGGAAACCGACGAACGAGTTATAAGCCTTATTGCACTGTTGGAATGAGGATGTGCTTGTGAAAGCAGGGAGACATCCTAAAGGCACTATACCCGTCACGGCTATTTTTTTTATTCCCAAGCAATGAAATCGATTCAAGTTGATAGAAAGTTGATTGACCACCGTTCCAACGAAAGATTGCAGTCCCTAAAACAGATCGATCGATTTAATTCAGATTATAAGGTTCAAACGTAGTACTACATGTTTTTTAGTTTTTGTTATTAATTAATACGAAATTAGCAATTAATTAATCTAAAATTATATGTAATATTCGTGTCTCTTTTCATAACATAGTTTTTTAGTTAACCATTTAGTACATATATAACATTATAAATGAATGGGACGATAATGTTGGATTAAACGTATAATTTGAAAGATTAGGTTAAGTCATATATACGAGATTATATTTACGAGCATTTATTTGCAAGTGCTATACGTAGAATATTTCTCACCTCAGCAGATCCGTTGGTGCTAATGTAAGTAAAGTAGTCATTACCAGCGAGACTGATAAAGGACACGGAGCGCTCTAGGTCTTTAGCGGTGAACACGTTGTCTCTGAGAAGTTGTTCGAAGAAATCGATTTGGACTGTCATATTTGGGCCGGGGAAAACCGTATCAAATACACCCGTGCCTCCATAAGCAAAATTCATTCCGTATTTCAACGATGGAATCCCACTTGAAGATGATTTCCACCCTTCATATGGAATCGGAGACTCAAGTCCTAAGAACTTAGCTGCATGCATGCATAATTAATTTATACAATTAAACACAATAATATAATATTTAGAGATGTTAATTAGTGTAAAATAGTCATGTCATCTGTATTTGCATGCAAAATTACAAATGTTAATTCATTAAATAAGTAATCAAATTAAGCTTCCAAAAATGGCCCCATTTGGATTGATCAGAAACGTTCATTTTAAGTCAACTCAACTCATTTGATCATCTCATTTCATCTCATCTTATTACTATAATTTTATCAAATTTTTATTAAAAAAAATTCAATAAACAATTCAACTTTTTAAAATCCAAATTTATTTTTTCAAATTTCATAATAATGATAATAATAATAAATAATATTTTAACCATATTTTATTAAAGTTTTATCTAAAATCATCTTATTTCTTCTCATCTTACTATTCAAACAAGTTGCATATATAATGAGAATATGTATGTAGAATATGGCATCTAGAGCCAAAGTTCAAACTGATGATAAATTCTATATTTTTGATATTATGTAAAATCATCACTTATCTTAAAAAATTAAATTAATTGGAAGATATATAGATATATATTATTAATTTTATATCTTAACATAGACTATATATATATACTGCATACGTGTGTAATTTGACTCATGTAGTCCTATAATTTTGTGCTCCAGAAGAAGCATTGAGCCAATTAAAGTCCTATAGTATAGATATAGCTAGGCAGTAACATATATATGCAGAACAAAGCTGAAATAGCCAAATTATGCTTATGTTAACTGTCCAATGCTTCACAAGGACGAGAATCAAGGATGAAATTAGAACGTGATCAGAGGCCGGACACACCAACGTAATCGGATAAGACACGGCCATTGGAGAAACGACCAACTGGTTTTCCCGGAAAGGTGATGCCATAGGGATATTTCCAAGCGACTTGAGATTTCTCGGTGTTGCCTGTGTCAGCATAAGAATCTCCAAAGACGAACAGCTTTAGCGGACGAATATGAGAGGATACATTATCAATATGATGTCCAGCTTGCACCGTTTGTTGTCCTGGAAAAAGTCGAACAAGTTACACATATATATACATACACAGATCAATATTCTTAGCGAGAAGCTAGCTGTTAGTTTTGATCAATTTTGGCGACAAATATTTAATTAATACGAAAGGAACTCTCTTAATATATATATATATATATATATATATGCATGGTGTTGTAACCTGAGAGAATGGACAAGATGAGGAAGCAGCAGATCAGAACAGAACAGAGGAGCTTTTGCGTGTCCATTACAGCAACAAGAAGAACAGAAGCGCGTCGAGTGTGAAGCTTTGCACGAAGACAAATTTTGGTGGAAGTAGATGCAAAATATGTGGACGAAGAAGATATATATTGGTTGCCTACATTCCTAATGCTGCCTCGTATTATATATATATATATTTATATATAGTGGCCATGATGAAGCACAAGTTTACGGGTTAAAAAAATAAAAAAATAAAAGGGATAATAATAATATACTGTATCATCAAAAGTGATATAATTCACAAAAGGGGTAAAATTCATAGAATAATTCTTCAAAGATAAGTGAAGAGGTGTGCCATAGATGTGGAATAACTGGACATTGGTCACATACTTGTCGTACGGCCAGACACTTAGTTGATTTATATCAAGCATTTATTAAAAGAAAGAATAAAATGCTTGAAACAAATTTAGTAGAACCATCAGATGATTTATTAAAATCAGGAGATGTAGATGTCACTCATCTTGATGTTTGTGATTTTTTTAAAGATCCTTATGGTAGTATTGATCACCTAATTGGAGATGGAAGTGTTCCACTCAATTAATGTATTTTCTTTATTATTTGTAATAAAAGTTTTGTATATTTTGTAGAATCATTGATCACATTGATGAGTTTTTTATCTCTGAGTTGAATGATAAAGATATATGTCTGTCTGACAATGCTACAACTTACACAATTCTCAAAAATTAGAAATATTTTCAAAATCTAACACTAAGCAAAACCTATATCCATATCATATCAGGTTCATCAGATTTAATTGAGGGTTCCGGAAAAGCTTATATTGTGTTGCTTAATAGCACCAAATTTTGTATAGATGATACTCTATTCTCTTCACAATCCAGAAGAAATTTATTGAGTTTCAAAGATATACGTCGTAATGATTACAATATTGAAACGACCAATGAAGGCAGTAAAGAGCATCTTTTTATTACTAAAACAATATCGGGCCAGAAGCTCGTATTTAATAAACTGTCTGCTCTACATTCTGGATTGTATTATACAAAGATGAGAATAATTGAATCATATGTGGTAGTGCACCAGAAGTGCATTGACCTCAAAGTATATATGACTTTGCATGATCACTTTAGACATCCGGAATCTATAATGATGAGATGAATTATTGAAAATTCACATGGCATCCCTTAAAGAATCAAAAGATATTTCTACCCAATGAATCTCTGTGCTCTGCATGTTCTCAAGGTAAGTTATTATCAGACCATCTCCCTCAAAAATTATTGTTGAATCTCCATCATTTTTACAAAGGACTCACAGAGATATAAGTGGTCTTATTCATCCATCAAATAGACCATTTAGATACTTTATGATTTTGATTGATGCATCTAATCGATGGTCACATGTTTATCTGCTTTCCACTAGAAATGTTGCATTTACTAGACTTCTTGCTCAGATAATCAAACTACAAGTACAATTTCCTGAGTATCTAATTAAGTCCATTCGATTGGATAATGCAGGTGAATTTTCATCTCAAGTTTTTTATGATTATTGCATGTCAATAGGAATAGATGTTGAACATCCTGTTGCCCATACACATACTCAAAACGGTTTAGCTGAATCTTTGATCAAAAGGTTTCAGCTAATTACTAGACCTTTACTTATAAAATCAAGGCTTCCTATTTCGGCTTGGGGACATGCTATACTTCATGTAGCATCATTAATTCGCATTAGACCATCTGCATATCATAAATATTCTCCATTACAGCTTACATTCTGTCAACAACTAAATATTTCTCATCTTAGTACTTTTGGATGTGCTGTATATGTTCTAATTGCACCTCCACAGCGTACAAAAATGGGTCCTCAACGTAGATTTGGGATATATGTTAGTTTTGATTTTCCATCTACTATCAGATATCTTAAGCCCTTTATAGGGGATATGTTTAAAGCACGTTTTGAGGATTGTCACTTTGACGAATCCACTTTTCCATTAATGAATAACGAAAAATCAGTGCCTGAAGCACAACAAGTAATTAGTTGGGATAATAAAACATCGTCTCAATTTGATCCTCCTATAAATAAATGTAAACTGGAAGTTCAGAAGATTATTCATTTACAAAGTGTTGCAAATCAATTACCGGATATATTTACTGATACTAAAGGTGTAGTAAAATCTTATATTCCGGCTGTTAATGCTCCAGCAAGGATTGAAGTCTCTGAAGGACAAATTGTCAAAACAGCAATAAGTGAGTCTAAGACACGCCTGAAGCGTGGAAGACCTATTGGTGCAAAAAATAAAATTTCCTGAAGGAAAATGATACAAAATGAATTTGGTGTTCCTGAAGAACGCATACCCACAATACAGACTAAAAATATAATTGATACTCTAGAAGAGGTTAAATCTCCTAACCTAAAATCTCCTGAAAATGGACATCCTCAAAAGGTGTTTCATAAAATATTTTTCCCTGAAGAGGAACAGGTACCTGAAAATAATAAGATCTCAATACATTTAATGAGTACTGGAGAAATTCTGGATAGAAATAAAACTGTTGTCGACAACATATTTTCATATAAAATGGCCATCGACATTACCAGAAGTAATGAAGAAAGTGAGTTAAAAACCGTCGAAGAATGTTGACGTAGAAATGATTGGCCAAAATGAAAAGCAGCTATTGAAGCTGAATTAAATTCACTAGCAAAACGAGAAGTATTTAGACTTATTGTCCAAACACCAAAGAGTGTAATGCCTGTTGGATATAAGTGGGTATTTGTACAAAAATGCAATAAGAAAAATAAAATTGTGCAATACAAAGCACGACTTGTCGCACAAGATTTCCTGCAGAAACCCGAGATTGATTATGAAGAAACATATTCTCCCGTTATGGATACAATCACATTTAGATTTTTGATTAATCTAGTTGTTACAAGAGGATTAGAAATGCGGTTGATGGATGCGGTCACTGCATATTTATATGGATCCTTAGACTATGACCTATATATGAAAATCCCTGAAGGATATAAAATATCTTAAGCATCTATAAGTATATCTAGAAATATGTACTCTATCAGACTACAAAGATCTTTATATCGGTTGAAACAATCCAGACGCATGTAGTAAAATCGCTTAAGCGAATATCTATTGAAAGAAGAATTTGAAATAATCCTATACGTCCATGCATTTTTATTAAGAAATCAGAATCCAGATTTGTCATTATTGTGGTTTATGTTGATGACTTAATTAGGGATGTAAATGGTCCGGTCTGGAAAATTTGTGTACCGATTCTATTCGGTCCAAAAATTCTCTTACCCTAGACCGGACCGAACAGGAGTTCAGTCCATACCGGTCCGGTCCAATTCGGTTCAGGGGCGGTCTGGTCCGGTCCATGGGTGCCCCATATGATTTAATAAGCTACATTTAATCTAAAATTTTACAATAATCAAATATTTTTTTGGCTCAAATTTAACTATTATAAATTATAATATGTTACTATCATAAGAGTATATGTTATATATTAATATGTTAGTATATATTATATATTAAGTATGTCATTAAATTATAACTAATAACACTATTACATTAGTATATTATATATTTATATGTTAGTAAATAGTGATAAATTAGTAATAATATATTAAATAATAATAATACACTTATTATTTATAAGTTATTACTAATATTCTATATAGATATATTATAATTTATATTTTTATACTACAACTAGTTAACTAATAAATTATAATATGTTAATATTATAAGAGTATCTATTATATATTAATATGTTAATATATTAATTTATATTACTTATCAAAAATATATTAATTTATATTAATATTAATATTATAATTTATATACTATTTTTATATATACATATATAAATATATATATATGTGTGGGAGGTTCGGTCCGGTCCAGGGGGAGAAATCCTTTGGACCGGGACCGGACCGGAATTAATTGGTTCATGTAAAATTTGGACCGGACCGGACCGAATTCCATTCGGTTCGGTCCGGTCTCGGTCCGGGACAACCGGTTCGGTCCAGTCCACCGGTCCGGTTCAGTCTTTTTACAGCCCTAGACTTAATATTGATGGAATTCTTGAAGAAATCTCAAGAACCGCTACATATTTAAAAAATAAATTTGAAATGAAAAATCTTGGCAAAACAAAACTTTGTCTCGGCCTGCAGCTCGAGTATTTGCCAAATGAAATTTTTATTTATCAGTCTATGTATTCTGAGAAAATACTGAAACATTTTTATATGGACAAAACTCATCCCCTGAGTACTCCAATGATTGTTCGAACACTTGATGTGAAGAATGATCCATTCCGTCCTTGTGATGACGATGAAGAAATTTTTAATCCTGAAATACCATATCTCAGTACAATTGAAAATTTGATGTATCTTGCAAATTGCACTCGACCTGATATTACATTTTCAGTTAATCTACTTGCAAGAGATAATTCTGCATCAACTTAAAGGCATTGAAATGACATTAAACATATCCTTCGTTACCTTCATGGTACGGTTGATATGAGATTATTTTATCAATGTGGATCAAGTCTACAATTGATTGGGTATGCAGATGCAGGTTATCTTTCAGATCCACACAGAAGTAGATCTCAAACTGGATATTTATTTACTTATGGAGATACTGTTATATCATAGAGATCTGTTAAGCAGACACTATTTGCTACATTTTCAAATCACTCAGAGATCATTGTTATTTATGGAACAAGTCGAGAGTATATTTGGCTGAGATCAGTAATTCAACATATCCAGAAAAAATGTGGACTCCCCATGATCAATAATAACCTAACAATTTTATATGAAAATAATACTGCTTGTATCATTCAAATTAGATAAGGATATATCAAAGGTGACAGAACCAAACACATTTCACCTAAATTCTTTTATACTCACGAACTCTAAGAGAAATGTGAAATTGATGTCAAGCAGATATGATCAAGTGATAATCTGGCAGATTTATTTACAAAGGCATTACTAACTGCAACATTCAAGAAGATTGTGCATAATATTAAAATGCGAAAACTCAAAAATCTATCGTCATGCACTTTTCAAGAGAAGTAAATGTCCTGAAAATTTGTGCTGATTGTACTCTTTTTCCTTCGCTAAGGTTTTGTCCCACTAGGTTTTCCTTTGCAAGGTTTTAATGAGTTAATCTTAAAGCACTTGTGGATACATAAGAAGACTGTACTCTTTTTCCTTCACCATTGGTTTTCTTCCCACTGGGTTTTTCCTTGACAAGGTTTTAACGGGACAGATTTTTTATAGGTAGTCATTCAAGAGGGAGTGTTATGAAATTATTTCGTCGACCGCCGCCCTCCTGTCCCACAATAGTTTTGTGAATGACCCCACTACTATTATTTTAAATCTTGCATAGTGACTTGCATAGTAACTTGCATAGTAATTTCAAGGCCTATAAATATGGGTTTAAGTTGTAATGAAATTCATAAGAAAATATATAGAAAGAAATAAAGTTTCAGAGAGTTTCAAAAGAATTTCTTCTTTTCTCTTGCAATAGTAGTTCCTTTTTAATTTTATAACACCAGTAAAATATTTAGTGTACTATATCTCTTATTTTGTTATGGTCTAAATTCCAATGCATTTTGGCATGTTCCGGTCATTTCAGTCGAATTTCGGCCGTTTCGGCTATTTTGATTTCTATTCTGTTTGGGATTATTTTTATAATTTTTTAGTGTTTGAATAACATTTTTTAAATTTTAAATTCAAATGGTATTTAATTAATTTTAGAATATAAAATATATTTATATACTTTGTAATTTTAAATATGTCCCCTTTTTTTTTAAATATTATTATTTTTAATATTTTATCTATTCTTTTATTTGTTTTTATTTGTTTTTATGTCTTAACTCAAATTTGTATTTTTTTAACCTATATTCATTTTATAAATCTTCAATTCTTCTAATATGTATATATATACATGATACACACTTATATATGTATTTATTCTATTAGTTGTTAATTTATATATTCATATAAATATTTATATATAATATATAATTAATCTCGAAACAGCATACTGGAACGCACCGATACTAAAATATTATGTTCTAGTACTTCAACCAAAACAATCACCAAAACAAAATTCAAAACTTTAGTTGATATATATTAGACATCCCACCTAATTTGTTGAGAACGGAAAGGCCACAAATTGCAGCAACGACGTGAAAATAGGAAACTTCTTTTTAAGTTTGTTTTCGTTGGACCAACTAATAATTGACCCCTCTCTTTCTTTTGTTTAGTTTCGAATCATTTCTTGGGAGGCCTCTGTATTGATAAATAAATAGAAATTAGCTCTTGCCTTATAAAAAATGAAAGTTTGGTCCTCTGGAGTTGTGTCGTTTATTTTATAAATCAGATGAAATAATTTGAAATAAAAGTTGAAAGTGAGATAAAATATTATTATAATATATTTTTTTACTATTAATTTTTGTTTTAAAATTTGAAAATTTGAATTTTTATTTTATATAAAAATTTAAAAAAATTATAATTATTTAATGAGATGAAATAAATTGACTTGTGAAAACAAACGAAACATTCTTGGAATTTATCACTAATTTCTAACTTTCAAACAGTCGATTTGCTTAACACCCTTTTACCAGTAAAGAAAAATGATTAACATATATCTCTTTTCCAATTATTTTATAACTCTGCTCTCTGATAATTAGATAAAATTAAAACTATTTTTTATCAAAAGTCACATAATTATAATGACTAATTGCCAAATAAGTTATGCAAAATAAATTTAAAACAAAATTACCTCATTACACATCGGTAAAAGATAAAAGATAGTGGGAGATATGATTTGGCTTTTGCAGTGCGAGTCGTTGTATTGTACCGCATCAAATTATATAATAAACTGTGTAAATTAAGGTAAAACCTCAACGTATGTCGTCTATTTCTACAAACCAAAGCAGGCGGTATTCTGCGGACCGTGGCATTATAATAACATGAAAGTAGAACATATAAACAAGATGCTTATCGAACAAAAGAAGTTGACTTGCAAGAGCACAAAATTTGAACTGAGAATAAATAAATAAAGCACAAATTCACATCATGACACTATAAATGCCGATCATAATATAGTGAGAATTCTGGTTGAGGTTGTTAGTACTTGTCCAACCAGAAAGAAGATGGTGGCCCAACAAAATTAGGATGTGAAATATCCATTCATGATACATAATCCCCTCCCTTTGATTACATGGGGTCCGGGAGATCCTCACGAAGCAGCTTCATATCCTTGAATGGCCACTGTCCACCGAGGTAGCCGTAGCTAGTTATCGAATCTTGAGTATTTTAAACTCTACATTGACAAGAAATCATGTTAAAGTCTTGAAAATGGACTTCCATCCATTTTGGAAATGTTATAATACCTTTGCTCTTAAGTTTCAACATGCATACAGGCAGTTAAACTTAAACATGCTGTTTCAATACATGTCGGTATGTGTCTAAAAATTTGGCATACCTTTCCATCAAGAAAGGTCCTCAATTTCAGCCGCATCAATACATGCCTTCATGTGGTATCATGTATTTTTAGGTTTAAGGGGCCAACGCATTGGCCGGTGTCTTGGCCAGATTACCCTTTACACTTCCAGCAGCTTGTCCAGCAGAAATCTTGGTTGCTGTCTCAGTTGCTACTATTGACTTCTTTATCTGCAAATAAAATAAGCAAAAATGAACCATATACATGCTTACAAAAACAAACCAAAATATTAGTGAATCAACTAGAGGATTTCAATTTAGCTTAGCAAAAGATGATGTGCACAACCCTTTATATGTAGCTATACACAGTTTAATAAATTTACTCAAATAATTATACACGGAAATATCCAAGAGATCAGAGCTTACTGCTGCAAGGCGCTCCTTGTGAATATCATTTGTAACCTGCAAAACCATCCGAAATATTTAAAAACATTTTTCTCGAGTATGAAAGCATCAGCACTACAACAAGCTCTTATACTGTACTGTAGTCAAGCTAAAGGTAAGAATACAGTGAGAAGTGTTACCAGTTTTCTGTAGCTCTTAATCTCATCACCACCAAAACCAGGAAGTGTCATATTCCAATTTCTTTCTGCATCAAATAAAGCGTAAAAGAAGGTTCCGCATTAAGTGTCCAGAATCTAAAGTTGCAAAACACTCACATTGGAGTATTTTCCCACATAACTAACCAAGATGTAAAAGTATGTCTTTTGCATCCAACGTATTTGATTTCCGATGCTTTGCCAATGAGCAACCAAACGTCGTAATCTGTGCAGAGCAAAAAATAAAAGCTCAGATTTGAGTATGACAATAATATTTTAAAAGAAACAAAGGTAGGCATAAGAAGCATCAAATGGAAAAGTCTCAATCAGAGATGGAGTATAAATCATAATGGTAAATTCAAGGCTTCAGAAACTCAACAGAAGTCTCATCTCCCAGGTCTTCAGCCAGAAAAAATGTGGGAGATAAGGGTAGCCAGGTCTTTGATTGATATCCTTAAACATTTTTATTCACAGATTCTCTGATAAAATGTGATCATCGTTTAATCCTCCTAAAGGCCTTTCGCTGATACAGAAAAGTCCACACATCAACCCCACCATCTAATCGATATGAAAATGTAATTTTTATGCAGTCCACTCCAAAGTAAAAAACTCTAGTTCCCTTTTTGAGATGAGCAATCATGAAATACACTATGAGAATAAAAATAATGCAAACCTAACCAAATTCAAGAATCAGGGAAGACTCATCATCTCACAAAGTACTAAATATTTACAAAAATGAAATTTAAGATAATAGGTACAATCACTCACAGAGTCAACAAAATCCTCCGCAATATCCACAAGAATGTCTTCAACTTCAGGATCCAACTTCTCTAATGGATCAACCTGTACCAAGAGTCGAATTTGAAAAAAAAAAAAAAAAGGAAGATATCATAGTCAAGGCACGAGGGCTTAGGAAAAGACATGTTGGCCTATGGTTCATATATCCAACTCCATTTTTTTCCCTATTTCCTATTTCTCGTTTAATGCATGGGTGCAACTCAACCATTCACAGCATTGTACTCAAACAAAGGAGACAAGTTTGATTTCTACACCATTCTCATGAGATGTAAAGTCGAACTAGGCACTTTAATGTTTATGTTTCACCAAATGCTGTTCATATGATTCTATTCAAGAAATTAAAGTAGGCGGGTTACGTCATCGCAATCAAACCGACTTGACTTCAGAGCGTTGAAGATGATTAATGATTTGAAAATCTAGATACTTTCTTTTTGATAGGTAATCAATCAATAAGTTTTATTCATTAGAAAAAGGCATAGCCCCAATGTTTTGAAAATGTAGATTTTTCAATAACGTTGTTAAGAAGACTAACAATGGCTCACCTGGCTAACTAGCTCCTGGACACTTCGTTTGGTAAGAATTCTATTACAAGATTCATCTGTTTCAATGATAGCTGTCCTATTCTGGGGCCCAGACTGGACTGTGTTCGGTTGTAGCATTGCAAGAGAGGAAGGCTTCTGATTTCCTGAGCCCTGAACCCTAGTAATTTGCTGTTGATGGGGAACACTTTGTTGAACCCTTGAAGGTGCAAATTGCTGTCCATAATGCTCTTGCAGCTGATTTGGTGGTGAAGGTTGTTGCGGCTGCAAAGAGGACACATGTTGCGGCTGTGAAGCTGCTGGCACCGGATGATGCTGGGGTTGTGGAGGAAGATGTGCACGTTGTTGCATTTGTGAATTCACCTGAAGCCTACTTGAAGGGGATGGTAAAGGAGGCTTCCCTTGCGATCCAGATGACAACCATGGTTGATTAATGGATTGCATACTTTGCGAGGTATTTGGTGATGGAGATCCAGGAGATCCTACTGATGAGATTCTCATAAGGCCATGCCCTTGCAGATTCTTCAGAAAGAAAAAGAAATTCAAAGACTATGGTAGAGGCACGAAACCTTCTGTTCACCTCATATTTTTCCCAAGAAACACTAAAAACAAGATATAAAAAGCACAATAATCCAAGCCACAGACAATATTAACCAGCATTCTTCTAGTAAATACAGACGAGGTAATCAAAATATCACACTATTATTCTACAACATATCAGTTTAGTACTCCAAAGAGCATCAACAATAAGATAGGAAAACAGCATCTTAATTGCAAGAAGCGCATCCATTCCAGAATCTAGAAGCACAAGCAAAACCGTGAGAAATGCCTTTGTATACACTCGAAACAATAATTCTGAAACTACCACTCAAACATCAAAACATCTTGGATTATATTTGAAATGGTGAGAACATTAAGGCCCTATTTGTTTTTAGAGATGAGATGAGATAAAAGTAAAAAAAATAATAAAATATTATTGTAAGATATTTTTTTAATATTAGTTTTGTATGGAGATTTGAAAAAGTTGTATGAGAATTTGAAAAAGTTGAATTTTTTATTATATTTTTTATGGGTTTTGAAAGAATATAATGATGAGTTTGAGATGTGTTTTGGATTTTTGGTCTCATCCCCCAAAACAAATAAGGCCTAAATCTACGGCATGAAAACTCGACTTTCTACTTTCTCAGCTAGCATTGCCTTTCTTATTCATAGCTTTAACCATGGATTTGCTTAATTTTTTTATTGGCACTAGGTGTCTAGGAACAACATCCCGACTAATCCCAGAGGTAACCATGGATTTGCTAATGATTGATCGATTTAAAATTTTCAAACTACTCCAACACTAGGTCTCTGCATGCTTTTGACTTCAGCAATAACAAGCCAAAACCAATACGATATAATTTTCAAACTAATCAAAGGTTATTCCTAATTTTTGACAATACAGAAAACAATGATTGTGCTTTGAAGGGAACATTCAGGTATGGTTTATTGAGATGAAATGAGTTTTAAAAGTTGAATAAAATATTATTAAAATAATACTTTTTAATATTATTATTGTTTTGGGATTTGCAAAAGTTGTAATGATGAGATGAGATGAGTTGACCTCAACTCCCAATCCAACAGGGCCAGAAAATATTTTAAACACTCACAAAGGTGGTTTTAAGAATGCATTCAACGGTCAACTTCAGGGATAAAAAGCCATTTCCGTCCAAATTATGTAACAGGAAAACAACCCTTTTAGCAATTACATGTAGGTAAAACAAAACCTAAAACAGCAACATCCTTACAAAATCAACAATCTTGCAGAAGGATAGGATCCTTGAAAATGAATTCTGACCCATTCGGGTCACAAGAGTGGAAGGTTATAGAGTACTGTCCACAAGAGAGAGCCTCATGGAAGGATAATTATTCATAACGAGCAACAATTTAAAAACCTTTAGCTCCTCTAACAAACCATTAAATGAAATAAGACATAGAGAGGCTACTCACTTGCGAGATAGAAGGCTGGTTAATTGGGGAAGATGACGGTCTAAGAGATGACTGGACAGGTCTCTGTTGGTGGTGTGCTGGAATCCCACCTGGCCGAATTTGTGAGGAACTCGAACCAAGTGATCCCAACATCCCCATTCCCTGTACTCCTTGAATTGTCGGTCTGGCCTAAACATTACACCAAACAACAATGACAGCCACAATAAAACTTGAGATTCAACCATAGTTTTCTGTCTGGATTATTAACATAAGTGAGAATAATAAAGCAAAGCAGAACAATAAAATGAAAAGATCCACCTCAGCAGATGATTTAGACTCTTCAGGAATATTCTAGCAGATGTGCATTCTGTTAGTCATGATATTGTACAGCCTATCATTGTAACAACTTTTATTCCTTTTATTTGTATTTTTCTTATTGCTCTGGTTGTAACCAAACGCCTATATAAAGGCATGCACATGAATGAATATTCATTGAGGGAATTCAGTATACAGAAATCAGTATGGTTTTTCATTTTCTCTTCTCTTGCATTATCTTCCTTCTCCCATCTTATTTCTACCAAATTAACCCAAGAAGATTACATGTCATGGAAAGTTCAAATTTCCGCTTACCTTAAGGGTCAAGATCTGTTTTCCTTTGCCGATGGAACTCAGGTCGTCCCTCACAAATATCTTGCAACAGAAGAAGCTTCTTCTGCTCTGAAAATCAATCTAGTTTTTCTCCCCTGGCAAAAGACAGATCAATTCATCCTTAGTATCTTATTTTCGTCTCTCTCAGAGTCTGTTATTGGACATGTTGCCTCAGCCAACACCTCAAGAGAGTTATGGCTCCGTCTTCAATCAATGTTTAGCTCACACTCTCAGGCTAAGGAATTTCAAATTAATTTCAACTTACCAATTTGTCTCGAGGAGAACAATCTGTCTTTGAATATTTTGCCAAAGTCCGAATGTTAGCTGACACTCTTGCAGCTACTGGAAATCCTCTTCCCAATAAAGAGTTCGTAACCTATCTTCTTAATGGTCTTGGTCCTCTTATGACTCTTTTGTTACTTCCATTACAACTCGATCAGATCCTATTACTTCTCAGGAGCTGTATCATCATCTTCTCATCCATGAAACCAGGCTATCTCATGCCTCTCGCAACGCCAGCTCCTCTTCTTACTTTCAACCTTCAGCTAATTTGAGTACTGGACAACCTCATGACCAACGAGGAAGAGGTTCTTATAGGGGGAACCGTAGCCGTGGACGAAACAGAGGAAACTACAGAGGACGTTCGTCCTAGCCCTTTCCCAATAACTATAACCCATCCAACACCAACTGCCCCATCTATCAAGTATGCTCCAAACCCTAGACATCTTGCTTTACAATGTTACTATAGGTTTGATTATGCTTACCAGTATGAACCACCGAAATCCTTTATTGCCAACTACATTGTTCACTCTGACCCAAACGCAACTACACCCCTCCATCTGACAACACCTGGTACCTTGATTCCACCACCACCCATCACCACCCATCACCATACCCATGATCTTTCCCAGATAAATATCTACTCCAAACCATACATAGGACATGAACAAATTCGTGTTGGCAACGGGAGTGGACTACCGATTGAAAACATTAGTGACTCTTCCTTAATCTCTAATTCTTCTTCATTTCATTTGCATCATCTTCTTCATGTATCAACTATTACAAAAAATTTGGTTTTAGTTTCTTAATTTTGCACTGACAATAATTACTATTTTGAATTCCATCCAAATTGTTTCTTTGTCAAGGACAACACCACCGAAAAGCTCCTCATCAGCGGACCAACCCGTGATGGTCTCTACCAGTTCCCTCCTCCACTGCCTCACTCTTCTCCAACAGCTCTAATCGGCGAACACACTTCTCTCCATCAATGGCACCGGCAGTTTGGTCATCCCACCCTTGATCTGGTCTCACGAGTGCTGCACTCCAACCATTTGCCTTATTTCCCAACTGAGTCTCCATCCACATGTCGAGATTGTCCTCTTCCAAAAGCCCAACAGCTTCCTTTTTCTTCAAGTTTAATTAGGACTGTTAAACCATTAGAGTTAATTTGGGCCGATGTTTGGGGCCCAGCTCCTATTGTGTCAAGAAATGGTTTAAAATACTATTTATCCATAGTTGATCATTTTACCCGGTTCTCTTGGATTTTTCCTCTTAAATTCAAATCTAATGTCTTGACTATTTTTTCTTCTTTTATCACTCTTGTTGAACGTTTTTTCAATACTAAAATAATAACTCTTCAAACGGACGGTGGTGGAGAATTTTGTTTTCTTACACCTCTTTGCAAAAAACTTGGAATTACTCATCGCTTTTGTTGTTTTCATACCCATCAACAAAATAGGCTTATTGAACGTAAACATAGGCACATTGTTGAGACTGGACTCACTCTCTTAGCCCAGGTCTCTTTACCTCTTACTTTTTTGGATGATGCTTTTAAAACCGCTACATACTTGATTAACTTACTTCCCACTTCGGTTCTAAAAAATAAATCTCCATATTTTATGGTCTACCACAAACCACCAGATTACAAGTTTCTCAAAATTTTTGGTTGAAAGTGTTGGCCCCTACAATCGTCAAAATTAGACTACCATTCCACATCAAGCATTTTTCTTGGTTACAACAATTCCCACAAAGGCTACAAATGCCTTGATCAAAAATCAAATCGTCTCTACATCTCCAGAGATGTTCTTTTTAATGAACAAAATTTTCCTTACAAAAAATTTGTTCTACCACATCCACCAAGTACACCTACGGTTTCCCTTCCATGCACGTTACCCTCCATTCTGAGTCCGCCTCCCAACCTGCAACCCAGCCCACAACATTTTCCTTGGCCCTCATCAATTACTTCCTCCTCGCCAAGCCCATCTCCTATCATACTCCCCGGCCCAACTATTACATCTCCCAGCCTCCAGCCCAATAACTCCTCCACTCAATCAGATCTATTACCCTTTTAGTCCACTAACTCCTCCACTCAAATTCTCAAACACGCTTCCCATCTTCGAATCCCTCGTCTCCTCTAGAAAACCCTTCCCTCCCAAATCCTCCTCTGCACATGATACCTCCTTGTTCTCCTATTATAACTTGGTCCAAAACAAATTCCTCCCATCCTCGTGTGTTTCATGATGGCTCCATTCCCTATCCAACACGAACTTGCTTTATTTCTACCCAAATTGTTCCCGACGAACCATCTACATTTGCCCTAGCCTCCAAATTTACCTAATGGCAAGATGCCATGACCCATGAATATCAAGCTCTGATTCAGACCCAAACTTGGTCTCTTGTTCCCCCTTCGGATGCCTCAAACCTTGTTGGATGCAGGTGGGTTTTCATAACCAAATTACGTTCAGACGGTTCGATTGAAAGGAGAAAAGCTCGACTCGTTGCAAAAGACTTTCATCAACAGCCTAGTGTGGATTACTCGGAGACATTCAGTCCCGTTGTCAAGCCTACGACAATTCAGTTAGTCCTCTCTATTGCTTTTGCACAAAACTGGTCTTTACGTCAAATTGATATTCAGAATGCCTTTCTCCATGGAAGGCTTCATGAAACTGTTTATATGCAACAACCCCCTGGTTTTGTTGATCCAAATCATCCTGATTTTGTGTGCAAACTTCACAAGACCATCTATGGTCTCAAACAAGCCCCACGTACCTAATTTTCTGAGTTGAGTAATTGGCTTCTAAGCTATGGCTTTATTGCTTCCAAAGGGGATCCTTCATTGTTTATACTACATAAAACTGATCTCTATATCTTTATAGTGGTTTATATTGACAATATGGTTATCACTTCCTCATCCTCTATTGCTACTGAAAATTTATTAAGAACCTTAGTCGTGCCTTTCTTGTGAAAGATCTAGGCCGTTTGTCTTATTTTCTTAGGCTAGAATTAGATTACTCACTTGATGGTATGCTTCTGTCACAGAGAAAATATATCTCTAATATTCTGTGCAAAACCAACATGATTGAGGCAAATCCTATTTCTTCTCCCACGTCTGCATCTGTTAAATTATCTAAATTTGATTCCCCTTCTTTTGATGATTCTACTATGTTTCGAAGTGTGGTTGGCAGTCTACAATATTTGTCACTTACCAGACCTGACATCTCATTTGCTGTGAACAAAATTTGTTAGTTTATGCATGAACCTAAGGTTTCTTATTGGAGTGCAGCGAAAAGAATTCTGAGATATCTCAAATTCTCTATTAATCATGGCCTGTTTTTTACAAAAAATTCTAACCTTACTCTTAATGAATACTCAGATGTTGATTGGGTGAGTTGCCCTAACAATCGAAGGTCTACCGGTGGATTTTACATATTTCTTGGTAATCATCTGATATCATGGAGCTCTCGCAAGCAAAACACAGTTGCTAGATCAAGTATAGAAGCCGAGTACCAGTCCTTAGCCAATACCACAGCTGAGCTCATATGGTTACAGACACTGATCAAAGAACTTGGATTCTCACTGCATCATCCACCTCTTTTATGGTGTGATAACCTTGGTGCAACATACCTTACTTCTAATCCGGTTTACCATTCTCAGACCAAACATCTGGATATTGATTTTCATTTTGTTCAGGATAGAATAGAAGCTAAAACACTTCAAGTCTCCTTCTGCAACAGTGTTGAACAGCTTGCAGACATTTTTACTAAACCATTGGTTGCTAATAAATTTTCTTCACTCAGGACGAGTCTCAATGTGTGCGATACCCCATTGGACTCGAGGGGGCGTAATAACATAAGTGAGAATAATAAAGCAAAGCAGAATAATAAAGCAAAGCAGAACAATAAAATGAAAAAGATCCACCTCAGCAGATGATTTAGAATCTTCAGGAATACTCTAGCAGACGTGCATTATGTTAGTCATGATATTTTGTACAACCTATCATTGTAACAACTTTTATTCCTCTTATTTGTATTTTTCTTATTGCTCTGGTTGTAACCAAACGCCTATATAAAGGCATGCACATTAATGAATATTCATCGAGGGAATTCAGTATACAGAAATCAGTATGGTTTTTACATTTTCTCTTCTCTTGACATGTATGACGATCCCAAGCCAAGTTTAATATTTGAGTTAAGACGGGGAACATTTGACCAATGTCGTGTCTGTTGCCAAGTTGAGATTCAACGCCGTTCCTTTTTATTTTCAAATAACCACACCCGGGCATGTGATAAATTTTGTATCCGCCCTTAAATTCTGCCCATTCTTAAAACACGCGGAAAGCCACGAACAATATTAATTTCCCGGTGGTGGCGAAAGCTATGGCTACCCAGCGGGGCGGGAGGTCTCATTCTCTCTCCCCCCCCCCCCCCAACCTCTTTTATTGTTTTGAATTTCTATAAATAAACACATTTTTTATTTTTCAATTTTAGTTCTTTTGTTTTTCCAAATAAGTAAGCGAGAATTTTGGAAGTAGTACATGCAATGTCAAACCTCAATCTGGACAAATCACAACGCCGGATTAACCAAAGATTCCTACGAAAAGTTGTAACATTTTCTAGCGAGCTCATGTGAAATAAAACTCACCTGCGAAACATTGGAATTAGGGGCCGATTCGGGAGCATGGACCGGACTCCGTCCCAGCCCACCGAAGTGCTGACCGAAAGAAGACGAGAACGGGGTAGGTTGAGGAGAAGTGCTGGAGTGGTGGGCCGGAACACCAACGGCAACGCCACCCCTCGGCGGTGGGGGGGAGATTGAGGGAGACGCTGACGACGTGGCAGAAGAAGACGAAGACGGGAGCGAAGAGAAATGCGGATAGTGGGGCTGTTGATGTTGTTGGTGCTGCGGCAGGGTTCTGGAGAACGTGGAGGGAGGCAGGAGTGCTGGTGATGGCTGTGAGGGACTTGGAAGAGAGTGGGGAGGGAGTGAGGAGGTGGAGGCAGGCGATGGTTTAGAATTAGGGATTTGGTTGGTGGTGGGATTAGGGTTAGGGTTAGGATTTGGGGTAGATGAGGACGGAGTTGCGAGAGACGATAGAGGCTGCGGAGCTGGTGTTGGCTGCGGATGGGGTGGTTGGGGTGGAACGTCAGAGGGTTGCGAGGCGGAGGCGGAGGCGGAGGCAGAGGCGGAGGCGGAGGAGGAGGCGGTGACGGCGGTTGGTGGCGTTTGTTGTTCCATTTGATAGTTGACACTGGCGGCCTGACTGGTCGAGGTTGTTTTACCACTTATGAACAATAGACGTGATGAACATTAAACAGAGATTGGATTTTTAGTTTTGTATTGTGAAATTGAGATAATAATTTGAATAAAATATTATTAATTTTATAAAAAATATTAAAATATATTTTTTTGACAATATTATTATTTTAATATTTAAAAAAATAAATTTTTTTTATATTTTTTATACGAATTTATAAAATTATAATAATGATAAGAGATTGGTTGAGGCTCTCTAAATCCAAACCAAGTGTTGGTTATTGCAATTTTTCAAAGGGAGATGTTGGAGATGGATTATTAAAAATAATTTATTAATAAAATATAATAAAAAGTTTTAAAATATATAAAAAATATAATAAAATAATAAAATTTAAAAAATACAATAAAAAATATAATAAAATAATACAATAAAATAAAAATAAAATAAAAAGATAATAAAAAATAAAATAAGATGATTTAAATAAGCGTTCGGTCTCAACCCAGACAGCGTTGGCGTCGGCGTCAGCATCGGCACCGCCAATGGTGTCACCCGCCACTGACGTCAGTTTTTCAATGGGATCAGACAGACCAATCCTTAGTATTTCCCTTTTTTCAAAAGACGATGAGTTAACAGTTTGGTTTTACAAGCCATCTAATCACATTTTAATTATTATAAATTTTTTAAATTTTACATAAATATCAAAAATAATTTAATTTTTTTAAATCTAAAAATAATAATTTTATTAAAAAAACATATATTTATAATATTTTATTACATTTTCATCTCATCTCATTTATATAATAAGTCTAAAATACTAATGACAATTACATCTACTTTAGATTATAAATCTTTCGGGTTATAAAAGCATTGGCAATGGCCTACCCAATGTTGAGTTAAATTTTGACTAGAAATTCGAGTTTTCATTAGTTCAACTCATATTAGATTCGTTATCTTAAAGTTAAAATAATAATATAATTTTATATATTTTAATAATATTTTATATTATGCAAATATACTTCATATATTAATTAATAATTTAATTTTTACTTATAACTAATTAACCAATAAATTATATGATTAAAATATTACTTTGATGATTAGAATATGTTTAATCATGTATTCATGAGTAAAATAATTAAAATATTATTTTAATAAGTGAACAATAACTCTTCAAATGTGATCAACTTCCTTAATTTATTGTAATTTAGTAATTTACATGTTGAGCTTTAGTAATTTAATTAGTCCAATGTAGGTGACTTTTCTCATACTTAACCAAATATATGAAGACACGTTGGCATTTGGTTAGTTCTATACCAATGCTCTAATAATCTTATAAATGCATGCATCCAATTCCATAGGCTCATATCTGACTTACATTTATTATTACTCCAATTGATTTGGGCCATTGTTACAGTATGGCCTATGAATTCTTTCGTGGGCAGGGCCGTCGAGTAGGCAGCTTTTCCTTTTTTTACGCGAGTAATTAGTTGATAATGTAATTGTGAATTCCAATAAAAAAAAATTGTGAATTGGGGAAATTTTAGGTATATAATTTTGCAAGTTGTCGTGTTAATGATAATGTTGTGTAATTATGCGTATGGCACCATAGCAACGCTATTTGTGAGTTTTTTGCAATGGTCAGCTAATTTTAGAAGAATTAGCTTTATAGGTTGTTAACATTAAGTTACAGTTTGAATAATACTAAATTGAAATGATATAAGTTAATAAAAAAAATTGAATAAAATATTATTAATTTTAAAAAAAGTAAAAATATGTAATAATAAGATAAAATAAAATACTTTTAATATCTAAATAGAGCTTAAAACATAATGTTTTAAGCATCTAAAAAGTCTTATATATAGTGGTAGAGCCACGTTGGGCAGAGGGGGCTATGGCTACCCCTCTCTGCCGGCCCTACCCTTCTCTTAAAAAAAATAAAAAATATATATAATTTTTTAAAGAAAAAATAAAATATGTAGTTTTTTTTATGATTTAGTAAGATCATATTAATTTTATCTTGCATATGTTGATATCTTCTCTAAAAATTATCATAACATTCCTTCACAAAATTTAATCTAATTTAAAAATAAAATACATCTCATATAAAATAAAATGATATAATGACATAATGACATATTTTTTATTATTGATAAAAAATAAAAATAAAAAAGAAGTTGGATGTTTTCTAATGTATTTTTAATATATTTTTATTATAGTTACATTTTCTTGATATATCATATATTTTTTTAATATATAAATTGTATTAAATGTATTTTATTTTTATTATAAATTTTATTATCAAATTGTTCTACATCATATAAAAAATTATATAAAAATATAATAAAAGATATTTAATATATTTTGTTTTAACTTAGGTTAATTCTCCTAAAGCAAATTTTTGACTCTCTGCCTGTATATGTTTCACTTGACCATAAAAGAAAAAAGGAAGAAAATGCCGTTAGCAAGAAGTTGTGTGGCTCCCATGAGCCTATCTCCCTAAAGATTGAGGCCCCGCTTGGATTCGGAGATGAGATGAATTGAGATGAGTTTGGTTTATTTTTTAATATTATTATTATTTTAGGATTTGAAAAAGGTGTATTGGGATTTGAAAAAGGTGTATAGGAATTTGTGTTTTGTATAAAAAATTATAAAAATATAATGATAAAATGGAAGTGAGTTGAGATGAGCTCAACCCACTTCCCAATCCAAGCAGCTCCTGAGAGAAGTTCAAGTCCTAAAGGAACAAAGGTGTGAGTCATCAACTAAACCGTGTCATGAACACAATGTGTTGAAGGCATGGTTCCATGAGTGGTATTTACCATGCGTGGTCCCCTGAAATACCCAATATTACTAATGGTAACTGATGAAACTCTGAAATCAAACCCTTAAGTTCACGTGTTTGGATTCAAATATTCAATGCAACTTACTAACTCTAATAATTGTAAAATTTCATCATTAGCTATGCAGGGATATGGTATTATATGAAATCATTAAAATGACCTCTGAAGAAAAGTAGAGTGACTGATGAGGTCATGTCCATGGACCTGGTTTGCTCATATATTTTATATATATAATAATCCCAAGACAGTTCATTACCTGTGGGTCACGTTAACTATAACCCCAGACCATGATGAAAAGGAGAAAACGTCAGCAAGCTATCTTAAACCTCTCCTGGCTTGCATCAGTGCTGTCCAATCAAGCCCACGGGTCAACTACTCCTTTTTCTTTAGACAGTCAACTACTAGTTCTCAAACGGTAATCGGTAATGCAAGAGAGAATTAGGTTAGTTTGTATTCGAAAATAATTCTAACTTATCTCAAATTATTTTTATTTTATTATTATATTTTTATAATTTTTTATATAAAATATAAATTTCTATACACTTTTTTTAAATCTTAATATATTTTTTTTAAATCTCAATATATCTTTTTTAAATCCCAATATATCATTTTTAAATTCTAAAATAATAATAATATTAAAAAATAAATTCAATTCATCTCAATTTATCTTATCTTCGAATCCAAACGAAACCTTAAAAATGATCTGTAGAAGTCTCAGCTAGAAGAATAATTATAGATTACAATTTCATATTATTTATTATAAAATAGTAAAAAGATGATAAGAGAATAATAGGTGTATTATTATTCCAATTAGAAAAGCGATATACAAGGCATCCTAGAAAGGATCTTATTTAAAACGATGTAAAAAATTATTGAAGTCTGGTTTTTAGCACTACTCTTAAGTTTATTATTAATGTAATTACACTTTTTTATTGTTTTATTTTTCTTTCAAATATTTTTTAAAGTATAAAAAAATACACCACTTCATTAATAGTCATTTTCTTAATAATTAATAAAAAATAAAATAAATAATAATGCTATTATGCTGCCCAGCATTGACTGCGAGACGTATCACCTAGTATAAAATGTGTTTTTTTTTTCATATTTTTTTAGTATATTTCAATATTTTTAGAAAATAAAAAAAAACATTTATATATTAAAAATTACTTCTTTAATTATTAAGTAAAAAAATAATAATAATAAATAATATTTTGAAGAGCGGTCATATGAAACAGTATATTTGAGACGACATGATAGACTTATTCTAAAATAAAATATCCCAATGTTAACTTTAAGGGGATAAACTCATTGGGCTATATCATTTTCTTATATGTGATCTCTCTTTTTAATAAGTAGATATGATATTTATAATTTTGAATTGTGCAATTTTTTCATATACTTTTAAAAAATGATAAATTTGATATCTATATAAAAGTTTTTTTTTTAATGATGGCTTATATACTTTTTTTATTGAAAATTTATATATTGCACTATCATTCTATTTTTATTTAATAAAAAATTATTTTATAATAAAAGTGATATATTTTATATAATAAGATAAAAAATAATATGAGAGTATGGTATATAATATTATTCATTTTAATTTTTAATTAGTGTGTAATATAATTATAACTGTAAGTTGAATAATGGTGCTAATTTGATTAAAAAAAATGAATGCTGGTAATTATTACTTAAAAATATTCTACTTTAGCTAACACTTGGCCGTGCAAATATTTTGATCAATACATATTTATGAAGATAACCCCCAAGTTCTTTCTTTTTGTTTTTCAATTTAGTTCTTTTACGAATTAAATTAAAGGCCGGCTCAAAATAGCTGCAAAAAGTAAAATTGTTTTAAAAAATGGACGAGATAAAAGTTAAAAAAAATAAAATATTATTATAAAATATTTTTTTAATATTAATTTTATTTTAAAATTTAAAAAATTATATTTTTATTATATTTTTATATAAAAATTTAAAAAAATATAATAATAAATTTGAAAAGATAAGAGTTTAATATTTCTCTCTCACTAAAGAAGGGCAAAAGGATTTCTAGAACCATTATTATTTGGGTTTGCCATCATTGGAGGTTTCAGACTAGATTTATAACCCCATATCATTCACACGTTTTGACAGACCCCTTTTGCCCCCTTCCCCTATTTGACTGCCTCGTAGTTTTGAATGGCGGATGGACTAAAAATATCTCTTGAATTTCAAGTACAAGCATTGACTAGGGGGAGGCGAGAAGCTTCAATGAACCAAAAAATGGTTTAGATGTAATGGAATTGGCCGTAATTATATAAATTAAGACACTCAATTTGAAAATAAAAGTTTTACAACCAATAAGTTTTGTCTATTCTTTATGCATTTTATTAATGTAATTAATTACATTATTTTTTAATATAAAATAATTATTTTAACTAATTATATCAATAGAATGTGTAAAAAAATATACAATAATAATTATATGTAGCAAAACTTAATTAAAAAAAGACTAAAACATGGGCAAAAGTACTGGAATTTGAAGAAAAAGAGAGGTAAAAAAGAAAGTTAAAGCAATCATGTAATGAGATCCACTGCCAGCCCATGGATTGAGAATCCATAATTACGTAGATATAAGATTACTTTCATTGAATTTGTTAAAAATTATCTTTTAAAAAGTGTATTTTTATACAAATACAAAAAAATAAATATCATATTATATCAAAATGACAATAAAGTATGTGAAAAAAATGTTTAAAAATTACTTTTATGAATAATAAAACTAAAACAATTGTCAAAAAATTAAAATAATTGTCAACTTTGATAATTGTTTTAACTTTTTGACAATTATTTTAATTTTATTATTCATAAAAAGTACTTGTTGAAGCTCTTCTCATATATTTCATTGTCATATTTAATCAAATATGATATTTATTTTTTTATATTTATGCAAAAGTATACTTTTTGAATGATGACTTTTAGTCAATTCAATGAGAGTGTTCTGAATGATTAAATACATCAAAGGGCACTCCTCCAAATTAAGCGTGGTAAAAAACAAAGTTTGTTTTTATTGAACAAAGTTTTGGTTTTATTATTTATAAAAAATATTTTTATTTTTATCTCTTCATTTTTGATTAAATATAGTTAATTTTTTTTATAAATGTGTAAATTTATATTTTTTAAAAGATAACTTTAGACAATCTAATAAGAATGCTTTAAACAATAAAAAACTTGTTCAAGTTTTATTTTATTTTATTAACTTTTTTTAAAGAGATGAAAATTACATGTTCAAAAAACTAATCCAAATTAATATATTGTCAATACATGATGTTTCACGTTATGCCACTCATCAACCAAGAGGGAGGGTTCAAGGCTGGCCGCCCCCGCCCTCCACCTCATCCAACCCCTTCCAACCAAAGAAAAAAAAAAACCATTATAATTACAAGTTCACTCCTATAATTTGATAGAGAACTTTTGTTTTGTTTTGTTTTTGTGTTTTTGTTTTTTTTTTTGAGTTATGATTACCAGCTTGGCATCTGGTCATGATTATGATAACGTAAAACAAAAGCCATCAGCGTTGCAAATTGAAGAGTGCGAATCATAAGAGATCACACCTAATTTACAAGCCCTTCACGGGGACAACAAGAACGCGTCATGTAATATTCGTTTTGTTTTAATTTATTTTTGGAAATCTTTTATCTGTTAAACTTTTATTATTACAACTGCCTATAGACATAGATGTAATCTTTGGGATGACTAGTTAGATATAGTCGTTAAAGCTTTATTTGATTGATAAATTCAATTGAGTTCAACTCAATTCAAATTAATTTTAGATTGAGTATAATATTTCAATACTCAATTATTAAATTCATCACAACTCAAATCTTCTTTATATGTAGGATTCATAATTTTCTATAATTTAACATTTTTTTATACACGAGATCTATAATTTTTTTTAATTTTTTATAAACATATTTAAACTCATCTTAACATTTAAATATATTTAAATTCATTTTAAATAGATCGTACAAAACTCATATTACTATATCAATTTACTATTATTTATAAAAACTCACATCTACTCAATTTAACTCGACATCTAAACGCAGTCAACC
Organism: Platycarya longipes; assembly: GCA_036559045.1. NCBI lineage: Eukaryota > Viridiplantae > Streptophyta > Magnoliopsida > Fagales > Juglandaceae > Platycarya > Platycarya longipes. Next base: position 920,008 of record CM071798.1, read on the forward strand.
TCGAAATTAAAGTGATAATGTTTGTCCTTGATCTCTATGCACAAGAACAAGACTATCTCCATTTCAACAAAGAAATAAAAAGAGTAAACATGAAATTAGGGATGATAATATGTTATATGATCCGTTAATTCAATGTGAACACGATACGATAATAGCAGGTTATGATTAAATTTTAATGGGTTTGGATCAAAATAGGTTGACCTGTTAAGACACGATTGCTTAACGGGTCAACATGTTTTGACCCGTTATAATACGTTAAAAAAGTTAAAGTTATAATTATACCCTTATATATAAAAGTAAAATTATTAGAATTTTAATTTTGATATTTTTATTGTTTAGATTATAATTTTAGACTTGTAATTAGTTTTATAATTTTTATATATATTGTGATTTTAACATTTATATAAAATATTTTAAATTTAATCAGGTCAAATGAATTAATTTTAAACTTATTCAACTCATTTACATAAACAAATTTAAATGAGTCGTATTGTGCCATGTTAATATATTTCTTAATATTCACAAATAAGTCAAAACGAGTTGACACAATACGTTATGTTAACGAGTCGTATTAGAATTTGAGATTTTGACCGAATAAATCTAATAAATTGGATTAAAATTTACTCATATAATATAATATTTATATCTTAATAAGATACGAGCACAATTCCTTAATATAATTTGACATCTTAATATAGAACAACGGGAGAAGGGAGGTAGAAAGAAATAAAACAAAAGAGTAATTGATGATGAAGGAGAAGGAGAGGGGATGGTGATGATGGTTGGAAGCCAATCCGAAGCATGATTGCGAATCCTGGGACGAAGACCTAGGGCTAAGCTCACCATCATTTTAAGAAGCCATAGCCATAGTCGAATTATTGTCCCTCTCTTCACCCATTATGTTATGCCATATAGCCTGTTGGCCAAAATGCCCTTCTCTTCCTGCCAAAACCCGAGAGCTATAATCATTCCCCATGACGTCATATCCATCATCATAGAACCAAAACATTAAAATCTTCCAGGTCTCCTCACCATCTTAAGCCGCCTTCCATGCTTACACATGCATGATTGTTGTGTCAGACACAGAGTAAGGGGCATGTCCCCCCCACCCCCCATGACCATGAATCTCTCTCACTCTCTCTGAGATGATTTATCTACCTCTCTCTAGATTTTTGCTCTATAAATTAACAGCCTCTTTCTTCACTTTGCGTCTCACTCATCTTCAGTTTTCTCTTTTACTGCTACTTCTTGTTAGAAACCAGATTGTTCCCTCGACCGACGCTTTCTAACGGACCTCCTTCAAAAGGTGATCTTTCTTGAAAAGATAAATGAGAGAAACCGAGGCCCCCACCTCTCTCTCTCTCTCTCTCTCTCTCTCTGACTTGTATACTTTCTTCATTATCTTCTCGCTTTCACTTGGAAAGGTTGGCATGGTATTCAAGATGGGTACTGGTTTTTAGTAAAAGTCAGAGGTAGTTCGTTTCCGTTTCCCGTCTCCATTATGTTTGAGAACTGTAAGAGGGGCTTCACCTTCTTGGGTTTCTCAGTCTATCCCGCTATTTGAATGTTTTCCCCACCTTGGATTCTTCTTCTCATCCCTTCTTTTTATGGGTTCTTTGTCTCTCTCCATCTCTATGGCAGTCTTCTCCTTTTCTTTTTATATTTGTTTGTATAATTTGACTTTCGGCTCGCTGTTTTCTTATGTTATGCTTTATCTACTTTCCTAGGGTAGTGTTAGCGACAACTGGAGAAGCATAGCATAAAGCATAGTGTAAATATTAAATTTGCTAAATATTAAAGTTTGCATGGATTCGGTTGATATTTTGTTCATTTTATGTGCAGTGCAGCAGAGCTAGCTGTCTCAATATGTGCTGTATTAAATTCGTTGACATAAAAGAATATCTTCTGATGTTTTGTTGTTTTGGTTTCAGGGGCAGTAATTGCATAACAATGGAAAGGTTGAACTCAAATTTGTACTTACAGAACTGTTACATAATGAAAGAAAATGAGAGGCTAAGGAAGAAAGCTCAGCTTCTCAACCAGGAGAATCAAGCCCTGCTATCTGAGCTCAAACAGAAGCTTTCAAAGGCAAATCCGAAAAACAATGCTGCAAACACTATTAACAGCTCGACCGCAAATGCATCCAGTTCCAGAAACTGATATCGTCGCATACAGGATGAATGTCGTTGACTCAACTTAGACTTCCTTTTGCTCTTTTTGTGTTAAATTATGGTCAGCAGTCGTAGTTTCAGTCTCAGTTTAATATAGGACATGAGTTGGAGTAATATCTCTTATCATATCTTCTTTTTTCGGGGCGGTAAGATATGGATGTCTGAACTACGTGGATGGATCTGGCTATATCTTCTAGAGAAAAATATATTATCATCATGTGTTTTTGGGCTCTCTCTTCTCTCTCTGTTTCTCTTTTCTTACAATATTGTCACCAATCCTTACGCTTATCTTATTAACAAAAGAACGAAGACAAGAATAGCATTCAAACTTTCAAACCCCGTTAGAATCAGCAGACAACTCCAGCACACATAAATACATCTGACCAAAAACAGATAGATTAGCTTTGTTTCCAGATGTACGAGAGAGAGAGAGACTGGATACTTCTTAGTGAGGAGAGAAAAGGGGTTTTCATTCAGATTGTGTCTGAGAAGGAGAGTGATGGGAGGATCTAATGAGAGGGTATATAACGTCATCAAAGATTCAGCAGAAGCAGTCAATGGAGGTTTATTAAATTTGACAGACTACTGCAGAAATAGTAACCCATAATATCATCGGGCTTTTGGAGGTGACATCGCCTCATGGCATATGCCAAGTTGACCATTAAACAAACCACATCGGATAACAAGAATGTCTAATCAAAACTCGAGTGCATCTAACAGCCCCTTCACTTCATACACGAAACATGTCAGCAACTCCGCCAGTCAACTCCCGGAATGCTGAAATCTGAATTGAGGACCGTGGTGGTTTGATTCCTGAAAGTGGTCACCTATCGATGGAAAAACTAAAATGGCATGCCACGAATGGATATGGGCCCTTTTTGAATTTGAAGAGCTTAACTAATTTTAATTTATCTCAACTTATTTTAATTTTATTATTATAAAATTTTTAAATTCTTATATGAAAATAATAATTAATTTAATTTTTTCTATTTTTAATTTTTTTAAATTTTATAACAATAAAAATATTAAAAAATAATATTTTATTTAATTTTTAAAATTTATCTCATATTATCTCTAAATCTAAACAAAATCATAAGTTGACATCAAGCTCTAATAAAAATGGTTTTAAAATTATTATGCATTGGTACGGAAAGATTTGTCTAGATTTTTTTTTGACAATTCAAGCTTTTCTTTTTTCTATCTTTTGTTTGGGATCTAGATATTAAAATGGGTAAATATTAGACAAGATGAATAGCTTTTCACTCAATAGAGTAGCTATAATTCTTTTAAAATACATTATTAAAAATTTACTTTTTTTTTTATTTTATTTTATCTATTTATTTTTATATTTTATTATCTATCAACATCTCTATTTTTTTCTATATCTTTTAAAATATTCATATTTTATTTTCATTAGATTTATTTTATAAATTAAAAAAAAAACTAGTTTGGAAATACACGTTGTCGGAGTTGGAGATTGTGCGTGGGAGATGATGGCTCAGTTGCCGAAGATGGGATCTTCAGGAGTTGGTCACCGGCGTGAGGCGATGCCGATAATGCCAGGAGTGTAACTAATGGTGGCTATCGGTAGATCAAATGAATTCCATGGAGTCCGAAATTCATGTTCGAATTTTGAGTTATGTAGGGGAAGACTGCTCCGTTACCAGAGCTGGAATCGCCGAGAGTTGGTTGTCGGCATCGTCTAATGCCAGTGATACCGACTGTGTAGCTAGTGGTAGCCGATGACCTTGAAAATGACGGAGGCAAGTAAACAGCTGGCACTGTAACGGAGAAAAAAATGAATAAAATAAGACTTGAAACATAAATAGTATTGCACTATATGTAGCATAATCACTGTTCATGTTTTTATAATTTTTTTATTTTAAAAAGTCTATTTAAGTGGTTTTTTTTACTCTTTAAGCTAAATTTTAAAATAAAATAGTGTTTAGCTACTCCATTATGAGTGTTCTTAGAATATTACTATTGGACTCGTTATTTAACTCATTAAATATAAATTTAATGATTTTATTTAAAAAAATTTTACATTAGACTCATTCAAATTATCCATTAACTCAAATTTTGAGTTATAGTATTTTAGTACCATCCTTCATATTTAAAGAGTTATTATTTACTCATCAAAATATTATTTTATTATTTTTTAATATGTTTGTTAAATAAATAAATTATATATATATTTGTTGATCAATAAATTATATATTATATTATTATTTTAATAAATCTAATAATAAATCAAATATAAAATTATAGATATTGAAATTTTAAAATTTATATTTTTATCAAATTTTAAAAAATATTTTAATATAACTAATGCCAATGCTATTATGCGGCTACGACTGATCCAAGCATAACATTTGCCCTCCTTCGCAAGTTATATATGCCAGCTCAGGATCTCTGCCCCTGCAGACTTTGGAAGGTGCATGAAAAGTTTAGTTCTCATCTAAGTGGATGTGATAAAATTTATTCAATTAGTTTAATTTATTATTATTTATAAAAAAAAATTAGATTAAAGTTGATATTTAAATACAATCTAAATGTTTGAATATTGAATTCAATTTAAAATTAAACTAAATTATAATAATCAAAATTTAATTTAAATTATAAAAGACTTAAAAGAACAAGAATTGAATTCATACGTGAAAAGAATAATTTTATTTGTCATTTTCATATATTACATATTTTATTTTATTTTATTTTATTTATTTATTAATAATAAAATGTGATAAGTAAAATAATTAATTAGTTTAATAAAAATAATTTAAAAATATAAAATGTAAAATAATAGATAATGAGTAGCATTCTTGTTATAAAAAAAAATGGACTTGAAATGTCAAAGAGGTCCTCAATGACTTCGTTGGGAAACAAACCGCTCTGGTTAGTGGTTATACTTCACAAACATCGCTCCAATGCAGAATAATACACATTCGAACAGCTCCAAATCAATTACCATGTTCCACGCTCTTCGATCCCCAATCCGAAATCCTTAAAATTTTTCTTCAATTTTCTGTTTCTATTTAGGTCTTTGCGATTTGAATGATGAAGAAGGAATTCGCTGTGCCACCGGTGGTATTCCCGTCCGGGGGAAACCCGGGGCCAGGCAGCGGGGTCCAGCAACGGCGGGTTCCGACTGCGCCGTTTCAGCCTCCTCGCCCCGCCGCCTCTGGCATCCCTTTCATGTCTTTTGATATCGGGTCCGCAACGACCTCCACCTCCTCCGCCTCGATCTACGGTGGTCCCATCGGCGGCGGAGTCGGCGCCCCCGGGGGAGCAAGCTTCGAGGACGAGGAGCCGTTGCTGGACGAGCTCGGCATCCACCCGGACCAAATCTGGAAGAAAACGAGGGCGATCCTCAACCCGTTCCGGGTCAATCCAGCCGTGCACATGGACTCGGACCTATCCGGCCCGATACTCCTCTACATGTGCCTCTGCCTCTTCCAGCTACTCGCCGGGAAGATCCAGTTCGGCGTCATACTTGGCTGGATCGTCGTTTCCTCTATCTTTCTTTACGTGGTGTTCAACATGCTGGCAGGAAGGAACGGTAACCTCAACTTGCACACTTGTACGAGCGTGGTTGGTTACTGCATGCTTCCCGTGGTGATCTTCTCAGCCGTTTCGCTGTTCCTGCCCCAAGCTGGTGCGGTCAGGTTCGCGATAGCCTCGGTCTTCGTTTTCTGGGCGACGAGGGTCTCTACGGGTCTCATGGACGCGCTTGCCGATGGCGGCGATGAGCATCGCGGACTGATAGCGTATGCGTGTTTCTTGATTTACACCCTGTTCTCGCTGCTTGTTATATTCTAGTGAAAATATTTCGTGGAGGCTTGGAAATTGAAAATTTTGGTTAAATAGAACACCTTTTCATCGTAGATGTAGTTTTGGCTTATCACCGACATGAACCCGAATGCTGTCGTTGGAGTGCATTTAATATTATAGTAAATGAAGTTGATACTTGTAAATGAATTCGTCTGAGGTTATATTATGTATAACGTTCTACATTAGCTGTATCAGTGTCGTGTTTGTGAAGCGGATAGACGTTTGTTGTGGGCTCGCTTATGCTCTCGATTGGCCTCATTTGTCATAGTCTTGTTGTTCGGTATACTTTATTTGGGTTCTAAAATTGTGCCCGGAAAATAGAATGTGAAGCTTAACTAGATCTGCGACATTTGTTTTCTTCGCATCATGCATTTGTGTCCTCTTTTGAAACTGCATACATCTTTTGCTTTTTGTCCCCCGTCTTGTTGGGCTGATACACGTTTTGCTCCTATATATGGAGACCGTAATGTTTTTGCCTAATTGTTGAGCTGTTCCTAAGGTCTCTCAAGATTATCAATTGCTTTCACTTGGATCTGTTTGTTGATTCGTGTTTCTGGCCTTTTTTCTGTTATTGTCTTTAAAGTTTTTGCATAATTCTGTGGCTGGTGTTTCATATCAGGTTCTCTGAAAGGAATTCAATGGTAGTAAACAAATGTGGCTTTAAAAAAACCTCTATATTTCCAGTTGCCAGGGCCGGTAGGCTTTATACTTGAAGTGTTTATGCTACATACGCTGAAATTCAAACCTACAACTTAAGAAAACATCACAAATTGGAATCCGTGACTAGAAAAATGGCAGGTTCGTGCAGAGGGGTATGTATATGACTTTAACATTCGTGTGCTTATTTGAGCGAGATGCATCTGCATCCAACAACACACGGACATGTTTATGGTAATCTATTTAGAAATCTATTTGAAGTGTTAGGATGAAATTACTCAAATAAGTATAAGTCACATGTGGGTTCATACTCAAAGAATTAGATGCTGTTGGAATCCGTTCTCTTAAGAATTATTTCCTGTAGGAATTCCTTGGATCATTTAATGAGTAAGAAGTTTTTGCCTTTAAGCAATTTGAGATGGCTTATTCATCATCTTTCTTATACTTGTGCCATATTCCCTTGGTCTTGTCCGTTTGACTTGGAAACAACTGTTTTTGAATTTCGTGGTCGATAAGAATGGCAAAAGCTTTTGAAGCGGCTGATTTGGAAATGTAAATGTTGAATAGTTTGCCACCATTGATTGTTGGGGAAGACAATCGATTTAAATTACCCTGCTCTCTACTCTAGTTTTCAAGCCTACAACTAAGGGAAAAGTCCACCTTACCTTCTATGCAATAAAGCACTCTGTTTTGTGCACTGTTTTTTGGGGATTCAAAATGACAATTTTAGATGTTGTGCAGAGTGGTTTTACAGTAATCGGAGCAATATTTATTGAATCAGACAATAAATCAACAAAAAATTGTTTTTGAATGTGGCGTAGAATTTTTTTTAGCATCCTAGTATTAAGTCAATATGTAGTTTTCCTTTTTGATGTTTGATGTATGGTAGTAATCCATCCCTGGTGATGGATATTATGATCTGTCTGGTTTCCAGACTTCCTAAGACCATCTATGGATGTATGAATTATAAGCTTGTAATGTCACTTTAGTAGTTTTATAGTCTCCTTTAAATTTCGTTGCCAATGGTGGATCGTATGCTTTATTGGTTGCCAAGAAATCCTATATCCAAATCAAAATTAAGCTTGCTGTGCTATCAAATTCCATTCCCTTTGATTTTAGAGAATCCTTGTTATCAGCTGTCTATATAGGCACCATCTTCTCTTTGTTCTATTACTATTTAATCAGTTAAAAAATCATCAAATCGCCATTGGAGATGAAAATCTATTGCTTCTTTTTAGAGGCACTAGCTGTGGCTTTATTGGATACACATTTTTGGTGTGGACAAGCAAATACTAATTATACCATAGAGAATGCTGTGTTATGATTTTCCTTGTTTTTAGCTGGAGAGAGTTCTTTAATAGATGCAGATTTCTACATAGTTTTATGATCGGTATGATGTTCCCTAGTCTTTTACTTCTAATGAGGTTTCATTCTCAATTCATTCTCTTCGCATCATTTCCAGCATTGGTTTTGAAGATTTGCATTTATTTTTTATGGATGAGAGGAATGGTAGCGATGGTACAATTCGTTCATTCTAGAACAAATCATAGTTAAGGGAGTAAGACATCTAAACTTTTGTGGAATCTCTTTATGGTTAAAACATTTATTGTCCTGATAATGTCCCCAAAGCTGTGCCTGGTAGAAAGTGAAGTAAGGTTGTGTCGTTTGAACCCCTAGAATGAGGATGATATTGGTGAGGGCAGTTGGTTGTTGGAATGTGGGGGTTAAAAAAAAGTGAATTTTTGTTATCTACCTATCTGCCTGGAGTTGTCATTCTGCATTTGGGAAGTACTGGAATTGTTGGTTGGGACTTTAGCTGCTGCTGTTGGATTGTTTATTTGAGAAAAATATTCCAAGTCGTCTGTTTTGTTGAGGTAGTTAGCTCTAATTCTTTTGACTTTAGATTCCCCACTGTTCTGTTATCAATTACTTGTATTTATACTGTCCTGTCGAATTTCCTTCCATTGACATGCGTAGATACTAGATTAGGTCACTACGATGGTTACGAAATAAACTTTTTGACAACAAAACTAGTAATCCTGTATTATCTTTATTTGGATGGTTTAAGTTTGAGTTTTTTCTCTTTCCTTTTTTTCCTTTTAATGAAAGAAAAAGCTAACATTATGTCAGCAACACGTTAGATGGAAGTAGGAGAAACTGCTAACGATGCCCCCTTTGAAACCAACCATCCAATCCTGCGGATTCTTATAAGATTAGTTGAAACTTGAATGGCGTTTTACTTACCGCCCAACCACCGAAAACAACATAGACACACACACACACACACATATATATATTATATTCGAGGAGGTTGCACTTTCAGTGGTATGAAACCTCACAAACAAAGCATCCATGGCTTCCATAGAACCTGCAGAACATGATACCCGCACAAAAGGTTTAGCAGACATGGAAGAAGAAGACCTTTTCGAGATAAATCTCGAGGCTGTGGAAAGCATCCCTCCACCGCATTACTGGGATAGCTATTTCACAGCCACTGGAAATGCACTCCTTGCCAATTGCCTCCTGCCCATCTCCGATGTCTCTGGTGCTGTCCCAATCGTGTCCAAAGATGTTTCTGGTGCTGTTCGGGCTGTATCGAATCTGTCTAGCGCATTGTCGTTGGCAGGGAAGGCTAACTTTGTCATGATCACGGAGCCGATGTCCTTAGGTGAGCTTCTTAGGTTGCCGTTCATGGGGGCTTTTGGGGTACCCCGAAGGCAAATGAAAGCCTAACATGATAACCTTAGCCAATGGCCGTGTTGCCTTAACGCTAATATTACTGTTGTCATTGTAAACGAAATTCGTACGTTCCACAAAACTCAAAAGGGAATGTTTCTACGGCTAATGCATTTCGCTGTATTTTCTTGAGTTATTCTCCTGATATTGATACCCCATATATAGGGCTTTGCTTTGAATCAGGCTTACAACTTTTACTAAGTTGGACTAGAACCTTAATTTTAGATAGTGGGCTTTCACTTGGTCTGTGCTAGACCCAATTTATCTCACAAAATATTTTGAGCAATCGCTTCAGGTGTCCATAAATAGAATAAAGATATGTAAGACACAACTATTCTTTTTTTCCCTTTTTTTTGTTGGAGTTTTTAAGACCCTACAATGTTTTTTTTTTTTTTTTGGAGAGAAATCAACAATTCATTGAACTCAAGTAGAGATTATAGGATTCATGCAATCTGGATTAACAACCAGATCAGATACATTAATCGATAAAAGTAGAGCCTGTTGAGCTAGAGTATGGACATAAACATTTACCTCTCTTTTAACAAAATAACTCTGCCAACTATCTAAAAAGGACAATTTGATCTTTATATCCTGTAGGATCATTCCCACCCTATCACTTCTCTTCAAGTTTTGTTGCAAACCTGTTATAACTTGGTGAGTATCAACTTCCAGAATTTACACCCCAATCCCAAAGTTAATTATGCCGCATAAAAGGCTCCCTGTGCTTTAGCAAGCAAAGGATCATCGAAACTTGGTTTTAATAATTTTTTAGTTGCCAACACTTTACTTGCAAAGTCACGTAGCACAAGACCATAACTTGCTTTTCCATTTCCTTCCCAATTAATCTTCATCACACCAAGCTGAGGAGGAATCCATTCTAGTTGTCCCTTTGTTCTCTCTCGAGTAGGTGCTACTATATGCTAGTTTGCAGCCTTAAAGTCTTGAAGGGATTTTTGTGTTACCTGAACCAAAACAGTTGGATGGATGAAGGTGTTCTAAAAAATTAGCTTGTTTCTCCTCTGCGAGATACTCTTTGCTGTGATTGCAAAACTTTCCATGGTGTCTAAGTCACATGTAGATAGTAACACTTCAACTAGTTCACTGAACTTGTTATGTCTAACAAAACTTTTTTGCAAAACAGCTGGAGCTTTGCTCCACACATCCATAGCTGAAGGACAATTCCACAAAATGTGAATAACACTTCCATCTTCGCATAGGCAGATATAACATTTAGACGAATCACAAATTTTCCTCTTTGGAAAATTGAGTCATGTAGGCAAGGATTCTAAGTAGGCCCTCCACATGAATAGCTTGATTGCATTTGGGATTTTAAAGCTCCACCATTTAGTCCATTCAAGTCTCTTCTTAAAAATAGTAAAGGATTGGCCATGTTCATGTGTGATCAACTCTTTTTGAAAATGGTATGTACTAGGCCTGTTCATCCGGGCCGGGTTATACCCAGCCCGGTTTAAAATTTTATTTATTTCTTAACATTTTTGAATTTTTTTTTAAATGGTTAAGGAAATTTTAAATCCGGGTTCCGGATTTGGGAATCCGGAACCCGGATGAACACCCTTATTATGTACTTTTAACTATGTAATTTCTATCTTTGGTTCCAAGCCAAATAAGTCTATCATATGACCCTGTGAAGCTAATAAGAATTTTTAAAATATTTTCTGCTTCCTCACCACTACAAATATTTCTAACAAAGTCTTTTTTTTTCCCTCTAAGCCTCCCTAGCCAAGTCTTGCTTCCATTGTTTGTCACTCTGATTAATTAAGCAGGCCACTTTGGCATCCCTTAGTAGCCTTTGAATGGCATATTGGACTTTATAATTTGATGGAGTTGGTAGTCACCTATCTTTCCATATTAAAGTATTATTTCCATTCCCTATTCTCCATATTGTACATTTTTCAATCAAGTATCTAGTAGAATTGATGCTTCTCCATATAAATGATTATCTTTGTCCCACTTTTGCATTTAAGAACTCTGTCTTTGGATAATATTTTGCTTTCAAAATTTGTGCTGTCAAGGTTTGTGGTTGTTGTAGAATCGTCCATGATTGTTTGGCTAGAAGTGCTGTGTTAAAAACCTTAAAGTCTCTGAATTTTAATTCTCCTATATTTTTTTCGCTTTTCCCATATGTTGCCAAGACACCTAGAGGATTCTACTTTCCTTTTTTTGTTGATTCCACCAATAATTATGCATCACTTTGTTAAATTCTTTTAAAAGGGTCTTAGGGAGTCTAAAAATCCCCATGTAGTAAGTAGTGGGAGCTTAAATTATTATCTTAAGCAAAACCTATTTACCTACTTGTGATAGAAGTCTGTTTTTCCAGTTACTAATGCGACTCTCACCCTACCTAGGTTTTCCTTAAAAGCTTTGAACCTAGACCTACCTACAAGTATAGGTAAGCCTAAGTATTTCTCATAAGATGAAGAAGGTTGAAGTCCAGCCATCCCAAGTATATACTCCTTTGTTTCCTTTTTGGTATTTGCACTAAAAAATATGAAGGTTTTTGCCTTGTTCAATTTTTGTCTAGAACCCCTCTCATAAAGCTCAAGAAATTCAAGTATCTTAGCCATTCTATAGCATTTGCTTGACAAAAAAATAAACTATCATCAACAAACAATAGGTGATTAATGGTTACTCTACTTTTGCCAAATTGAAAACCATGGATTTTTGGAACTTTTTGCATGCATTAAGATAGAACTCAACACTTTAGAATCAAGGATGAATAGATATGGAGACAATAGGTCTCTATGTCTTAAACCCCTTATGGGTTGAAACCAATCTTGAGGTGCTCCATTTATAATAATCGAATATGAAACTGAAGAAATGCACATCCGAACTAAATCAACCCACCCTTGACAAAATCTCATCTTGGCCATTGCTGAATTTAAAAAATTCCATTCGACTCGATCATAATTTTTGCTCATATCCAATTTCAAGGACATGAAACTTTGCTGCCCCTTCACTTTAGGTATAAGCAAAATATAGGTCTCATTCTAGCTATCAAATTCTCCTCCTGAATTAAGGATCTTAGAACAACTCTGGTGACTGCCTCTCCCATTATTTTTCAATGGTCTTGATAAAAATTGCTAAGTATCCATCTATATCAGGAGATCTTAATAGATTCATTTAAAACAAAGCATTTCTTACCTCAATTGCAATGAACTTTGTACGACAACTTTCTATTCATGTCTTCGTCTACTCTCTTTTCAACATGCTTTAAAACAGTTTGGGATTTCATTAGGTTGAGCTCAATGTTGTAAATAGTTCTTTGTAGTGTGAATTGAAGATGTCTACTATCTCTTCTTTATAGCAGGTTACACTTCTATCTCTTTTTCACAATTTTATTGATCTCATTAATCTTTTTTCTTTTATTTGTTGATTTATGAAAGAACTTTGAAAACACTATTATGTTAATTTTATTTCAGATGTGAGATATTTATTATTATTAAATGATAAAAACTATCTAATTAAGAATGGGCAGTGCTATTCTGCCGCCTGAGTAGCACCGTCCAAGTGTACTGTTAGTGCATTTTTAATATTTTTATTTTATTTTTTTCTCATTTTAAAATATTTTTAAAAATATAAAAATATCAATACATTAATAATCACTTTCTTAATCATTAAGTAAAATATATATATATATATATATTTGATAACTAGTCGAACTTGTTTTTAGAGGAAAGTAGCTCTCTAATAATCTCATACCACCTACACATTCTATTAAAATTATAATAAAATTGCATCTAAGAAAACAATTCCTATTCTGAGGTTTGACCTCATCTGAGCATATCTTCTCCTTCTTCACAATCCAGACCCACTTCAGAGCCCCCCTGTTTGCAAACTCTAGCATTCCATCATCTCCTACCCAGACGAATTCGACGGCAACCCAGCTCTTTAGTAGTCGAATGGGTCTTAGAAGACAACAGAAGAGTCGAGAATCACCAGAAAGTGCACAAACAAAATTGCCGACGACGACTCTCTCTCTCTCTCACTATAATTTTTTTTTGCTTGGTTTGAGATTAGGTTTCAAAATGTTGAAGAGAAGGAAAAGATTTCCTACCGAAATCTCAAAGGTTTGATTTTTCGGATGAGAAGATGTGGTGAAGGGAGATTGAAGAGGAAGATGACGTGCATGTGTGATGGACCTTATTCAATATTTCAGCAATAGCCAAGTGAATTCGAGGTTCACTACCCTCTAGAAAAAGATGGAAACAGAGAAGGAGAGGGAATTGAGAGAGAGGAAACTGATCTTGAATTTGAGGTGCCCTCATTTGCAACTGTAGAGATGCTTTTATAGGCGGGAAATGTGAAACTACGGCAGTTGATGCCGTTACAATGAAACGACACTATCGTTTACGTTCATCAACACTAAACGATAGTCTCCCAACATAAAACTACATACTAACATTTATTAAAACGGTGCGTATTACAAATTTAACTAACAAACTACCGCTTCCTTCATCTTCCTCTTCACTTCGATAGACTTCATCTTCCTCTTCAGTAATCTAGCCATTCTCTCTTCTACTGAATTGCTTCTCCCACAGATTGAGGCTCGTGACATACCCTCCCCCTTTAAAGCACCTTGCCCACAAGGTGAGGATAACGCTGACACAGGTCCTAATAAGGCTCCCAAGTCGCATCTTCTTGAGCAGCCCCTCTCCATTTCACCAAAACATCCACCACAACAGAATTATTATGCTTCATACTACGGCGTTGCAAAATAAGCTCTGGCTCAGGCATCAACTCACCCTGAAAATCGACTGGAGGTAAAGCTGAAAGTGGAGAATGGTGTTGTCCCAATTTCCTCTTAAGACAGGAAATGTGGAAAACTGGATGAATTGAACTGTGAGTAGGCAAATCCAATTTATAAGCAACCTGTTCGACCCTTTGAACAATTTGAAATGGCCCAAAAAATCTGGGAGAGAGCTTAAAATTTCTTCTAGCCACAAGTGACTGTTGTTTATAAGGCTGTAGCCTCAAATAAACCCAGTCCCAACCTCATATTCACGTTCTGTTCTCTTTTTATTAGCAAATAACTTCATACGATCTTGAGCAGCTACCAAGTTGAGTTTAAGAGTAGACAATATTTGATCTTTGGTCCTCAGTTTTCATCAACAACTGGATTAGCTGTGATTCTAGGAATATAAGCTTGCAACTTTGGAGGAGGCCTACCATAATTTTAGCCTCAAAGAGAGTGAGCTGAGTAAAACTGTGAAGAGTGGTATTATACCACCATTCAGCTAAAGTCATCCATTCAGACCATAGCCATGGTCTATCTCCAGCAACACTTCTTAAAAAATGCTCAATGCACTTATTAACTGCCTTGGTTTGACCATCACTTTAAGGATGGTACGCAGATGAGTATGACAATGTAACCCCTTGCAGTTAAAACAATTCTTTCCAAAAGGAACTAGTGAAAGTTGCTCCTCGGTCAGACACAATGCTTTATGGCATACCATTGCAGCTTAAAAACATTATCAAAGAATAATGTCGCAACTTTAGAAGCTGTAAATGGATGCTTGAGAGCCATAAAATGTAAGTATTTTGATAGGCGATCCACAACCACAAAGATGACGGAATACCCTCTTGAAATTGGTAAACCCTCAATGAAATCCATTGAAAGGTTTGTCCATATCTGAATAGGAATTGCCAATGGCTGTAAAAGACCAGCAGGATAAATTTGTTCTCCTTTATTGCGCTAACAAGATTCACATTCCCTTATATATTGCTTAATATCCTTCTTCAAACCAGGTCAATAAAAATCTTGTCGAGCTCAATGCAAAGATTTGTGAAACCCCAAATGACCAGCAGCTGGGCTAGCATGTACAAAATGCAATATTTTCAACTTTAATTCATCATTGCTGGGAACATAAATTTGTCCTTTTTGAAGAGAATGCCATGCCTGAGAGTAAAAGCAGAGCTAACAGTTGCCCCACTCTGTAAGTCTGCAATAAGGTTCTCAGTTTGCTGATCTGTTTTATAAGCCTCCTTCAATTCTTTCAACCAAACTGGTGTAGGAAATGATATTGCTTGCATTAAAGTAGCTCCCTCTGAAACCTCCCTTCGAGACAAAGCATCAGCAGCTTTGTTATCCACTCCCTTTTTATATTCCACCCTGAATTGATAACCTAACAATTTAGCAATCCACTTTTGCTGAGAATCAATCCCTAACTTTTGCTCAAGAAGGTATTTAAGACTATGATGATCCGTTCTTATGACAAAAGGAGCCCCCAAAAGGTAAGGCCTCCATTTCTTAACAGCCATCACAAGGGCCAACAAATCCTTTTCATAAGTTGAAAGTAGTAAGTTTTTTCCCTTGAGAACCTGACTTAAAAATGCCAACGGTCTGCCATGTTGCATCAGAACAGCTCCCACTCCCACTCCACATGCATCACATTCCAAAACAAACTCCTTAGTAAAATCAGGCAAACACAAAACTGGAGAACTGGAAACTGCACTCTTCAATTCCTCAAATGCTTTAGTTGCCATATCTGACCATTTAAAGACATCTTTCTTCAACAAGGAAGTTAAAGGAGCTGCTATTTGACCATAGCCTCTGATAAACTTCCTATAGTATCCTGTCAATCCAAAAAATCCCTTAATGCTTTCAAGCTTTTTGGAATTGGCCAAGATAGCATAGCTTCAATTTTCCTGGAATCTGCTCTTACCCCAGCTATCGAAATGATATGGCCCAAATATTCAATTTCATCACAAGCAAAATGGCACTTTGACTTCTTTGCAAATAATTGGTGCTTCTTTAATGTCTCTTAAAAAGTTTGTAAATGGAGAAGATGCGATGCAAAGTCCTTGCTGTATATTAGAATATCATAAAAAAATACTATCACAAATTGTCTCAAAGATAGCTTGAAAACTTATTCATGAGTGCATGAAATGTGGAGGGGGCATTTGTGAGCCCAAAGGGCATCACAAAGAACTCATAATGCCCCTCATGAGTCCTAAAAGCTGTTTTATGAATATCTTCATCTCTCATTCTAATCTGGTGGTATCCAGACCGAAGATCTAGCTTAGAAAAAATTATTGAACCAAACAATTCATCCAATAACTCATCAACTACTGGTATTGGATACTTGTATTTAACAGGGGACTCATTAAGCACCCTATAATCGATACACATTCTCCAGGATCCATCAGACTTCTTTACTAACAAAACTAGAGATGAAAATGGTGACTGGCTGCTTCTTATCACACCACTTTTGAGTAATTCAGAAAAAATCTTCTCAATTTCTGTTTTTTGAAAATAGGGATACCTATATGGCCTTACATTCACAGGTAGGGATCCCTCTTTCAAAACAATTTGATGATCACGAGCTCGATTAGGAGGCAAGCCAGTAGGTTCATCAAAAACCTTTTCAAACTGCTGTAAGAGTAGCTTGATTTCTGGAGAAGTCTGACTTCTATCTTCAACTGAATCAGCAGACATTAACTTCAACCAGAACCCCTTAGTACCAACTTTTGAAGCCATAGTAAGTTCTGTATCATCAACCATGGATAAAGCTGGTGAAACTAGACCTTTAAGACAGATCTGTTTGCCTTCATAATCAAACTGCATCTGGAGTTCCTGAAAATTCCAAATTATGGACCCGAGAGATGACAACCAATTCACACCTAACACTACATCACAGCCTCCCAAGTTAAATGTGAAAAAATCTGTTACAAACTTCGTGCCCTGTATCATCACATTCACCTTACGCACTTTAATAGAGGTATCAAAAACACCTCCATTAGCCACTCTCACTGGCATAATAGGTACATGCTGCACAGATAAACCACACTTAGAAACAAGTGTTGAGTCTAATAAACTATGTGTACTGCCACTATCAATCAAAACCACAACACTTCTTTTGTTTATATAACCAACAACTCTCATAGTTTTGGTATTATGAGTGCCTGCCACCACTCTCAAAGCATGTAATGAAATTGATGCAATTTCCATTTACAATTCGGATTCATCAAAAGACTCCTCTATTCTCAATTCTTTTTCAACAATATCACCAGAAGAATTATGAACCTCCATTCCTTCCAACGGATAGATTTTTGGCTTGGCACATTTATGTCCTGGCTGCCATTTATCATCACAGAAATAACATAAACCTCGTTTCCTCCTATCTTGCATTTGACTGTCATTCACCTTCTGATAAGGCAATTTGGCAGAGTTAAGCTTCGGAGTTCCAAGAAGAGAAGTTCCAGAACTCGAATGTTGCAATTCATAAGAACTATTCTTCCATACCTTCCTAGCACTCCATAAAGACGGTTCTTGAATTTTTGCCAATGCAAAAGCTTCATTTAAAGTGGCAGGATTCAATAATCGAATTGGAAACCTAATCTCATCTTTCAAGCCACTCAAGAAACAACTAAATTTGTTTCTAATAGTTACTCCTTTAATTCGATTAGAAAGTGGTTCAAATTCAGCTTTATACGAGGTAATAGAATGCACTTGCCTTAAATGAATCAAAGCCTCCATAGGATCATCATAGGCTGATGATCCAAAGTGAATCTGCACTGCTTTGGTGAAGGACTCCCAAGTTTGGAACGTTCCAGTTTCACTCGCATCCTGGAACCAAATGAGTGCTTCATCATCCATATGAAATGAAGCTAAAAATATCCTTTGACCAGGAGGCACTTGGTGGAGAAAAAAATATTGATTAGCTCGATAGATCCAAGCTGCTGGACTTTTTCCCAAGAACTTTGGAAAATCAAGTCTAACTCCCTTCATTACAGACTTATCTCCAATAATCTTTTCCCAAACTTGCTCCTGCGATTCATTTTCTTGTACAAACTCATCGTCATTTTCGAGATCAACTGGCTTAGAATGATCATTCGAAGAAATCTTGGACATCTGCTGTAACAATTCCGTAAACTTATTATCATTATTCTCCCTTTCAATTCTTGCCGACTCCTGCTGTTGAAGCAGAATAGCAATCGTATCTTCAAGTTGTTTTTGCTGTACATCTTGCTTTTGTGTGATCTAATTAACAGATTCCAGGATCTGAGCGTAGGATTTCTTCCTGTCTGCCATTTATGGCTCTGATACCAATTGTGATGGACCTTATTCAATATTCAGCAACAGCCAAGTAAATTCGAGGTTCACTACCCTCCAGAAAGATATGGAAACAGAGAAAGAGGGGAAATTGAGAGAGAGAAAATTAATCTTGAATCTGAGTTGCCCTCATTTGCAACTGCAGAGATGCTTTTATAGGCGGGAAATGTGAAACTACGACAGTTGATGCCATTACAATGAAACGACACTAAACGACAGTCTCCCAACACAAACTACATACTAACATTTATTAAAACGGTGCGTATTACAAATTTAACTAACAAACTACTGCTTCCTTCATCTTCCTCTTCACTTCGACAGACTGCGTAACTAACAATCCTGCACCCTTCCTCTTCAATAATCTAGCCACTCTCTCTTCTACTGAATTGCTTCTCCCACACATTGAGGCTCGTGACAGCATGTGGATATATGAATCGACGTCCAATAGCATGAATCTATGATGAGGCGCAAAGTGAATGCACCATTTGCGATTTGTTGAATCAACTGAGAGATTGATATTCGATTTGAGGGGAACAAGGTAATGGATGGAATTCCGTCTCCGATATAGTGGAAATCGCAAAATCACAAAATCGCCATATATAAATCGCAAAACAACAGATGAAATCGTGCAAGAGGGGACAAAGGGGCTAGATTTTTTAAATATTTTGTGAGATTTGTTTGTAACGGTATGTTTGGAGATGGGCAAGTATTCAAATTGAGATGTTGGCGATGGAAGTTAGTTTGGTCGGCGATGTCGGATTGAGATGGTCAATGGTGGAAGACAGGGGCAAACGAGAAAGAGATGGAATGTTTGAGAGCTGGAGTAGTTATTTTTTTTTTAAATTATATTTTTTGTATAATTTTTAAAAAAAATGTTATATTTGATTAAAAATTACTAAAATAATTATTCAAAAATGTCAAAAAGTAGATTTTATTTTTAAAAATATATAGTAAAGTTAAACTTTTTTTTCATATTTGAAAAAAAAGTTTATTATTCACTTTTAAAAAAAGTTTTAACTTTCAAATAAAAAAGTTTATTATTTGAAAAAAAGTTTAAATTATTCACTTTTAAAAATAAAATATATTTGTTGAACTTTTTTAATAATTATTTTAATAACTTTTGATCAAATATGACATATTTTTTTAAGAAGTTGTACAAAAAATATAATTTAAAAAAAAATTTAGCTACTCCATTTAGGAGTGCCCTTAGGTGAGAGCTCTCAGGTGAGGAGTGATTTAGGAGTGATTCTATATAGTGATTTTAGTTGTCTTATGATGTATTTTATTATGTGACAAGTTGTAATGGAGGGCTGGAGGGCTGTTATTCTCAAATAAATAGTTCGACTGACCAGCGGCATCTCCCATTAAAAAAATCAAAATAAATAAGATGTCAAAAATAGACGTCAAAATAAGTGAACATAATAAATTTATTGGTTAAGAATTATGTGAAATATAAAGTTCTCAATAATGATATACTTATAACCAAATTTATAACTATTTTATAATTTTTTTATTTAATTTTTAATTTTATTTATTGATTAAGAATATGAATATTAATAAAATTATAATTTTTTATTTTTATTTTTTTAATAATTAAGAATATTAAAAAAATATTGAAAATATACCAAATATTAATAAAATCATCACCCTAAAGAATTATGTGAAAAATATACCGAATCTTAATTAATAGAGCTCCACTTGAAATGTCAAAGAGGTCCTTACAAATCGCTCTGGTAATACTTCACAAACACTGCTCCTTAATCTGGTTAATCTGGTTATCCTTCACAAATAAGGGAATAATACACATTCGAGCAGCTCCAAATCAATCACCGTGCTTCTCGCTCAGTTTGTAGACACAAAAAAACAAGTACGAAGAAAAAAAAGAAAAAAAAGAAAAAAAAAAGAAAGAAAGAGAAAGAAATAAAGAAATAGAGAAAATTCAATTCTTAAATAATAAAAATTTTAAATATTTTTTTTACAATAGGAATTTTTATTCTAATTTTATAACAATAATAAATTTATTCGTCAAGAATTATGTGAAATATAAAGAATTGAGGCGTGCGGGGGGCAGCCGAGCAGCACACCGGCACACTCCCTCACAGCAATTATTATTATTATTATTATTTTTTTCTTTAGACTTCTCTCAATATTTTTTCTAAAGAGTTATGTGAGTTATGTGAAAAGAGTAATGCTAGAGAGTATTAATTATTTAGGAGTATCTGTTGCACTAATGACCATTTGTTCAAAAATAAAATAGTCAATTTGTTTAAAGAGTAATACTAGAGAGCAACTATACTCAAGTGCACATACTCACATGAACAGTATCATAAACAGTAACATGCTACTGTTTATGTGAGTGTGTGCACTTGAGTATGATTACTTTCCATCATTTTTGAAAATCACTTTATGAGTGTAATGGATACTCCCAAATAATAGATGTTTCCAAGATTTTCTCATGTGAAAAATATACCAAAGAGCTCACTTGAAATGTCAAAGAGGTCCTCACAAACCGCTTTGGTTATACTTCACAAACATCGCTCCTCGAGCTGGTTATCTTTCACAAATAAGAGAAGAGAAAAGTTGGGACCGACTCCCTTGAGAAAAGCAACCCGTCGCTGGAGGCAGCGGTGGCCGACACCGCCTACCCCATTGGGACCAACGGGCTCCGGCGAATTCATCCCTGCGAAGGCGAGCCACGGCGACCCCGATAGCCTTAAACCCGAAATGAGTCTGTTAATCTCGATATGGTGGGCGGTGTTGGCCACCGCCGCCTTTGACAGCTCCATTCGATTGAGAGCCGAATCTCTATAAAATTCATATTCATTTTATTTTTTTATTATATTTTTTATTATGTTTTTATTTATTATGTTTATTATTTATTACTTTTTTCTGATTTTATTTTTTTATTATATTTTTTACCGTATGTTTTTTATTTTTATTTTTATTTTTTTATTATGTTTATTATCAAAAAAACAATCGAAAATAATTACGCAGCATCGACAGTCCGACCGATCCCAGGCTCCCAGCGTCACTCTTAAGGGAATAATACACATTCGAACAGCTCCAAATCAATCACCGTGCTTCTTGGCATCTTGCTCTTTGATCCCTAATCCGAAAAGCTTAAACCTTTTTTTTAATTTTCTGTTTTTTCATTTAATCCTTTGCGATTTGAATGATGAAGAAGGAATTCGCTGTGCCACCGGTGGTATTCCCGTCCGGGGGAAACCCGGGGGCAGGCAGCGGCGTCCAGCAACGGCGGGTTCCGACTGCGCCGTTTCAGCCTCCTCGCCCCGCCGCCTCTGGCATCCCTTTCATGTCTTTTGATATCGGGTCTGCAACGACCTCCACCTCCTCTGCCTCGATCTACGGTGGTCCCATCGGTGGCGGAGTCGGCGCCCTCGGGGGAGCAAGCTTCGAGGACGAGGAGCCGTTGCTGGACGAGCTCGGCATCCACCCGGACCAAATCTGGAAGAAAACGAGGGCGATCCTCAACCCGTTCCGGGTCAATCCAGCCGTGCACATGGACTCGGACCTATCCGGCCCGATACTCCTGTACATGTGCCTCTGCCTCTTCCAGCTACTCGCCGGGAAGATCCAGTTCGGCGTCATACTTGGCTGGATCGTCGTTTCCTCTATCTTTCTTTACGTGGTGTTCAACATGCTGGCAGGAAGGAACGGTAACCTCAACTTGCACACTTGTACGAGCGTGGTTGGTTACTGCATGCTTCCCGTGGTGATCTTCTCGGCCGTTTCGCTGTTCCTGCCCCAAGCTGGTGCGGTCAGGTTCGCGATAGCCTCGGTCTTCGTTTTCTGGGCGACGAGGGTCTCTACGGGTCTCATGGGCACGCTTGCCGATGGCGGCGATGAGCATCGCGGACTGATAGCGTATGCGTGTTTTTTGATTTACACCCTGTTCTCGCTGCTTGTTATATTCTAGTGAAAATATTTCGTGGATGCTTGGAAATTGAAAATGGTTAAATAGAACACCTTTTCATCGTAGATGTAGTTTTGGCTTATCACCGACATGAACCTGAATGCTGTCGTTGGAGTGCATTTTATATTATAGTAAATGAAGTTGATACTTGTAAATGAATTCGTCTGAGGTTATATTATGTATAACGTTCTACTTTCGCTGTATCAGTGTCGTGTTTGTGAAGCGGATAGATGTTTGTTGTGGGCGCGCTTATGCTCTCGATTGGCCTCTTTTATCGTAGTTTTGTTGTTCGGTATTATTTGGATTCTAAAATTGTGCACCGAAAAAAGAGAATGTGAAGCTGAATTAGATCCGTGACGTTGGTCCTATAACTGAATAATCCGTTGTTTCGGTTTGGAGAATTTGTTTTCTTCGCATCATGCATTGTGTCCTCTTGAAGAAACTGCTTACATCTTTTGCTTATTGTCCACCGTCTTGTTGGACTGATGCACGTTTTGCTCCTATATATGGAGACCGTAATGTTTTTGCCTAATTGTTGAGCTGTTCGTAAGGTCTCTCAAGATTATCAATTGCTTTCACTTGGATCTGTTTGTTGATTAGGTTTTTCTGGCCTTTTTTCTGTTATTCGTCTTTAAAGTTTTTGATGTTTTCTTAAGTTGTAGGTTTGAATTTCAGCAGATGTAGCATAAACACTTAAAGTATAAAGCCTACTGGCCCTTGGCAACTTCATGCAGAGGGTGTTTAAAACTTTAACGTTCATGTGCCTATTTGAGAGAGATGCATCTGCTTCTTACTACACACGGACATGTTTTGGTATCTTTTTAGAAATCTATTCAAATTGTTAGGATGAAATTACTCAAAAAACTATAAGTCACATATGGGTTCCTACTCAGAATTAGATGCAGTTGGATTCCATACTCTTAAGAATTAGTTGCAGTAGGAATTCCTTGGAATCATTTACTGGGTAAGAAGTTAGCAATGTGAGATGGCTTATTCATCATCTTTCTTATAGTCATGCCATACTCCATTGGACTTGTCCGTTTGATTTGGAAACAACCGTATCTGATTTTTGTGGTTGATAAGAATGGGAAAAGCTTTTGAAGCTGCTGATTTGGAAATTTAAATGTTGAACAGTTTGCCACCATTGATTGTTGGAATCGGTTTCAAATACCCTGGCTCTCTGCTCTAGTTTTCAAGCTTACCATTAAGGGAAAAGTCTGCCTTCTAGCATCCAATGCGATTAAAGCACTCTGTTTTGTGCACTGTTTTTTTGGGGGATTCATATGACAATTTTAGATGTTGTGCTGGGTGGTTTTTAGCAATGTTTATTGAATCAGACAAGAAACCCACAATTTGTTTTTTGAATGTGGTGTAGAATTTCTTTTAGCATCCTGGTATTAAGTCAATATGTAGTTTTCCTTTTTGATGTATAGCAGTAATTTGTCCCTGGTGATGAATATTTTGATCTGTCTGGCTGCCAGACTACCAAAGACAATCTATGGATATTATGAGTACTTTGCTTAGCTGGTTTTCTGCTATTGTACTCACTGGAGGGGCAGTCAATGAGTTTTTGTCATAGCTTTTTTAGTATTAGAATGTAACTAGGTGTTTCTTTTGTATACTTCCTGTGTACATAGGCTGCGCCTATTACTTTATGATGAATAAAATTTTTTAACTTATAAAAAAAAATTATAAGCTTGTACTGTTACTTTAGTAGTTTTTTTGGTCTCCTTTAAATTCGTTGCCAATGGTGGATCTTATGCTCTATTGGTTGCCAAGAAATCCTATATCCAAAACAAAATTAAGCTTGCTGTGCTATCAAATTCCATTTCCTTTGATTTTTTAGAATCCTTGTTATCAGCTCTCTATATAGGCCATCTTCTCTTTAGAGCATTGTCCAAAAGTCTGCAACTGTGTTCTATTACTATTTAATCAGTTAAAAAAATCATCAAATCGCCATTCCAGATGAAAATCTATTGCTTCTTTTTAGAGGCACTAGCTGTGGCTTTTACACGGTAGTATGGTGTTCCTTAATCTTTTACTTCTTTTGAGGTTTCATTCATCAAATCATTCTCTTCACATCATTTCCAGCATCGATTTCGAAGATTTGCATTTTATTTTTATGGACGAGAGGAAGGGTAGCGATGGTACAGTCCATTCTAGAACAAATCATATTTAAGGGAGCATGACGCCTAAAACTTTTGTGAAATCTCTGTATGATTAAAACATTTGTTCTCCTGATAATGTCCTCAAAGCAATGCCTGGTAGAAAATGAAGTAAGGTTGTGTTGAAGAAAAAGCTAACAATATGTCAGCAATACGTTAGATGGTAGTAGGAGAAGCTGCTAATGATGCCCCCTTTGAAACCAACATCCAAGTCCTGTAGATTCTTCTATATTTGTTGAAGAGTACTTCTACAGATCAGCCATATAGCCATTATAGCAGTGCACACAATGCACTCGCTATATGGCTGTATCTGTTTGTTTGTTTGTTTTTTTTTTAAAGCAAAACGTTGCAACATTGTTTTCACTTTCTTGCCCATTCGAACTTTGCATCCATCCCGCCGCTATACCCACCATCCTCCCTTGCCAGGGACCCATGTCTCTTCCCAGCGCCACCTGCGACAGCATCTCTTTGCTTAGCGCCACCTCGCGATGCTCCTAGCCGTTAGTCCCTATATAAGCAATCGCAATCGTTTATCTCAGAGCTCCATTAGGTGCCTCTAGGGCTTATATCTCTCTTTTCTCTCACGAAGGCTGAGCCGTCTCTGTGCCTCTCTACACTTTGGAGTTAGATTGAGCCTAAGTAATAGTGAGACTCTCGTACTGCGCTCTATGTTTCCTTTTTTTGTTCACTATGCTTGAATGTTGGTTTCATGTGGCTGATTAATCTGTGTTTGTTTGAGAAGTTGGTTCAATCTCTTGACATTTTCTTTACTTTTTTAGAAGTGAAGGTTTGTTTAATTGCTTAGAAAGTGTGGGATGGAAATTGGAAATGGAGAGCTATGTGTTGGGTATCGTTTGTTTGATTGACAAGGGTTTTAAACCCGGGGTTGTGGTTGAGTATGGGAGCTTTAAACCCGGACCCTGTACATGTATTTTACACAATATCTAGAAGTTCTAGCCATAATCGACCTGTTTGTAGCATAATTTCTGGTTGATTTACTTGTGGAATATGAGGGAAAAAACTATGGAATATGGCTTTTTCTTGTTTATGGCCCTTTAATATGATTTACTTGTGGAATTTGAGGGAAAAACTGTATATTCATTATCTATTTCTGTTTAGAATGAAAGAAACAAAGGAAATTATCTAGTGGTGGAAGTAGGTATTGACTAGCTTCTTAGGATAATCTCTTTGGTGTTAACACTTTAGTCTATACATCAGATAGACTCCATTTTGATTATTGTGATTTTTTTTTTCTTTCAAAAATGCGCATTAAAGTTCAGACTCAGTTTGTCCTTTCTCTGAACATTTAGTTAAATCTAGATTAATTTTCCCATCTTATTTCAGTAATGGGTACAAGATTGGTCATTGCTCTACCAATCAAACCTAAACACCAATCAGCCTAATGATAAACACGCACCATTACTGCAAGTTTTTATTAGCAGGTTTAGTTATCATGTTTTGATTATTTCACATATTACGATTCGTTTCGTTTGTATTAGTGGGGGAACAAGTCCAATGAAATCCCTGCAATACTGCTCATGTTTGGAAGACAAAAGAAGTTGAAGGAAGGAATGGAATAGAACAGCTCATCTTTATGGGAATACCTCGTGCCCTCATTAGCACCCAAGCTGCCTGTGACCACATGCAATCTGAACCGGGTCGAAATGTACTCCTTGCCAATTGCCTCCTGTCCATCTCCAATGTCTCCAGTGCTGTTCCAATCGTGTCCAAAAGATGCTTTTCGACACTGTTTGGGTTTGTATCAACGAGTAATGTTAGAGATCACTCACACTCATCACACTCACTCTCACATGAATAATACATTGATGAGTGTGAGTGCTATGTCATTTTTGTTGTATCAAATCGGTGTAGCGCATTGTCATTTGCAGGGACGGCTAACTTTGTCAAGATCACGTACGGAGCCGATGCCCTTAGGTGAGCTTCTTAGGTTGCCCTTCATTTGGGCTTTTGGGGCCCCAAAGGCAATGCAAATGAAAGCTTAACATAATAATCTTAACAAACAGCCTTGTTACGTTAACGCTAATATTAATATTGTCATTGTAAACGAAAT
Organism: Platycarya longipes; assembly: GCA_036559045.1. Taxonomy (NCBI): domain Eukaryota; kingdom Viridiplantae; phylum Streptophyta; class Magnoliopsida; order Fagales; family Juglandaceae; genus Platycarya; species Platycarya longipes. The sequence goes on from CM071798.1 coordinate 946,643, forward strand.
TCAAATGTTCCACAAAATTCAAAAGGGAATGTTTCTACTTCTAATGCATTTTGCTGTTTTTTTTTTGGAGTTATTTTTATAGATTTTATATTATGAGAATTGCTACAGATACAAAAAGATTATATAAAAGAAAACACACAAACTGATATGACTTCATAATATTTGTTAGATATACTTTATAATAAAAATAACTTTATAATCTAATATATTACATCAAATCATATCAATTTATATATTCATTTTTATATAATTGCTTTGTGGCTAAAATATTTTTTTTATACCATATACAGGAGCTTTGCTTTTAATCGGGTATACAACTTATAATAAGTTCGACTAGCACCTTGATTTTGGATACTGGGATTTCACTTGGTTTGCTAGGCCCAATGTATCTCACAAAATATTTTGAGCAACCGCAATCAGGTGTCAACAAATAGGGTAAAAATATATATGATACCACCATTTTATTTTCATCTCACTATTATAAGATGTGACATATTTTTTATTAGATAAAAAAATTATTTAATAAAAGATCATCTAATAGAAATAAATATGATATCTTATATAATAGATAAAAATGATATAATAATACACTGAATAAAATTTTTCCCATATATTTTCTATTAGGTGACGGGGTATCGCAAGAGGGTGAAAATAGGCATGCAAGAGCATGAATATACATTAAGATAAGAGAATAAATTTAGGGAGCATCCACTGTAGGGGGATATCCATTATAGCCATGACGTGTAGACCGGGTTCATTAAAACCTTGAACGGTCTACACATTCCTCCTCGCTCAGCCCTCACTCTTATCGAAATCGAGCCCCCCTTGAACCCTAATCCCCCCTTTGTCTTCTTACCTTCCCCCTTCATCTTCTTCGATCGTTTCTTAGCCCTCACTCAGTACCACCATTTTATTTTCATCTCACTATTATAAGATGTGACATATTTTTTATTAGATAAAAAATTATTTAATAAAAGATCATCTAATAGAAACAAATATGATGTCTTATATAATGAGTTAAAAATAAAATAATATAATAATACACTGAATATGATTTTTCCCATACATTTTCCATTAGGTGATGGGGGTAAAGCAAGAGGGTGAAAATAGGCACGCAGGGGCATGAATATACATTAAGGTAAGAGAATAAATCTAGGGAGCATCAACTGTAGGGGGATATCCATTGCAGCCATGACGTGTAGACCGGGTTCACTAAAACCTTGAACGATTTACACGTCTCTCCTCGCTCAGCCCTCACTCTTACTGAAATCGAGCCCCCATTGAATCCTAACCTCCTCTCTTTGTCTTCTTACCTTCCCCCTCCATCTTCTTCAATCATTTCTTAGCCCTCACTCAGTCAACCCTCCCCCCTGAAATCGAGCTCTTCTCGTCGCTCAATCCTAACCCTTCTCCTTTGTCTTATTTGATCATCTCTCAACCCTAGCCCTCCCAAAATTGATCCCTTACTCTCCAAGCCCTCGATCCCATTGACAGCCATCGAGTCCACCGATGCAAAGCCCTTAGTCCACAAACGCAAAGCCCTCTGTCCATTGACGCGAAACCGTCCTCTCCACCGATGCGAAGCCCTTAGATTTGCGGGAGGGTAATTCTAGGGTTTAGCATACACTTTTTTTTTTCTTTTTTGTGCTTACTCCATCTCTTTTTTCTCTCTCTATATTAGCTAGAATCTAATGGTGCCATCCTGTAGGTGTTGCCTCTAATGGCTTTGCGAAACCCTCTCTCTTGACAACTCTAAACCCTTTCTACTGGTTTCTTGCTTGCACATGCTTAAAGGAATGATAAGGTATCGAGAGTCTAACATTTGCATTTTTTTTTCAAATTAGAGTGGTTTTTTTCAAATTTTCGTAGTTGGTTGCCTAAAAGTGGAGTGAGACTCTGAAGTTTTGTTCTTACATATGAATATAGCATGGTTTGCTTGCATTGGTTTTTCCATTTTTCGAAAATGAGAAGAATAATTTGTTGTTTAGAATTGGTCCTCACCTCGAAAATGGAAATCCAATGTATATAATCTACTTTGTCTTTTCTGAATCTAGACTAAAGTGCTTGATTTTTTCTTTTTTTGGATTAGGTGGGGATGGATGGGGGCTTTATATATATATATATATATATATTATGTTACTCTTTACTTATCTAAGCGGTGCAGTGATGCACATCATGAAACTAATTTAATGTAAATATTTTACTTTAGATATAACATTTTCATGCCCTAAGCAAAACTTCCTAAAGGTACAAAGTCTGAAGGTGTATTGCAATTTAGCAACAAGAGCTAATTCCAGAAGTATGCATTTCTTTCAGACATGGGTACTGGGTTTAGGGCATGAAAATGTTAGTGAGTTGTAGAAAATGCTTTCTTGAAGTTAATGGTTGCTAGTAATGTTAAACTCGAATATTTTATGTTATGTTTTTAAAACTCAGATATAGCTAAAGTGAGTTGCAGATTTTGATGTTTTTAGAATTTTTAGAATGCATTTTTTTTTTCACAACACATGTGGTGGAAGTTTTATATCTTGAGGAATGTAGACTTCACACTCTAACATGCAATACTTTATGATCAGATGATATGGCTTCTGGGATATTGTAGAATTAAGTTATTTCTTGCTCAACCTTCTTGGATATTCCATTACTTGGATATGATTTTATTAAGTGTCCCTCTTTGGTCCGGACAAGTTGGACTCAAGGCTTTTACAACCCTCCACTAAAACGTAGACACATCACTAATTTCACAAAATCTTTTATACTCTCGCTTACATGTGATTGAAGAGAAATTAGCTTCTTCTCGCCCACAATCGTCCCCCTCCCAGCAGAGGTACTCGACCCTAGTTCCTTCCTAGCACACGAAATTGATGGTAGTTCTCCTCCAAGCTCACACTTCTCCCTTTACTGCCTTCTCACATGGCATCTCCTCTCTAAACGATTCGCATCTAGAAACACGAAGGGGACACGACTTCTACCCTGGTTTCGTTGCCTAGCACATCCCTTGAAGGGAAATCAGCTATTTCCTGCCCAGAATCATCCCCTCCTAGAAAAGGTACTCGACCCTGGTTCCCTCTTAGCACACGAAATCGATGGTAGTTCTCCTCCAAGCTCACGACTTCTCCCCTTACCGCTCCCATCACACGGTGTCTCCTTTCTAAACGATTCACGTCCTAGAAACGCGAAGGGGACACGGTTTCTACCCTGGTTCCGTCGCCCAGCACATCCCAAACGTGTCTTCAAATCGACCTAGAACCGTCTCGCATCTCCAATTTGAAATGGTATTTCTTATATCATTCATACATTTCGTGCTTTCCATTTGTGTTGTTCTCATGCAAATTGACGTGATTAGGGCTAGATGGTGGAAAATGTGGGTTAACAGGGGAACAAAGATACAACCCGAATTTATGGTTGTTTTATGCATAAAGAGAATAGATAATTTGATGGGTTGTTATCATTTCATGGTGGGAAAATGTTATAGTCATTTTATGTGGGGAATAGATAATTTTACAATCATTTCATGGGGGGGAATGGATTATCTTTTTGGAACACTTTATTCATTTGACAATGTTTAGCTATTACTGAAGCACTACTTGGATTCTAAAGCGTCATATGTACACTAGATGGTGGGAGCATGGTGTTGTTTTCTTAATATAACTTTGACCTCCCAAAAGTTCCAAGCTCAAAACTGACCCTTGCTACTTGAATCTTATCTTCTTTTCTATTATAAATAAGCTACTTGGAAAGTTTGATTTTATGTGCCATATCATAGTAAAAATTGAATCTGACCTCACCTTTCTTACCACTAAGCTGCATCATTGCAATTATATAGTTAGAGAATGACTTTGTGTTTTAAAAAGCCCTTGTAATAATTTTAATGCATTATTGAGTGATGGTCAAGATATAGCATTTTGTTTAGATTATGCTCATAATTTTAATTTTAATGCTCATAATGTCTATTTATATCTTACTTTAAGGACCAAACAAGAAATTCTGACAGCCATGAGTTGAATTTTCTCGATATTGGGAATGAAAAAATTATTATGAATTTGGAAGATGATGTGGATTTAGAGGATGGATTAAATGTTGTGAATTTGGAAGATGATACAGAAAATATTGGGAATATAGAGGATATATTAAATGTGGATGGGGGAGTCAATTTCAATCCCTCTTCTAGTAGTCCCCCCCCCCTCCCGAGCCATTTATTGGTATGTCTTTTGAAGGTGTGGAAGACGCTCAAGTATTTTACAAGGCATATGCAAGACGGAAAGGTTTTTCAATACGGACTACTCATACTCGGTTATCGAAAGATGATTGTTGCCTAACGACTAACACAAGAGGGGGCGTGAATTGTGTTATCTCATAAAATTAACACTTATAAATCAAATACACAATATAAAATATAAATAAAATACGAAACAGCAGAAAATATAAAGAGTAAGTGCAAGAAGAATCAAACTCAATATTTTAACGAGGTTTAGTCCTATTGCCTATGTCTTCGCCTCAAACTACCCATTGAAGATCCCAAATTCACTATTCAATCTCTTTCAGATGGAGATAGAAACCTATTAAACCTTTGAGCAACACCACTACAAAGAATCCGTGTAAAACATCCTCTACACTTGCAATCATCTCACACTTGGTGATTCAACTATTCTCTATGTAAAATACCTTCTACACACACAAGAGTTATACGCACCCTCTTACTAATACAAAAGCTGATAGTGGGTAAATTATTAGAATACACTCCCCGATGAGTAAAATAAGAACAATACAACACAACCTATATCTCTCAAAATGAATAAGAATTAAGGTACAAAACTTAGAGAAGAGAGAATGAGAGCTTTGAAAGAATGATGCAGAGTTTTGCAATTGATGTGTAAGCTCTTCTTGTTGTAATTTTGTAAAACTCAAGTGAGTTATTTACAGGCAAATGAGTCTTCAATTTCAAATCTTAGCAAATTTGAAAACATCATTCATATTTCAAAATATTCAAATAAAAGCATATCTTTTCAAGACAACATCATTCATATTTTAAAATATTTAAACAACACATGTACATGTTAAAAGATGTCACTCAATTATCTTTCAAATTCAAAATTCAAATTCTTGATGATGCTATTGCATATGTCAAGCACATGTGAAATATTATATTTGAATGTAAACCTTTTGATGAAGTCATTTTATATTTTTATGCATATGTAAAATATAATTTTCGAAATTAAAGTTTTTAATGATGTCATGCATATGTCATGCACATGTAAAATATAATTTTTGAAATTAAAACTTTTAACAATGTCATGCACATGTGAAAAATACAATTTGATATTTTATGAGAAAAAATTAATTTTGAGCCTTAATCCAATTTCAAATTTTATCAAGAGATGTACAAAATTACTCTATGAGTTTCGTTTATAGACTTATTCTCTTTCTTGTTCATGCTTAATTTCTTGATGTATTTAGCTTCATTCATGCGTAGACAACTTAACATTGAGTCTTGAATTTATTTGTTATCATCAAAATCTATATGTAGATACAAGACTTGAAACTTTGGGTTCAACACAGCTCATTTGCGTTCAACATTCTGTGCCGGTATATCAACAACTCAAAGAAGTGAAAGCATGAACAAATTTTTCAAAAATTATATTAAACCGAGCACTATGGTTAGTGACTTCGTGCATCACTATAAAGAAGCTATAGATGCTCGTTACTTTAAAGACAAAGAAAAGGATGTATACACAAAATCTATGCAAGCGATAATGAAAACACCACTTAAAATTGAAGAGGAGGCAGCAATAATTTATACAAGAAAGTCCTTCACGATATTTTAAAATGAGTTGTTCGATAGTCTCCAGTACCAAGTAATAAAATTATCCATTGAGGGTGAGGCCAAGATATATGGAGTCATAGCTTAAGGCAAATAAAAGCCTATTTACCATGTGACCTTAAGGGGCGATGAGGGACATGCCACATGTATATGTCACATGTGAGAGTTTATGGAGATTCTTTATAAACATATATTGTCTGTTCTTCGCAAGAAAAGGAAGTTAGCTAGGTTGCCACAATATTATGTTTTAATAAGATGGACCATTAATGCCAAGAGTCAACCTAATCCTAAAATACCGTGTTCTGAAGGTAAGTTCTAGAAGAACAAGATGAGGTCACGATGAGAAAGAACAAAACGATGCTGCAATTGTATGACATTGTTGAACTTGGGTCGCAGTCAGCAGCAAATCACACTCACCTCACACTTGCGTTGGAGAAGGTTCACAAGGAGTTACTTGCAAAGGCATCCATTGTAGAATGTTCACAAGCACGGGAAATACCCAATGTTGATCAGAGCGAAAAAGTTCAGCTTATATCGAACTTTTAACAAACAGTCCAGGATCCTCCACCGGTACCAACAAAAGGACATCCAAAATCGTTGAGAGCGAAGAACCCAAAAGAAACACAAAGAACAATGAAAAGACACTACATCATTTGCAAGAATGAGGGACATGCTAAAAACAATTGTCATTTAGTGAAGTATAGTATCATTTGCATTATTTGTAATTTTTTAGTTGTCAATTGAAGACGTTAATAAAGTTTGTAATTTGTTGTTGTTTGTGTAGGGAAAGTGGGTCATTTTAGTGCAATATGTTGCAACACTACATTAATACATAGTGCAAAATTTTGTGATACTATGTAAGTGAGTTATTTGTATTTTGCGTATGTTTAATTTATTCATGCGCCAATTTATTTATCACATAATTAATTTAAACCGACTTTATCTTAATGCCACAATGAATATTGTGGAAGATTACGAGCTTTGGACATGTGGATTGATGCCGATTTAATTTTTTGTATAGCCCGAATTTATGTTGATGTTGATGTTGGTAAATTTGGGGAACCAAATATAATTTTTTTGTGACTTCTTGATATTTTGATTTTGAGGAAGTAGAAACAAGTGGAAGATGTTGGTATTTTTTGACACCAAATGGCTAGAGCAAAATAGTATTCAAAGATGTTATTTTGTTATTTATCATGATGGCTTTGCCCTTTTTCAGAAGTGGATAGACCATATTTGTTTGGGAAGAATTTTATTCAAATGCCTTTTATAGTAGGGTAATGCGATAATAATGGTCATTTTGGTTCCAAATTACACATGGCTACTCTCAGGTCCAGGGGTGGAACTACGTTGGTAGCCCCCCAAAAAGTTTTCAAAAACTTACTATAGTACGTAATTTTTCTCCAAGCTACAACATTGTTACTAAACTTAGCCCACCCACAGGTACCAACAATTAGCCTCTAAATTTGTCAGACTACAGTGGACAATCGACTCTTAATATTCTTTTGAGTTACATTTTATAAACTTATAGGCCATTCTATTGTCCAGCATATACGCCAATTGTCCAGCAAAACTGAGATGATTGTGCACCGTACAATGTTGTTGGCATGTTTGTAACATTCCAAAGAGGTACCTCTTTGCGTGTTTGTAACGTTCTAAAAGATACAAATCACTTTCGAGAGGATATGCTATCAGCATATATCTTCTTCATTTAAAAAAAAAACCTATCTCTTCTTACAGAAAAAACAAATCACTTTAAAAAAAAAAAATCAATACCACAAGAGACAAATCACTCACACACGAAACCCACGTTGAACGTTGCTGAGTTAGTGGCTTTCTTTGTTCTCTTTCTCTTGCGGCATTGCCTGCAGTGTTGGAGGTTGGTCTTTAGCTTTCTTTGTTCTTTTTATCATGCAGCGTTGGAGTTCGGTCTTGAAAGTTGGAACCAACTGGTGAGTCCCAAACTCTCTAAACGCTATATATATGCTGATTTTAAACTCTTCTTTTTTTGTTTTGATAAGGATTCTAGACTCTTGCACCCATAATTTCTCGTAGACGATGAAGAATATTTGACTCTCTAGACTCTTCTATTTTCAATTTTTCATATAATTTATTAAGTTTTTGTTTGTCAATGTTACGGACCTTGGCCGTTGCCCCTTAGTCTCTCATAAGTCATATTATGTTTGTTTGTTAATGTTACGGGCCTTGGATCTTAGTCTCTTAAGTCATATTATAATTTATGTTTGTTTGTTAATGTTATGGGTCTGCTTTGCAATTAATGTATATTTGTAGACTTTTGCTTATTAGTTGTTTGTTATTTTGAAAATTGAATTCATTATAAATTTATATAATTATTAAAATTTGTATGTCTTGGATTTTATGTGACGCCCTCAAATTCTCTTTAAAATAATACGAGAATCGAGGCGTCAGGATGATGACAATACGAGTCACACATCCCCAATCGTCAAGTGCTAAATGTGTAAACACGTGACATGCATAATAATTTATAATAATTCTAAAAACTCTGGTACTTAGATACATATCCCAAGATAACAATTTATAATAAGAATATTTTAACAGCGGATTCGCCTTTTCAGGTTCAGTCTCCACAAAACTCTGTATTCAAAAATTACGATGCTATAAATGGCATCGCATGTAAGTACAACCCAAACAAACCATAAGATATAAAATATACTCATGCAGCAACAATGCGCATGAACATGACACCATATGCATGAAGTTTAAAATTATCTTTCTCAAAATAAATAAAATAACCACACACCAAAATTCCATTTTGGTCCACGATAAAACTCCAATAAAAACATCCATAATTTTCCCAGAAAATGATGTCCGTAAAACCATTAAAACAACAACCATTTTTCCAGAAAATGGTCCACATAACACCAATAATCAAAACCCGCTACTTTCCCAGAAAATGGTCTAAACATCTATTTTATTAACCGTATGCACCATGGTCTCCCCTAAAGACCATCCGCACACCCTGATTCTCATCATCACATCAAAGGTAACGACCACGCATGTGACTTCGGAACAGGCGATGCCTAGCTAACCACGCCCAGCACGTACCATGATCAGGCATCCTCTAGCTCCCGCCAGCAGAGGAGCCACGGAGTCGGCACGAGAGCGTTACCACCCCGTTGTTGCCCAGTGACAACCCAAGTGACGTCACTCAGTATATTCCGCTCCCGAGTGACCAGAGGAAGTCCACCGGGATAATGCCCCATCCCGGCTTGGGGTCGTGATACACACGCACCCGAAAACCATTAACACATGAAAACCTAGTTTCCATTTCTAACACATGAACATCCAATATCATGCTAAAATCTAGTTTCCAAATATAATATGAACATGTGCATAAATACACAATGCAGATGACCATGCACAAAATATTCAATAACTAATAAATCCCAACAATAACCAAACACAATATGTTGATGCAAAAATATATTTAAATCTTAAAATTTATTTGGAAAATACTTACAGTACGCTCGCTAATAATTTCTGAAGTTACTGAAAATGCCGAACGGCGATTCCGAGCTTCCAACTGCGTACTCGCCGCTAAAATAAAACCCAAAGCACCAACGTATATAGATCATCACAAATACATAAATATTAATATCGGAAACAACTAAAATAATTAAAAAAAGCAGACTTAATTAAAACACCAATAAATTATAGTAACACCAATAAAACCAATAAATAAACCTAACAATTTAATTAAACCAATAACGTAAATAGCACAATATATATATATATATATAACCAATTCAAATAATTATCTCAAATATTGCAACCAAATAAATTAATCATCTTACTGTAAATAAATAAAATAGAATTATTAACTAACTAAACTAAACACTTGATCATAAATAAAATCATACCACAAAAATAAAGTAAGATTAACAAATAAATAAATTAATCACTTAAACTAAAGAAAATGCTTACCGAGAATAACGGAAGCGATGCAAAATGATAAACTTATAGTGAGAAAATACCCAATGAAAACCCCATTAAAATCTTGGATTCCTAAAGGGTTTTGAATAGGAGATACTCTATTTGAAGAGAGGAAGAAGAACTTTATAAAAATGGAAGCTAAACGTTCGGATTTATAGATGAGAAAGAAAGATGCGGATGCATTTTCCAGCAAGTGGGTCGATGCGTTTTTATAGGCACAAAACTGAACATTAGAGAGTGGAAATGAGCGGGAAAAACTCACGAGAGAGCTTACCAAAATCAAGTCAAGAAAACCCAACTGAAAAGAAGGAGAATATTCAGTTTTTCAGATGAAAGAAAAAGAATAAAAATGGAAGCAATAACGTGGCTGGACGTTCACTGATTGAGATGGAAAATTCGGGCACGGCTGGAATTTTAGGTGTGGAATCGGCCAGACGATAGGCTACATAAGAAGGAATGCGTGGTTGAAAAGAGAGGAAGAAAAGCTATGATCAAAGCTGGAACTCACAGGTATACAGGGAACGAAACCAACGGAAATGAAAAGAAAAGAAAAGAAAAGAAAAGAAATAAAGAAGAAATGAGAGGAAGAAGACGACGTGCGTAAGCCAAGAATTCACTTAAATAAAGGGATAAAATAGTGCCGTTTGCATCCATGGGAAAGAGCTGGCACATGAAGAAATAAGGGACCTAGTTTCACTAATCTAATGGCTCAAACGGAAACGTTTGAGACCAAAGGAAGGGGTTGGGTTTATTGATCATGGGCTGGGCCACCTCAACTCAAACACAACTTAATTAAATACAATATAAGCCAACCCAACAACAAACATTCCAGTAAAACCCATATCCGAAAATCACCTAAAATAAATAAATAAAACACATTAAACTAAATAAAATAATTTCCAACACTTTAATTTAAATACCAACATAATAAAATAATAAAATTAAATTCAAGCCTTCAATTAAGTGTATCATAATAAATAATATGAGGAAATAAATTAACTTACCAATACACATGAAAATAATCTTTAAATGAAGATGAAATATCCAAATATATAAACACAACATATTTAATATTAAATATTAAATTACAAAGGTAATAAAATTATGGCTTCTCACATTTTAAATTAGGTATTGTAGGTTTGTAGATTAATTGAAAATATTAATTAATTGACAAATTATACAAAAAAATATAATAGTTTTATATCATTATTTATTAAAACAAATAATTTTAGAAAAGTCAAAAATTTATTATTTATTTATTATTTATTTTTGTAATGATTTGTAGCAAATTATGAAAATTAAAAAAAAAATCTTATAAGATGATTTATAGACATATGTTTTTTATACAATTTTATAACACGTAATTATTGATTTTGTATATAGTCACGTGCAAAAAATATATATTATTTATATTCACACTTATCATATAGTTTATAGATCACCTCCCAAATATCGAATTCTGGTTCCGTCTCTGCTCAGGTCTAAGGCATAATGACTAATGTTCATAATGCTCTCAGGTCATTGTGGCTCTTTTTGTCACTCTTGGATTGTGGCAAGACTGATATTGAGTCAAGTAAAAAAAGACAAGAAAATTGATTTTTTATTTGTTCTGAACAAGCACTAGTTTATGCATTTGGTTCGAAATTGATTTTTTTATGCATTTGAGAATCCGTCCATAGATAAAAAGGTTAAAAGAAGGGGTCTGAGTATGACCTTTGGTTGCTTTATTGATTTTTTTTTATGCATTTGATTTTTTTATTCACTACTTGATGCTTTTCATGCATTTGGCTCATGGAGGGACCCAGTATGAGTCATCTAGGCCGTGGTCCTGTTTAACCTGCCATCTCCATTTTCATCAGCTTTTTCAAGTAACACCAATTTCAACATTATTGTAAGCAAAGAAATAAATTCACCATAACGGGGTTTCATTGAAAGATTCACAAAATTAATCCAAAGGTCTCATAATAGCATCCAAAACAAATTGATATGGTTGATCATCCCAAATCAAAGGAAAAAAAATATCATTACACTAACTAAAACATGTCCAAACTTATAGTACAAACCAAAAAAAAAAAAAAAGCCATGAAAAAAATAACATAGGCAAGACACCATTGTATTTAGTCTTCATTGCAATTCTTTTGGTCACTTTCAAGATCAATTCACTTAAAGAAATCACATCGATTAGTCAATAAACTATTTGGACAATTATAAAATCTTCTACCATAACTATGCGATCTTCTTAAAACTTGTAATTTCGCTTGATAACCACAATAGCAAATTGACCTCTCCAGATTATCTGTCATCCTCTTTTATAGTCGACGAATTTGAACTGGAATGAGAATCCGCACTCCTCATTTGCTATCATGAAGAATTATATCAGATTACATGGTTCAAACCGTGTCAAACAAAAAGTAGAATTGCCCACAATACAAATAAGAATGAGAATAGTGATTTCAACTATAAATAGGCATGATAGAGAGATTGACTAACTGCCCATATCCACAGTCACAAACAAAAATGGAAAAAATAGTTTAAAGCATACAGAGTCAGTAACTCAATATTCAGAATCAGTAACAAAATATTCATGTATACACATTTTGAACCCTGCCCATTTTGAGTTACTGTGACTAAAGAATTATATCAGATCACATTTTTTATTTCATAAGACTGATCATACAAAGTCAGTAACTCAATATTCATCCAAAAATTAATTTAGAAATTGATATGGAGTAACTCCATTTCAACCTTCTAATTGATACATGATTGAAATACATGATAACAAATCGATATGGAGTAACTCCTATTCCAAACATTTTTTTCTAAGAACATTTATCAAACACTTGCTCAGCATTTTTTTAATTCCAAGCAGACATTAATAATAACGCAAAGCAAAGGTTGTAGTTTGGTGATTTCACCCAACCAAGAAGAAAAGAAAAATGTAATTTAGGGTTTTTAATTTAAATGCTTAACAGGGACATACCATCTCAGAAGTTATCGATTAAATGAAGACAAAAATCGAAGCTCCTTGAGGCTCCGAACAGAAATCAGCAAAAATCTTGGTGTCGTTTCCTTGTGTCAATAGTTGTTACGAAATCGAAGGGGGGTTTCGTCGATCGGGAGGAAGGGGGATTGTTGCTGAACACCAGGTGGGGGGGTTCTTTCCGATGATAAACATGAGGTGGGGGTGGTGAGTTTCGTCCCCTCCCAGCAAGGGGGGGGGGGGGTTTGGGTAATAGTGGAGTTTGTGATTGTTGTGAAATCGAAGTGGGGGGTTTCGTCGACAAGGGAGGGGGTTGTTTCGTTGTTGAACACCAGGCCATAAGGGGTCTTTCCGATGCCGGAATGGAAAAAATGGGGTATTTCCCGTGCTGAAGACGGGGTCTTTCCGGTGCTCTTGCTCGGTACATAAAGGAAGCTTTGAGGTGTTTCGATCATTCTTCTCGTTTATAGTTTCATTTGATTCAATGTGGTTGATCACCACAACAGATAATATGAGATGCCTACGTGGCGTTACGTGAATGGCCGGCTATATTAATGGGTAATACAGCCGGTCCGGATTGAAGGTTTTCTGTTTCATTAATTTACGTTTGGTGATATTAAAAGGCTAACAAGGTTAGCAACATTTTTATGTCAAGTAGGTTAAGGAACTTGAAAACAAGCTTAAGGAGGAATTGCAGAAATTAGAGTTTTACATTGTTAGCCTTCAACACGAGGTTGTGAAAAACTTAATCATGGTAGTTTTTATATCAATTAGCTCACAAGAAGTTAAAATTAATAATGTTGTTTATTTTTTACTGTTTAGTCAAGTGAATGAGCTGAAATGAAAACTAAAAGAGCAGAAACAAAATTCAAAGTCTTGCTTACTTCATCAAATGGTCTTTGTTTACTATTTATCAAAAGGTCTTTTTTTTATTATTTCTTTCTACTATTGGCTAATTTCACTTTTCAGTTGAGTTTTCTAATGAAATATTCTTTGCATTCTTGGACAAGTTTCAGTGTTTTATAACACGCCAATTTTATGTTAAAAAATGCCCACATTCTAATGAAATGTTCATAATTTCATAGACAAGCATATCATATGGCTGATTCACTTTTGTGCTATGTTTACCATGTTATATGTGATATTCATCCATCATATCATTGTCATTACCTACTTTTTTGTTTTTCCCGAGATAAATATTTCTAATTGCTATTATTTTTAATGAAGCTTCATGAGTTTTCTTTTCCTTTTAAGTCTTAATTTGCTTTTAGGGAAATTGTAAGTCGTGAGATGTAACTAAAAATGGGAGCTGGAAAATGACTCTACTCGACATGTTATTGCAGATTAATGATTGCAGTGATGCAGTTAGGGCCACCCCTAAAATCTTTATAACAAATTAGGCCTCACATTGTTTGTTCAGTGCCTAAGTAGTTTTGAGGGGATTACTCAAAGGGATTTTCTCTCCCGCGTGAGAGTCTCCCTTTATGCCTTCTTCTGAAAGCATAGATTATCTCTCTTAGATCCCTGGATCTTAAGAGTTACCCCTTTCTCCGATTCCCTTCAGTATTGGTATGGAAGACGATCTGGCTAATCTGCGCGAAGGCCTCAAACTCACAGAGGCTGAAAAGGAAGAGATCATCCTCTTAGAAGATGAAACACTACTTTCGAGCGAAGTAAACAAGTTATGCCTTGCAGCCATGGTGGTAGTAGGTAAAGACATCAATAGAGGAGTGTTTAAGAATACTATGACTAAAGCTTGGAAGCTCTTAGACAAGGTAACCATCAAAGATATCAGCGGGAATAAATTCCTGGTGGAGTCCCAGTCTACCATGGAGAAGAACAAAGTGATCCAGGAGCATCCCTAGTCTTTCGACAAACACTTGGTGTGCCTCCAGGAATGCGAGGGTCACATAGCCCTCTGGGAGTTAATCTTTTCCTCCGAACCCTTTTGGGTCCAACTACACGACATTCCATTTGCAAGTTTGAACAAGAAGATAGGCGAGAGACTGGGGTCCTCGATTGGCAAAGTTATCGTAATAGATGTTTATAAAAATGATATAGCCTGAAGGAGTTTCATCCGAGTAAAAGTACTGGTGGACATCACAAAGCCTTTGGCAAGGGCACATGTGTGTAATTTCAGAGGTTCTAGGAGATGGATCATCTATAAGTACGAGCACATGGCAAACTTTTGCTTCCATTGTGGAGTCATCCGCCATGGCCACTCAGGCTGCTATAACGCCAACTCAGATGGAAGAATAAGGGAGGTCCATCAACTACAATATGGCCCCTAGATTAAAGCCTAAGCACCAACCAAATCAGAGGTTCCCCAAACAGGTTCCAGTAGTAGAAACAATGAAGACGAGACCCCCACCGGCTAGCAGACCTAGTTTGATGAACAAACAACCGACAAAGGTGAACTACACTCTGATCTAGAAGGGTCTCAAAGCTTGAGAGTAACCCTTATTATGCGGTCTAGCCTAGTCAAAGGACTGGTTAATACCAAAATAGCCATTGGTAATACACAGGAGAGTAGCAAGCTATCACTTTACCTCAAAAACTTTGATCCAAGTAAATCAACTTTTACAACTTTGGAGGAGCACACATAGGAGGAAATCAATACTCACCAACACACTCTAAATGCAGGAAAAGACTTGTCCTAGTCAGCACAACATGACCCCCCCAATGCACACCTCTAAATGCTGGAACTATCGATAATTGGAAAATCCTCAGATAGTTCGCGAACTCCACCTCTTGATAAGAGAAGATTCTCCGGACCTAGTGCTACTTATTGAAACAAAATGTAGACGAGGAAAGATGGAGACTATACGTAACAAAGTGGGCCTTGAGAATAGTTTCATTATGGATTGTGTGGGAAGAAGCAGGGGACTTGCAACCCTCTGGTCAAAGAACATAGCTTTTGAACTGGTTTCGTATTCCCTGAGACACATCTCTCTAAAATTCCCAATGGGTGTTTCTGATAATATTGGAATGGTGATCTGCTTCTATGGACACCCAGTAGTTTCAAAAAGAAAGGAAGGATGGTCCCTCCTGAATAGCCTTAAGCTTGACATGAACACCCCCTAGCTGTGTATGGGGGACTTCAATGAGATCATTTCTCAAGATGAAACCACTAGTCATTGTCAAAGGCCCCAATGGCAAATTGAGGGTTTTACGAAAGTTCTTGTAGAATGTGATTTAGGGGACCTTGATTTCGAAAGCTCTAAATATACATGGTGTAACAATAGACCCGTCTTAGACTTTATGAAAAAAAGATTGGATAGTGTACTATCCAATAATGCATGGAATAATCTTCACTCCAATAATTTCGTCCATGTTTTATCGGTCCAATGCTCGGACCACTGCCCCTTGTTGACGAGCACTTGTGACATAGATCTTAGACCACTGTCTACACAAAAACTGTTCAGATTTGAAGCAGCATGGTCTAAACATCCTAAGTGTGTGGAAGTGATAAAAAAGGTCTGGCAAGGAGCTAGACAAGTGGGTTCAAGTGCTAAGATAACCAGGAGAGGTATAGAAAGATGTGGCTTCCAACTTAAGGATTGGTACCATTCAAAAAAGAGCACAAAACAGCATTGGATTAAACAAAAGAGGTAAAACCTTAGACTCCTACAGATCGACAACTTAGGCCAGAATGTGGAGGAAATAAAGATTTTGCAAAAAGAAATGGATGCAACTCTGGAAGAGGAAGAAGTCATATGGAATTAATGGGCTAAACATAGGTGGCTACAAGCAGAAGATATGAACACTTCCTACTTTCATAAATGTGCCATTCAAAGAAAGGAGCGAAACACCATTAAGGAAAATCAGCAACGGAATAAGTTACACCTGCAATGCACCCGAGGAGATGGCCCAAGAGTTTTATACTCAACTTTTCTCAACAACTTCTCCAACAGATCTCGACTCCTACCTAGCTAATATTAACTCCACTATTACTCCCGAGATGAACCACACCTTAACCAAAGAATATAGTAGGGAGGAAGTAGAGCTAGCGATCGCGGAGATGAACTCACTAGGCTCCCTTGGACCCGACAGATTACCAGCAATATTTTACCAGGATCATTGGGAGATAGTTGGCGATAGGGTGGTTGCCATAGCGTTAGAACTTCTTAAAACCAAAATTGGATTCAAAGGCATAAACCATACGTTCATCTCCTTAGTTCCTAAGAAACATGCTCCTCGGTTGGTGTCGAACTATAGGCCTATTAGCTTGTGCAATTTCCTTTACAAGATCATTGCCAAAGTCATTTCTAATAGGCTCAAGCTAATTCTACCACAGCTAATATCACCTACCCAAAGTGCCTTCGTCCCGAAAAGATTAATTTATGACAATATCCTGGTGGCTTATGAACTCTTACACTCCATATAAAACAGGCTCAAGAGTCAAAATGAAGGCTATATGGCCTTGAAACTCGACATGAATAAGGCCTACGACAGAGTAAAATGGCATTTCCTAAGAGCGTCATTGACTATGATGGGGTTTGATAGCAAGGTGGTCGAGCTCCTAATGCAATGTGTGGAGATAGTTTCATACTCCATCCTCATCAATGGGGTGACACAAGCTCCCATCCAACCTTCACGCGGGATCCGACAGGGAGACCCTCTCTCACCCTATCTCTTTATCTTATGTTCTAAAATTCTTAGCCAAGCATTATGTAAAGCTGAACAAAGCGGTTTAATTTCTAATTTTCCTGTCTCAAAATGCTCTTTTACCATTAATAATTTATTTTTTGCTGGTGATAGCCTGATTTTTTGCAAAACTCTTCCCTCTGATTGGAACAGGCTATATGCTATTCTCAATGCTTATGAGTCGGCGTCAGGCCAAAGACTTAACTTGGAAAAAACTTCTATCATGTTCAACAATAATACTATGGTGGGAGTACAACAAACAATCCTTGCAACAGCTGGAATCAGGGCCACATGACCTTTTGAAAAATATTTGGGTCTTCCCTATTTTGTTGGCAGGCATAAAGCACGGGCATTTAATCCAATCCTAGAAAGAATAAAGGCACAAATGAACAATTGGAAGACAAACTTCCTATCATAAGTAGGAAAAGAGGTCCTTCTCAAAGCGGTCATCCAAGCTATCCCCACGTATAGCATGGGCACTTTTAAATTCCCGAAAGGCACCCTCAGGAGCATTAACAAGCTTATGCAAAATTTTGGTGGAGTAAAAAAGATAGCACTCTAAGTTACACTGGTTAAGCTGGAAGCATGGGAGTCTCAAAACAACGAGGGGGATTAGGCTTTAGAGACTTCAAAAATTTCAACTTAGCTCTCCTAGCTAAACAAGACTGGAGACTGGTGCAATTCCCTACATCACTAGCAGCCAGAGTTCTCCAAGCAAAATATTATAAAGGCAATGGCTTCCTAAGTGCCCAATTGAAAAGAGGGGATTTATTTGTGTGGCAAAGCATTATGGCAGCAAAACCTCTTCTTTGTGAAGGTCTTTCATGAAAGACTGGCAATGGTAACTCTATTGGTATATGGACCGATAAATGGGTGCCTTTGCACTCAACTTACAAGGTACAAACACCACTGTCTATCTTACCACAAAACTCCATAGTGGCTAGCTTGATTGACTTGGACACTAAACACTGGAACAATAGACTGGTGCAATATCTCTTCAATGCAAAAGAAACAACGACAATACTGAAAACCCCAATCAACCCGTCCGGCAATCTAGACCAACTCTTATGGAGATGTGCGATAGATGGTAAATTCTTAGTAAGGACAGCCTACCACTTCCAAGTCAGTCTCAATGAAGATAAAGCTGGTTAATCCTCGGGGCCTCCTACATACCCTAAATTGTGGAACAACATATGGGAATTATAGATTCTGCCTGCCATTCAAACCTTACTTTGGTATGCTGGGAAGGACATACTCCCCACAAAGGTCAACCTGGTTAAAAGGAAAGTGCTAGACAATCCTACATGCCCACTTTGCCTACAGCTCCCCGAAATAGTGACGCGTGCATTATGGTCCTACCTGGTGGCCCAAGACGTATGGAGTAACTACTCTAGAAAAGTACAAAAATTCTATCTCTTAGATGGGGCCTTCACCGATGTACTTGATCATATCTTCTCTACTGGAATGGAGACAGTGATAGCTGAAGCCTCATACGTGATCAAACACCTCTGGCAGAGGAGAAATAAGGTGGTCTTTGAGTAACTTTTTAATTTTCCCCTACAAGTGATACAACAGGTTTGTGCGAGCTTGGTAGACTTGGAAGTCTATTTGGAAGGCAAGCGATCGTCCCCTCCCCTGAAGTCGAAATCGAAAACTCCACCTAAATGAAGCAAACCTCCAGATGACCATGTGAAAGCAAATTGGGATGCTGCAATTGATAAAACAAATTGCAAAGTCGGAATAGGAGTGATTATCAGAGACTCCCTTGGTTTTGTCATTGCCACCCTCCAAGCCACTAGAGACCTTTTCTCAGATCCCTTTTTAGGGGAAGCTGTAGCAGCAACGCGAGCTGTCTCTTTCTATGTGGAAATAGGTCTGCGATCCAAACTGGTGTTGGAAGGGGATTCCAAGATCGTGGTTGATGGTTTAAACAATATTGATGCTAACTAGAGCACATCAGGGCTTCTCATCTGAGATGCCAAGAAACTCTTAAGCTCTTTTAGTGGATACACTGTCGTTCATACCCCAAGGCTAGCCAATCTGGCAGCTCATTGTTTGGCCCACAATGCCTTGAACATTGAAGAGGAATGCATTCTCATCGAATCATTCCTTCTCTATATTAGTGATTTCCTTTGATTTTAATGAAATACTGAGTCCTTCTTAAAAAAAATCTTTATAAGAGATGAAGTTATGAATGAGATTGAGCCTCATATACTGAGAAGTTCAATTCAATAAACTGCCTGTTGAGTCAATGATTTAAAATTTGGAAAAACAACCGATATGTTCTGACTTTGGTATTATTTGATGCAGTTGTCTTTGTGATGTTTTTGTGGGCAGGTGCGAGAACCAAAGGTTGTGTTTGAATGCAGAATTGGGTGGGAATTGAATGCAGGTATTGACTTCTTGGAATTTAGCCCTTTTGAAATTGCTGCATTAGTGGCTATTTTCGTTTCAAGGCAAATGCAAACAGTTGACATTGATAGGGCCAGAGAGAGAGGGAGAGGGAGAGGGAGAGGGAGAGGGAGAGGGAGGGGTGGGGGAGAAATGTCATTATAATTCTATATAAATTGTATGTTGCTAAATTAGCCTGTATATGAAAACAGGTTGTGCACTTCAATTGACTTTGTAAACTTTAGCCAAGTCTTATGTAAGTGATCAATTGTGATAATTTAATCTATAATTTAAGCAACACAAGTCTATGTAGATTTTTTCTATGTTTCTTTGTTTTTTGAGATGCTTATTCTATATATGTTCAGATTGCTTTTGTTTTTGCTATGATTATACAAATGAACCAAAGAACAAAAACTGAGAACTCATCAAATTACAAAATGGAATTGTTATGCTCCATTTTTGTTCTTCTTGATCTTAGATTCCAACGGCCAATTACTAGCAGCAATGATGTAGAATATAACTTGATCTAAGTTTGAAGCACAAATTCTAAGAAAACCTAGAGTACAAATAAAGCAACTCTTCCTCTCTTTGATCATGATGCTTGTAAAAGAAATCTCATTTAAAAATGGAACTAATACTTATCCAATTTCAATGAAGAGGGTATAAAAAGTTTTCAAATATCCCCAACTTCAATTAATATAACTATATCATCTCAATCTATGTAAGTCTCAGTTTGAAATGAATTCAAAATTCTTCTTTTTGGGGATAGGAGGGTCAAAGAGGTTGCCACCAAGAATTTGGTTGGCTACCCATCAACAATATCCTAGTGGATTAGCAAAACCTACAAAACCCCCAACACCAAAAATTATAAAATAAATTATCACAGGATAAAATGAACATGGTATTGGCCAAGATATTTTTTTTTTTTTCATATATTAAGGTATCCTTTAATGCTTATGTATTCTCTTTTCTTTATGAGATTTTCACCATGTTCTTTAAATGAATTCTCTAATACTTCCACTTTTACCTATATCATGGTCATCTTAATCATAGGCCAATGCGGCTCTAAGGACAAGAGCAAGAGCATTCCAGAGCAATTTGGTTGAAGACTTTGTGTTATAGCTAAGATTTCCTAAACTTCATTTAGTTGCTAAATGGATTTAAGCCTTCTAGGTTAGTGCCTTAGGAGTAATCCAATTTTACTCCTTTGGCATGGTGTTGGGAAACTTTTATGCCAAAGGAAGTCCTTGTCTCAAACCCCTCGAGGGAATTATATGACTAGTTGGAGAATCATTTATTAAAATGGAGAATGAAACACTTGAAACACAAGTCATAATTAGATGGACAATCTTTTCAGGAAATTCCAACTTAAGCATGATAGTTTTGAGAAAAAAACACTCTACCCTATCATAAATTTTACTCATATCAAGTGTTATGGACATAAACCCTTTCTTATCCATCTTTTTCCTTCTTAGATAATGAAGAACCTCAAAAGCAACAATGATATTATCTGTGATCAATCTTCCAGGTAGAAATGTTGATTGTGTCTCGAAGATGATAGCAGTGAGTATTTCTTTAAGCCTATTAGCAATTACCTTTGAGATTAACTTATAGAGGACATTACTTAGCATATAGGTCGATAATTAGTTACTTTGGTAGGGTTTTTAAGCTTTGGAACTAAAGTGATATAGGTATGGTTAATTGCACTAGGGATCTCTTCAAGATTTAAAGCCTTAAGAACAACATCTGTGATATTAGAACCAACTTGAGGCCAAAACTTTTGGAAAAACAACGGGGGCATACCATTCGGGCTAGGTGCCTTGGTGGGTTGCATTTCCTTGAGAGCACAACAGACCTCATCTGTAGAATAAGGTCTAAGAAGATCAGTAGACATCTCCCTAGCTACCTTATGTTTAATATGATCCAAAACAAGTGATAAAGTTCGAGGACCTACACTAGAAAAGAATGAGGAAAAGTGAGTTAAGATAAGGTCATCACATTGCTCTCCTTCGAACCATACTCTTATCAACATTCATTAATTTATCAACGTGATTCTTCTCCTGCCTCTGAGCTTTGGCATGTAAGTACTTGGTATTCTGATCACCTTCTGATAACCAAAAAGTACGAGACCTTTGATGCCACATAGTTTCCTGTCTCCCTAGCCATTTGTGAACCTCCTTAGACGCATGTTGAACCATCTCATAATTAACTTCCATAGGTTCTTGTTGTTGTAACAAAGTTAAATATTTTTCTGCTTCACCTAGTTTGACGTGAACCTGGCCAAATTTTACTTTGTTCCATTGCTGCAGAGTAGAAGCACACCCTGCTATAGATGACATCATCTCTTGTATTGAGCCTGAAGGTTGTGTCTGCTGCCATGAAGATTGTACAATCTGAGAGCAATCATCTTTCCCCAGCCACATGGCTTCAAACCTAAATGGTTTGTGTCTTCTCTTCCTTGCTCGTGTGCCTCATAAATCTAACCATAAAGGTAGATGATCTAAGTATAAAGAAAAACCATGATGGGCTGAGGCTTTCTCAAAACTGTTACACCAGGAAATCTAGAAATCTATCTAATCTTGCAAAAATAATTGCTGAATTGTCCCTTTTTTTGCACCATGTACCTGGATCTTGAAAACCCCAAGGCTTTAAGATCACAATCAAAGGCAACATCTTGAAAATTCACCATTTGCTACTCAGGTCTATCACGACCCCCCTTTCTTTGTTGTGTGAATATCTCATTAAAGTCCCCAAATAGTAGTCGTGGTTCATTGCTACCTATATTCAAAGATCTAATGAGATTCAAAGTTTCCATCCTTTTGCTTCCCTCATGAAGTTGTCCATAAATCCAAATGAAAAACCGTTTCATATTATTAGTAAGAACAAATGCATCAATATGCGACATAGAGTAGCTTAGAATCTCTATTTGAGCTTCATTTTTCCACATGAGGGTAAGGGCCCCACTACTACTAGCAATATCCACTGTTAAGCAATTCTTAAATCGAAGCTCTGTATACAATTCCATCTTTTTAGCTCTGAGTTTTGTTTCTTGAAAAAACAAAATATAAGATTTTCTCTTTTGACCAAGTCAGCAAGAGTACGAATACCACGAGGGTTTTCAAGCTCTCGAGTATTCCAACTTAGGAGTTTCATATGGTTCGGTGGGCTGTGATGTAGCCATCACCAAATCTAATGAGCAAAAGCATCATCCGAATCAACAAGCTTCCCTTTGAGGTTTAAAATTTTAGAGTTCTGAGATCCTTTGATTCCACCAAGTAACCTAGATAATCTTTTACTCTTAGAATTTGGCTTGAATCCAAAAGAGCATGGTTTCATAGAAAGAGTAGATCGAGTCCAGTTATAATGTTATTAACAGCTTTGTGAGCATCCTGATAAAACTAGGCTTCTAAGGAATGGGGTTAGTTGTAAACGTACCAGGGCTGTTAGTAAGAATATCCCTCTCGACCCCCACAGGAACATTCATAATACAGTCAGAATTTAGCAGCACAACATTCTGTTTATCAACAGTTGCTTTTATATCATTGGTTGCGTTGAGAAGACAAAACGGCAATGGTTGCCCAAAGAAGCTTAGAAGTATTCGAGAGGGCCAATGAGGCCTGGGGTAGGTTAGACCTACCTATTTACAACTGAGGACATTGGGCGTGAAGGGAAGTTGGATGAGGAGTGGTGACCTCTATAAGTCGACGACGCCTTTCACAGCTACACTTATATTGATGCTGGCTCCATACCCAAAGGGATCGAAGGGTATGAGAGATGCTTTTTCGATCAGTGTGTTTTTAGATTAGCTTTCAGTACTTTTGAAGGACAAGCAAGAAAATGGATGCACGTTAGCATCCGTAATTGTAATTAACTGTAATTAACTGTAACTGTAATTAACTGCCTTGATTATATGCAGGGATGTGCTGTCATACTTTGGCTTAATTGTCCTGATATTTCCTCCATCGAAATTTAAATTGTCTTAACTGCCATCTGGCAATTATACCCAGAGTTGCCGGAATCCTGAGTGTCAAGGAGCTTCGAACCACTACCTTGTTTTCGTTGATGTTGATCCTGATCCCTAGAATGGGAGTTTAGCATGACAGAATTGCCTGCTTGAAGCCATGGGCCATAGGGAAACTCACACAACTTGACGGATTGCATGGAAGCCTCCCACAGATCACGATCGCGATGATTATGGCCAAGAAGTCCACAAAGATAGCAGAAACAGCTTAGAGCCATTCATACGTCAAACGCAACCATGCTGAGTATATAGATCCCACTCTCACTTTCTTACTCTCTAGAAAAGGTTTGGATACATCAAGGCATACACGAACTCGTAGGATTTCACCCCCTGCCATTTCATTTGGTGCAAGATCAACCTTTATCATCTTATCCGGTGTAGTAGCAAGGCGGTGTCCTATTGTAGAGTTACGTACCAAATCTGGGATGTCATGGATACGGATCTGAAACAGAGCCTTAGTCAAGTGTATTTGACGGGCTTGGTGTAAGCCCTCAACATTTCCAGTAAGAATAAGGTTTTTATCGAAACTCCAAGGACCATCCCGAATAACCCTTTCTTTATCCTTCATGGCATCAAACTCTACAATAAATAGGTTAGGAAGCAGATCACGTACGGACAAAACATGAGCAGGATTGCACACTTTTCATCGTTATCTCTAAAGCTTACTTGTTAAAATGCTTGGTAGTTAGAAGTTTGAAGACCAAACATTTCTCCCCTCTTAGTAGAATCTCCCCTAAAGAAGACTCTTCAAGCACCACGTCCTCGTTCGATTGCATGTTCCTGTAACATTAAGCGTGCACACAAATTTTTCAAGCTAGTTTTCATGTTTCTTAGGCAGGAACCATAACAACACTCAACCGGAGAATACCAACTAATGAACCAGTAGAAGACCAACTCCTGAACATAGAAGAACCAGGATCAGAAAAATAGATTGTTATGAAAATTACAATGCATGCAATAGAGATTAGAAGGTTAAGCCTGTAAAAACACGGGAGAAACCTCCACGCCAAAGAGACTCGCACAAGAGGAGACTACTTCTTTCATTGGGGGTCGATTTTGTGTAATCACTTTATGGCTATATATTTTGCTTATATGCATATTTTGCTAATCGACCAATTCATGTGAACTCTTAACATGCATGTTGTTAGGCAAAATAGAATGACTCTAAAAAAATAAATATGTTAATTTTTAGAATTTAAAAATTCAAATAAATATGCCTGAAATGAATAATCAAATGGGCAGATGTCTACCAGATTACTCGACGGAGGGTACGGCATATTTACATCAAAAGGATGCTACAATTAGTTAGATTCATAAGCATGTCAAACAAACTTTATTAAACAATAATAGATATCAACTTGCCAACTCACATAGTAAATGTTGGGATTCCCACCTCTATTTAGAGGTGTCATTAATGATTGTACTAAAGTCGACGTGGAAGGCCTATGTGACATTCTATCTTCCTCTTCTCCCATCACACTATTTGTTTACTTATATAAAAAAAAATTTCATAGTCAGTGATCAAATACACAATTTTAGACAAAAAAAAAATGATAGAAATTTGATGCCATACTTGTAGAGCATAGTGTACAACATATATATAACTTGCTTATGCTGCTAATGAAAGACAAATATGATTTTTTAGGACCAGACAGTAATTGTTTTTATAGAATAAAAGTTTACTAATTTAATATAAAGGGATGTTATCCACTCAACAAACACAAGGAATATGAAGTGAAGATATTCCAAGATTTCATAGGTCCATAATAAAATTAGACCTAAGTCACTACAACATATATGACTTTTTGCGGCAACAACATATCGCAACATAAATTCAATTTCCTGCCACAAAAAAGAAATTTATGGCTAGAATTTTTGGTCGTTGGGTTTGTCGATAATAAAATCCCATTTATGTCCTTTTGTTGCAAAATAACATTTTGATCACAAAAGCTTACTTTTTAAATAAAAATTTTTCTTTACAAATGTTAATTTTTTTTGTTGCAAAAAAGCATCTTAAGTGATACTTAAATGGTTATAGAATGTTATTTGCAACGAAAAAATTGTTGTTGCAAATGACTATTTGCTATGAATAAGATGGTCACTAATAACTAATTTCAACGATATATTGCTACCAAAAATAATTTGTTGCGGTAAAAAAATATATATTGCAGCCACAATATGTTGTCGCAAATAGTTTTTTATGAAATAAAAAAATAGTAGTAAAACTGTAATGCCACCAATTTTCCTACTATCGATATAGTAGGGAAAAGTCATAGGGGAACCATTAATCAAATTGAGTGCAAACATGAGACAAGTCCTCCATATTCTTCCTTTATTCATCTCCTCAACATCTTTTGCCTATTATGCCTTGACCTTCTGCAATATAAAAGTTTCAGTGAACATAGAGAAAAAATTAACAAACTTGCCCAGTTTGGCAAACGGCCTATTTAATAGTAGAATCAAATCTATCTGGAAAACTCAAGGACCAATTCTAGACGCAAGAAAAAAAAAACACAGTAGATAAATCATGAAGCTAAAACTTCGATTATAGGCATCAAACAAATTATATTAGCTGTGTCCCAGAGACCTAAGTTGACAGTGATGCCTTCAACTACCGCATTTGCACTGAAGTTATCAAACACCAATGGTATATAATCCTGATTAATGGAAAACAAAATCCATTTGAATCTAGAAAAGCTAAGAATGAAAGAGTCTAAGAAAACAAAAGGAATAGAAACACTACATTTTTTCCTCATTTTAGAGTTGAAACATCAGTTGAAACCAAGATAACTATTTCATTACAATCTAAAACTGCTCTCAACTACAACGAAATGCAAGTGATGAAAGGATGGTTGATATTTTGGAATTGAAAATTGAAGAACAACCGGTCAGTCAGAAGGGAATGATGGAAAAGGATATTGGTGATGAAGTGTGCCAAAGCCATGAAAGATCATGTATTATCACCCAGAATTAAAAAAAGAAATATTTCCAACATCTAGGATCTTTGAATCTACAACTAGGAATCATGGAAGAGCATTATAATCTTGAGGAATATAATAAGAAACGAACCAAGTGAAACCTTTATAAGACACAAATTCAAAACACTAATTATTACTCAAACTGTTTGCTCATAAAAGAAATTGCCACAAATTAAAAATCTAAACTATTCTATCTAACACTTAATCAAGAGTAAGCATGGCAACATGATTTCAGATCCTAGATCGACATGAGTAACTTCCGAAATTTAACAAAGAAAAGTAGGATGGAGAGACACAATAATATCCATTCATCTTTAGATTAAGAAAACCCAAGGGAAAAATATACTCAATGTGCAAAATATGCAAACACATAACTAAGGTTATTTTTACAGTTCTTTTTAAAACATAGCATGCATATTTTTTTCACAAATCAGCCATCATTTTTTTATGCAAAATCTAGCATAAGAATCTCGTTTATCTGAACTTTATAATTTGTCTGAATTTTCCCACCACAAAACCAAACAAATAAGCACTTAAATTGCATCAATTTCCAATTGCGCGTCACTCTTTCATTAAGCACGTACTTTTCAATTTGAGATACTAAATACCAAAATAACCCATATATCCTAAACCTAAAATTTATTTTCAGCCTAGCTCACTACAAAATATTATAGTGGTATATATTTTTTCACAATTAAAATGAGTTCAACTTAAAAATCTAACTCATTAATAAAATCAGCCCGCTTAAGATATTTTATAATAATATATTAATTAAAAAAAGTGAAAACGCTTTTCATAAAATAAATTTATTCGTAATTGAAGTGTTAAGAATAAAATTTTCTTTTATTATTTACTACTAAAATCTAAGTTTTAAAATTAAGCAAATGATAAATGTACTTCAGAAAAATTTATAAAAAAAAAAAAAATTGACTTCTTTTTAGTTATTGATATGTTGAAAATCATAAAACTTGAAATTGAAAATTTGAGTTTCAAAAGAAAACTGACAAAACAAATCTTGCAAGTAAAATTGTAAGTACATATAGTATTTTATGTATAAATTCAGAGATTTAAAAATCAAACACACAAGTAGTGAGCCTAAGGTAAAAATTAAGCCAAACTTAAAACATGTTGCACGTGAAAGATCATGCCACCAGCTCTTCACTCATGTAAATACTAATTCGTTTTGCTTTGTGTAATACTCTAATTATCTGCTCTTCTAAAATATTAGTATTCTTTTGGAGTACTACTGTGATTACTGCAGTTGATCTGACTATGCTGTTCTTGGGCATGATCACTCGGAGAGAATCTACAACTCTTAGTCTTACTCTAATTGGAAACCCAACAATGCTAAACTTACTGTAATAGTAATTAAGGGGAAAAAAAAAAAAACTCAACAAAGGGTGGTGAGGGAGGAAGAAAGAAAAAGACAAGCAGACATAAAGAAATAAGGGAAATGCAGAGACATGGTGCGTGGTGCAGTGAGAAATGTCACATGAGGTCCAGCTTAGGATATACAGAAAAAAAAATAGTCGAGCTTCTACTTATAGCAAATCCACCTTCTTCCCTCTAACCATTGTTGGAACTGAATCTGATCTTTTCTCTGAAATGACCTCTGAGCACTAGCACTCATCATGATCGATCGGAGCATTTGATTTGCATGGTGGAGTTCCTTTATGCCCGAACACCCTGAAAGAATCTTCCAAAATGGTCAATTTTTTTGGTGTGTACATGTAATATTTGGAAAGTTCTGTTGCTTCCATTCAACAATTTCTCCCTTTGTATAACCTTAAATGCAAAAGATGAGTTTCCTTTAATGGTTATATGTCTCTGAATACAGTTCATTAATAATTCCTGCTTTACGTTTTGTAAATAAACAGTAGATCTATGCATGACAACTTGAAAATCAAGCGATCGAGGACCCACATGCAAAAATAATACCAAGCCGGGTGGTGCTAAGGCAAGACGAGACAATCATTCTTACGATGACTACATATATAAACATTTTCGAATTATTTATATTGCTCTTATCGTTATTGTGAGACAATTACGAAGAATAATACAGAATAATCAAAACAGAAAATAAAAAAAAATCACACAGAGATTTAATGTAATTTGATGGTTTGCCTACATCTACATGAATGAATGGCAAAAATTTTACTATTATGAAAAGTATATTTACGATATATATATTTATACTAACCTTAGTTATACGAATCGTATCTAAGAAGATATACAAAAATATTCTCGTACCATACCAGGCTATGTATACCCTGCTCTTTTAGATATTTACTATTTGTTACTATAGACGCATCAAATATAATCACATGCTTCAACAGTTCTTCTGGCAAAAAATCCACGTATTGAAGGAAAACTCATTGGTTGGGAATATAGCCAGTCAAGAACCAATTCCTAGGGACCCATTTTTAGAGTTTATTGAAAAAGGCAAATTAAACCACTTGATATCCCACATGAGAGAGAGAGAACTCTAGCAATCTCTCTTTTAGAGATATGTCTGTATATCTTTTGGTGTTTATTGGAGTTAAATTTGAAGTGATTTGCAGGATACTTCAAAGTAGTATATATATGGCGCTTCTTCTTCTATACCCAAACACATGAACTAAGTTATCTTATCCTATCAGCTCTTTAGATCACAACTCTTCGACCCCTTTCTCAATTCTCCTCTCTTTCAATGGCAAGAATGTCAGAACCTCTCGTTGTTGGGAGAGTGATAGGAGATGTGCTTGATTCTTTCACGCCAAGCACAAAAATGACTATCACTTACAACACCAAGCAAGTCTGCAACGGGCATGAGCTCTATCCTTCAACAGTAACCACCAAACCTAGGGTTGAGATTCAAGGAGGCGACATGAGATCTTTTTTCACACTGGTATAATATATTAATATTAATGGAATCCCCTCTTTCCTTTTTGTTTGATCTCTTCTATTATTGTTGCTCGCTATCTATCAGCAAAATCCTCTAGATTTTATTTGCTCCTTGCATGTGTCCTTTTGTATTGCAGGTCATGACCGACCCAGATGTTCCCGGCCCTAGTGATCCTTATTTAAGGGAGCACCTGCACTGGTAACCCCTAAACCTTGCCCAACAAAAAAACAAATTGATTACAAATGGAAATGATTATATTTCACATGGATGGTTGTTCAAGAAGTAGAGATGTTCTTTCTGTTATGTGATATTTGAAAATCAGGTCCGGGATATATATATATATATATATACATACATACATATATATATATATATATATGATTCTATGAAGTTTACTTCAATGGTGTGTTTGAATAATGTACAGTTTGAATATTAACATGATCTGCAGGGTTGTCACAGACATTCCAGGCACAACAGATGCCACATTTGGTATGTTTATCTTCTTCCAAATAAAGAAAAAGAGAGTTTGAGAGAGTTAATTACTTATATATATATATATATATATATATATAAAATATTTCTTCAATTTTGTCCGTTAATTTGTATAATAGATTATATTAATTGCAGGAAGGGAGGTGGTGAGCTATGAGATTCCAAGGCCAAACATAGGGATCCATAGGTATGTGTTTGTACTGTTCAAGCAGAAACGCAGGCAGACAGTAAACTCACCTTCTTCAAGGGATAACTTCAGCACCCGAAGTTTCGCGGCGGAAAATGATCTCGACCTCCCAGTTGCTGCTGTTTACTTCAACGCACAGAGAGAAACAGCCGCAAGAAGACGCTAATTAATGAAGTGAAGCCCTGAACTAAACTCCATGTCAGTCAATAAAGTACTGGAGTTTATCACTTTTTCTCTTTATACCAAGGCTTTGTTTAACCATATATAAGATCTTCATTTTAAAGCTTAAACCAGTTCGATCGGTATTTGTGATTGAAAGAACTTGCAGAATTAAGAGATCAATCTCTGTGATCTGTTTGTATCGATGTCATGATTTGCTTTACAACTAAAAGCTTCAAGATTTATGACCTATTAAATGTAATCGTCTCAACTTAAATAGTCTCACACTCTCGTATATGTATGTAATTGATCAGAAAAATCAAAAGAGGGCTCTAGTATATATCTTCAATATAAAATTTTAAATACAAGTAATATTACACACTTATATGTGCAACAATATTGAAGTAGAAATATAAATTTTAATAAAGTATTTATATTTAAAATAAAAAATATAAAAACAATTAATAAAAATATATGGGTGTACGTATAAATACGTAATGTTACTTGTAAGTACATATTTAGAATTGTGATGAGAAATATTGTTTTTAGATTAAGGTTTATATCTTAAAGTTTAATGTAATAAGTTTTACTATTAAAAAGTCAATTACTGTTTGTGATTTATATGTTTAAAGTAGTTTTTACAGTTAGTTACGGTAGTTTTTTAAAATATATAGTTATTTGCAGAAACTTTTTGATAGAAGCTTCAATTTAGTACTTTTTGAAAAAATTGATTTTTAATTTTTCTAATCACCTAAAGCACTTTTTTTAAAATGATCAAACACGTCGTTTTTCTTTAAAAATATTTTTAACTACTTAAAAATACTTTTTAAGTTTCGAAATACAACTCCAAAAATATTATGTAATATTACTCAAGAATTTTACGTATAATCACTTTATACTTTTTATTAATATAATAAAGTGTGTTATTTTTAATATAAAATAACTGTTTTGATCTATTATATTAATAAAATATACAAATATATATATATATATGACAGTGTTTAACATAACTTTTACCTTTCGATTAGTTCCAATTTAGGGTTTTGACACACGTTGAATGCAATGTAAGTAGGGGTGTTCAAGCGGGTTCCGGACCGGAAATCCAGGTAAACCCGGCCCGGAACTAAATAGCTAAAACCGGTTTAGACTCCAACTCAGGTGAACCCGGATTCACCCGGGTTGAAATCCGGGTTGGACACGGGTTGAAATCTGGGTTGGATTCGAAAATCCGGTTTCCAGATTTTAAACCGTTTTTTTTTTTAATTTATAAAACCGGTATTATTACTTTTGTTTGAGAAATTTGTTTTGAAAATATTTATAAAAAAACTTTTATTTTATTATCAACAAATTTCTCAACAAAAAAAATAATAATACAAACTAAAAAAAAAAAGGTTTAAAATCTGGAAACCGGATTTCTGGGTCCAACCCGGATTTCAACCCGGGTCCAACCCAGATTTCAATCCGGGTGAATCCGGGTTGGAATCCAAACTGCTTTTAATATGGCTTCCGGATCTATTTTAATATGGGTTGAAAACCGGAATCAGGTATCCGGATATCCAGGTTTTAAACCGGACCGGAAAAAAAAAAAAAAAAAAAAAAAAAAAAAAAAAAAAATCGGCCCGAATGAATACCCCTAAATGCAAGTAATTCAAGACTGAAGAAAATTAAGGTTTGGTTTGTTTTACAAACTGGGTTTAACTTATCTTATCTTATTTTATATTTTTAATTTATTTCAATCACTTATTTTAAATTTTAATTTATTTTAATTATTTATTTTATTATTATTAATAATTCATCTTATTTCATCTTTGAATCCAAATAACCCTAATGAACATCGGAATCACATCAAGCTTTTCTCCACCTTCCTTTTCTTTTTTTTCTTTTTTGCCTGAATTTTACAGGTCGGATACTGGGTGCGCGCAGCGAGTTGTTTGGGGGGGACGTTTTCTGACAGTGCCATCCTTTAAAGTTAACCATATATGGGAATATGGATAATTCCGTGAATAGGAAAATATAAACTTTGCTGTAATAGTATACATTCGCTGGATTTTTTGTTTATTTTGTTTTGGAGAATATGGATGCCCCATCACCAGTCGAACTCATGCAGTGGTTTGATTGATTACTGATTAGCCATTCGCAGAGTAATTATAACGTCTAGGACATCTTTGCGGCAATAATGTCCAATACCAGCACATTTAGTACTATTGTTATATATATATATAATAAAAATTTGTGCAGAAATAAATAAATGCACACGTTTACATTGGAAGTTTAGAATGCGCTACGTTGATATACCATTACAAAGAAAACAGGAACATATAATTTAATTAATTATAATTAAAAAAATATTTATAAAGAAAATAGATTATTTGTAACAAAAATAATTATTTTAATTACAAAGCTTACAATTAATTAATTATATATACATATTCTTCTTATAGTGCATATATTAATTCGTGGATCATTTTAGGCCTGAATATTTGAGCGCATTTTCTGTCTTCTATATATATATATATATATATATATATATATATATATAAAAGGGAGTGAGGAAGTAAACAAGAATAATATTTATATGCTCATTTATTTTGAAATTATTATAAGAGAATTGATTTTTTTAAGATAAATCAATTTCCCTTAAAAAGTTTATTTTTCGTCCTAAAATATCTTCAGAGACAAAAAAAATTCATCTAAAAAAATCTCAAAAAATCTGTCTCAAAAGATTTTAAGAGATAAAAATTGAATTCCATCCTAAAAATGATTTCTAGGACGGGTTTTTTTTTATTAGAGATGAAAAAATTTCGTCTCAAAAACCCGTTCGAGTGAAAATTTATCTGTCCGAACTAACACACATCGTTCGAACAGGAAAATATTTGAATCGAACATATTGCCATGTCCGAACGAGGTAAGCGTCCGAACAAAACTTCTTCGTTCGGACAAATAAATTTATTGGAATTGTACTCATTCAAACGGATTTGGGCAGTGTCCAAACGAAATCTTTTTCATTTAGATGAATTTTTAAATCATAATGTACTGTTCAAATAATAAAAATAATATTCAAACAGTACTGCTACACAGATTCACATTTTATTAAAAAAATGTATTACTATTATAATAAAAATGTAATCTATACATCAAATTTGTTCAACTATTGTTGTTGAACAGAATAATAGAAGTACAATTAATAACAAAAAAATAATTTTTAAAATCTGCATGGTGGTGGCATAGAGTTTTGGGACATCTTTATCCATTTTTCAAGTATTGTTCGGGTCCTTGACTTTCGTCTCTCTTCTATTCTTATATTGGACTCCTTAGTCTTATCTTCATTATTAGATCTGGGCTTAGAAGAGGATGATGAACTTGAGGATGACTTCACACAATGTCCTAAGCCCATCAAATATCCAGAATGTGATCCAAGAATTTTAGATAGGTTCTGAGCATTGTTGATAGATGATTCGTCAGATGGATTCGCAATAGCATTATTTAGAGATTCCATATTTTCCTACCAAAAAATAAAATAAAATTAGTATATATAATAAGAATATTGTATTAGACTTAACTAAATATACTTAAACTTACATAATTTGCCTCAGCTTCGGGACTGGTTCAAACACCATCATGATCTTTATATGCTTTAGCATATAACTAGGTCAAGTTATCAAAACTTTCAGCTTATTGCAAAATAAAAACTATATTAAAACTTAAATGAAAGAAGTGCATATTTTAATCGAGAACTATTAAAACTAGTAGCACTGACAATTTTTTTTTTGTGCAAACGATGAAAAAATCGAGAACCCGCACGATGGTATATCGTTAAATTTGGTTTATTTACTTTATTCATAGCACTCTGTTGCTAAAAAAATATTGTAAGTTTTAAATTTTAATACATCTATTATTTTTTATTAAAAAATAAATAAATGCGATATTACCTTATAAGCAAGATTTTTAAACAAATTACAAATCTTCTCCCACTCGGTCGGTGCCATGCATGCTTATGAATTATTGTGTCCACCAATAAGACCGTCTAATATATCAATTTTAATTTTATCTATTTTTTTGATTTTCTCTATGCAGATACTAATTGTAATGCCTCGTCCTTGGTGCTGGCATACAACTACATGCAAAACAATTAAAATAGGTGTATATAATTTGGTAAATATATATTAACTCATGTGTTAAATACCATAATTTAACAAAAAACCTGACGGTTCGGCTAGTGCTCCAATTAGCGCGACATTACTAGCTGCTGCCCTTGAAAGGGGTGTCCTTGTAGAGTAGCGGGTGAAGTTGGCTGACTTCCAGGACCTGGCCTGGAAAGGACGCAACATCCCACACATCTTCACCGAGCAAGGATGGGGGCCAGTATACATGCCAAGCAGGAACTTCGCATACCCTGATGGTACGCGAATTCTACTACGCCATGGGAAAGCAGTACATAGAGATGCTCTACTATGTCCTGATGATGCAGGGAGTTAAGATAGTTTTCAGTTCGAGGATTATCGTGGACAATCTAGATATCCCGCATGTCCGGGATGCATATTCCACACCATCTACGACTGTAGTGACTACAGCACCCAGTGCAGATAAAGAGGCCTTCACCACAGGGCAAACTCTAGTACTCACTGACGAGAAGCTGCAGGTTAACTCAGATGATATAGAGTTTGATGAGGAGTACGTATCTAATGATGGTCTCATAGACGATTAAATACGTGTTATATTGCGACATTCGGATGCTCCGCCATATGATGACGGAAAGATCATCAAAGAGGTCGACTGCACCGAGTTCTTCAGGATGTTTAATCTGAATAGTCGGCTATAACGTGGACCTGAAAAGCATAAGACGGATTTTGAGATCAATTGGGCCAGACTTCTAGTGCAGGTTGCGCAAATGCAGCCGATTATTGATCTGACCCTCTACATTTTGATCTTCTGCATCTGAATAGAGTCGCGTTATGAGAGTGGAGACAGTCTCCTATTTAGACTGATGATATCTGGCTTCCTACTCTGAGTGAGAGTTACACCGGGTGGGTGAGAAAATTACCCTACAGATAGGGCCTTTCAATAAGATTACCCTTAACAAAAGCAAGGGGCACCCCAATTATGTGAGGACTCCCGCATCGAACGTGCCTACGATGTCCAGTACTACTGCTCAGCCTGTTGGGAGCCAGGCCACTGAATTTATACTGCAGCAGTTGGAAGCAGTGGTGGAGAGAGTTGCCACACACATAGTAGGGGAGGCAGATAAGCACCTCAATAAGAAGTTGGCTGATATAAAGTCATGAGTCAAATTTATGTAGGACGATATAGATTTGATACCTAATCAGTAGGCGTATTTTTATTTAGTATTTTACTTTATGTGTTGTATCAAACATTATTATATTTTGGGATGTAATTAATGTGTTTTTTTTTTCAAGTTTTGGTGTTTATAAAAATGTTTATTTCTTATTTTTCTCATTTTACTTACCGTTCGTGATAATAAAATAAATAACAGTTTGAAATTAATTACATAAAATTAATTTGTCCATTTAGAAATATTTTAAACGCTCCATAAATCGTAATATGTAATAAATACATTTTTTCTATTTTGAAAATGATAAAATGAAATTAATGAAATTATATATATATATATATACACATAAGTTAATGGTGATGAACAATTAAAATCTAATTTCTAACCTATTTTCCATCCAAATAATATTTTTCCTGTTCGAACGGTTTTGCAAGTTTTCCATCACATTTCACTCCAAATATATCCTGTTCAGACAAAGAGTTATATGTTTGGATGAATTTTTATTTTTTGAGACGATTTTTTTCATCACCAAATATTTTATTTGGACATATTTTTGTTTGTCCAAACGAATTTTGAAACTCGTCAACTTTGGGATGAAATTTAAAATTTATCTCTAAAAATCACTTTTAGGGATGAAATTTAATTTGTCCTTAACAAATTTCGTCCCTAAAAGCAAAAATTCTTGTAGTGCATTTTATTTTGATACTTTCAGTAATTTTTATTTTTTGATTTTTTTTTACTTAATGATTAAGCAAGTAATTATTAATGTATTAATATTTTTATATTTTTTAAAATATTTTAAAATAATAAAAAAATATGAATAATAAATTGAAAAAAATAAAGAAAAAACAAAATAAGTGAGCATTTTATATTAGAGTATTCGCAATGGATCCTTTAAGATTTTTATTTAAAAAGTACAAATTTACATATATATTAAAAAAATTTCATCATATTTAATTAAAAATAAAGAAAAAAAGTGAGGAAAATGGAATAAAATGATTTTTTTATTTAGTTTTTAAATAATAATTGTACACTTTTAAAGGGTTACTATTTAAAAATAAAATAAAAAGTCTTTTTATTTTATTTTTCTCATTTTTTTTAAGTAAATATGATGACTTTTTTTTAATACATATATAAACTTATATTTTCTTAAAAAAAAATTTAAAAAATCTATTACTAATGCTGATAGTGGTTATCAGAGCAGTAGGATACAAGTGAAACAGTAGCATGACCCAATAAACAATGGCAATTGTCGAGTACAGGGCCAGATCGGGAAATATATAATTATGAGTGCTCTTCTTTGACCATAAAGGTGTTAATAATTGTACCGACTCCTTTATTCCAATTGTTAGAAAAAAATAAAAAAAGTTATATCGTTCTGCACGTGGCGGAAATTAACCATGCAAATTATAAGTTTACAATGTTAGGGAAGGTTGGTGTGTATATATATATATATATATATATATACATATAATGCATGAGAGATTTAAAAATAAAAAACTGAGAAAATAAGTACAAATGAGCTGCTAAAATTCTCGATACACAACAAATCGAGAGATAAAAACCAAGAATACTCTAGCTAGCGTAACGGTTGGCGATGATGAAAATTGGTGGATAGCAGATATCTATACTCATTGTCACGCCCGCATTCCGTCTAGTACCACCGTACAAAAACGGATATAATCGCCCGACAGGCGAGAGGCGGGAGCGATATAAAATTCCATCCGTCCCGCACTTATCTTGCCCCCGCATTACATATATATATTAAGTATATGATATATATTATATTATAAATTATATATAAAAAAACCTAGGTGACTCAAAACAAAATCATCTGAGTTTTTTTTATAATTAAATGACTTATATAAAACGATATCGTTTTATATAAATCACTTAAAATAAATTAAACCCCCATTTTTCGATCTCTCTCTCAGTCTTATCTCTCTCTCGTCTCTCTCTGTTCCCAATTCTCCCAAATTGAGTTCCCGACAAACCCATGCCCCCAAATCACATCACCTCTTGCCGTCATCGCAGGCCACCGTCGTCGGGACTTTATCTTTGAGACTCCGAGCTATTTCTTCCTAGTTATTTCTCCCTCCCACGGCCTCGCCAAAGGTAAATTTGAGAACCCTAATCTCTCATTTTTAAATAATTTTTTAAAATATATAGAAAAGGAGGATGAGATGATGAATGAAAATGAAGGATGAGTTTGTGAAATGTGAACTGTGTGCTATGTGCTGTGGAGATTGATTGTGCATGTGTATGAAATTTGAACTGTAATGACTAATGGATTGTCTGATTGTGCTTGCCGCATGGATTGATTAATTTGATTGTATTTACTATTTTCAATCGATTTTTTCATGTGATTAAAATTAAATTGGTCTCACGTTGATCAATTAATTTGATTAGATAAGTATAAGATTTCACAAATGTGAACTCATAAGATTTTGGAGAAAACTATAAGAATTTGATTAATTACTAAAAAGCTACTCAATTGTGATTAATTATTGTTTTTTGTTAAAATGACTACCTCTATTAAAATAAATTTATTTTGATTACAAATAGTTATTCTTATAGTATATAATCTATCATAATTCGTCATTTTTCTTGTAGTGACACTACTTGTGCAAGCTCTAGCCTCTATATGTAAATTAAGGAAAAATCTAGTTGTATTAATTATTAAATGATTCTATGCAATGAGTGTCCGAACCTAATGAAATCATGCATGCAGTACCCATGCATTGAGTGTCCGAACCTAATGAAATCCTGCATGCATTCCTGCATGCTGCATCTAGTAATCTATATTTATTTATTTATAATGACAAGAACAACAAGAATGGTAATATAATAACTGTAAACAAACTGTTGTTCCAACTTCCAATTATGATTTTTTTAAACATGCTTTCAGTTTTTGGTTGATTTTAACTTTTAAATTTTGATAAGTTGACATGTCACATAACTATTTGATATAATACAATCATAATGGCATAATGCTTTCCTCAATTTTAAATTTTGTAATTTGTATGACCATTTGTATTTTGTTTGCAATAATTTCATTATTTTCATATACGTTTTTGGTTGACAATAGAAAGTTGAGAAGAATCTCAAGCTCCTCAATTGAGGCCTTGGGTACTCCTGACCCTAACCCTAATCCTAACCCTGACCCTACGCCTACCACTACCCCTAACCCTAATCCTCCTCTGGTCGAGAATCCTACCACTAGTCCTAACCCTAACCCTAACCCATCAACTTGTTTCACCCTCAAGCCTAGCAAGAAAGCCACATTCATAATTTTGACTCATATCACTAACATAGAAGGCGGTAACCCCAATGACCTAAAAACCAAATGTAACTATTGTGGCAAAACTTATGGATGTCATTACAAGAGAGATGACACTTCCCAAAATAAAGTTGCACTTAGAGGAACAATGCAAGAAATCCTGAATTTTGAAATCTTTGATAGAGAAGAGCCAATCTAGGCTTGAAAACAAAATGGGTGAGGGAAGTAGTGGGGAGTTGATATTAAAGGTGTACACAAAATACGATCCCGATGAGGCTAGGATACACCTAACTCGCATGATCGTTATGGATAATATGCATTTCCAAGTAGTTGATAGGAAAGAGTTTCAAGCCTATTCTAGGTACTTGGAATCAAGATTAAATATTCTTACTCGCCACACGGTGGTAAGAGATGTTAGAAAACTTTATCGCTTGGAAAAAGAGAAGTTGAAGGGTTTATTGGCGGGGGAGAGTGTTTGTCTCACTATTGATTATTGGACTTCTTGTAATAATATTAACTTCATGTGTATGATTGTGCATTGGGTTGATGAGGGTTGGATATTGCATAAGAAGATCCTCAAATTTTGTCAAACCATTGATTATAAAGGTGAAACGATAGGGAATGCCTTGGAGACTGCTATAAAGAGTGAGGGTTGACATGGGTTCTAACTTGCACGATTGATAATGTCGGAGTTAATGATGTTCCAATAAGACATTTTACGACTCTCATGAATAATGCGAGTTGAACGATTTTGAGTGAGAATTATTTGCATGTGCGATGTGTAGCACATATTCTTAATTTGATTCTGGGTGATGGCTTGAATAAACTTGATGACTCGGTTACTCGGGTTAGGATTGCTGTGAGATAAGTCAGATCTTCTCCTACTAGATTGGCTAGGTTCAAAGTTGTTGCAACTATTGTGGATATAACATGTAAAAAAAGTCTTTGCATTGATATGTCTAAAGGTGGAACTCAACATTTTTGATGTTGGAGGCGGCCTAGGAGTATAAGTTGGCATTTGATACATTGGGTAATAAAACTATATAATATGTCAAGTACTTTAATGAAAAATTGGGGCACCCTATGTCTGATAATTGAGAGTTTCTGAGAGTTTTTTACGATGTTATTGAGGTTATATATGGTTCTTTGTATCCCACAACACATCAATTTTTTCAACAAATTGTCAAGATGAAAGAAGAATTAGATGATATTGCAGCGGGTAATAACACCATATTGCGGGAGATGTCTAGGACGATAATGGAGAAATTAAACAAGTATTGAGAAGAAGATTTTGATAAAGTCAATATCTTGTTATATGTTTCATATGTCCTTGATCCAAAGTTTAAGGTCAAAAACATGGTATTTGGGTTGACTGATGCCATTAGCAAGAATTGTGCGTCGTCTGTTGCATCTCGGGCTCAAGAAATACTTGTTAGATTATTTAATGAGTTTACCATCATGAGATGTGGTAATATTGTAGCACCTACAGCCACAGATATTCCCGCACCAACTGCAAATGTCGAGCGTGGGAAAAAACATAAAATGGACTGAGGTGACGAGATGGAGACGACCCCCTTGACCTTTATAGGTTCCACTACAGATGCCCAATCAGAGATAGACAAATATTTGGCATTTGATCTTCATTCTATTGTACGAGATTTTGATATATTAGATTGGTGGAAGATGAATGTC
The DNA here is from genome assembly GCA_036559045.1 of Platycarya longipes. NCBI lineage: Eukaryota > Viridiplantae > Streptophyta > Magnoliopsida > Fagales > Juglandaceae > Platycarya > Platycarya longipes. The sequence goes on from CM071798.1 coordinate 987,440, forward strand.
TCCAAATAGCCCATACTTTCAAAGGTTGCCCGCAATATCTTAGTCATTCCGATCAGTACAATAGCCTCAGAGTCGGCCTTCAGCACTGGAGGGCGCGTATTGGATCCCTTCCAGAGCTCATTAAATCCTACTACTGTTGAGTCACTGATTTGCACACAGAATTGGATCACGAGTGTTGAGATTCATATTCCAGATGTTTTTTATTATGATCCAGTCGAAGTCGGGGACGAGAGGGTGCTGATCGGTCTGGATCTGATAAATTGTAACTTGAAATCAAATTATATTATTTTGTATTTTTTTAATTAAAATTAATTAGTGTTAATTTTATATTTAATTATTGTAACTTATAGCGACCGCGACGCCAACACCTGGAACAGTTTCAACAGCTACCTCTGCTGCAGTATGAGTCTATGACCTACTAGTACTAGACTATCAGTCCATCACCATGGTTTGCACATTACACAATTTTTCTCTTAATTATTGTTTGCATTTATAATTTTATAATATTTGTAATATTAGCATATAAGATTCTAATTATTTTGTAATTTTTGTTTATGAGTTTTGACATTTTCTAGTTTTTATGTTCTCATTTATCATTGTATATGACAATATTATTTTGTATGTCAAGACTTAAAATTTTCAATGCCTATCTTTCAGAATCCAATCTAATGTCCCAATTTAATCTTAGTTAGTAACTTAGTATTTTTAATAATTTTTTTTTATATGTTTATATCTTATAGGTTTATATTTCTAACTGATTTTTTTAAACTAATTATTGCAGGTTAAGCCTTAAGGTTTTATCACTTCCATTCTTATAGTCACAGACTCAGTGATTCACAGCAGTCAAAGTATTGCTAAGGCCCAACGACCCTACCCAAGTTTCATTACAACTCTTCAAAGAGACAAAATCCAATCACCAACGTCCAATGTTATGAAATTATGAATTTTATGATTTTTTAAATTATAATGTTAATAATTAATAGCACAATTTATAATTTTGTATTTTGTAAGATTAATTTATATTATTGTAAATTTATAAATTGTAATAGCTTAGTCTTAGTAACTAGCTTAGTGACTACTGACTAGTCTTTACTTTTAGATTTTTAGTATTTTTTTTTTCTTAAATGAATTTAGATTTTAGTAATGATTATTACTTAGTATTTAATAGATTAATATTTTTTAATGTGTAATTAAATCAGGTTGATGATTTTTTAGGCAAAAAATAGCCTAGAAAATTAATCTGGATCGAAAAGGACCAAAAAGTGTGAAATAGACTAAGGCCCTCCGTGGGAGGTGCGGGGGGCGGGCGCATAGACTCTCACCCCCGCTGTGGGACAGGGTACTCCATTCTCGTATAGGCAGAGGCGAGATCCCCCCCCCCCCTGTCGCGGCAGTGGCAGGGGCAGGGATTTCCCCTAGATGAAATGGCACAACTTGCAGATGGTTTTACATCTATATTCTATGTGCTATATCTTTGTTTGCTAGCTAGGTGAAGGATAATTACGAAAGCAGGACAAACTATAATATAAAGTTAAAAATCTTCTAATCATATATTTTTGGTTCTTGGTTTTTTCTTGGTTTTTTTGCTTTAGCTCTATGTAATATATGTGTGGTAAATGTGAATGTGATTAATATATAAGAATATCACACGACGTTGTTTTAAAAAGACAAATAATTTTTGATATCTTCAAATTATATTATAATAGCTAGTATATATACATCATGAGAGAGTGGTGAGCCAGAGTTTGAATGGTTAATATTTAGGTTTTGAAACATGTCCAAATCATGTGTAAGAAAATAACACTCTTTCGTTTTTGAAATTTTTGCAGACACTTTATTGCTATACATACTCTTATTTTTTATAGTATAGGATAATCACTATAAAAAAATAAGCATTAATGACTAAATATTTACGATTAAAATGACTATTTGCGATTAGAACAAATTAATAATAACTAAGATAAACTATTTACGACTAATGAATGATAACAAATAAATAATTTTTTTATAGTGAATTAAATAAAGAAGATTTCAACATATAATATCATGAAACTTACTGTAGAAATATGTATCTCATATCAAGCAAGCTGATACATGTACAGAGAAAGCAGGCAGATGTCAGAGCATAGTGGAGAAGAGAGATGGCATCTGCCTTTTAAGATTGTGATATATTATTTGGAACGTTGATCAGGTTAGAGGTGCGAGGGGTGGTATGGTATAAGGGTATTTTTATAATTTTTCTTTCCATACAATTAGGGTTAGTATAAACATATGATGTAATCCTACTTTTCAATTTAATGAAATTTAGTCACGCTTGCTCCTGTAGATGTAATAGACATACTATCAAAATACGTTAAGTCTCTAATATGCGATTTTTTTTCTCTTATTTTTTTCTCTTTACAATTTCGTGCATTTCGTCATTAATTATCATGCGTGTTCAACATTTACAAATTAAATTAGTTACTTATGTTTTATTTGTATTCGAAGATAAAATAAACTCGTCTCAACTTATTTCAAATTTATTATTATATTTTTTATATTTTTATATAAAATAAATTTCAATTAATTCTTTTATAAATTTCAATATAATTTTTTTTTAAAATTTCCAACTTGCACAATTTTTGCTCAGATATCAGGCTTGTCATTCGGTCTTAGGTCTGATTTGTTTTACAAATTGAGTTTAACTCATCTCATCTCATTTCATATTTTCAATTATTTTAATTATTTATTTTAAATTTTAATTTATTTTAATAATTTATTTTATTATTATTTATAATTTATCTTACCCCACCGCTAAATTTAAACGAGTCCTTAATTGACAGAGGAATATGAGCGATATATGTGCATATAGGATATTACATATTTGAGTCATGCTCGCTCATCGGTATACGAATGAGTTGCCGGCATGAGGTGGTGTTTTTCATCCCACAATTTTCATGGTTTGGTTTAAATCAGAGCAAGTCAGATCATGATAACGACAAGACAAGACAAGACAAGATCATGGCGCTGAAAGTCTATACCATCTTTATTTTTTATTTTTAGATGGTGATATACTTATTAATTTTTTATTATATTAAATATATTTATTTATTTATTATTTTCTAAAATATTTTTAATCATTAAAAAAATATAAAAAAATATAATTTTATTAATGATCATTTGCTTAAATATTAAAATCTTATTTATTTTGAAAAATAAGATCAAAAATTTAAATTACATCTCAAATTTATTATTATATTTTTTTAAAATTTTATATAAAATATAATAAAAAATTCAACTTTTTACAATTTTTATATTTTTTTTTAAATCTTCATATAAAATTAATATTAAAAAATATTTTATAACAATATTTAAATCTTTTTTTTTTATTTATATTTTATTTCATCTTATTTCATCTTTAAAAATAAACTAGACTTAAGTAAAAAAATATTAAAAAAATAAAATAGCTATAGATAGATTATAAACCTATATTATTCTCTGCTTTTTGTTGTGACGGGAGGAGGGGGGGCGTTCTTTATAGCATCCCGGTTCAGAACACGTATTTCCCATGCTGAGAATTCAGACATGAGGGCAACCATTTGTATCTCTCTTATAGTACTGACAATTATTCTTGTTAAAAAATTTTAAAAAAATATAAATTACATGCATATTAAAAAAACAAATTAGACATATTTAATTAAAAAAAAAGTGGAGAAAACCACTTGTAAATAAAAGTGGATTTATTATTTATAAGTGAAAAAAAAATATTTTTATTTCTGTATCCTTATTATTATAATTTTTTAATTAAATATAATTAATTTTCTTTTATATTTGTATAATTTATACTTTAAAAAAAAATTATCAAAAATTATTGCTTGTGCTTTTATTCAACCATTTGAATTTTGTATCTCTCTTACCTTTTTTTTTGTCTTTTCTTTTCTTCTTCGAGTATTCCGGACTCTTTTGCTTTCTTGTACTTGTTCTTAATTCTCATTTCTCATCATGAAAAACTGAGACGTGGCCAGTCATCCTTCCGAGGGGCATCCTGAAGAGATCAGCCATTTCTGCGATCAGCAAGCAGGAAGAGATCAGCGCGAATATATATATATATAAAAAAATGAAGTACTTTGGAATCTGGGAGACAGTAAATGTACATTATATGACAGCACTCGTACGTTTGGCTTTAAACGACAGGGATCTTTTGCTAGTTGTAGAAAATCCACTATTGTTATCCTCCCACCTTCAAGCGGCTGCCTGCCTATTTTCACCATCTTGAGATGCCTCATCACCTAACGGCATGTTTATGAAGAAATTTCTATTGACTGTATTACTATTTTACTTTTATTTTATTATATAAATTATGACATAGTTACTACCATTACATGACTCTTTATTAGATAATTTTTTATCAAATAATAATAGAATGGTAGTGTCGCATGTACCCTTGACTCTTAAGTTATGTTACTCAACCTTCACAATCTTCCTATACCATATTTTTTTTACATTTTTTAAATTTAATATTTTTTTTGAGTTTATTATTCTTAAACTAATTTAATTCTTTTATTCATTATCCATATATTAAATATTTGATAAAATAGAAAAATAATAAAAAGTAAAAAAGTATAATATAAAAGTAATATGAATAATAGGAAGTTGTGTAGTTTTTTTTTTTTAAATATCTTTACTCTATTTATGGACACCTGATGCGATTTCTCAAAAGATTTTGTGAGATAAATCGGGCCTAGCAGACCAAGTGAAAGCCCAGTATCTAAAATCAACGTGCTAGTCCAACTTATTAAAAGTTGTAAACCCGATTCAAAGCAAAGCCCTCTATATATGGTACAAATATCCAGGAAAATAACGTCTCAAGAAAAAACAGCGAAATGCATTTGTAGAAACATTCCCTTTTGAGTTTTGTGGAACGACATATGAATTTTGTTTACGATGACAACAGTAAATGTAATATTAGCATTCAGGCAACACGGCTATTGGCTAAGATTATTATGTTAAGCTTTCATTTACCTTCAGGGTACCCCGAAAGCCCCCATGAACGACAATTTAAGAAGCTCACTTAAGGCATCGACTCCATAATCATGAGAAAGTTAGCCGTCCCTGCCAACGATAATGCGCCACTCAGATTCGATACAGCCTAAACAGCGTTGGAAACATCTTTGTACACGATTGAAACAACACTGGAGACATTGAAAATGGGCAGGAGGCAATTGGTAAGGAGTGTATTTTCGATGACTGTTAAATAGCTGTCCCAGTAATGCGGTGGAGGAATAGTGTCCACGGCCTCCAGATGAGGAGAAGGTTTGATCCAAGGGTGATGAAGTAGATATATGGTGAAAAGAATGGTATTTTGGTTAGAGTAATTTTTTGAATTAATTCTAGAGGGGAATTTGGATAAGGTGTGTTTCGGTATTATAGATTTGGTTGTTTCTTAATTAATTTGGTGTCTGCTGTTTGGTTACTTCATAAATCTCATGATGTGTTTGTTTTTTCTTTTTTGTCCTTTTAGTGTTGGATGAAAAGTTTTAAATTTCGTATCGTACCGGTCAGTACAGTTAAAATATGCCGTACCGGCTAGTTGACCAGTACAAAACATGCTGTTTCGTTTCGCTATAAATTTTGGCCGTTTCGACTTGTTTTGGCCGTACCAGATTTTGAATTTTAAATTTATTCATATATTGACTATTATTTTAAAATATAATTTATATATGTATTTAGAGTTTTGCTAGGTACAATCAAGATAGGTAAACAGCTTATAGTCGGGCTGTACTTGAGGAATAAAAAAAAAAAGGAAAAAGTATACAGCAAACATCTCTCTATTTCTTCTCTTTCTTTTTGTCTATACCTGGGATAAAATCTCTCTTATGTTTTCGACCATATCGCATTACAACTGCGAGCTCTAAGTTCATCTTTTTCTTCATCTTTCGTTTCCTTTTTTGATTACGTCTCTTTTTTTTTTTCCTTTTTTTTGGGATCAATTATTTTATTGGCATCTTTACCCAGAGCAACCCCTTCTCTTCCCCGCTCAAATCTAGTCTCCACAAACCCTCCAAAGCCACCATCTTCGTCTTTCCATAGACCCATAAGACTAACTCCTATGTCTTTGTTTCTTCACTCAGATCTAACTCCACAAACCCAAGATAAAAACCATCGAAGCCCCCTTCATTAACTCCACTCAGAATTGAAATCTATGATTTTTTATGTCTTTTTGAGTAAGCAAAGGCAATTGTGGCATTCATACATCGCAACTAAAGAATCAAAAAAAGAAGAAGAGAGAAATCTTGATTTGAAATAAAAATAGAAGGAAGAGGGAGAGACGGCATGGTGAAGGAGAAAGATTCGATGTGGTGAAGGAAATTTTGAGTTTCGTGATTTGTGTAGAGAGAGAGAGAGGTTGAAGGAGAGTGGGAGATGAGACATACACAATAAGGAGGTAATACATAGTAAAATGCTTTTCTTATAAATGGAAGGAAGAAGAGGAGGAAGAAAGAGACAAGTGTGTAGAGGAGCATTGGTTTTTGTAAAATGTTTTGCTATATTAAATGTGGGCCTCGACTGCATTTAGCTTTTTTCATGTATTTATATATATAATTTTTTTATATATAGATCATTCCAAAACGGTATACGAAACGATATCGGTACTGAAATATTTCATTCAAATACCTTGACCGGTAAGCTCACCGGTACAGTATTCAAAACTTTAGAACTTAGATCTGTGTGACAATATAACTATATTCTCGTATATTTTTAGACAATTTTACAACTATTCATAAATAGTATTAGTTTAATACTATTTGCAAACTATTTACAACTGTTTTATTATTATTATTATTTAAAGATAATATGAGATATTATGTTAAAAAAAAAAAAAAGATGATCCGGATACTCTTAACATCCAAATAGAATCTTATATCCAAATTTTCCATAAATATTTAAAAACTAAAATGTAAGAGGACGGAGCCTTTGGTTATCGCATGCAAAAACAAATTCACTACTCCAGGACGGTGGCATGGAGAAGCTTTGCTGCAAAGCAAATTAATACGCACACTTTTTTCTTCATCACTTAATAAGAGAATAATTAATTAATTAGCTAAACCCAATAGTACTGACAGGCTGCGAGGCAGTGAATAGAAAGTTAGCAACTTTGGACTCCGCATTAATTGTTCATTAATAGATATTACGGAAGGATTGTTGCACGAGAGAACCTTCAAATGGGATTTGATGTTAAAAGCTGGTTTTACACCCTTGTCTTTTAAAAAGCAAATAAGATGCATCAGCCTCATATTCTTTTTATAAACAAATAAGACGCACATGATTTGGGCCCAAAATTAAATTAAATTTGGGCTCAGATGAGAAGCATAGACCAGGATTTGTTAGATTTTTTATTATAAATTAAATCTAATATATCTTATTGTTCATTTATATATATTTTTTTCTCAATTCTCTTAATAATTCTCCAATTACCACAATTAGAAATCATCAAGACTGTAAAATAACTCTTCATTTTAGTCCCCCTGTAATTTAGTATTTAAGAAAAAGAAAAGTAAGTTTTTTTTTAATAAAAGAGATGGTTCCTGGGCCTCCAGAATCCAAGCCCATCTGGCCATTGATCTGTGTTGTATATTAGTCACTGGCCCAAATTCAGAGGAAGACCCCATTCGTAGGGCAATTATCCGGAAGCCCAAAAGTGATATTAGCAATAGCATCTGATCAGTATTCTCGTTATTCTCGGTTCAACAATGGAAAGAAAAGGCTAATGTCACGACGATAGTAGGAAAAAAAAGTTTACACATTGTTGTACTGAGTTAGCTCTATTACTTAAAAGCATCTCCTAACCATGCAGATATAAGCTCTAAATTCTCACTAATATATAGATCTCATTATTTTAAACCAACTACTTCAAAATAATGAACTAGGAACACCACCAAGTCTTAATATAAATGTCAACCTCTTAACATACCACATTATAAGAGTACGGCAAATTTACAGAATAACATTTTCCAATCACCATGACATCCTTTTTGTGCTTAATCTACTATGCCGAAATAATCTCGCTCATGTTCTCTAATCTTGATTCTCAACTGAAACATTTAAAGAATTTAAAGAATATTATGGAGATAAAGAGTGAATTATTAAAAACTTAATAAGTAAAGAACATATACTAATATATAAACATCAATCTTTTCACAAAATTTAGAATGCAAAACAAAACATTTTTCCTTAAGAATACAATGGAGGGTTTTTGTATACATCTCGCGGAAATATTCAAATCATAAGACTATCAATTTTGTAGAACTGGAGTACATTTTCATCATTTCAAAAAGTGCATGGACATCCACCCTACCCAAAACTTGTTATTAAAATATCATAGCGATAGTTCAAAATATTCAAATTCTAAAATATTTTGACATAGCATAATTAAATATTATCATATTATCATATCATATCAGAGTATTATATTATAATAGAGACCATGTTCAACTTATGTGGTAAGGTTGTACTATCTCTAGTGGCCAAACTAGGCAATTATATCAGAAAGTGAATCTTCTCGTTATCCATTCTCAGAGTTAAAAATGTACAAACAAAAAAGATAATGCATAAAAACTACTTTATTTTCAAAGTAGATGCACTCAAAAATAAAGATGTTGGTACCAATCATATAACAAAATCAAAATCATTGGATTAGAATAAAAAACAAACTTAGATATAGAATTAGGATTTCATGCAAAGGTTTTCAAGTGCCAAATCATATCAAAATAGAGTCCCGAACATGATGACATCATCTTCATGTATCTAAATAAATTCGGAGCGTCTTCATATATTCAAAATAGAATTAGAACATCTTCTCAAAACATGCAAAAATTCTCAAATTTTATATTCGTTCTCTTTTCATCGTTTAGAAACAAAATACTAAAATTTTTATTCATGTCCACACCAGTCATGAAAGAAAATACTTGTTCTTTTATATTGGTTTGATGAGTAATGCAAACCCATAACTAAGGTTGTTTTCACACTTCTTTTCAAAGCATAACATGCTTATTTTTTCCATAAATCAAACTCGGTTCATTTTATTTTTTTATGTAAAGTCTAGTATAGGAACTTAATTTATCTAAACTTTCTAACTTCTCTGAATTTTCTCACCATCGTCACCCATAAATAGGGCACGCAACTTGCATCAATTCCCAATCACGTGTGACTCTTTCCTTAAGCACATACTTTGTAATTAAGAACATAAAATGCCTAAATAATCCATATATCCTAAACCTAAAATTTATTTTCAGCCTAAGTCACTGCAAAATATTATGGTGGTGTTTTGCCACAATTAAAATGGGTTCAACTTAAAAATATCTAGCTCATTAGGAAAAATCGGCCCGCTTAAAATATTTTTTAATAATATATTAAATAAAAGTGAAAACTCGGTTCATAAAACAAACTTATTCGTAATTACAGTGTTAAGAATAAATTTTACTTTTATTATTTACTACTAAAATTTTAGATTTAAAACTAAGGTAAATGCTAAATGTACCTAAGAATAATTTATAAAAAATTATTTATTCACATGTCAGTTACTATTATGTTGGAAATCTTGAAATTTGAAATTCGAAGATTGAATTACTAAATAAACTAACAAAATGAAGTTTGTAAGTAAAAGTGTAAGTAAAATTATAGGTACTTATAACACTATTCTAAAATTAACATTTAGTAAAAGTGTAGGTGAAAGGCCGATCTTTTCAGTACCGGCCGGTACAAAACACTTCTTATTTTATACTGAACAGCCAGTCAATACGGCATATTTTGGTCATACTAGTTGGTACGATACGAAATTTAAAATTATGATCATAATGCTTCATGACCTAGCTAGCAACTTGTTTATCTAGTACTACTGATAGCTGGTCGTTACACTTCGTATTAACTAATATGCATCAAATAATTACATATTGTAATAAAATGCAATTACATTTGAGAATTATTACGGAGATAAAAAAAATTATATAAAAATAAAATTATAAATTGATGTGATTTCATATTATTCGTTAGATTTATTTTATATTAAAAATTAAATTTATGATGTTCTTTAACAAAATATGTCATAAATTTGTAAATTAAACCAAATCCTAGGACCCATTTTTAGAGTTTATAGAAAAAAGCAAATTAAACCTCTCGATATGGCATACGAGGGACAGAGGGAGAGAGAGAGTGGTCTGGCAATCTCTTTTAGAGATATGTGTCGGTATATTTTTTGGTGTTTATTGAAGTTAAAATTGAAATGGTTAACAGGATACTTCAAAATGGCATAAATATGGTGCTTCTTCTATTCCCTGCAATCACAACTCTTCGACCCCATTCTCAATTCTCCGATCCCCTCTTTCAATGGCGACAATGTCGTCAGAACCTCTCATTGTTGGAAGAGTAATAGGAGATGTGCTTGATTATTTCACGCCAAGCATAAAAATGACTATCACTTACAACACCAAGCAAGTCTGCAACAGTCATGAGTTCTATCCTTCAACAGTAACCACCAAACCTAGGGTTGAGATTCAAGGAGGCGACATGAGATCTTTTTTCACACTGGTATATTATATTAATATTAATGGAATCCCCTCTTTCCTTTTCAGTTGATCTCTTCTATTGTTGTTGCTCTATATAACTTTCATCGAGAAATCCTCTAGATTTTATTTGCACCTTGCATGTGTTTTTTTTTTTAATTGCAGGTAATGACAGACCCAGATGTTCCCGGCCCTAGTGATCCTTATTTAAGGGAGCACCTGCACTGGTAACCCATAACCTTTGCCCAACAAAAAACAAATTGATTACAAATAGAAATGCGATTATATTTCACAAGTAGAGATGTTCTTTGTGTTATAATGTGATACTTGCCAATATTAGCACATCTTATACAGAAAACTGCAGATTGCCTTTTGTCGCACAAGCACACATATAATTTGTTTAGGAAAATGCTACTATCTCCCATAGTGTTGACACCTCATAGTTTTTCACAATTCATATAATTTTATTTTTTTAATATTTTTTTTTACTTAATAATTAAAGAAGTGATTATTAATATATTGATATAATTTTTAAAAATATTTTGAAATGTTAAAAAAATATAAATAAATAAAATTAAAAAAAATAAAAGACTAATTTTTAGCCTAGCTCAGTTGAGCCACTCAGGCGATAGAGTAACACCACTAATTTGTTTATATAATATCTTTGTGTTGATTATCGTCTGTGTGTGTGTAACCTAGTATATAATTATGTGCTCAATAATTAAGATTAATAGTTCTAAAATCGGAATTCCATCTGGAAAGAGAACTAATACCCATGAAAAGAGATGATGAAAGCGTTTGGAATTTACCGAATATGTGTACGCACGCATGAAAGTTAAAAATCTGAATAAGCTAAAATAGGAGGGGCCGGGAAAAGGTAGCTAACCGTTTGAATAACATGATGATCTGCAGGGTTGTCACAGACATTCCAGGCACAACAGATGCCACATTTGGTATGTACATTTTCTTCCAAATGAAGAAAAAAGAGTTTGAGAGAGAATTTCTGATCTGTAAAAGTTGCTCCTAATTTGTATAATAGATTATATTAATTATTAATTGCAGGAAGGGAGGTGGTGAGCTACGAGATTCCAACGCCAGACAGAGGGATCCACAGGTATGTGTTTGTTCTGTTCAAGCAGAAACGCAGGCTGTCAATAAGCCCTCCTTCTTCAAGGGATCAATTCAGCACCCGAAATTTCGCGGAGGAAAATAATCTCGACCTCCCAGTTGCTGCTGTTTACTACACTGCGCAGAAAGAAACAGCCAGAAGGAAGAAGACGCTAATTAATATATTAATTAAGCGAAGCCCAAATTAAAACTCCATGTCGGTGAATAAAGTACTGGAGTTTTGTGACGATATATTTTATTTGAAATCATTTCGATCTTATCTTAATATCTACTGTCCAAATAGATCAGCTTTGCCTTCTGATTCAATCCGATTTAGGGTTTTGGCTTCGTTGAACAACCCGAGTACGTAGTTCAAGGCTGAAGAAAATTAAAGAGGACATCGGAATCGCATCAAGCTTTCATTTTCCACCTTCCTTTTCTAATTTTTTTTTTTTTCTGAATTTTACAGGTCGTATAGTACCGCGCTCAAAGAGTTGTGTGTGGGTGACTTTTTTTGACGTCGCCATCCTTTTAAGTTAACCATATATGGGAATATGGTTAATTTCCATGAACAGGAAAATATAGACTTTTCTGCAACGATATGATATGGGGCACCATCACCAGTCGAACTCATGCAATGGTTTGATTGATTAGCCATTCGCAAAGTAATTATAGTGTCTAGGACACCTTTGGGGCAATAATGTCTATGGATCATCGAAAGTACTACATCGAAAATAGGATACATTACGCCCGATTTCGATATTTATTTTATTTTTTAATATTATTATTATTTTAAAATTTCAAAAGATTAATTAAAATTTGAAAAGATTAATTAAAATTTAAAAAATATATGAGAAATGCGTCAGAGGAGCAGCTCGACATAGAGTTAATTTACTTATTCAATTCAGGGCGCGGGAAGTCTCTCCTTCTTACCTTGGGTTGCAGTATCTTCTTAAAGACCTTCGTGTTTTTCTTTCTACGTCACCTATGTTATTTTGCGACAATGTTAGTGCTACTTATTTGGCTTTCAATCCTGTCTTTTATGCTCGGACTAAGCACGTTGAAATAGACTATCACTCTATCCGTAAACGTGTTGCTCGGGAAGCTCTTCGCCTTGGTTATGTTTCAAGCTCTTGCCTAACAGCGAGGACTTGGATCAGAGTCAAGGTAGCGAAGTAAGTTCCGTTTTGAAATTTCTTTATATAAAAAAGAGTTGTGTTAGAATTTGAAAAAAACTATTTTGAGATTTGTGTTTTATATGAAAATTTAAAAAAGTATAATAATGAGTTTGAGATGAGTTAAGACGAATTCGTTTTATCTACAAATTCAAACTGGCCCTTTAATTGCTCTGAATATTTGCATATATAATAGAGGGGTGTCCATCCTCATCGGGATCCAGAGTCGGATATTTGGCATAATCGGATCTCATTTCGGATGTCAAAGATCGGACGTTTATTCGTTTGAATTGAATCCGGTTTCAATCCGGGTAGATTACAAGATTTTTGTTTTTGCTCTTTTAAAATCTGAATATTTGGATTTTAATAACCCAGATATGCGGATTTTACTCCCATTTTTTAAAATGTTTTATAGCATTTTTTTTAAAAGTTATGATATCATTGAATTGGCCTGATTTTTTTATATAAACAATTTAAACACTTGAAAATATTTTTATAAAAAAATAAAAAATAATAATACATGACAACTAATTAAACTAATACATCACAATGCAGAACATAAATTTACAAAAAACAAAATAAATAATAATACATCACAACTAATTAAACTAATACATCACAATTAATTAAACTAATAATCATTGAAAAAAGTTCTTCAATATCTGTGAGATATTGACAAAGAAAAAAATTGCATACTAAAATGCCTACAACAACAGGTCATTCCCAAATTAGAGAAATTCCAATATTATACGTTCAAATGGTGATGGAAAAGTAAAAATGCTACTCACTCACATAGAGAACCTCAAAGAGAACAGAATCAATTTGACCATATCATAGAGTCAGGAAACTAAAATGTTAGATTTAGGTCCATCTACTTTTTGTCAAATGATGTTCCAACCCTCTCTCTTGCAATAAATTTTCTGTTGCCTAGGGCTTTTTAAATTCATTGTTCTTGTGGGGGGATGGAGCTTCGGCTCCATTTCTCCTCCACCTCCTCCCTTCTTTACTTTTTCCTTTCTCTTTTCCCGATTGTTGTAGCTTCGTGGGGGATTTTCGAGTGTGTTTTGGTGCCGGTCACTTGTATTGCAAGTTCATAGGAGGTGGAAGCTCTAAGGTCATCCCACGTAGTGTCGCCGTGTCCCCCATCTGCTGATCGTGTGATCGCCCGGCCTTTTTTGTCGAACAGAGCTATGCGCGGGGCCCAGTTTGTACGTGAGTTCAAATGCACCATGCTTCTGGTGGATTCTCCTTGCTAGTGGTCTCGCCGGAAGTTCTAGAATGGATCCGAGGTTTCCAAATCTCCTTTGACTTGCGGTGGAGCACTTTTAACGTGGTGTGTGGTGTCCACGCGCCACCAAAAGAGCCGCCTTTTTTGGTTGTTGTTTTCTATTTTAGTTTGGTTTGTGTGTTCTTGTTTTTGTTTGTATACAGAAATTTATAAAATGAAGAAGTAATGTCCCGAATTTAGGTTTGTAGAATCTTAGTTCTCTCTTCCATTGGAGGATGAGATAGTAGTTTACTGGTCTATGGGACTGAACACATTCTAAGCTGGCTGTACAACTTACCAGACATGCAAATTGCGCCTCCTGAATCTATACATGTCGACGGTGCATGCACGGCGAGATAAGCCCAAGGCTCATGGCGTGATGCCACAAGCCCAGGCCACCCACTGGCGGTCACCCTGGGACCGCTGAAGGTTTCTATTTACGGCGAGGTGGACGCTGACCGCCCAAGTTCACATCACCCGAACGAGGAAGCAACGCATGCCCAGGGCTGCCGTGGCACGACTGAGCATCCAGTGACCACCAAGGGAGCTGCTGGCATCCTCTATCGCCGATGAGCGAGCCCCCAACTGGTAGCTTCGCCGAAAACCACAAGCCCACCATAAGCCACCACTCCGGTTCACCCACCTGGCCCATGACCACACCGGGCCTCTAGACTCGAACAATTCCCGATCGAGGGTGCACAATCTCGAAAAACCTTCGCTCGGTACCTCACTACCAACTAGGACTTAGCTTCCATTTGCTCGATACCATGGGTGTTTGGCACCATGGAGGCTAAAGACTAGCACTAAGACTCACACCTTTCACCAAGCTTGGGCTCCCTCGGCTTCCATTTGCTTGGTAACGTGGGTGCTCAGCGCCGTGGAGGCTCAGATCGAACTTGAGACCCATGCACTCGGGGGCCTTACCGAGCCTGAGCAAGGACTAGTTCACAACTCCTCACTTGGGAACATCTCTTGGGTACCTTATCTAACACGGACTTCCTCAGCTTGGAACTCTCGTGAGCTCTGCATGTGGACTCGGACAAGCAACTTGGGACTCGCCCTCTGGAATCAAGCAACTCGGGACCTCATTATGCCTCACTCAGGGAACTCCACTCTGGAAACAGAAGTTTGCCCCATGCATGCCAGCTCGAGACACCACCACTCAGGAATCCTTCCCGATCACTCACATCACTCACAGAACACACACTAGCTCTCCACCCTCGCCCAGACCATTTCTCGGGATCCCAACTTGGGAAACACACTTGACTCACAGGACTCATCTCACTTCACGAGACCTCACTAATCATGCACTTGGGACTCAACCCTTTCACGGAGACCTCGCATGCTCGAAACAACCCTCACACTCTAAGGGAGCCTTCTTCTTCTCTTGTTTGCAGGAATCTAGCCATCATCATTCATGGCATGAGATCGGGAGATGAGAGCTTGGTATGAACTTTGTAAAGCCATTTGAGAAGCACATGCAGTTATGTGCTCGGGAAGCTATTCGAGGGATCTCACAGCTCCTCACTCGAAAGTCGCCACTCGAGAACTTTTCACCACTTATAAGTGCACGGACCATGCTACCACTGAGATCGGATTGGATATAGCACCACACCATCACTCAGCTCAAGACTTCAACTTGGACCCAGCACCAAGCTGGACGACACCTAGCCCACTCGGACCCGACTGTTCGTTATAGATAAAAATACTTTAGTTTGTCTCTTTCACAATATGTGAATTTATTTATGCTAACAAATTTTTTTTTGTAACATGGAATGCCGACCACACGGAACCTTGCTTGGAAAAGGCAAATGCGGCGTCAACTTCCGCGGGGTCCCATGTGATGATACTCATGTCGGGTCTTAAGGGATGTCAACTCCTGCAGGGTAATCCACTCACTTACGCAATATCAACTTTCGCAAGGTGATCCAGTCACTCACGCAATGTCAACTCCTACGGGGTGATCCATTCACTCACGTGATTCCAACTCTCGCGGGGTGATCCATTCACTTACGCAATGTCAACTCCCATGGGATAATCCACTCACTCACACGATATTAACTCTTGCGGGCTCCTAGGCGATGTTACTCCCACCAGGTCTCACACGATGATACCTCTTGCAGGGTGACAGCCGATAACCATCCCTGAGCATCAGAAATCCCTCGCAATGAAAAATAAAACAAAAGCAGCAAACAAACACATTCGCAGTTGAGACCATCTCCCGCCACCTTTGAGCTCCACGCTCCTCCGTTAGCAGTCGAGTCTATCTTCCGCACATTTGAGCTCCACACTCCCCCATTCGCGGTCGAGCTCGTCTCCCGCCACCATTGAGTTCCGCGCTCCCACATTCGCGATTGAGATAAACTCCCGCCACACTTGCGCGGAAGCTCTTAATACCATCTTTATTACTTTTTCTTATTAAGTAGAATTCCTGCCAACTCACTTGAAGTTTGGAATACAGAGTGTAAATTCCCATCAAAGTACCTTTACTAAGAATTTACGGGGTACTGTGAGGAAGAAAAATAGAGTCAAAAGTCCATGCAAGCATTTATGACACTAAGACAAGAATAGACAAGGTATGGACACAAAGGGACGTGAAGTGACATATGGGTGCAAGGTAGCTGTTGGGCATAAGGGAGTGTCAACAAAAAGCAAACGGTGAAATGAAAAGAAGGAAGTCGACTGATGCACGCAAGTTAAATATCTAATCACGCATACCAAAATTCCTATATAAAAGGCTCGACTAGATAACAAAGGCCAGGCTTCTTCAACCTTGGCTTCGACCTCTTCTTCCTCATATTTCTTCTCCTTTAGCATGCATATTTCCACAAATAGACTTCCTCCACTGTCATTTATACTTTTTCTTGTGCAATTAGATACGAGAGACAGTAAAATATTTATTATAGTAGATTCTCCTTATCAAACGCCCGTAGACGTAGGCGTTATGTCGAACTATATAATGTATCCATTCTTATTTATTTCATCTGTTGTCAACATATGCGCCAGTTGTGCCAGAATCTTGTCGGGAACTCCAAACGACCCCAAACGAAACCCAACTCACACCAATTGTCCTGGCCTGTTGACCACTTTTTATAGTGTCAACAATTCCTTTTTCCAAATGTTGAACAAAAAAACATGTTATATCTACTAGTACTCCACTCTCTCATGCAAACTCCAAAACCTATATATTCACCTGCATGCAAACTCCAACTTGCCTCTCTCTCATATATAAATATTAAATACCATTTGTTATAATAATATTTATAAGATATCAATATTTTTAATATTATATTGGAAGTCGTTTCGACAAAGTATTAGAATGAAATATTTTAATACTATTTAGTGTACTGTACAAATAATCTATACATGAATAAATTATATATATACATATAAATTATAAAAAGATAAAATTATTATTTGTTTTATAATTCATATAAATATAATATACCTTTTATATATAAAAAGAAAAAAAAAAGATGGCAAATCCACTTTAAAAAAAAAACGAATGTACCAAAATTCAAAATCAAATACCGACTGAAGTTTAGTATCAGCCGAAATGGCTAAAAAATAGTCCAAAATGAAACGAGTTCTTGTGTGTATCAACTATCTTTGGCCGGTATAACACATTTCCACAATGCTAGTCGATACGACAAGCGATATTTACAACTATGATGTCAAAAATTATTTCTCGTTAAAACAACGTCGTGGGATATACATGATTAAAAGTTTTTTTTCTTTTTTGAATTTTACTTTATATTATTAATGTTTGTCCTGCTTTCAGGACTTGTCCTTTACCTCGCTGGCACATCGAAAATAGATGCGAAACCATCTAAAAAAAAAAAAAAAAAACAAGAAAACAAAAAAGATGCAAAACCATCTGCAAGCTGCAACCCGTCTAAAGAGGTTCTCTTGGACCTCAAGTTCCGCGATTTCATCACGCCATTAACAGGCTATAGAGGGATCTCGTTTTTTATCTGATGGTATTGATCTGTTGTGTTCGAGAATCTTAGCTAATTTGTACCTATTTTCTTAGATTTGTTTTTAATCTCCGTTACAATCTCGCTATATATCATATGTATATATATCTATATATATGTTTAATATTGTATATATACATTAATATATATACGGACCTTCCCTAATATTGTAAACTTAAATAGTGCCGCCACAAGCATGCAGCATCTTTAAAATTATATGTTTTAGATATTGATTTTATATATTAAGAAAAACTCTCAACTTGGATTATGCACCTCTGAATCAAATGATAAATATTTTTTTATTTTGTATTTTGTTAAAATTATTTAATATATATTTTATAATTAGCATCCATTTTATATTATTAACTTAAAACAAATTTTATCTATAAAAATTATTTTAATATAAATTTTACAAAATTAATTTTAATGAATAAAAAAATAATATAATATAATATTTAAAAAATTAATATTCATAATTATATATGCAAAAACTTAGAGATATATAAGTTAATGTAAATAATTTCAAAAGAATATTATTTAAGTTTAAGGATGAGGATGAATAAACCAATGAAAATGATGAACACGCAGGACTTGAGTCATGCGCGCTCATTATTAAACGAAAAAGCTGTGGGCACTGCTTTTCCTCGTACGACTTTCACGGTTTGGTTTAGAGAGCAAGTCGGACTGTCGGTCCATGACAATGACAAGACAGAATCATGGCGCTGAGAGTTGATCCCATCTTTATATTTTTTCCATGTTTTGTCCCGGTTTGCGAGACGTATTTCCAATGCTGAGAATTAAGACGGGGCAACCATTTGTGTCTCTTATAATTTTTTTTTTCGATTCATCTTCGGGTAATTTGGATTTTTTTTTTCATCAGATAAAACCTTCCATTCGGTCCGACGGTAAGTCCCACAAGTGTAGCCCCCAATCATTTATTGACATATAGACTTCTCACCAATATTATTATGGTGCAACACTGCAGGAAATCAGTCCATAATCCTAGGAAATCGACTAGAACCGTTCCTCTTCGCATTGCCCCCATTCAAATCAGCCAAAAATGTCCCCTCCCTTCCCCTCTGCAGCACCCTCCTTCCCTCTCCCCCCCTTCGCAAGGCCTCCCTCCCCATCTTTTGTGCAATGAAACAGAACATCATGCCATTATTGTTGAAATTTCGAAGAAGCGTTTTTGAAGGTTGGAGCGTCAAAGAAGACGTAACCCTTGACATCGCCTGATATGCTCCCTCACATTTAAATTAAAAACCCTAAAATAGATTTTTTCATGTCATCATGGTTGGGTGGAATCACAAAAACCATGTTTTATTATTGATGTTTGCTTGGAATGTAAATCATGAGACTCATGCTTTACTCTTAATGTTTAATGTCTGCTTGGAATGTAAATCATGAAACCCATGCTTTACTGTTAGGTCTCATTTAGATTCGAAAATAAGATGAGATGAGTTAAAATGAGTTTATTTTTTAATATTGTTATTGTTTTAAAATTTGAAAAAATTGACTTGAAAATTGAAAATGCTATATTGAGATTTTAAAAAGTTGTAATAGGATTTGTATTTTATATAAAAATATAAAAAATGTAATGATGAGTTTGATATGAATTGAGACGAGCTCATCTCGTCTTCGAATACAAAGGAGGCCTTAACGTTGCTTGGAATGTAAACTAGTGTATAAGAAAGAAATTTCACCATTGAAGCCACAGGAAAGGAAATAAAATGCTCAGAAAGTGCTTGATAAATGTTCTAAGAAAAACAATTAACAGCAAAATGGACCAAAAATCTCAACATGCATTTTGGTTATACGCATTTTAATGTCGAATAGTAAATGAAGACTAAGACCCAAACATATAAGCTCAATTGTTGTGTTTTGGAGTTGTAAAAAAAAAGCTCCAAAGCTGGTGTTCTGACCCAAGTTCATGAATATTGGTTTTTCCAATCATAGTGAGGCACCACAACGTTTTGCCCATTCTTTCATTAATAATACATGTTTACCTATAAAAAAATAATAATCAGAGGCTTTACATGTTTACATCAATAATTAAAAAATAATAATACATATTTACTTAGTCTCACCAACAAAGCTGGTGTTCCGAACCCAAGTTCATACATGCATATTTGCTCAAAAGTATGTGTATACCATCCTGCTAAAACCCATGATTCTCAGAAAAATAATTCCTTTCAACTTTAGCAGTATGAACTCTCTTTTTTCCCGGTTGAGAATATGCTTTTGTTGTTCAATTTGGAGGCCACAGGATTTCCCCCCTTCTTTTTGGAGTGTTCTTCCTTTATCATATAAATGTTATACTTGTTCTACAACATTTGTCTTTCATTTGTCTGTACCTGTCTTGGACTCTAAGGAGAACTTAAAATTTTAAATATACAGAAACAAGATGATATGGTTGTGGGTCATGATGTCAATTTAACTTGGATACCAAGAAATGGTTTTTGTGAAGCCGTGTTATGTTCTCCCAGAATCTTAAAGGCAAGCTAATATATATAGCATGTCACATAAACACATAATTAGGATTGGAATGATATAAACGTCTTACCTTATCCAAAAAGTGAAAAATATATGAAAAAAAATAGTTTCATTATTGCAAGAAGCATGCCATTATTTGGACCCTATAATTTGATATAAATTTTTCTTTTTGACAACAAATGAGGAGTTCAGGTTCTCATTTCGGTTTAATTTTGTCGACTGCAAAAGAGGAAGACAAAGCTATTTAGGAGAGATCATTTTTTTTTTGTGCTTTAATTTTGGACATATTTTGGTTAGTGTAATGAGAACTTTGAACATGTTTTATAAATATTTCAATGGAACTAAGATT
This sequence comes from Platycarya longipes, assembly GCA_036559045.1. Classification (NCBI taxonomy): domain Eukaryota; kingdom Viridiplantae; phylum Streptophyta; class Magnoliopsida; order Fagales; family Juglandaceae; genus Platycarya; species Platycarya longipes. The sequence continues at coordinate 1,008,346 of CM071798.1, forward strand.
ATGATTGCTATATTTCTTTGATTTCAATGAGAACTTGAGTTTTATCTTCACTACACATCCCTACAAAGCGAGTGTTGCCCACGGAATATTGAGTGTCATCTGTGACCCCCTAACTCTCACGTATGCAAATACGAGAATCGAGACGTCAGAATGATGACAACACGGGTTATGCATCCCAACGTCGAGTGCTAAAAATGTGTGCACACGTGACATGCACAGAATAAAAGTAACGAATAACTGAAGTCAATTTCTAAGTACCAGAATTTTTAGAAATATTTTACTAATCAATTTAATACAAATTCTCCAACAGGAGATTTAAAGTCATCCGAAAGTCAAAACATACAAATACATTTATCAAAAGGGAAAAATATTTCCCAAGATAATTAACCAATATGCACAGTCCTAATATATGGTCATGATTCCATAAATTTGCATGAAGCTGGGTAACATGATCAGTCCAATATGCACAGTCCTCACTTTTTTGCATGAAGCTTTTAAATTAGAATCATTAGGTGGGGTAACATCAAATAAGAATAAATGGTAAAGCTGAGTAATAAAACACTCTCTTTCATTTAACCTGCAAGAAATCACATTCCCTTCTTTCATAATTCCTCAAAAAAATACCAACATTAACACTTGTTTGTAATTCCTCATAATCACAAAATAAGGAAGATACAAAAAATTATTACGATTCTTTGCTAAAGATGCATATACTAAAAAAGACTATGACATAAAAGTAGCAATCCACTCTTTTAAAGCTTGCAATCTTCTATATTACTCCCTGTCACATTAAAAATAAGACCTGGTTAAATTAACTATGCGATAAATAGAAGTAAGAAACATAATGTAAGAAACAAAAAGACATTGACAAGGTGAATCTAACATAACATTTTGGCAGCAAAAACATAACGTTTTGGCTTGATTTTTTTTGCAGCCAACGCAAGCCACAAATTTGTAATCTCTACTCAGCCTTTGGTTTTGAAAAATACAACATTTTAAAGACTATAACAAAGCAATACCTATTTTGTTCAGAATAGTACTAGGACAAGAAAATGAGGGCAAAGTAAGAAATTGTTTAAAGCGAATCTAAAAAAAAATTTGAAGACTTGGTGGAACCGAGCAGATAGTTCGTGCTTTGGAAGGACATTTTCTCTCACTAACATTTATACCTCGTAATGCTTATATTTGATGTCAAAAATATAGAAAACAATATCTTTTGATGCAGTTCAGACAGTAAAATTGACATCCAAACTCTATTTCAGTGATCCATTTTATTGTATCATTACAACCACAATGAATGAAATAATTTGTGTTTCTCAAATTTCACCTTTAAATATAGTGAGCAGAAATGGAAATCAAGAAACCCAGTAATATAAGCGTCCCCTATTAACCCATATTTTTCCCAATCTAGCCCTAAATCTAATCACCTCAAATTGCATGAGAACAATACAAATGGAAATCACGAAATGTAGAAATTACAGAAAAAATACAATTTCGATCTGCACTTGCTATTTGAAACTCGGACGTGGTTTGGATGAAGGGCAATGGAGACAGACGAACGAGAGCGCAAAGAAATGATTCTCTCTTAGGAGATTTCTGGTACTTGAACGCGTTGTCAATGAAAGAATTCTGCAATTTGAACGTGTATCACACCGTAATCGAGTCTATCAAGGATTTAGTGAAATTAATGAGCTGTCTTTATTTTATTAGCGGGCTGTAAATAGCTTTTGTACAGCCCACCCGAATATAAGTGTTGACTTTTCTTTATTGTATTTGTTCTTAATTCTCATCATAAAGAACTGAGCAAGTCGGCCATTTCCTGCTCATGAGCATATTAGTTAATATGAAGTGCAACGACCAGCTAGCAGTAGTACTGGATAAACAAGTTGCTAGCTAAGTCATGAGGCGTCATGATCATAGTTTTAAATTTTATACTATATCAACTAGTATGATCGAAATATGTCGTATTGACCAACTATCCGATACAAAATAAGAAGTGTTTTATACAAGTCGGTACTAAAAATATCGGCCTTTCACCTACACTTTTACTTACATTTTTACTAAATATTAATTTTAGAGTAGTGTTATAAGTACCTATAATTTTACTTACACTTTTACTTAAGAAATTCATTTTGTTAGTTTTATTTTGTAATTCAAGTTTCAAATTTCAAATTTCAGGATTTCCAACATAATAGTAATTGACATGTGTATAAATAATTTTTTTATACATTATTCTTAGGTGCATTTAGCATTTTTCTTAGTTTTAAAACTAAAATTTTAGTAGTAAATAATAAAAGTAAAATTTATTCTTAACACTGTAATTACGAATAAGTTTGTTTTATGAAACGACCTTTCACTTTTATTTAATATATTATTAAAAAATATTTTAAGCGGGCCGATTTTTCCTAATGAGCTAGATATTTTTAAGATGAACCCATTTTAATTGTAGCAAAACACCACTATAATCCTTTCAAAAAAAAAAACACCACTATAATATTTTGTAGTGACCTAGGCTGAAAATAAATTTTAGGTTTAAGATATATGGATTATTTAGATATTTTATGTTCTTAATTACAGAGTATGTGCTTATGGAAAGAGTCACACACGATTGGAAATTGATGCAAGTTGCGTGCCCTATTTATAGGTGACGATGGTGAGAAAATTCAGAGAAGTTAGAAAGTTTAGATAAGTGGAATTTCTATATTAGACTTTGCATGAAAAAAAAAATGATCTGAGTTTGATTTATGGAAGAAATAAGCATGTTATGCTTTGAAAAAAGTGTGAAAATAACATTAGTTATGGGTTTGCATTACTTATCAAATCTGTATAAAAGAACAAGTATTTTCTTTCATGATTGGTGTGGATATGAATAAAATTTTTAGTATTTTGTTTCTGAACGGTGCAAAAAGAGTGAATATAAAAATTTGAGAATTTTTGCATGTTTTGTGAAGATGTTCTAAATTTGTTTTGAATATGTGAAGATGCTTTGAATTTATTTTGATACTTGAAAATGATATCATTATGTTTGATACTCTGTTTTGACATGATTTGGCACTTGAAAACCTTTGGCACGAAATCCTAAATTTATATCTAAGTTTGTTTTTTATTCTAATTTAATGATTTTGATTTTGTTATATGATTGTTACCAACATTTTTGTTTTTGAGTGCATCTACTTTGTTTTTCTACTTTGAAAACAAAGTAGTTTTTCTACATTATCTTTTCTGTGTGTACATTTGAAACTCTGAGAATAGATAAGGAGAAAATTCACAATCTGATATAATTGCCTAATTTGGCCATCAGAGATAGCCCAACCTTATCACATAAGTTGAACATGGTTTCTATTATATTATGATATTCTGATATGATATGATAGGATGATAATATTTAATTATGGTATGCCAAAATATTTTTGAATATGAATATTTTGAATTGTCGCTCTGATATTTTGATAGCAAGTTTTGGGTAGGGCGGATGTCCATGCACTTTTTGAAATAATGAAAATGTACTCCAATTCTACAAAGGTGATAATGCCTTATGATTTGGAGGCTTTCGCAGAGACGTGTACAAAAACCCTCCATTGTATTCTTAAGGGAAAATGTTTTGTTCTAGATTCTAAACTTTATGAAAAGATTGATGTTTATATGCTAATAGTTTTTAATAATTCACTCTTTATCTCCATAATATTCTTTAAATTCTTTAAATATTTCACTTGAGAATCAAGATTAGAGAATATGAGCGAGATTATTTCGGCATAGTAGGTTAAGCACAGAAAGGAAGTCATGGTGATTGAAAAATGTTATTCTGTAAATTTGCCGTACTCTTATAATGTGCTATGTTAAGAGGTGGTGGTGTCAATGTTTTGAATACCGTACCGGTACCGGTACCGGTCAAGTCACTGAAACGAAATATTTCGGTACCGGTACCGTTTCGTGTACCGTTTCGGAATAATTTATACATAAATAAATTATATATATAAATACAATTATAAATTATATTTCAAAATAATAGTTAATAAATAAATAAATTATATAGATAAATATATATATGTAATTAATTTAGTCTAAATTGAGGTTAAAACATAGTAAAAAATTAAAAAAAAATTAAAAAATTAAAAAAAAAAAAAAAAAACTGGGAAGGCCGAAATCCGGTACGGCCGGTACCGGCCGTACCGGACATTTTTCGGCCGATTTCGGCCGTACCGGCCGGTACGGCCGAAAAATCGGCCGAAACGAAAAGTTGTTTTTTTTGTACCGGCCGACCGGCCGGTACGGCAAATTCCGGCCGTACCGGCCGGTACGGCACGGTATTTAAAACAATGGGTGGTGTTCCTACTTCATTATTTTGAAGTAGTTGGTTTAAAATAATGAGATCTATATAGTAGTGAGAATTTTGAGCTTATATCTGCATGGTTAGGAGATGCTTTTAAGTAATAGAGCTAACTCAGTACAACAATTTATAAACTTTTTTTTCCTACTATCGTCGTGACATTAACCTTTTCTTTCCATTGTTGAACCGAGAATAACGAGAATACTGATCAGGAGCTTTTGCTAATATCACTTTTGGGCTTCCGGATAATTGCCCTACGAATGGGGTTTTCTCTGAATTTGGGCCGGTGACTAATATACAACATCGATTAATGGCCAGATGGGCTTGGATTCTGGAGGCCCAGGAACCATCTCTTTTATTAAAAAAAAACTTACTTTTCTTTTTCTTAAATACAAAAAAATTACAGGGGACTTAAATGAAGAGTTATTTTACACTCTTAATGATTTCTAATTGTGGTAATTGGAGAATTATTAAGAGAATTGAGAAAAAAAAATATAAATGAACAATAAGATATATTAGATTTAATTTATAATAAAAAAATCTAACAAATCCTGGTCTATGCTTCTCATCTGAGCCCAAATCTAATTTAATTTTGGGCCCAAATCATGTGCGTCTTATTCGTTTATAAAAAGAATATGAGGCTGATGCATCTTATTTGCTTTTTAAAAGAGAAGGGTGTAAAACCAGCTTTTACATCAAAATATATTTGAAGGTTCTCTCGTGGAACAATCCTTCTGTAATATCTATTAATGAACAATTAATGCGGAGTCCAAAGTTGCTAACTTTCTATTCACTGGCACTGCCTCGCAGCCTGTCAGTACTATTGGTTTAGCTAATTAATTAATTATTCTCTTATTAGTGATGAAAAAAAAAAAGTGTGCTTTTCATTTGAGGGTGTATTGCCCGTTTTGATTTTGAGAGATAATTCATCTCATCTTAACTAATCTTAAATTTATTATTATATTTTTTTATATTTTCATATAAAATATAAATCTCAATATAATATTTTTAAATTCTAATATAATTTTTTCAATTCTCATGATAATTTTTTTAATTTTTAAAATAATAATAATATTAAAAAATAAATTCATCTCAACTTATCTAACTCATTTCATCTTAACTTCAAATTCAAACAAAACGTTAATTTGCTTTGCAGCAAATCTTCTTCATGCCACCGTTCTGGAGTAGTGAATTGTTTTCCGTAAAATAACACTAATGCATGAGATAACCAAAGGCTCCGTACTTTTTATTATTTAATTAGTTATGGAAAAATTGGATATAAGATTCTATTTGGATGTTAAGATTATCACCTATCATCTTTTTTTTTTGTTTTGACATATTATCTCAGATTATCTTTAAATAATAATATAACAGTTGTAAATAGTTTGCAAATAATATTAAACTAATACTATTTATGAATAGTTATAAAATTGTCTAAAAATATACGAGAATAATTATATTGTCACACACATCCAACACTAGAAGGACAAAAAAGAAAAAACAAACACATCATGAGATTTATGAAGTAACCAAACAGCAGACATCAAATTAATTAAGAAACAGCAAAATCTATAATACCGAAACACACCTTATCCAAATTTCCCTCTAGAATTAATTCAAAAAATTACTCTGACCAAAATACCATTCTTTTCACCATAGATCTACTTTATCACCCTTGGATCAAACGTTCTCCTCAACTCGAGGCCGTGGACAGTATTCCTCCACCGCATTATTGGGATAGCTATTTCAGTTACTGGAAATGCACTCCCTACCAATTGCCTCCTGCCTATCTCCGATGTCTTTGGTGTAGTTCCAATCGTGTCCAAAGATGTTTCCGGCGCTGTTCAGGCTGTATCGAATCTAAGTGGCGCATTACCGTTGGCAGGGACGGCTAAGTACTTTCTCATGATTATGGAGCCGATGTCCTTAAGTGAGCTTTTTAGGTTGTCGTTCATGGGGGTTTTTGGGGTACCCCAAAGGCAAATAAAAGCTTAACATAATAATCTTAGCCAATAGCCGTGTTGCCTTAATGCTAATATTACAGTTACTGTTGTCATTGTAAACGAAATTCATATGTCGTTCCACAAAACTCAAAAGGGAATGCTTCTACAAATGTCACTACAAAAAAAAATTAGTATTCTTGATTGACTGTTTATTGTGAAGATGATTATTTATTATAAAAATAGACTTATTTTAATAAAAATTAATTATTTTAATAAAAATAATTAACTACGAATAATCAGATAATGTGCATTTCACTATTTTTTCTTGAGACGCTATTTTCCTGGATATTTATACCATATATGGAGGGCTTTGCTTTGAATCGGGTTTACAACTTTTAATAAGTTGGACTAGCATGTTGATTTTAGATACTGGGCTTTCACTTGGTCTGCTAGGCCCGATTTATCTCACAAGAAATTGCATCAGGTGTCCATAAATAGAGTAAAGATATTAAAAAAAAAACCTACACAACTTCTTACTAATACTACCTCCACATTATACCTTTTTAATTTTTATTATTTTTATCTTTGATCAAATACTTCATATATGGATAATGAATAAAAGAATTAAATTAGTTTAAGAATAATAAACTCAAAAAAAAAAAAAAAATTAAAAAATGTAAAAAATGTGGAATGTAGAAATTATGGAGGTTCAATAGCATGACTTAAGGGTATATGCGACACCACCATTCTATTTTTATTCTATTATATAAGATATGATAAATTTATTATTATGATCTGATAAAAAATTATCTAATAAAGAGTCATGTAATGGTAATAAATATGTTATAATTTATATAATAAAATAAAAGTAAAATAGTAATACAGTGAATAGAAATTTCTTCATAAATATGCCGTTAGTTGATGAGGAATCTCAAGATGTGAAAATAGACAGGCAGCCGCTTGGAGGTGGGAGGACGACAATAGTGGATTTTCTACAACTAGCAAAAGATCCCTGTCGTTTAGAGCCACACGTACGTGTGCTGTCATGTAATGTACATTTACTGTCTCCCAGATTCCAAAGTATTTCATTTATATATATATATATTCGCGCTGATCTCTTTCTGCTTGCTGATCGCAGAAATGGCTGATCTCTTCAGGATGGCCCTCAGAAGGATGACTGGCCACGTCTCAGTTCTTCATGATGAGAAATGAGAATTAAGAACAGGTACAAGAAAGCAAAAGATCCGGAATACTCGAGGAAGAAAAGAAAAGACGAAAAAAAAAGAAAAGTAAGAGATACATTTACTGTTTTCCAGATTCCAAAGTACTATTTCATTTTTTATATTCACGCGGATCTCTTTCTGCTTGGTGATCGCAGAAATGGCTAATCCCTTCAGGATGCCCCTCAGAAGGATGACTGGCCACGTCTCAGTTATTCATGATGAGAAATGAGAATTAAGAACAAGCACAAGAAAGCAAAAGAATCGGGAATACTCGAGGAAGAAAAGTAGAGACAAAAAAAGAAAAAAAAAAAAGTAAGAGAGATACAAATGATTGCCCTCATGTCTGAATTCTCAGCATGGGAAATACGTGTTGTGAACCGGGATGCTATAAAGAACGCGACCCCCCTCCTACGACCCCCACCGGGACAACAAAAACAAAAGAATAATGATAGTTTTATAATTTATTTATTTATTTATTTATTATTATTATTTATATATATATTTTAATATTTAAGTAAATGATTATTAATAAGATTATATATTTTTAAAATTTTTTTAATGATTAAATTATATATTTAATGATTATTCTTTTAAAAAAAATTATATATTTCAGCGCTATGATCTTGTCTTGTCTGGTCATTATCATGTTCAGACTTGCTCTGATTTAAACCAAACCATGAAAATTGTAGGATGAAAAGCACCATCTCATGCCGCAGCTTCTTCGTATACCGATGAGCGAGCATGACTCAAATATATAATTCTATATGCATATAGGAAATTGATCCATATAACATATTTGATAATATTTATATAATATAAATTATAAAATAAGAGTATTTTTATAAATTATCTTATAAAATTGTAAATTATTATGAGTTTATCATTTCTCCTGCACATATGCTATTCAGATTCCTTTGTCAATTATGACCGAACGACAAGCATGATATCTGAGCAAAAATTGTGCAAGCTAGATTCAGGAACTGATTTAATTTGTAAATGTTGAACACTAACGATAATTAATGATGAAATGCACCAAATCGTAAAGAGAGAAAAATAAGATAAAAAAAATTACATGAGAGATTTAACGTAATTTGACAGTATATCTATTACATCGGAGCAAATGGCAGCTAAATTTTATTATGATAAAAAGTAGGATTACATCCTATATTTATACTAATCTTAATCGTGCGAAAAGGAAAATTATAAAAATACTTCTATACTGTACCACCCCTCACACTCTTGACCTCATCTACATCCCAAATAATATATCACGATCTTGAAAGGCAGATGTCATCTCTCCTCTGCACTCTGCTCCGACATCTGCCTGCTTTCTCTGTACATATGTATTAGATTGCTTGATATGAGATACGTATTTCAACAGTAAATTTCATATTAATATATGCTGAAATCTTCTTTACTTAATTCACTATAGAATTCTGTTTATTTATTATCATTTATTAGTCACAAATAGTCTATTATAATTATTATTAGTCTGTTTCAATCGTAAATAATATTTTTAATTATAAATATTTAATCATTAATACCTATTTTTCTTGTAGTGATTATCATAAAGTGTGTGCAAAATTTCAAAAACCAAAGACTGTTATTTTCTTGCACATGCACACTACAAGAGAATTGTCTTTTTCCAGCGCCCAAATTTGCCGCAATAAGTAGACTTAATCTATTATAGCGAATTTTTCAACGCCGCCAATTCGCCATTGTTGTTTCTCTATATAAAACATAACACAGCAGTTGAGACATTTCGCTGGAATAAAATCGTATCGCAGCGATCAATTTCGTTGTAATGAATTATAAAGGGCGCTGCAAATACCGTCCATCTTGGGGTTCGGAGTCGCTGGGAGGTTTCATTTACGGTCATATTATATCGCTGCTAATATACATTTTATCGCCGTAGTAGAATTATAAACACAACGACAATGTTAATCGCCGTTAACTCCAGCGATTTCTGACGTGCTATTGAAACATAAACGCAGCGAATGCAACCGCCGCAAAAACTACTAAGTCCAGCGATTTCCTACTAATCACCGCTAATTATCACAATTTCTGACGTGCCATTGAAACATATTTGCCCGTACAGCCATTTATTGTGCTTTAATTGCCAATTTAAACCTGTTCCAACACTTGTATATTAATATACTAGTTTGCTCCGAAATAATATTTATAATCAATCATCTAAAAAAATTAGATTGCATATATGCTAAATGAGACAAATTTATACTTCAACTCCAATTGCATATAATCAAGCAGTTTTCAGTGTATGTAAGAATGGGTACGCAATTAATAATTCACTACTACATGACTCCCGTATGGGTGCATTAATATATACCATTTGGAAGGTAATTCAGTACATTATAGATTTATGCGCCACATATGTTAATAATATGAACCTATACATTTTTTGAAGTGCAAATTTTGGCATAAATTTCACATGAACTTCGCAACATCCTCTAGCTAGCTAGTACTCTTGCTAGCATGCAACTTTGAGTTCCTCTATGCGACACATTTTCATTTGCCAATTTGCCCAAAAATAAATTCCAACAGAGTTAATTGCAACCTAACCAGCAATACACCTTAACTTTGTCAACCATTGATACATATTTTGATATATTTTGATATATTTATATATCTACTAGCAGTAGCCCTTTATTACTAGGAAATCTAGGAAATTTGTATTCACCTTTTCGATTCTTTGTGCAGAGCCGTATAATGGAATGTCCAGAATGAACTTGTATTCAGGTCATCAAGCTGATTTTCCTGCATCATCATATATCAAATTTAGGGCAAGTTATGAAAATATTGCAATCCCAAGCTCATGAATAAAACATAGCTTCATCCAATATGTAAAATCTAAGGCATGCAAATTACTTCATTCAGCATTGAATTTCTAGGAAATCAAGCCAATGTACACAGCAACCATGAGTATCTACTTGTTAAAGGAAATCGTCCAACAAAATTGTAATATAGATCGAACAAAATACACTGATGTAAATTTAAGTTGACATCTTTCAACTAAATTATGTCATACAAGCACTAATTAAATCATGCATCCGCCACAAATTTTCCGAAATATAAAACGAAATAGAAATTATACAAACCATCAATATTCTTGATCTATTAATATAATCTCCATATAGATACCGACGGTCATTCAAATACCAAAGCCATAAGAAAGAATTCCAACAGCAGCAATAGGCTATTTTTACATGTAGATTCTAGTTTGGATGTGAATAAGGGAGGCCAAATGAGAAGGGAATTTTAACATGTTTCTATTAAATGCGATTAGGCGATTACCTCATGAAGAAGAATGCGACCACTTGCTAGTTCTGCTTCTGGCACTTCCACAGCCACTACAACATTATGGAGATTATATGTTAAGTGTTTGAGCATAACTCTATTTCACATCTAGCTCAATATCATTGTTCCACAAAACATAAAATTATATTCATAGTTTTTAGGCACAACATATGTATTAAATATCTAAGGCACTTTCTAGGCTAACATTCAGCATTTTTACTAGTTCGTCTTTGAAATCAAAGTTATTGTTGTTGAATTCAATTCTTAGGTTGTTATAAGTACGTATGAGAATCCTGAAGTTCTTAACAAAAATGAATAAGTGATAGGAGGAAGAAATTAAGCTAGAGCTGTGCAATAGGATGATTAGTTTCAAGAAATGGAGGGACAAGGATTCGGTTAGAGAACCGATTAGTATATTGGCCATCGGTTCTCTTCAAGGGATGGGTTAGGTGTTGCACAAAATGCAAGTTATGCATATATAATCATGTTTTTGGATTGACGAACACAACTCCACAAAAGTTGGTGCAATCTACCATGTTTAGGAAATATAAGTACTAGCCATCGTGATTGACGGTGAGTAAACTATGGGGAAGTAATAAATCATAAGTAAAAAAATGATGTGTCTAAATTCGACATAAAGCAGGGGCTTCCAATCCAGCGCCCAACTGTTAGCGTATGAAAGACCTTAAAATATGTGCAACACCTATAATTGACACTTGTACATGTATATGCAACAAGGAACAACATAAAGCATTTGACTTGATCCCATATAAATGTTTAGTAGACCTCAATCATGTTGTCCATATATAAGTTTAGATGTGCAATTGTTGTCCATTAAATAAATTCCTAGACTAGTTTAAGAAAAAAATGTCTCATTCCTCACAAAATATATGAGCGTTGACGTAAAATGTACTCACTTTAAAGATAAACAAAGCTATAGAAACCAAGAGATAAAATAGCGCTTTTGGCACTGGAAAAAAAAAACAGGAATGAAAAAATAGAGACAAAGAAAGAATATAAGCAATATCTTAATGCTGAATAAGAAAGGAATAGAGAAGCTGTAATTTGAGCACCCAATTCACAATCAATTAACATTTAGGAATTAATATATATACATATATATTAAAAAAATCTGGTCCCAATATGAAATGATCAAGAAAAAGGAAAACATAAAAGGGAAATAGATAAAAACTATAATTTTTTAAGTCAAGATGTTCTTGGTACTTTCAAATTTAGCATGCATCAATGTACTCGACCGAGAAGTACCAAGCCAAGTAATGCATGATTCTAAATGTATTCCACCGAGAAGTACTCCACTGATAGTTTAGAGTTGAGTGACACAGTTAGGATTTTGACACTTTTCATTTCGTTATTAACCCTCCTTAAGAGTGTCTACAAATAGAGCCATCCAACACCAACAAGTGATGAACATAGCCATTTCTCAAAATCGCAGACCCATCCAATAGATCCTACTTAAGTCAAGTGAAACCCTAGCTAAAATCTCACTAGCCCGTTCTCAGAATCTACGTATTTAACACATGAAGAAGGCTTTAACACAACCAATTAAAAGGGCCAATGCATACGTTGCGAACCTCCCAAAATCCGAAACAAAATCAATCATCATTTTAACTCTGAATTTTAGCCCTTCCTCTACATAGTCACACACACACACAACCTTCCTCACCATGGGTAAACTTACATAAAGGAAAATGTAAGCAAATGGGTGGAAAAATCAAACCTTTGGCTAGGAGAATCGTCGAGGGAAATGAAATGGCAGGAGAAATCGAACTTCGAAGCTCGAACGGAGGGCTAGCTAGGAGATTTAACATCGGTGCTGTTGGATTCGGGAGGAACTTCGAGGTTGAACACTGGTGTGCGATTTTTGTGGTGTCGAAAGCTTGGGAGAAATTGTGGGGGGAACATTCAGAGGGGGGGGGGGAATAGAAGAGGGAACCCACTTATGAAAGACCCTATTCCGGTGATTCAAGTCGCTGCTAAATATTCAAGTTGCATATTTAAAATGAACTAAAAGATGGACAGGTACGATACATATTCGTTGTTTACAGCGATATCTTTCGCTGTAATAAAGTATATTAACAAATGGACATACTTTATTACGGCGAAATATATCGCCATGACATCAAGACTTATAATCAAACCAATAAAAGACTAGCTGCAACGATAATTTTCGGTGCAAAATGATATAATAATTTTCGCTGCAAAATGATATATCATTTTGCAGCAATTAAATTCGCCGCTATAGTTCAATAACTCGCCAAAAAAGTCGAAAAGTAAAACGCACGTAAAAGCTACATGACAATTAATAATTCGCTGATAATAGTTACTTATTGCGGCAATTTTTTTTTAGGCAATGTTAAATCGTTGGAAAAAGCCAATTTCCTAGTAGTGATGATTTGGACATGTTTCAAAACCTAAATATTAACCATTCAAACTTCGGCTCGCCACTCTCTCATGTATAAATACTAGCTGTTATAATATAATTTGAAGATATCAAGAATTATTTTTCTTTTTAAAACAGCTTCGTGGGATATTCTTATATATTAATCAAATTCACATTTACCACACATATATTACATAGAGCTAACGCAAAAAAACCAAGAAAAATACAAGAACCAAAAATATATGATTAGAAGATCTTTGACTTTATATTAGTTTTCCTTGCTTCCAGTACTTATCCTTTACCTAGCTAGTGAACAAAGATATAGCACATAGAATATAGATACAAAACCATATGCAAGTTTCGCCATTTCATCATCGCCAACAGTTACGCTAGTAGCTAGGGTGTTCTCGATTTTTATCTCTCGATCTGTTGTGTTTCGAGAATTTTAGTAGCTCATTTGTTCCTATTTTCTCAGTTTTTTTTTTAATCTCTCATACATTATATATATATATATATATACCAACCGTCCCTAATATGGTAAACTTATAATATGCATGGTTCTACCACATAAAGTAGTTTTTTTTTCTCTTTATCTCTCGCTCTAGTGAAAACTTCTCCGTGCCTTTAAGGTTTTAAAATCTCCTTGCTGTCGTAAAGGGGGGTGGAGCTTTGACTCCACTCCTCCTCTGGTCATTCGCCTTCTCCCTTCCTTCCTTCTTTTCCGTTTCTCTCTTTTCCCGGCCACCGTGGTTTATGTAGTGGCGCTGGGGGTTTTCAAGGATTTTGGGTTGTCGACGGCTTGATTTGTTGTTACACTGGAGGGGTAGCCCAAAGACCACCACGCGCTATGATACCATCTCCTTTGTCCACCGATCGTAAGGTCGTCCAGTGCCTTTTGTCAAATAGAGTAGAGCGTGCTCCTAACTCGCGAGGTCCGAGTTGAACAAGAGTTGATATGCGCCTTGCGTCTGGTGAATCTTCCTCACCAGTTGTGATTCATAATGGATCTAGGGTTTCAATGCTCCTCTGACCTGCGGTGGTTCACTCTTAGTGTGTCGCATCAGGGCCGGCTCAAAGGGGTAGCCAATTAGGCCACCGCCTAAGGCCCTCATCTCAAATAGCCCCCCAAATTTTGTCTAAAAGATGAAAAATTTGATTAAAAATAAATAAATATAAAATTTTTATTCAAAATGTACAAAATTTTTAAACAATTGTAAAAGTAGAATAAAAGTAATAAAAAGATGTATATTTTGATGTTAATGACCTTATTTATTTTTAAAATTAAGTATTAAAAAAAATCTATTACTTAAAATAAAAATAAGTATTTAATTTATAAAGAAGTATATCATATTTGCATTTCAAAATCTTCAAATAATATTTTATTATTTAATATTTAAATAATACTATTATATTTTTAAATAAAAATATAATATATTTAACGATCGCCTAAGGCCACAAAATATATTAAGTCACCTCTATGTCGCATGGTGTCTACGCGCCATCATAGAAAGTTGTCATTTTCATTGTTTTATTATTCTTTGGTTTGGTTGTGCTGCTCTTGTTTTTTCATTTGTATAGAGAAATTTGTAAAAAGAAAAATAGTGTCCTGAACTTTTGTCTATGGAATTTTAGTTCTCTCATTTTTTGGAGGATGAGACAATAATTTACTGCCTTTCTGGCAGTTTTAGTTTTTCAGACTTTTGTCTGTAGAAAATTTGAAGTTGAGCCCTATTTATACTTAGTTAACTTGTAATTTGAGTCTTTTTAATTACTGATCACATTGTAAGTCTTATATTTTAGTTTCCAAGAAATAAACCTATTTTGTTCTAACATTTGGAATAAAGGAATCGGTAAAATTATTGATACCTTTATAGTCAAAGAAGAACACTCATAATTATATATTTTTGGATTTGACCCTGTACTTGACAATTGACATTCTTTATTAGGTCCTGCTATTGTTTCGCTTGTACAGTACTACTTTGGTAACCGCTAATATAAAAGAAAAATGAAGGGGAGAAGCCACACTCAGTGCACTCTCCCTCACATGAACAGTGCATGACACTGTTCATATGAGGGGGAGTGCCCTGAGTGTGGCTACTCCCCAGCATTGCCCAATATAAAATGCTCACTTATTTTGTTTTTTTCATATTTTATTTGTTTTTTCATATTTTTTTCATATTTTTAAAAAATATAAAAATATTAATAATCACTTTCTTTATCGTTAAGTAAAAAAAGTTTAAAAAAAATAAAAATTACATTAAGTATCAAAATAAGATGTCCTACAAGAAATTTTACTTTTAGGGATGAAATTTATTAGGATCAAATTAAATTTCGTCTCTTAAAATAATTTTTAGAGATGAATTTTAAATTTCATCCCAAAGTTGGATGAGTTTCAAAATTTGTTTGGACAGACAAAAATCCGTCTGAACAAAACATTTGATGACAAAAAAATCGTCTCAAAAAATAAAAATTCATCCAGACGAATAATTCTTTATCCGAATGGGATATATTTGGAGGGAAACATAGGGAAAAACTTGCAAGACCGTCCAAACAGAAAAAATACTATTTGGACGAAAAACATGTTGGAAATTAAATTTTAATTGTTCATCATCATTAACTTATGTATATATATATATATATATATATATATATATATATATTTGTCCATTAATTTTATTTTATCATTTTCAAAATATAAAAGATGTGTTTATATTACATATTATGATTTATGGAGTGTTTAAGATATTTATAAATGCACAAATTAATTTTATGTAATTAATTTCAAATGTTATTTATTTTATAAAATAAATACCCCTGGGTTTTAATATGTAGCAACTTGACAATGAATGACAACTTTGAGATTTTTTTACAGTCGGGATAAGGTGGATGGCGAGCATCATCGAGAAGCTGTGTAAAAGATGAAGTTTGAACGGGTTCAACCATGGGTGGTTGAGTTGGCAATGACGAGCTATCTTGCAGTGGGTCAAAGAATGTACCCGCCCTTATATCGTCTAACATTTGCTCGATGTCATCGATGTAGTCGTTTCCATAATTATTTTTTGAATCATCATCGACAACAGTATTGAACTGTTGTGTCTCTTCCTCCCCATGCAATATCTTTCAACTTGGAATAATCCCGTTGATGAACAAATGACTCTACACTTTAGGGATAAATAGCCACAGATTATTACAGTAGAGGCAGCATGGACATCGAATGCGGTTATTACCCATTGTATGGCTTTGTGCTATTGAGAGGAATTGATTAACTCCTTCGGCATATGCTGGCGACATTAGTCTATCAGGGATCAATCATGAAAAGACAATAATATACCATAAACTCCATATGTTTATAAGGAAAACACTGATGATCAGTTCCACTAACTAATTATTTGTTAATAGTACCAATAAAAAACTAATCACTTGATCAAAAATGGATAACAAGCGATCAACCCATGCAGTTGTTCATATATTTAAACAAATATAAGATCATTATCTCTACATATAGATAGCTACCTAGGTTCATATAATTAACAAATGGCTAACCATGAGTAGTAGACATGATTTTAATGTTTGACCCCATAAACATTCTTTTTTCAAAATTTTGACTATTTAAATGCCACAAGCTTCAGACAAAACCATATACGCAGATTTACTTAATTGGTTGTCACCCAAGTAATTAACATAGAATTTTGAAATCTTTACATATAGATAGCTACCTAGGTTTAGATCAATGCAAGTCTGCACAGTATATACTGGCTGGCTACTCATACGAGCACTAGTGTAATTAATTAAGCACATGCAGTTGGTACTGGAAATATAGTTCAAAATAACATTTCTCCAAATCAAGAAAATAAGACGCTGGAATCAATTTGCCATTTTAATCGAGAAGAAAACAGAGAGAGTATTTACAACAGATGAAAAACCAACACTAAAATTAAAAGAACTTCAACATTGGAGATTTGCAATTTTAGAACCCAAGATTTTATCACACAAGCACATTAGATTATAAATATAAATGTTCGGACATATGAATTGTGTTCTTAACAGTGTAGGTCTGTGAAGTTATAGCAAGCAAAAATTTCTATTCAGTTTCTACTAAAAAGGGTTCTTGAAGTAAGGCCAATCAACACAGCCTAGTTACCCTCAACAAATGGAGGACAAACATGAGGATTATCCCCAAAATTGGAAGCTCAATCTGTGTTTCAAGCTCAATATGGGAATTATCCCCAAACACAGCCAACCATGGGTATTATTCTTCGGGTTAACATAAAGGGTTCAAAAAGATAAACCTAAACCGACGATGAGAGAAATGCTAACATGCATTTCAAAAAAATCACCAGCTTGATTGCTGTTTTTAGGGATAATCCATATATTGGAACAAAAATGGTTCTTGGAACTATACCCCACACAAGCGGCTTGGTTACCCTCGACATTTGGGGACAACCATGGGGATTATCCCCAAAATCGGAAGCCCAAATGGTGGACAACCATGGTGCTTAGAAATGCCAAAAATCCCCATAAATTAAGCTTTAACCCTAAACTAAATTTCAAGAAAAACCCAAAGACATTACCATGGATTTTAGCCCGTGCGCGAGAGAGACGTTCGTGCCTAGCAAATATACTTTGAATCAACACGCGAAAGAGGCGTACGCAACAAAATCGGCATCAAATCCTTGGAATGTGTTAGTGGACGTGGAAAATCATTGGAAAAATGGGAGAGAGAGAAATCGGTGCGAAGAAACAGCAAAAATGAAGTAAGAGGACGAGGGAAAGTCGAGTATTACTAGATCAATTTATTATGGCGAAAATAAAAAGTCGTCGCAAAATGCTAACATTATTGACATAAAATGGTGCCGAAACATGTGTTCTCTTATTGCAACAAAGGAAATCGCCGTAATAGCAACATAAGTTGCTGCAATTAATTATCTTCACTATTCATAAGTACAGTAGAAGGGGGTTTGTGGGACTTATACAGCGGGGACTAGTTATTTAACGAAATAAAAGGTTATTCCGTCATTTTTTTTTGCAACATTGCAAAAAACGCTGCAATTACCAATATATGTTGTAGTGTTATTATCACGAGCGGTAAGTAAAATGAGAAATATAAGAAATAAACATTGTTATGAACACCAAAAATAAAAAACACATTAATTACATCCCAAAATATATAATATTGTTTGATACAACATATAAAGTAAAATACTAAATAAAAATACGTCTACTATTTCAGTATTAAATCTATGTCCTTATGCATAAATTTGACCCGTGACTCTATATCAGCCAGCTTTTTGTTGAGGCGCTCATATGCCTTCCTTACTATTCGTGTGTCAACTCTCTCTACCATTGCTTCCAACTACTATAATGTAAATCTAGCAGCTTAGCTCCCAACAGGCTGGACAACAATACTGAACGTCGTAGGTACGTTTGATGTGGAAGTCCCCATATGACGGGGGTGCCCCTTGGTCTTTCTAAGGTTGATCTTGTTGAAAGACCCCATCTGTTGGGTGATTTACTCACTCACCTGCGGTGTAACTCTCATTCGGAGTAGGAGGCCAAATATCATCAGTCCAAATGAGAGACTGCCTCCACTTCTATAATGTGACTCTTATCCGGATGGAAGAAGATGTATAGGCAGATCAATCGGCTGCATCCGCGCAACCCGCACTAGAAGTCTGGCCCAATCGATCCAAAAAACTGTCTTATGCTTCTTCGAGTCCATGTTATAGCCGACTATCAGATTAAGCATCCTGAAGAACTCGGTGCAGTCGACCTGATTGATGATCTTCCTTTCGTCATATGGCAGAGCATCCCGATGTCGCAATATAGCACATATCTGATCGTTTGTGAGACCGTCATCAGGTACATACTCCTTATCAGACGCAGTATCATCTGAGTCAACCTGTAGCTCCTCGTCAGTGAATACTGAAGCTCGCCTTATGGTGGAGGCCTATCTATCTGCACTGGTTGCTGTAGTAGTTGCAGCCGCAAATGGCGCGGGATATGCATCCGGGACGCTTGGGATATCCAAATAGTCCGCGATAAACCTCAAATTGAAAGCTATCCTGACTTCCCGCACCATCAGGACATAGTAGGCATCTCTCTGTACTGCTCTTCCATGGCGCGATAGAACTCATATACCATGTCAAGGTACGCGAAGTCCCCGCTCGGCGTGCATACAGGCCCCCATGCTTGCTCAGTAAAGATGTCTGAGATGCTGCGTCCTTCCCAAGTTAGGTCTTGAAAGTCAACCAACTTCACTGACCCTTTTACAATGACACCCTTTCGAGGGCATTAGGGGCAACGACTAATGGTGTCACGTGGACTGGAGCACTAGCCGAACCGTTAGGTATTTTGTTAAATTATGGTATTTAATACATGAGTTAATATATATTTATCAAATTTTATACATATGTTTTAAATGTTGTACATGTAGTTGTATGTCAGCACTAAGGGCAACGCATTACGAGGGGTGTCTGCATAGAGAAAGTCGAAAAATTGATGTCTAAGGAACAATTGATGTCTAAGGAACAAGAGTTGTTGATCAAATTAGATAAAGCAGCGGAGTTAGAGACAATAATAGAAGAGAGACTGGAGTCAAGGACCCGAACAATGCTTGAAGACTAGATAAGGATGTCTCAAAATTTTATGCCACTACCACAATTTTAAAACTTATTTTTTGTATTAATTGTACTTTTATTATTTTATTCAACAATAATATTTGAACAAATTTGATGTATAGATTACATTTTTATTATAATAGTAATGCATTTTTTAATTAAATGTGAATTTGTGTAACAATACCATTTGAACATTATTTTTACTAATTGAACGGTACATTACGATTTAAAAATTCATCCGAAAGAAAAAGATTTTGTTCGGACACTACGCAAATCCGTTCAAACGAGTACAATTCCAATAAATTCATTTGTCCGAACGGAGAAGCTCTGTTCGAACGCTTACCTTGTCAGACATGGCAATATGTTTGATTCAAATATTTTCCCATTCGAACGGAGTGTGTCAGTTCGGATAGATGAAAATTTCATTTGAACGGATTTTTGAGACTAAATTTTTTCGTCTCAAATAAAAAAAATCCGTTTGAATGGATCTAAACGGGCAACTTAGATTTCATCTCTAAAAATCATTTTTAGGATGAAATTCAATTTTCATCTCTAAAAACCTTTTAAGACAAGCTTTTTGAGATAAATTTGGGACGAATTTTTTTTGTCTCTAAAGACATTTTGAGACAAAAAATAGACTTTTTAAGACAAATTGATTTGTCTCCAAAAACTAATTCTCTTGTAGTGATGTCAAAATAAGTGAGCATACTATTCTTATTTATTCCCTCACCCCTTTATACACATTTTTTGCAGCCTATATATCTAATTAAATATATAATATATATTTATATAGGAGAAAGAAAAAATGTACGTAAATATACAAGACAACTAAAATGATTCACATGAGTTAATATATACACTATAAGAAGAATATGTATATATAATTAATTAATTGTAAGTTTTGTAACTGAAATGATTGTTTTTGTTACAAATAATCTATTTTTTTTATAAATATTTTTTTATTATAATTAATTAATTATATATACCTATTTTTTTTGTAATGAAATTTCAACATATCGCATTTTAAACTCTTAATATAAACATGTTTATTTAAGAGTTTACAATGTGACCCATATGAATTTAGCAAGTTCAGATTACAAGTCAACTAAGAGCATTTGAACTTACAGAACTTCTACAATCTCTCAATCAAAAATTGAGAGGCTAACCACTGCCTCCATAAAAGAGATTTACTATAGTTTTTCTTTCAAAAGAAGAGAAAATTACAACTCCCTAGACTTAAAATCTGATAGACTATTTTTCAAATATGACAAATTTTTTTTTATACAAACAATACATACAAAACCAACTATCCAATTACAAATCACAAAACAAACACAAAAAAACTACATAAGGCTATCTATGGTGGCAAGTGGCACCATGCGCCATGCTAGGAGTGAAAATCACCGGTCAGAGAAGCGCTGCTACCTCAGATACTCTGAGAAACGCCATCGGCGTGATGGATCAACCAGACACAGAGGCGTGTTGAAGCTGGCTTCAAATCGGCCTCCGTGCATTTGGAGCATGCTACGCTCCGTTCAACAAAAGCTCTCGAGGACAGCTCAATCAACGGATGGAGGGAACAACAATAAGGGTCATATTGGCTTTATGGCATTTACCTACTTTGAACCTGCAATAGCCATAAAAAAAAATCCAAAATATCTGAAAACTACCGGTAACCCAACTCAAATAACGGTGGTCGAAGAGAAAGAGAAGGAAAAAAATGGATGAGGGATGGAGCCGAAACTCTGCCCTCCTCACAAACACCAGAAAGTAGAGGAAAACTTAAGTGGAATAAGTTTTTCGCCTTTTCGCAAGAGAGGGGAGCTAAAACCATGTATTCATATAGCAATAATACTGTCTTGTTTGGATTTGAGAGTGAGTTGAACTCATCTCAACTTATCTTTATTTCATTATTATACTTTTTCAGTTTCTCATATAAAACATAAATTTTAATATATTTTTTAAAATTTTTATTCAATTTTTTTAAATTTTAAAATAATAATAATAAAAAAAATAAATTAAATTTATCTCATCTCATAATTTAATAATACGTTGTTATTGGGCATTATTACTGTAAAAATGTCCTTGACGTTATAATTACCCAAAAAAATAAAAAAAGCCCTATCACCAATCAAACCACGCAGAGTTCGACTGGTGATGGGGCATCCATATTCCCCCCCGCCCCCCCAAAAAAAATTCCAGCCAATGCTATACTATTACATCAAAGTTTATATTTTTCTATTCATGGAATTTATAACTATATTCCCATATATGGTTAACTTTAAAAGGACGGCACTGTCAGAAAACGTCCCCCACAAACAACTCTCTGCGCCAGTATCCGACCTGTAAAATTCAGGCAGCAAAGAAAAAAAAAAAAAAAAAAAAGAAGGAAAGGTGGGAAATGAAAGCTTGAAGTGATTCCGATGTCCACTTCAATTTTCTTCAGCCTTGAATTACTTGCATTGCGTTCAACGTGTGTCAAAACCCTAAATTGGAACGAATCGAAAGATAAAAGTTACTTTAAACCCTGTCATTTTTATATATATATATATATATATATATATTGTATATTTTATTAATATAATAGATAAAACAGTTATTTTATATTAAAAATAACACAATTAATTATATTAATAAAAAATATAGAGTAATTGTATGTAAAATTTTTAAATAATATTATGTACAAATAACATTACCTATCTATACGTGCACTCATATATTTTTATTAGCTGTCTTCATATTTTTTATTTTAAAATTAAATATTTTATTAAATTCTATATTTTTGTCTCAATATTGCTGTGCTTGCATTTAAAATTTTATATTAAAGATATATATGAGAGCCCTCTTTGATTTTTCTGATCAATTACATACATATACGAGAGTGTAAGACTATTTAAGTTGAGACGATTACATAAAATAGGTCATAAATCTTGAAGCTTTAGATGTAAAGCAAATCATGACAGCGATACAAACAGATCAGAGAGATTGATCTCTTAATTCTGCAAGTTCTTTCAATCACAAATACCGTTCGAACTTAAACTTTAAAATCATGAAGATCTTATAGGTACTTAAACAAAGCCTTGGTATAAAGAGATAAAGTGATAAACTCCAGTACTTTATTGACTGACATGGACTTTAGTTCAGGGCTTCACTTCATTAATTAGCGTCTTCTTGCGGCTGTTTCTCTCTGTGCATTGAAGTAAACAGCAGCAACTGGGAGGTCGAGATCATTTTCCGCCGCGAAACTCCTGGTGCTGAAGTTATCCCTTGAAGAAGGTGGATTTACTGTCTGCCTGCGTTTCTGCTTGAATAGTACAAACACATACCTATGGATCCCTATGTTTGGCCTTGGAATCTCATAGCTCACCACCTCCCTTCCTGCGATTAATATAATCTATTATACAAATTAACGGACAAAATTGAAGAACTATTATACATATATATATATAAATATAAAAGTAATTAACTATCTCTCAAACCCTCTTTTTCTTTATTTGGAAGAAGATGAACATACCAAATGTGTCATCTGTTGTGCCTGGAATGTCTGTGACAACCCTGCAGATCATGTTAATATTCAAACTGTACATTATTCAAACACACCATTGAAGTAAACTTCATAGAATCATATATATATATATATGTATGTATATATATATATATATATATGTATCCCGGACCTGATTCTCAAATAGCACATAACAGAAAGAACATCTCTACTTCTTGAACAACCATCCATGTGAAATATAATCATTTCTATTTGTAATCAATTTGTTTTTTTGTTGGGCAAGAGTTAGGGGTTACCAGTGCAGGTGCTCCCTTAAATAAGGATCACTAGGGCCGGGAACATCTGGGTCTGTCATGACCTGCAATACAAAAGGACACATTCAAGGATCAAATAAAATCTAGAGGATTTTGCTGATAGATATAGCGAGCAACAATAATAGAAGAGATCAAATGAAAAGGAAAGAGGGGATTCCATTAATATTAATATAATATACCAGTGTGAAAAAAGATCTCATGTCGCCTCCTTGAATCTCAACCCTAGGTTTGGTGATTACTGTTGAAGGATAGAGCTCATGCCCGTTGCAGACTTGCTTGGTGTTGTAAGTGATAGTCATTTTTGTGCTTGGCGTGAAAGAATCAAGCACATCTCCTATCACTCTCCCAACAATGAGAGGTTCTGAAATTCTTGCCATTGAAAGAGAGGAGAATTGAGAAGGTCGAAGAGTTGTCATGATCTAAAGAGCTGATACGATACGATAACTTAGTTCATGTGTTTGGGTATAGAAGAAGAAGCTCCATATTTATACTACTTTGAACTATCCTGCAAATCACTTCAAATTTAAGTCCAATAAACACCAAAAGATATACGGACACATCTCTAAAAGAGAGATTGCTAGAGTTCTCTCTCTCTCTCTCTCTCTCTCTCTCTCTCTCTCTCTCTCTCTCTCTCTCATGTCGGATATCAAGTGGTTTTATTTGCCTTTTTCTATAAACTCTAAAAATGGGTCCCTAGGAATTGGTTCTTGATTGGCTATATTCCTAACCAATGAGTTTTCCTTCAATACGTGGATTTTTTGCCACAGGAACGGTTGAAGCATGCCATATTTGATATGTGTTTAGTGACAAATAGCAAATGTCAGAAAGAGCGAAGTGTAGCCCGGTATGGTATAAGAGTATTTTTGTAAATCTTTTTAGCTCACTATAAGAAAAATATGTATTTGTAACATTTTAATTGCAACCAGAATGATTATTTGTGACTAAAACAGTATGTTTTCATTGCAAATAGTCCTTCTCGTTACAATTAAAGTATCACATATACATGTTTCTCTTGTAATGTAGGTACATCTGTATAACGAAGATTAGTAAAAATACATATGATGTAAACTTACTTTTGATAATAGTGAAATTTTTGCCGCTCGCTCATGTGGATGTAGACACATCGTCAAACCACGTTAAGTTTCTGTGTGATTTTCTCTTACTTTCTCTTTTGATTATTCTGTATTATTCATCGTAATTATCACATGATAAAAATATGAGCAATATAAATCATTTGAAAATGTTAACATGACTTACTGTCATATGCAGTGTGATCACCATTAATATAATTGCATCTTACTATAACATGTGTGTATTTGATGTTATTTAATACGAAATGTAACGATGGCCAGCTAAGTCATGAGGCGTCATGATATATATGCAGTCATCGTAAGAATGATAGTCTCATGGTGCCTTCACCCAGCTTGGTGTGTTTATGCAAGTGGGTCCTTAATCGCTTAATTTCCAAGTTGTCAACTTGTCATGCATTGAAATATTGTTTATTTTTTTTATAAGAAATGTAAATGGGTAGAGAGAAAATTTTCTATTATATATATGAATTACAAGGTAATTGCTAAGTATATATATATATATATATAATAGTAAACGGTGCAAAATATAAACATTTTGAGCTATACATGTTGCTTGATATCTTGTAACAGTCAATACTCCCCCTCAAGTTGGTGCATGAAGGTCTGTAATGCCCAACTTGGATCTGAAGAAGACAAACAATTCACGACCCAAAGATTTTGTGAAGAGGTCAGCTTGTTATTGGGAAGTGAGTGAATATGTGGGAGTAAGAAGGCTAGCACGAATGTAATCCCGCACCAAGTAACAATCAATCTCTATATGTTTAGTGCGTTCATGAAAAATTGGATTGCGTGAAATGTGAATGGCAGCTTGATTGTCACAGTGAAGTAGTGCAGGCTGAGGATGAAAGATGGTGAGATCACGAAGAAGAGATCGTAGCCACGT
The DNA here is from genome assembly GCA_036559045.1 of Platycarya longipes. NCBI lineage: Eukaryota > Viridiplantae > Streptophyta > Magnoliopsida > Fagales > Juglandaceae > Platycarya > Platycarya longipes. Next base: position 1,033,965 of record CM071798.1, read on the forward strand.
AATTTCACAAGAGGTGATGGTCATAACATGATATTCAGCTTCAGCAGAAGAACGATGGACAATGGGTTGTTTCTTTGTACACCAGGAAACAGGACTATCTCCAAGTTTAACAACAAAGCCTGTGGTGGAACGTCGAGTCATAGGACAACTGGCCCAGTGATGGTGATAGTAGCCAAGTTGTTTTTGAGAGCAGTGATGGTGGGTAGGTCGTTGCCAATTACAAGAATGTCATCAATATATACCAGTAAAGCAGTAAACATAGTGCCTGTAGTTTTAGTGAATAGATTATGATCAGCATGATATTGACAAAAACCAGCCAAGATAAGGACATGAGACAATTTGGAGTGCCACTTATGAGAGGCTTGTTTGAGACCATACAAAGATTTTTAAGCGACAGAAACGTTTCTCCCCCTGAGGACAATAACCCGGAGGTGGATGCATGTAAGTTTTTTCATCAAGATCACCATGAAGGAATACATTGATGTCTAATTGGTGTAAAAACCAACTTTTTAGCAAGGAGACTGATACTGGACAGAATAGTGATTATTCCGCAGGCTAGTTTCAACAGATGAGTCACAGGGAAGAACACAAGAAAATCGCCCAAAGCATAGAGAATACGTCTTTGAGGTTCAACTGAATATTATGAAATCAAGTAATGTCGAAAATTAGTCCACAAGCCGAACTGTATAGCCAAAAATCGTCTGTATCCGAATTTTACCAAAAATGGCAAAATTTTGAAAATCATGTCAAATTGAAGTTCAAATTAAAATAAGCAATTTGCGAAAAATCCGGCCCAAATCGGGTTTAAAACCACTTCCTAACTGACAAACAAAATATTACCAAAAATAGTAAAAAATAAATAAAAATAATGATTCGGAAGGAAAAATAGCAAAATTTGAGGTCAAAAATAAGGCACATGGACCTATGCTCGATGTGGACAGCGTGCGCGTCGAAAAGAGCTTTCCAAATTAGGGTCTTATGCGCGATTCTGACACTCGTAGCCAAAGTTATGGCCAAAAGACTGAAACGCACCAAAAACTCTCCCAATTAGAAAGAGATCACGATCACTTCCGGCCTTTACGCTGATCTGCCAATTCATGGTACCTTAGCGCCATCAACGTGCAATCAGACAGCTCAGCATCATCTGTCTCGGATCCCCCTGCATCAGAGACAACGAAGTATAACAAGCTTAGCAATGGGAGCAAAGGTATCATGATAATCCAAACCTTATACCTGAGTGTAACCCTTAGCAACCAACCGAGCTTTATGACGTTCGATGGATCCATCAACCCTGAGTTTGGTTTTGTATACCACTTACATTCAATAGCCATTTTGTTTGGAGGTAGAGGTTCAAGAGTTCAGGTGTGGTTTGCTTCTAAGGCTGCAATTTCATCAACCATAGCATCCCGCCATTGAGGAAGAAAAATAGCTTGAGAATAATGTTGAGGATTATGAACATTTTTGGAGACAGAGGTTAGGCAGGCAAAGTGGTTAGGACTAAAAAAACGATAAGAGAGAAAATTAAATAGAGAATGAATCGTACCTGAGAAAGTCTGTGGAGCGGGATTAGAACATGAAGACTCTGGGAAGTCTGAGCAAATGTAGTCTTGAAGGTAGGAAGGAAAAATGATCTGGCGGTGTGGTCGAGAGGGACCAGATGGAGGGGTGGGGTCAATGGGTTCAATAGGAAGATTGTCGGTGGGATTAGTGGTGGTAAGATTATGAATGTGTTCTTGGAAATGAATTTCTGGAGATATATGATTATGATTTATAGGGACAACCGTGGTGGTGTCAGTGAGTTTATATGATATGGGATCAGCATAAGGAAAACTTGTCTCAACAAAGCAGACATCTCGTGAGGGAAAGATCTTCTTGGTTGCTATGTCATAGATACGATAGGTGGAGTGACTAAGAGAATAGCAAAGGAAAATGTATGGGGATGCGCGTGGTGGAAATTTATCAAGATTAACATTCAAAGTATGTGCATAGCATAGACAACCAAAAATGCGAAGATGCTCATAAGTGGGTGCTTTATACAAGAGAAGCTCATATGGAGTTTTATGCTGAAGAGAGATCGATGGGGTGCGATTAATCAAATATGTAGCAGTTAAAATGCATTCACCCCACAAAAGAGATAGGTAAGGAAGCTTGAAAATGTAAACAACGAGCAACATTTAAAAGAAGTCGGTGTTTGCGCTCGGCAACACCGTTCTGTTGAGGGGTCTCAACACAAGTACACTCATGAAGTATGCCATGATCAGAAAAGAATTTTTTGCATGCGGTGAGCTAAGAATTCTTGGCCATTATTTATGTGAATTCTTTTTATATCAAACTTGAATTGGGTTTTTATCATGAGAAAAAAACTGAGACAAGAAAATGTGTCTAATTTAAATTTCATGAGATAAATCCAAGTGACACGAGAATAATTGTCTATACTAGTAAGAAAATAATGTGCACCAGAATGACAAGATGTGGCATGGCCACCCCATATGTCACAATAAATACGATCAAAAGGAGTAGCACTTTTATTTTCAACTAATGAAAAAGGTAAACGAGTATTTTTAGCACGGATGAAATATCACGATGAGTATCTTTATTCAAATCAGAAAGTTCTTTTGGAGTACAAGGAATGGAAGGGTGACCTAAACAAAAATGCCATAAAGAATGAGCATTAGTGTTGGTGTTAAGAGCAATGGGGCCCGATGCTCGAAAGTGATAGAGACCTCCACGTTCCTCACCCATTTCAATCAGCTTCCTCGTGTGTTGGTCTTGAAAAATACAAAAGGATGGTGTGAAGAAAGCGAGGCAAGATGATCCTTTAGTAAGCTGGCTAAAAGAGATGAGATTGTATTTAAAACCAGGAACAAACAACACATTAATGAGCTGGAAAGAGGGTGATAATTGAAGATTTCCCATGTAAGTTACTTGAGACTTGGCCCATGTGGGTAAAGTGAGGGACTGTGAGTGTTTTGCAATGTGTGTAGCATGTGGCAGAAAAGTTATAGAGGCTACATGTGCTGAAGCACTCCTGTCAATTACCTAAGGCATAGAATCAATGATAGAGAAACTATTAGAGATACCAGAAAATTCATTTAAGTTGTCTGGCCAAAGAAGACCAATTAATTGTCGATATTGCTCGGTGGAGAGACCAGGGATTACACCTGCAGTGTAAGGAGAGGACTTCCATGACACTGCGTTTGCTGATGGGTGTGAAGCAGGGACAACGACAGCGACCGTTTTTTGCTTAGGCTTAGAGGGTATTCCAATGTGCTGGATACCCAATAATCTCATAGAAGCCCTCAATGAGATGTCATTCTTTGCCACATAACAACCATGATGATGCTGTAGAGTTTGGGTATGAGAGGTAGATGAAGTTAATGTTGTGTCTCCTCTTGGTGGATAGTGGCATAAACTTTGGCAATGGATGGTAAATGATTCATAGTTAGAATTTGACTCCTGATATTGTTGAAGGAGTCGTTGAAGCTCATGAAAATTGAAACAAATGTTCTATGTTTTCCTTTATTGAAGCATCTGCTCGAGCAGTGCATGTGCACGAACTGGGTTCTTGTAGAGCATGTAATTCATCCCAAAGTCTTTTTATGGTGTTGTAATACGCTGTTACAGTCATGGAATCTTGATGGAGATTAACGAGGTCATGCTTGAGACAATACAGCCGCGGATGTACTTTGAGAGAATCGATGTTCCAAGTCTTACCATACTTCATATGGATTTTGACAATAGATCAAACTTTGCTTTAGTGGTTTGTCAATGGAATTATGTAACCAAGAGAGGACTGTGTCGTAACATCTTTCCCACAATGTAGCAATGGAAGCATCTGTAAGTTTTGTCAGAGTGCCATCAATGAAAAAAAATTTATTTTTTGCATTAAGCCATTCGCACAGATCATCGCCATGAGGAATAATTGTCTCTAGTGAGAAGTTCTGGAACTAAGGATGCTCCAGGATTGTCGGCAGCAATGAGAAAGTATGGTGAAGTGAGATCACTGATGAGTTGGGATGGAGTCTGTGCAGCCATAGTGGGAAAAATATGTAGAAGGTGAAGAGACGTCAATGACTTAAGTGGTTGAGTGATGGCTTCCTAAAGTGAGATTAGTGGGCCCGTGAGTTTGAAAGTGAGATTATCATCTTGGGCGTGCTTCCTAGCTACTCATACTGATGCATGTCATCCACTTTATTTCACATTTTTCTTATTTTCAGAAATTAAGCAGAAGTTGTCGCTATAGATGGCTGTTGCCAATGGTTTGTTTGTCTTCTTCACTGTCCTCTTCCTAGAAAGAGGCCAAATTTCAATTTTGTGGACTTCAATTTTGATTTCATGGATCGTTGGCTGTTGTTCAATCCAGTTGTCGACAACGTGGCTCTGGGAAAATTGCTGGCGACAGACGAGTCATGGTGAAAGAAAAAAAATATATATGCAGAAGCAATGTTAGAAATTCCAAAGAAGGACATGCTCTGATACCATGATAAGAAACATAAATGGGTAGAGAGAAAATTTTCTATTGTATATATGAATTATAAGGTAATTGCTAAATATATATATATAAAAGTAAACGGTGTAAAATGTAAACGTTGTGAGCTATATGCGTTGCTTGATGTGCGGCAATGGTCGATAATATACTGATGTACGCGTGCTTATGCGGCTGAATATCTTATGAATATATACAGCTGGTTGATATGCATTGCTCGATAAACATAGACATTATTTTCAAAACATAAAGCAGGAATTATTAATGAGCAGTATTCATAGACATAGCCTTTAAAGGAAACTCATGTTTTGCATTTAAGGTTATACAAAGGGAGAAATTGTTGAATGGAAGCAACAGAACTTTCCTATATTACATGTACCCACAAAAGAAATTGACCATTTTGGAAGATTATTCTTTCAGGGTGTTCGGGCATAAAGGAACTCCACCATGCAAATCAAATGCTCCGATCGAAGGCGATCGATCATGATGAGTGCTAGTGCTCAGAGGTCATTTCAGAGCAAAAGATCAGATTCAGTTCCAACAATGGTTAGAGGGAAGAAGGTGGATTAGTTATAAGTAGAAGCTCGGCTACTCTTTTTTTTAATGTATATCCTAAGCTGGACCTCATGTGACATTTCTCACTGCACCACGCACCATGTCTCTGCATTTCCCTTATTTCTTTATCTTTTCTTTTCTTTTTCTTTCTTCCTCCCTCACCACCCTTTGTCGAGTTTTTTTTTTTTCCCTTAATTACTATTACAGTAAGTTTAGCATTGTTGGGTTTCCAATTAGAGTAAGACTAGGAATCTTAGATTCAATCCGTGTGATCATGCCCAAGAATAGTCAGATCAACTGCAGTAATCACAGTAGTACTCCAAAAGAATACTAATATTTTAGAAGAGCAGATAATTAGAGTATTACACAAAGCAAAACGAATTAATATGCACGAGCCGTGGAGAGCTGGTGGCATCTTATTTTAATATTTTGCCAATGATAGATACAGATTTAGAGGGGTAAAGTCACTCGCCAATAGAATATTGGTTTACTTTATGAGCCTTATTGTGTAGTTATTATGGCATGCAGCGGCCATTTTGGCTGATCTCCGGCTTACACGTGCAACATGTTCTAACTTTGGCTTAATTTTTGCCTTTAACTTACTATTTGTGGGCTTGATTTTTAAATCTCTGAATTTATACATAAAATACTTATATTATTTAAATTATAAGTACTAAATATTAATTTTAGAGTAGTGTTATATCTACTTATAATTTTACTTACAAAATTCATTTTGTTAGTTTTCTTTGTAATTCAAGTTTCGAATTTCAAATTTTAGGATTTCCAATATAATAGTAATTGACACGTGGATAAATAAGTTTTTTCTAAATTATTGTTAGGTACATTTAGCATTTTCTTAGTTTTAAAACTAAAATCTTAGTAGTAACTAATAAAAATAAAATTTATTCTTAACACTGTAATTACGAATAAGTTTATTTTATGGAACGAGTTTTCACTTTTATTTAATATATTATTAAAAAATATTTTAAGCAGGCCGATCTCACTTTTATTTAATATATTATCCTTATTGTGCCATTTTAATTGTGGCAAAACACCACTATAATATTAATTTTGTAGTGACTTAAGCTGAAAATAAATTTTAGGTTTAGGATATATGGATTATTTAGGCATTTTAGGTTCTTAATTACAAAGTACGTGCTTAAGGAAAGAGTCACGCGATTAGAAACGGATGCAAGTAACGTGCCTTATTTATAGGTGACAATTGATTTGCTTGGCAGTACCATGGTGAGAAAATTCCGAAAAGTTAGAATCTGACCCCGAAAATTTCTTTTAAAATAATATGGGAATTGATGCGTCAGGATGATGACAACATAGATCACACATTCCAACGACAAGTGCCAAACGTATGTGCACACGTGATATGCATAAAAATAAAAGCAGCGAATAATTAAAGTCAATATCTAAATACCAGAATTTTTAGAAATATTTTATAAACTATTATAACATAAATTCTCCAATAGGAGATTTAATACAGTCATCCGAAAGATAAATCATAAAAATACATATTTATGAAAATGGGAAAACACTTCCCGATATAACAAATTATAAATAAAGGTTCCAACAACGAAGCCGCTTCCTCAGACTTAGCCTCCTCGACATCTGCATCCAAAATCTACGACGCCAAAAAAAAGGCATCGCAGGTAAGTACAACCCAAACAAACCATAAGATATAAAATATACTCATACACAACAACAACCTCACACATGAACAAGACACCATATGCATGAATTTTAAAATCATCTTTCTCAAAATAAATAAAATAACCACACATGCCAAAATCTCAATTTGGCCCAAATTAAAAACTTCAATAAAATCATCCATCATTTTCTTAGAAAATTATGTCTGTAAATCTATTAAAACCAGAACCATTTTCCAGAAAATGGTCCACGTAAAACCAATAACTAAAACCCGCCACTTTCCTAGAAAATGGCATAAACATCAATTTTATTAATCGTATGCACCATGATCGCCACTAGGGACCATCCGCACACCCTTGCTTTTATCATCATACCGAAGGTAATGATCACGCATATGACTTCGGAATGGGCGATGCCTAGCTAACCGCGCCCAGCACGTACTATGACCAGGCATCCCCTGACTCCCGCCAGCAGAGGAGCCATAGAATCGGCACGAGAGCGTTACCATCCCGTCGTCGCTCGGCGACAACCCAAGGAACGTCACTCAATATATTCCGCTCCCGAATGACCAGAGGAACTCCACCGAGATAATGTCCCATCTCGGCTTGGGGTCGTGATACACACGCACCCAAAAACATAAACACAATGAAAACCCAATTTCCATTTCCAACACATGAATAAGCGCGTAAATACACAATGCAGATGACCATGCACCAAATAGCCAACAACTAATAAATTCCAACAATAACCAAATACAATACTTGTTGATGCCAAAAATATATTTAAATCTTAAAGTTTATTTGGAAAATACTTACAGCGGGTAAAACCGGATCATTGAGCAAACGCCAGTCCACAGCGTTCATAGTGAGTCACTTTGTACGTTGGGCTAAAATGCTCGGTTTGACACCAAAATTTAGGAAAATACTCATTGGAAGGTAGGGAATCTCATAGAGGTGGTGGTGTGGCGGTGCAATTACCGGAAGGTGGCAGATCGGGCTCAAAATGGGTGGAAACCCATTTTTGGGTTTGGGGTCGTATAGAGAAGATGGGGCTGCGGTTGGAGAAATTGAGCTAGGGGGATGACCGGCTGGGATAGGGGAGTGGTTTGGTGGTGGAGGTGAGATGCACGGCAGCCGGACGGCGGCGCGGCGAAGAACAAGCCATTTGAAGACCCATTTTAGGTGAAAGAGCAAACGGCAGAGCTGGGTGGTTCTACGCGGTGGATTATGCTTACCGGAGTGAGGGGAGGTTGCTGGTAGGTTGCCGGCGCCATGGCTGGCCGGCGGTGGCTGAAAAACGTAGGAAAAGCCAATAACTCATTTTCTGGTAGGGGGCTGTGCAGGGGCGGTGGGGTGGCCGGAGATGACACCTCCGGTATCACTGGACTCGCCGGCGTGAGAAGGTGGGTTTGGGCTAGGCGGTTTCGCAGGAGAGTGGCGCATGGCGGCGCTGGGTGAAGTGAAGAGAAACAGGCCGAAGAGGAAACAGGGGAGGGGGGGTCGTGCGACTCAGGAAGAAAACAGGGGAGAAAGAAAACAAAAAGGAGAAAAAGAAAATAAAAGAAAGAGAAAAATAAAACAAATAAATGAAGACTAACTGAAAAGAAAGAACACAATAAATTTAATAAAAGTCGACTGGAAACACTATAATTCAATATCAATAAAATAAAATATTTAAAACCCAACAATAAAATAGATTAAACCAAATACACTTTAATTATAAACCGATAGTTAATATAAAGAAAGCACATCGATTAAAATCGCATAATAAAAAAAAGAATTTAATTCCAATTATCAAAATAATTACCTCATATTAAAACTAATAAGAAAAGCAACGTAATTCAATATAAACATAAAACAACGTAAAACTAATATTAATTAACTAATATATCAAATAAATATTTTAAACAAATAAAACACAACCAATAATATTATTAAAATAAATTAAAACAATCAACAACGAGAATAAAACAATATGTAAAAATATACGTAAATCTGAGATCTCACAGTTTAATGCAGGAGGATCCGAGTCAGATGAGTTTGATTTGTCAGATTGCACAATGATGACACTGAGATACTATGAGTTGGTAAATCAGCATAAAGACAACAAATGATCATGATATTTTCTCAATTGAAGAAGTTTTGGGTACGTTTCAATATTTTGGCCATAACTTTAGTTATAGATATCAAAATCGCACATAAAATCCCAATTCGAAAATCTCTTTTTGGTGCGCACGCCATGACCACTAAGCTATGCTTGGCGTGCGTCATTTTTTGCCTCAAATTCTATTGTTTTTATCTTTCGAAACTCTAGTTTTTTTTTTTTTACTATTTTTGATAATATTTTGTTTGTCAATTAAGAAGTGATTCTGTACCCGATTACGGCCAAATTTCTGGCAGAATACTTATTTTATTTCGTATTTAATTTTGGCATGATTTTTGAGATTTTTTTATTTTTGGCAAAATTTGAAATCAGATGAATTTTGGCTGTTCAGTCCGGCTTGCGGACTGATTTTCATTATTGCTTGATTTGATATTATTCATTTAATCTTTAGAGGTGTTTTCTCTAAGTTTTGAATGAATTTCTTGTCTTCTTTCCTGTTGATCATATGTTAGAACTAGTTTGCAGAATAATTACTATTCTGTCCAGCGTCAAAGTTTAGATAAGTGGAGTTTCTATACTAGACTTTGCATGAAAAAAGAAAATGACCTAAGTTTGATTTATGAAAAAAATAAGCATGTTATGCTTTGAAAAGAAGTGTGAAAACAACCTTAGTTATGGGTTTGCATTACTCATCAAATCTATATAAAATAAATTTTTTTTTTCGTGATTAGTGTGGACATGAATAAAAATTTTAGCACTTTGTCTGAATTGTGCAAAAAGAATGAATATGAAATTTGAAATGTTTTGCATGGTGTGAAGATGTTCTGAATCTGTTTTGAATATGTGAAAATGCTTTGAATCTATTTTGATACGTGAAGATTATATGATTCTGTTTAGTGCTCGATTTTGATATTATTTGGCACTTGAAAACCTCTGGCGTGGAATTCTGATTCTATATCTAATTTTCTTTATGGTTTTGATTCGACAATTTGGATTCTGTTATATGGTTGGTACTAAGATCTTTATTTCTGAGTAAATATACTTTAAAAACAAAGTTGTTTTTCTGCATTATCTTTCCAGTGTGTATATTTCGAACTCTGAGAATGGATAAGGAGAAGATTCACACTCGATATAATTGCCTGGTTTAATCACCAGGGATATCACAACCTTATACCACATAAGTTGAACATGATCTCTATTGTAATATGACGCTTTGATATGATATGATAAGATGATTATATTCAATTATGCTATGCCAAAATATTTTTAAATATGAACATTTGAACTATCGCTCTGATCTTTTGATAACAAGTTTTGGGTAGGGCAGATGTCCGTGCACTTTCTTAAATGATGAAAATGTACTCTAGTTCTGCGAAGGTGATAATGTCTTATGATTTGGAGATCTCCGCAAAGACGTATACAAAAAGCCTCCATTGTATTCCTAAGCACAAATGTTTGTTTTGCATTTTGAATTCTGTAAAAAGATTTATGTTTATATATTAGTATATGTTATTTACTTACTGAGTTTTTAGTAACTCAGTGCTTATCTCCATAATAGTCTTTAGATAATTTAAATATTTTAGTTGACGATCAAGATTAAAGAACATGAGCGAGATTAATTCGGCATATAAGTAGATTAAGCACAAAAAAGATGTCATGGTGATTGGAAAATGTTATTTTATAAAGGGTTATGCTACATACAGTCGTGGAGTTGCAAGCGAAATACAATGGCTTTGGTAGAAAGTGAGGTCCACTATTAAAAAAGTTAACTTTTTCAAATAGGTCCCATATATATTCATTTTTTTTAATGCGACTGCATGCCGCTTGCAAATCCACGTTTGCATCTATCATTTCTCTTTTGCAAATCCACGTCTTACTTGTTAGAGTCTAATGTCAAACAATGTTATTTTCTTTATCTGTGTTACTTGTTTTACAGCAAGTGAGACTTGGACACATGGCTAGACATGAAGTGTTGAAGACTCACTTGAGGAGATGAGGCATGTGCTGATCACGTGATGTGAAAAAGGAGATATTTTGTTGTGAAACATATTGGTCGTTGGATCAAAATACACGTGTTATGATCATCTCAGTTTATATAAATATGTAATATTGTGAGTTGTAATTATTAGTTCATTTTTGCTATTCTGTAATCAGTCGATATCGAGAGTAAGGAGAGAAAGTGCGATTCTGAAAACAAAGAAGAGAATGAGTTAGGGTTTTGGTTCAAATAAGAGAGAGAGATGATTTCTTGTACTCTTGTGCTTGAAACTGAAGGATACTCGTGTACAAGCTTTGTGGCTTCACGGATTCATTAATAATATTGATCTCTGAGGCTATTCCTGTCGTGAATATTGGCCATAAGGGCCGAATCACGTAAACTGTGTGTTCTTTCTGATTTACTTTACTGCTTTTATATTTCTGTTGGTTAATCTTGCTAATTTTACTTTCTTGGTTCTGAATCTGTTATCTTGAAGACTAGTAAAACCCTAGTTTTATTTCTTGACAATGCCTTAGGGTTTTTCTTGTTAAATAGAAAGAAACTCATTTTATATTTTCACAAGTTGGTATCAGAACTTAGGTTTTGAATGGGAACCACTAAGTTTGATATAGAGAAATTTACGAGGGATAATGATTTTGGCTTTTGGAGAATAAAAATGAGGGTCCTGCTTGTCCAACAGGGCTTGCAAGATGCCCTCATGGGACAAAAGAAGAAGGGTTCATCTTCTTCTGAAATTGGTAAGGAAGAAGTCCCTAAGGATATCCTTCAAAAGGCCCATAGTGCCCTAATACTATCTTTTGAGGACAAGGTCTTAAGAAAAGTAGCTAATGAAGACAAAGCTACGGACATTTGGCTAAAATTGAAAAATTTATACATGACTAAGTATTTGGCTAACAGTCTGCATAAGAAAACTCGCCTCTACACTTTCAAGATGACCCCTGGAACCAAGATGACCCCTCTACACTACGGGGCAACATCTTGATGAATTTAACAAGATCATTTTAGATCTTGCTCGCATAGACATCAAAGTTGAGGATGAGAATCAAGCCATCCTACTGCTGAGTTCTTTGGATTTTTCTTACCTTAGTTTAAAGGAAACAATGATATATGGTAGGGACACACTGCCTTTAGATAAAATCTAGTCTATCCTTCATACTAGAGAACTTCAAAATAAGGTAGAAATCAAACAAGAACATGGTGACGGGCTTTCTGTTAGGGGAAGAACAGAAAAGACGAGCGAGAAAGGTAAAAACACAAACAAAAGAAATATGTTCAAATCTAAGGGAAAGCAATTGAAATGCTTTCTATGTCATAAAGAATGACATTTTAAGAGGGACTGCCCTGATAAGAAATTGGGATAAGGGAAAAAGTAAAAGAGGAAGGGGATGCCTTTGTAGTATTAGAAGGGTATGAAAGTGCTGAGGTATTAAATGTGTCTGAAATAGATTCAGGAAATAAATGGATTCTGGATTTAGGGTGCTCATTCCACATGTGTTCTATTAAGGAGTGATTTGAAACCCTGTTTGAGGTGGAGGGAGATCAAATAATTCTAGGTAATAATAAGTCCTACAAGATCATGGGAATAGGGTCTATTAGGCTAAAGTTATGTGATGGTATGATCAGACTTTTGGAAGAAGTCAGGTTTATACCTGAGTTGAAAAGGAATTTGATTTCTCTGGGTATGCTTAATCAGTCAAGCTATACTTTTAAGTCTGAAGCAGGGACAATTAGAATTACCAAAGGCTCCCTCACTGTGATGACAGGGGTAATAAAAAATGGGCTACATACCTTAGTTGGCAAGACTTCATTAGGAGAGGTATCCTCTCTACAGAATACTTTAGATAATAAATCTATGCTCTGGCACAAAAGACTAAAACATATTAGTCAAAAGGGTCTTATTGAACTACAAAATCAGGGTCTGGTAAAGGATACAAAGTTTGATAATTTGCCTGGTGAAGATTGTACTACAAAGTTTGAACTACAAAGTCAAAAGGGTCTGGTGAAGATTGTATTTATGGAAAGGTAAAGAGAGTTGGTTTTAAAAGGATAACCCACTTGACTAAACAGCCCCTAGACTATGTGCATGCAGACCTATGGGGACCTTCTAAAGTAGTCTCACATGGTGGAGGGAGCTATTTTCTCTCTATTATTGATGAGTACTAAAGAAGGGTATGGATTTACGTTTTTAAACATAAAAGTGATACATTCGAAAAGTTTAAGGAATAGAAATCCCTTGTTGAGAATCAGACAGGAAGAAAGCTAAAAACCTTAAGGACTGATAATACGTTAGAGTTCCTATCAAATAAGTTTAATAATTTCTGTATTAAGGAGGGGATTCTTAGGCACAAAACTGTGAGAAAAACCCCTCAACAAAATGGTCTAGTTGAGAGAATGAATAGGACCATTTTGGAGATGGTAAGATGCATGCTGTCTAATACTGGTTTACAAAAATCTTTTCGGGCAGAGGCTGCCCACACATTAGTACATTTAATTAATAATGTCATTCCTTTGAATTAGTCAAAACTCCACATCAACTATGGTTTGGGTGACCTCCCAACTATGATTATCTTAGAATTTTTGGTTGTGTAGCTTATGCACACTTCAGAAGAGATAAATTAGACCTTAAGGCCTTAAAATGTATTTTTGTAAGGTACTCTAAAGGGGTTAAATGGTACAAACTGTGAGTTGATGAACCAGGTAGGCAAAAATGTATTGTAATCAGGGATGTAATCTTTAATGAGTCCCAAATGACTAGACCTCAGAAATTAGATTCAGAATAAACCCAAGACAAGTCTTTAAAAGGTGTGCTGTTTGAGGTGGAGCAGGTAAGTCCTACTCCAGAACCTCATCCAGGTCTGGCAAAGGACTCTGAGTTGACAAACTCAAAGGTATTAGATCAAGAAGATCTTGCCCCTTACAATTTAGTAAGAGATAGAAAGAAAAAGGACTTTTAAACCACCTCCAAGGAATGGTCAAGCTGAGCTTATAGCTTTTGCTTTAACTATAGCAGATGAGGTGGTTTACCAAGAACCAAAAACCTATAAGGAAGCTATTGCTAGCAAGAAGGCATCCAAATGGATGCTTGCTATGCATGAGGAAATGGAGTCCTTTAATAAAAACAAAACTTGGGTATTAGTTACAAAACCAAAAGGGGTTAAATTAGTTGGATCCAAATGGATTTATAAAAGAAATGATGGCATACCATGGGTAAAGGTACTAGGTATAAGGCTAGACTAGTGGTTAAGGGCTTTACCCAAAGGGAGAGAATTGATTTTAATAAGATTTTCTCTCTTGTAGTAAAGCACAAATCCATTAGGTTGCTGCTTTCATTACTGCTTTTGAGGACTTGTATTTAGAACAATTAGATGTTCAAACATCATTCTTACATGAGAAACTTGAAGAAACTATTTATATGCAGTCCCCCAACGTCTTTACAAATGAAATTGAATCTAATCAAGTATGTTTGCTTAAAAAATCTCTATATAATTTAAAACAATAACTTAGACAATGGTATAAGAGGTTTGACACTCACATGCTTGAAAATGGTTTTTCAAAAAGTTGCTATAATAGTTGTGTCTACTATATGAATGTAGATGGAATATTAATATATCTTTTGCTATATGTAGATGATATGTTATTAGCCTGTAAGAATTATGGTATAATAAAACAAGTTATGTGCATGTTGAAATTAGAATTTGAAATGAAGGAACTAGAACCTGGAAGTAGGATTTTAGGAATGGATATATTAAGGGACAGACCAGAAAAATGTCTATATTTGTCCCTAAAAACATATATTTCTAAAGTTCTTAAAAGGTTAGGTATGGAACACACTAAAGCTGTAAATACACCTTTGGGCCAACACTTTAAACTATCTATAATCCAGGCACCCAGTACTGAGTCAGAAATTGAGTATATGCAACAAATCCCCTATGCTAGCATAGGGGAAGCATTATGTATGCAATAGTCTGCACAAGACTAGATCTTACATATGCTGTGAGTGTTGTGAGTAGATTTATGGGAAACCCTGAAAAGCCTCATTGACAGGCTCTAAAATGGGTGTTAAGGTATCTTACTAGAACCTTAAATCTGGGACTCAGGTATGGAAAGAATGTTGACAAAGGATGTGAAATAAAAGGGTTTGTAGACTCTAATTATGATGGTAATATGGATACCAGGAAATATCTAACAGGGTATGTATTTACTGCTTTTGGGGGGCTATTAGTTAGAAATCAAATTTACAACCAATTATAGCTTTTTCCACAACTGAAGCCGAATATATAGCTATGATAGAGACAATAAAAGAGGTCATATGGCTAAAAGGGATAGCAAATGAGTTAAGTATTTGTAATGGTATTATCAAAGTGCTATACACTTAGCCAAAAACCAGGTATACCATGAAAGGTCAAAACATATAGATATTAGACTTCACTTTGTAAGGGATATTATAGAGACTGAAGAAATTGGTTTAGAAAAAGTTTCTATTGAAAACAATCATTCATATATGATGACTAAGTCCCTTCATTCAACCAAATTCAAACAATTTCTGAATTTGGTTGATTAGCATAAGCATTGTTTGGGGTCCCTATTAGAGGAATAATTTCAAGAATAACCAATATGAGGCTAGGAAACTTGGTAAACCTTGTTTTTCAAGGTAGAGATTGTTAGTCTAATGTCAAACAATGTTATTTTCTTTATCTTTGTTAATTTTTTTTTATAGCAAATGAGATTTGGACACATGGCTAGACACAAAGTGTTGAAGACTCATTTGAGGAGATGAGGCATGTGCTGATCACGTGATGTGAAAAGGAGATATTTTGTTGTGAAACATATTGACTGTCAGATCAGAATACACGTGTTATAATCATCTCAGTTTATATAAATATGTAATATTGTGAGTTGTAATTATTAGTTCATTTTGGCTATTCTATAATCAGTTGATATCGAGAATAAACAGAGAAAGTGCGATTATGAAAACAGAGGAGAGAGAGAGAGTTAAGGTTTTGCTTCAAAGAAGAGGGAGAGATGATTTCTTGTACTCTTGTGCTTGAAACTTAAGGATACTCATGTACAAGCTTTGTGGTTTTGCAGATTCATCAATAATATTGGTCTCTGTGACGGTTCCTGTCATGAATGTAAGTCATTAGGATTGAACCACAAAAACTATGTGTTCTTTCTGATTTACTTTACTGCTTTTATATTTTTGTTGGTTAATCTTGTTAATTTTACTTTCGTGGTTCTGGATCTGTTATCTTGAAGATTTGTAAAATCCTAGTTTTATTTCTTGACAAAGTCTTAGAGTTTTTCTTGTTAAACTGAAAGAAACTCATTTTGTATTTTCACGGTACTTTGATAATGTGGTATGTTAAGAGGTTGACAATTATATTAAGACTTGATATTGTTCCTAGTTCATTATTTGAAGTAGTTGATTTAAAATAATGAAATCTATATGTTTTTGAGAATTTGGAGCTTATATCTATATGGTTAGTAGATGCTTTTAAATAATAGGAGCTAATTTTCTAGTAGGGGTGTAAATGGTCCGGTCAAATCCGGTCTAGAAAAATGTGGACCAGTTCTATTCGGTTCAGGAATTTTTCTACCTTGGACTAGACCGAACCCCTATTCTGTTCATACCGGTCCGGTCCATGGGTATTTGATATGATTTAATAGGCTAAACTTGATCAAAAATCCTACAATGATTAAAACTATTTTTGGTCCAAATTTAATTATCTTTAGCCCAATTTACGCATTTATCACATATTTAAGTCAAATAATATTTAAAAAAACTTACTCTTAAAACAATTGGCAAAATAAAAATAATCTAAATAAAAAAAAAACAGTCCTTAAAAATCTAAATAAAATAAAATATTTAACTAATTAGTTAATAGTGATTTAGTGATACATCATACGTTTGTAAACTATAACTAATAATACTATTACATTAATATATTATAAATTATATGTTAGTGAATATTGATAAATTAGTAAAAATATATTAAATAATAAAAATACACTTATTACTTATAAATTATTACTAATACTCTATATCGATTTATTAAAATTTATATTTTTATATTACAACTACTATAGATTATAATATGTTAATATTATAAGAATATATATATTATATATTAATATGTTAAATTACCACTTTTAATCTATATTAATACTAATATTATAATTTATATACTATTACTTATATGTACAAATATATATATATATATATATATATATATATATAAGTATGCATTCAATCCAGTCCAGGGAGAGAAATGCTCTGGACTGGGACTTAATCAAGAATATTCGGTCCATATAAAAATTGGATCGGACTGGACCAAATTTCATCCAAGTCCAATCCGGTTCAGTCCCAATTTGGCCGATCCAATTTGATTTTTTTACGCCTCTACTCCCCAGACCTTCAAACGGGACGTTACGACAATTTCTAAACTTTTTTTTGTCCTACTATCTTCTAATCTTCATGAGTACATTAATATTTGTTTTTTTTTTTCCATTGTTGAACCGAGAATAACGAGGATACCGATGAGATGCTAATGTCACTTTTGGGCTTCCGGATAATTGCCCTACGAATGGGTTTTCCTCTGAGTTTGGGCCGATGACTAATATACAACACAGATCAATGGCCAGATGGGCTGGGATTCTGGAGTCCCAGGAACCATCTCAAATGAAGAGTTATTTTAAAATTTACACTCTTAATGATTTCTAGTCGGGGAAATTCGAGAATTATTAGGAGAATTGAGAAAAAATATAACAAATCCTGGACAAAGGATACAATGCGTCTCATGTGCGTCTTATTTGTTTATTGTTGAGATTCTGAAACTGTTTGGTCAGAGGATTGTAGTCCCATAGAAATTAATTATGTTATTATTATGGACAAGGGTTGTAAAAATGTTTGATGATTAATAAAATTTCCTTTTCTAAAAAAAAAAAAAAATGAGGCTGATGCATCTTATTTGTTTTTTAAAAGACAAGGTCACAAGGGTGTAAAGCCAGCTTTTGCATCAAATCCCCGTTTGAAGGTTCTCTCGTGCAACAATCCTTCTGTAATATCTATTAATTAACAATTAATGCGGAGTGCAAAGTTGCTAAGTTGCTATTCACTGCCTCGCAACCTGTCAGTATTGGTTTAACTAATTAATTATTCTCTTATTAGTGATAATGAAAAAAGTGTTCTTTTCATTTGAGGGTGTATTTAATTTGCTTTACGTAGTGAATCACTGAATTTGTTTTCGTAAAATAACATTAATGCATGAGATAATTACCAAAGGCTCCGTCTGATCCTACTTTTAATTTTTTAATTATCTATGGACAATTTGGATACAAGATTCCGTTTCGTTGCTAAAGTATTTCAAATCAGTACTATTTGTAAGTTAGTATTATTCGTAATTAGTACTATTTGTAAATAATTGTAAAGTACTCTAAAAATATCTAAGATGTTATAAAACTAAAAATAAAATTACAACTATTGCAAGAGAGAAATATAAAAGAAACTCTTAAGAACTGAAACTTTCTTCGTTCTATATATTTTTTTATGAAATTTATAACAACTAAAACCCATATTTATAGGCTTTGAAATTACTATGCAAGTCACTATGCAAGATTTAAAATAATTGTAGTGAGGTCATTCACATAATTTAGTAGTGGGGTAGGGGGGGCAGCGGCCCCTCCAATTAATTCTTAACACTCCCCATTGAATGACCACCAAAAAATAATCTACCTCGTTAAAACCTTACCAAGGAAAAATCCAGTGAGAAGAAAAACTAATGGCGAAGGAAAAAAAGTACAGTATTTTTATGTATCCATAAGTGCTTTAAGATTGTCTCATTAAAACCTTGCAAAGGAAAACCCAGTGGGACAAAACCTTAGCGAAGGAAAAAGAATACAATCAGCACAAGTTTTCAGGACATTTACTCCCACTCAAAAGTGCATGACAATAGATGTTTGAGTCTTCACATTTCAATATTCTGCACAATCTTCTTGAATGTCGCAGTTGGTAATGCCATTATGAATAAATTTGCCAGATTATCATTTTGATATATCCTTTTCTGATTTGAGTAATATAAGCAGTATATCTTCATATAAAATTGTTGGGCTCTCATTAATCATGAAACCACACGTTTCTTGGATATGTTGAGTTATTGATCTCAGCCAAATACATTCTCTACTTACTTCATGAATTGCAATAATCTCTTAGTAATTTGAAGATTTAACAGATACATGCAGTTCTATATCCTCATCCGATATTGTCCTCTCTGGCACTTCAGGGCCTTATGAGTTTAAAATGTGTCGAATAAGGTAGAGGGAACCCCACATATAAAGCGTTTGACAGACTTAGTAGAAATCTGAGACCTGCAGTAATACTTAAACTTCCCTTGAGAATATGCGTCAGTTTTTCAAGTAATAAACAAACATGATTTCAGCATATATAACAGGTTAATAATTCAAACATGATTTCCATTTGAATAATGTATTAGAAAAATCATAATAATATTTTCATCTAAAATTTTCTCCCCCTCATTCGGCGTTATTAAGGAGAACTTGTTTATATATGGCGGAAATAACATTGGAAACTATTCATGTATGATAAAAGCTGTAAAAGCTTTGAGGTCTAATATTATCAGTTCGGCGGAAAATCAAATCCGCTTAACATTGTTGACAAACGGGATCTTAAACAGATTTGAAGGTTTCGGGTTGTTATTTAAAATAACCAGTTTTACCATTTGTTTACTCCAGCAAAAAGATCTCACATTATTCATAGATTCACTTGTTGTTCTTCTAGAACGATATTGTGTCTGATAGAAATTCTAATGTCCCAGATTTTAACCATAAACCTTTTATACCTCAACCACTCATATTTTCTCCTGAGGCTGTAAACACCATGATAGGAGCATAGATATATCTTTCTAATAAATCTGATCCTGAAATTGTTGCAGCATCAAGAGCTCTCAGTGCTCAATATGCTGCCTCTCTTACAACCATATCTCAGAGGCTACTGGCAAGAATGAGTGAGCTTAATCATCTTAAAAATCAAATATCTGAATTGCATCAAACGCTTACAACTAAGGATAGAAAAAATAAGAATTTAAGACAAGAAAACAAAGAGCTGAAGAAATTTGTAGACTGGTATTCTCGTGACCTGAAAACACAAGTAGAAGAGTTGGAACGAGAGAGAGCTCAAATACAAAGTCAACAACAGCAGCTAACGGCAGAGGTTCAGCGTTTACAAGAAAATAGGAATAACTGTAATTAATCTCGCTAGCTTTTGAAATTATGCATTCAGCATATCTTGTAAAGTGAGATTTGAAGAGATGATGGTTTGTCTTGTTCTTATTTCCATTTCTATAAGAACCATCTTTAGCTTCATATAGTTCGCATCAAATCTTCTTCTCATATCTATAATTCATCTATATTTGCATTCTTATTTTACAAATTCCCAATGGCTCATCAATTTCCTTTCAATATTTCTCACGATCAACATATGAGGTATCATTCACCTCAATTACAAGTTGTTCCTGCATCTTCTGCAGGTGCCATGTTGCAGCAAGCGAATGATCTGGCGAATAAGTCAGATCGTGAAGCCATTTATGAGCTGGTGACTCTCGGCACCCGATACTCCTCCTCTATTGTCGAGTTTTCCAACCGATTACAATGCAAAAATCGTGAGATTGAGGAGCTTAACAAGAATATTTCTGTACTTCAACGACTCGTTCAAGAGTCTGACAGAAAAATTGTAGACTTAAAACAAGAGATAAAAGATTTAAAATCCTTTCTTGCCACTTCATTTCGACTGCCTAATCCTTTAGGTAAGGATGGCATGTCACTTTATGAAGAGCAAATACATTTGAGAGATGAGGCTAGAAGTATCAAATTTTTGTAACTCATCTATCAATTGAATAATAAAATCTTTATTTTTCAAATGCATTCCTTGAATTTATAGTAGCCTTTGTGATCTCTTCAAGAGTTATAATAAGGTAAATCATCAACGTAAACTGCAATAATGGTAAATTCGAATTCTGATAAAACACATGGGCATATAAGAATATTCTCAAATCCTTCTTTCAATAGATACTCGTTGATTCAATTATACCACATGCGTCCAGATTGCTTTAACCCATATAAAGATCTTTGAACTTTTATAAAGTACATACTCCTAAATGTACTTGGATTAGATGCTTCAAGTATCATATATCTTTATATATGTAATGATCTAATGATCCTTATAAATATGCAGAGACCACATTTATCAACTGCATATCTAATCCTTTTGTAATATCAAATTGATTAAAAATATAATTATGATTGCATTCATAACAAGGAAATATGTTTCCTCATAACTACTCTCGACTTTCTGCAGGAAACCTTGTGTGATAAAATTGTACCGTACAATTTCATTTTTCTTTCGTATAAATACTCATTTATATCTGACAGATATTACACCCTTTGGTATTTGAACAACAGGTCCAAATACACCTCGCTTCACTAACGAGTTTAATTTAGGGGTGGCAATTTCTTACACGACCCGTTAACCCAACACGAACACGACACGATAATAGCGGGTTAGGGTTTAGTCTTAACGGGTTTTGGGTCAAAACGGGTTGACCCGTTATGACACGATTGCTTAACGGGTTGATAACGGGTCAACCTGTTTTAACCCGTTATGACACGTTATGACACGCTAAGAAAGTTAAAATTAAAATTATATTCTTATACTTAAATGTAAATTTGTTAGAATTTTAATTTTGATATTTTATTGTTTAGATTGTAATTTAGACTTATAATTAGTGTTATTAGTTCTATAGATATTATGATTTTAATATTTATATAAAATTATGTTAAATTTAATTAAGTCAAATGAGTTAATTTTGGACATATTCAACTCATTTACATAAATAGGTTGAAACGAATCATATTATGTCGTGTTAATATATTTCCTAATATTTACTAACGGGTCATAACGGGTTGACACGATACGACACGTTATGTTAACGGGTCGGGTTAGAGTTTACGATTTTGACACGATAAGCTTAACGGGTCGGGTTAGGGTTGACCTATATAGTATAATGTACATGTCTTGACACGACACGAACACGACCCGTTAACACGATTTGACACCCCTAGTTTAATTCAGTTTCAATAACTGCTTTCCATTTTGGCCAATCATTTCTACGTCGACATTTTTTGACGGTTTTTTGCTCACTTTTTTTTCATTACTTCTGGTAATGTCAAGGGCCATCATATATGAATATATATTGTCGACAACAGTTTTATGTCTATCTAGAATTTTTCCAGTTTTATGAAATGTATTAAGATCTCATTATTTCAGGTACCTGTTCCTCTCCAAGGGAAAACATTTCATAAAACACCTCTACAGGAGGTTCCTCTTAAGGATGTTTGTACTCTTCAGGAGTTTTCTCTTCACGAGTTTTCTCTTCAGAGGTTTATACTCTTCAGGAGGTTTGTACTCTTTAGGAGTTTTGTATTTTATACAGAAAGTCTGGATAGATCTTATTTTGTAGTTACGGTCTCTTCGGGAGCACCGATTTATTTTCATTTTTCTCTTTTGCATCAATAGGTTTTCAACACTTCAGGTATATCTTAGACTCATCTATTGCTGTTTTAACAATTTGTCCTTTATGGATTTCAATTCTTACTTAAGCATTAACAGCAGTAATATATGATTTTACAACACATTTAGTGTCAGTAAATACATCATGTAATTGATTTGCAATACTTTGCAAATAGGTAATCTTCTGAACTTCTGGTTCACATTCATTTGTAAGAGGATCAAATTTAGACAGGGTTTTATTATCCCAAGTAATTTATTGTCATGCTTTAGGCACCGACTTTTTGTTATTTCAAAGCATGATAAAGTTTTACTATAATGTATAAAAGGTTAGTATAAGTAAATCAAGTACTTGGCCGTACAACAGGTACTTGACCACTGTTCAGTCATACCACATCTATGACAAACATCTTCATCTTTATATGAAGAATTATTCTGAGGGTTTTTACCCTTCTTTGAGTTGGATCACTTCCGGAGATACGGTATATTTTTATTATCTTTAGTGTTGTCGCTTTTGGGACCAACACTTCTATAGTTTTTCTATCACGTCTACGCCATTGATTCCTTTGAAAGGATACACCGTTCACTTCTGGGAATGGTGTAAAATCAATATCATTAATAAGACGTAACTGGTGATTTATTAATAAAAACTCATTATTTAGCTCAATCATTGGAAGACAAAATAAAAG
The DNA here is from genome assembly GCA_036559045.1 of Platycarya longipes. NCBI lineage: Eukaryota > Viridiplantae > Streptophyta > Magnoliopsida > Fagales > Juglandaceae > Platycarya > Platycarya longipes. Next base: position 1,057,034 of record CM071798.1, read on the forward strand.
TTCAGAATATTTGTTGAACTTTCACTCTAGATATTGCTACTGCAGGAGCACATTCAATATATGAAAAATAATATGTCTTCTTTTAAATATCATCATCAGTGACTTTCTCACTACATAATTTTAATATTGAGCTGATTTTAAAAAGTGCAGAATATTCAATACCACTCTTAAAATCTTGCAACTTTAAGTGCAATAAGTCATAATGATCTTTTGAGAGGATTACATCTTCTGGTGCTCATATCACTCTCTTAATTCATTTCACACAGTAAGATGATTTTTCATCATGAGATACACAGCACGGTCTTTCAGAGACACATGATTTTCTTCTATGATTGTATCTCCTAAATTCATCATAATATCCAAATGGATCTCATCAAGGATCCTGAATAAATAACATTTTCCAGAAATGTCAATAGTAATAAATTTCAATATTTAACATTATATATATATAAATCACAAAAATAAATCTGTGGATTTAAGAAATATATTCACATAATCATGAGAATAAAAGTAGAATTTTATCAAGTAATATTCAGCAATATTACCTTTAATATTTATCTCGAGTACTGCAAATAATATATTGAAAATCTTACTTGAAGTAGAAGACCACTAGCTTCAGTATCGGTAAAACCTAGTGCTGATAACGTGTTATAAAACTAAAAATGAAACTACTACTATTGCAAGAGAGAAATATAAAAGAAACTCTTAAGAACTCTCAAAAACTGAAACTTTCTTCATTTTATATATTTTCTTATGAAATTTATAACAACTGAAACCCATATTTATAGGTTTTGAAATTACTATGCAAGTTACTATGCAAGTCACTATGAAAGATTTAAAATAATTGTGGTGGGGTAGGGGGGCGGCAGCCACCCCTCCAATTAATTCTTAACATAAGAATTATTGTCAAACAAATCCGATTAAAACAGCAAAAAAGGAAGAAAAAAAAAACACGTGAGATTTATGAAGTAACCAGACAGCAGACACCAAATTAACTCGAAACATTACTCTGACCAAACAGATCAGAACAGCCAATCTATAATACTGAAACACATGATGGCCTGATCCAAATTCCCCTCTAGAATTAATTCAGAAAATTACTCCGACCAAAATACCATTCTTTTCACCATATATCTACTTCAGTACCGTTGGATGAAACCTTCTCCTCATCATTCCAATTTGATGAGGGCTCAATCCAAAAGCCTTCTCCAAGAGCATCTCATTAATCCCAGATCCAAAAATGGCAGCTGGGATTTTTTTCGACCCTGAATTCTGACTATTGAAACTACCAAATATGGTTATCGGTTTATCACCCACATTCATTTGGAAGTGCACATGGCCTCTAGGGAAAACCATGACCTCCCCTTCCTCTGTTATTCTGGCAAAAATCCTGTTATTGGAATCCACAAAGCCTGAATAAATGCTTCCTTGCACCACATTATACGAAATCTCGGTGGCTCTGGGGTGGAAATGCGGTGGATTAATAACACCCGATTTAAGGTTGGCTCGTATAAATGACGTAAAATGCTAGGGAGAAACGAGTATTGAAGCAATGTATTGTGCACAAACTGTTTGACAATAATACGTAAAGAAAATATTTTACAGAGAATGAATTCGTTTTAGCTACTACACTTCATGTCTTTTACAATTGCACTGTACAAGATATTTATAGAATCAAATGATAACAGAAAGGTTGCCACGTCATCATTTCTGAATGTTCTCAAATATTCTAGAGGCTTGCTGCGATGAGGAGTGATCAGATGAGGTTGAGTCTAGACTTGTCTTAATATCCCCCCTCGATCCAAGCGTCATAGGAAGAATGTTGAGGCTTGATCGAAGTTGTGCAAAACACGCAGCAGCTAAGGGTTTAGTCATTATGTCAGCAATCTGATCCTTGCTGGAAATGAATGCAACTTTGAAGGCCTTGGCTGCAACTCTTTCTCTCTAACAAAATGATAGTCCAATTCAACATGTTTTGTTCTTGAATGCATGATAGGATTAATAGAAAGATAAGTCACTCTAAGATTGTCACACTAGAGTGTTGGAGGATTTGAGATTGAAATCTCAAGTTCCTGCAAAAGGGATTGTAACCAAATAACCTCACAAGAGATGTTAGCAACAGATTTGTACTTGGCTTCTGTAGAAGACTGAGCCACAGTTGGTTGTTTCTTCGATCCCCAAGAAATTAAATGACTACCAAAATAAATGCAAAAACCTCCAGTGGAAAGGCGATAATCTGGGCATCCGGCCCAGTCTACATCAGAGAAGGCAGCAAGCTCATAAGTAGAAGAAGGTGAAAAACACAGCCCAAAATGACGAGTATGATTTAAATAATGAAGAATGTGTTTAACCGTCTTCCAGTGGGGAAGTCGGGGATAGTGCATAAATTGACAAACAAGATTGACAGTAAAAGATATGTCAGGTCTAGTAAAAGCTAAATAATGAAGGCTACCAACTACACTACGATAGCAATAAGGATCTACCTATCTGGAGCCATCTAAAGCTGTCAATTTCTCAGAAACAACCATAGAAGTGGTTACGGGTTTTGCATTATTCATGCCCATGTGAAGCAACAAATCATCAATATACTTAGACTGAGACAACCAGTGACCAGACTCATTTCTATGAAATTCAATACCAAGAAAATAATGAAATAATCCTAAATCTTTAACAGGAAAATATTGTTTGAGAGAGGTGATAAACTCAGAGATAAGGGTCGAACTGGAACCCGTGACAAGAATATCATCTATGTAAATAAGAATATACACACAGCCAGTAACACTACGTTTAATAAAAGAAAAGTATCTGAAGATGAACAGAGGAAACCAAGTGAGAGTAATCTATCACTAAGCTTAGAAAACCAAGCTCGAGGAGCTTGTTTCAAGCCGTAAATAGATTTTCGCAACTTACAGACATATGATGGGTAGTCCGAATTCATAAAACTTGGAGGTTGCTTCATGTCTCAAGGTCACCATGTAAGAAGGCATTTTGTACTGGCTTGACAACCATTCGATTTTGTACAAAATGCCTTCTTACATGGTGACCTTGAGAGATTAAAGTCACAGCAAGAGAGATTAAAGTCGAATGGTTACTGGTTTGACAACCAGACTAAAGGTTTCGTGGTAATCCAAACTGGGTTGATGATGAAAACCTTGAGCAACCAGGCAAGCTTTGCATCGCTTAAGAGAGCCATCAACGGTTCATTTTGTTTTCAACACCCATTTGGATTTAACAAATTTTGAGAAGAAGAAGGAGGTACAAGATCCCATGTTTTATTTCAGAGAAGAGCATCCATTTCTATTGCCATGGCAGTATGCCATTCAAGAAATTTGGAAGCCTCTGTGAAAGATGTAGGCTCCTCAAGAACAATAGGAGAAGATGCGAGGGTTAGAGATAAGGAGAGCTTGGAAGATGGATAAGAGATTGTATTGTTGGTGCGATGTAGAGGGCGAAAGGTATTGGTTTTTGACCGAGTGAGCATTGGATGTGAGGAGTGAATGTGAGAAAAAGGGGAGACATCTGGTGAAGAGATGGGTATGGAGGAAGAAGGTGGAACGACGGAAGACTCGAGAACATTATCTACCAAAGGAACCATAGATAGAATAGAAGCGGATCGGTTATGAGAGTTAGAAGGACTTGTGCTAGAGAAAGAGAATGGGCCTGGTTGAGAAGTGTCATGGGTCAACACAAGAGGTGAAGAGATAATGGTTTGGGTGAGTGGACTGAGAGAGGTTTGTGGACTTGGGCTTGGGAAGGAAGCAAACCAGGCTGAGGAGAGACAACGGGAAAGGAAAGACAGTGATGTGAGATAGATTGGGCCTTGTGTTATTAGTGGTTTTAACAACAAATGGAAATATCGTTCATCAAAAATAACATCCCGAGAAATGTAATGCCGACCCGTAGGTAGATGTAGACAAATGTACCCTTTGTGATCAAGACTATAGCCCAAGAAAACACAAAGCTTGGACCGATAGTCCAATTTATGTCGATTAAAAGGCCTGAGATTGGGCCAATAAACGGATCCAAAAACTTTTAAAAATTTATAATCAAGAATTTGGCCTATTAAGAGTTCATAAGGAGACTTGTTCTGTAAAAGGGGAGTTGGCATGGAATTAATTAGAAACGTGGCTGTTTAGAATGCTCATGCCCAATAAATTTGAGGAATGGAAGCATGTGACAAAAGGGATAATCCAGTCTCTACAATATGATGGTGTCGACGTTCGACACTACCATTTTGTTGATGTGAGTATGGACAAGTGATCCTATAGGTGATACCAAATTTCTGAAAAGTAGGTTTGAGGGTGCAAAATTCTCCACCCCAATCTGTTTGAACCGAAACCACATTGGTATTAAAAGTATTTCAAACATAAGGAAGGAATGCAGTTATAAAAGAAGATACATTGGACTTTGCTTGCATAGGAAAACACCAAATAAACTTGGAGTAATCATCAACTAAAGACAAATAGTAATTGAAATGGTCGAGGAGATGGATGGCCTAATCGTGAATGCCATAGCTGTGCAAAGGTCCGGACACTTAGAAGTGCCTGTAGAGGAGAGGCAGAGGGCATGGAGGTGGCTGGCAAGGCGTACAATCCATCTTCAATGTGACCCTTGAGGAGTACTTCTCAGCAGCGTGAATCCTTCACAAGAAAGAAATTAGAGTGAAATTCAAAAAATACACTATTATTATAACAAAACCGATGGACTGAAAGAAGATTACAGGAAATTGAAGGAACATAAAGAATGTGTTTTAAGGAGAAATTGCCAGATGAAGTTGGCAACTGAGCTGAGCCTTGATGTTGGATTGGAAGCGTTGAGCCATCACTAAAGCAAACTTGGTCAGGTCCCTAATAAGACGTCAAATCCAAATTGAGGTTTTTGAATTCATTTTTAAAGTGATGAGAAGCCACAGTACCAGAAAACCAAGTAGTATTTGAAGGAGGTGTATTAGACATGGTAGTGTAGTGAGCTGTAGAATGAGAGGTAGGGGAAGGTAGATATGGAGTTCTAAGTCTGTGATAACAATAAAGGGCTGTGTGACCAAACTTTTGACACACTTGACATTGAGGCCGTGTATCTGGGCAAGGAGAGGTAGTATTATATTGGGGGGAATATGGACGTGGTGCAGAATTGTATCCATGAGGAGAGGATCTTCCTCGTCTACCTCCATGAGAAGGATAACGACCTCGATTTTGTGAAGAGTTGGAAGGAGTATAGGTGATATTATGGGCTGCCAGTGAGGTATTGGAGAGGAGATTCTCAATTTGGTGTGACAAACGACTCTCATGATTCAAGAGATAACTATAAAGTTGATGAGGGTCAATGGGATCTAGACGGGTGGTGAGAGAGGTCACGAGAGATTTATATTCAGAACCTAAACTAGCTAGTAAATAAATTGAAAACTCGGAATCACTCACTGAGCGACCGACAACATTTAATTTGGCCATTAAAGCTTTGCCACGATTGAAGTAATCAGAGACAGATTCAGAACCCTTCTTTAGAGATGCTAATTGAAATTGAGTATGCACAACATAGGCAGCAAAGAGACGTTGAAGTGTACTCCAAATAGAAGAAAAAGTCTTACAATCAACGACCAGAGCTAAGATAGATTCAGAGAGGGTAGACTTAAGAGTGGACATGATGAGTTTATCTTGGAGAATCCATTTGGAATGAGCAGGATTGGGAGTATTATTGATGAGCGGTGTGGGCATGGGAAAAGAACCATCAACGTAACCGAGTAGTTGATGTCCTTCAAGAAATGGTTCAATCTGAGCTTTCCATAGAAGATAATTTTCTATGGTTAGCTTGACCGTAATGGAGTGAGATGTTGTCTTAAGAATGTCCATAGGGAGGGAAGAAAACGATTTTTTAGAATTTGTCATTGACAGGTGGGAGAAGGAAGACTAGGAATGAAGACGAGGACGTCTGTCCTATATTGCTCTGTATACCATATTGAAGCAATGTATTGCGCACAAACTGTTTGACAATAATACGGAAAGAAAAGATTTTACAGAGAATGAATTTGTTTTAGCTACTACACTTCATGCCTTTCACAATTGCACTGTATAGGATATTTATAGAATCAAATGATAACAGAAAGGTTGCCATATCATCAATTCTGAATGTTCTCAAATATTCTAGAGGTTGTTGCGATGAGGAGTGTGATCAGATGAGGTTGAGTCTAGACTTGTCTTAATATCCCCCCTCGATCCAAGCATCATAGGAAGAATGTTGAGGCTTGATTGAAGTTGTGCAAAACGCGCAAAAACTAAGGGTTTAGTCATTATGTCAGCAGTGTGATCCTTGCTAGAAATGAATGCAACTTTGAGGGCCTTGGCTACAACTCTCTCTCTAACAAAATGATGGTCCAATTCAACATACTTTGTTCTTGAATGCATGATAGGATTAATAGAAATATAAGTCGCTGCAAGATTGTCACACCAGAGTGTTGGAGGATTTGAGATTGAAACCCCAAGTTCCTGCAAAAGAGACTGTAACCAAATAACCTCACAAGAGGTGTTAGCAAGATTGGGAATAGATGGCTAAGGGTTGGAGACTGATGATGACTTCCTTGATTGATGATGGATTGAGGGTGATTGGATATGGTGTTGGCCGAATATGGTCTAATGGGATGGAGATCGGATATGATTGAGATATGATTAGGATATGATGGAATGGTGGTTGGATATTGATTGAAAGATGATTTGGATATGATGGAGTGGTGATTGGATGTTGATTGATATGAGTGGGAGATAGATTGGGAGTGATTTGTGGAGGATTGGGAATTGATTGGAAGACTATCTTGAGTTTCCAATTTAGGGTGGCTATATATGGTAAGAAGATATTCTTGATTGAAAGATTGATTGGATTAGATTGAGTGGTGATTATGCTTAATTGGATTGAGATTGGATTTGATTGAGTCAATTAAGGGATGATTGATCAATCAAGCTATGTATGGAAGATAAGATTGAGGTGATTATGGTAAGTAGGGTTCGGCTATAGCAAGAGAAGACTATAGTCGAATTTGTTATGGATGGTAAGTAGATATTTGATATGGGTTGGTTATCTTTGTGATTGGAAGATGATTTGGGATTTGATTGGAGTTAATTGGGTGTTGATTGGATTTGATTGAGTCAATCAATGGATGATTAACCAATCAAGGAATATATGAAAAGATATAGTGGGGATGATATGGCAAGAGGTGTTCGGCTAGGTCAATGAGTGATGTGATCCAGTATGGTATTTTTGGTAAGTGAGACTTTGTGTGGATATAGGAAGATATGTGGGTGGCCGACTATGGGAAAAGGAGTGGTCAAGTAAGGCAACTGGGGAAAGCTTGATATGGTAAGTGTTTGGTCTTTGAGTGGCCGGCTATGGGAGGATTGAGGTGGGTGTGTATGTCAAGTGGTGACTTGGTATGGTAAGTGTTTGGGCGAGGGATTGGCTGAGAATAATGTTTGGGGTGAGAGAAATTTCAAGAAAACATATGAACATTCAAGAAAATAGATGAACAGATGAAGAACTTGAAGAATATGAAGAACACAATGTAGAACTTTGAAGAACACAAGAGTGCACTTCTGCTAGCACACTTGCTACTTCAAATGATTCAATCAACAACTCTCAACTTGGGACTTTGAAGAACTTGAAAGATGCAAGATAAACCAAACAACTTGGATTCATGGATTGCACCAAGTTGCAAGGGAGTCTCACACAATGGAAAATGATGAGCATTTGAGAACTTCAAAGAACACAAGATAAACAATTCAACTCTGATTCACGAATTGCACAAAGTTGAAAAGAAATCTCAAATGGATAGATAATGAAATCACAATCAACTTGATTCATGAATTGCACAAGATGAAAGGACTCCAAAAGATAGATAAATGAATCACACCTACTCACAAATTGTAATGTGTGATCCTCTTTAAGGGGATTCACGAGTTACACCCCAAGAAGCCCAAGTGCTTAAAACATCGAAAGATAGAATAGGCTACATGCCTCCCACACACAAGGTGTCTTCAAAATGAAAAATGATCAAAGATGCTAAACTAAGAAGCCTAGGGTCTTATTTATAGAACTTATAAAGTGAAAATCTCTAAAAAGTCCCTGGAAATTATTTAATTAAATAAAATAATTAAAAAGCAACTAAAAGCAAATGAGTTGGTTTTGGGTGGCCCATGTGGCCATGGCATGCAAGGGGCCTTGGTAGGCCACACTGGCATGCTGTTGGGGTGCGTTGGGCTAGGCACATGAGTTTGATGGTCTGTTGGCATGACTGCATGCGTGGGAGTGCTAGGCACTGGGCGTGCACACGCAGGCGTGTGCGCACAGGGCATGCGTGTGCCGAGTTGCACACAATGGGCATGTCCTGACATGGTCCTAGCATGCTGATGGCTAGGCCATGTGGTGCGCGTTGAGGCATATTTCTAGCCTTACCCTGAGCTGTAAAGGGCATGTCATGGCAGGGGTCATAGCATGCCTGTTGCATGTTGCTGAGCGTCAGGAGCATGTCTTGGCGGGGGTCATGGCATGCATGTTGGGGCGTCTGGGGCGTCTTGGGCTTGCTATGGCAAAGGCCAGGGCATGCTTGTGGTGCTACCAGGTGGGTACCATGGCATGTCTATCGGCATGCTGATGGGCTTCTGATGCTGTTGGACAGGCTAATGAGCGTTGGGGTTGCCTGCTGGGCATGTTGATGGGCAGCTGATGCACGTTGGTGGTGCTGCTGGCATGTTGACGGGATGCTGAGGCACCCTAGGTTGTCCTGGGTTCACTAGGTTGTGGGTTTGCATGTTGGTGCTTGGCCCCACAAATGGTGCCATCTTAGGTGTCCATGTGTGTCTAGGACTTTGATTATGAGCGGTTTTTGATGGGGTGTTATTACAAACACAGCTGACGTGGCATGTTGCTGATTGACTTTTGCGTCCATCTAGCTTTCTCGAGCTATTTCTCCTCCATTCCATTGCTTTTGTCTGAAAATTCATATTGATCAAAATACATTTATTTATTTTTTCAATCAATTGTTCTCACTCGACACTTGTTCGATCCCAAGACATGCATTTCTACATTAACATGGATGGTGCGAATTGGGCAATGAGAACTTCCTTGATTGATGTGAACAATCATGAGAATGCGAACCTATCTTCTGATGGGGGTGAAACTGATAGTAGTGAAAAAATTTTGGAAGACGCCCTAAACCTCACGCAATGGCTTGGGACTCTCCCCGATGGACAAGAAATGCCACAACATAATATTGGCCTGCGCAGACATCAATATATAGTCGAGGTTTTGCAGGGACATTCGAGAAATTGTCGGGAGTTATTCCTAATTAAAGTTGAGGCTTCTGTGCATTATACTCGTCATTATGAAACAATCACTTTTTGAGGGATTCTAGAAAATGAGTGACAGTCGAGAAACATATAGACATATTTGCTTTGATAGTGGCCCTAGGAAAAGATTAGCACGTCGTGGGTCAATGGTTTCAACATTCATCTTATTCACTCAACGCACACAGCTGGGGCACACCTAACAATCGAAGCCAATCCGAGAAATTATCCTTGGTTTCAGGTATGTGTTGGTTTTCCGTACATAAGAAATCCAAATAACATTAGGCTGCAGGTTTGATTAAATTACTTATTTGAACGTACGGATATAAAATATTGTGGATAACATCGTTTGCAGGGATGCGTTGGTGCGATTGATGGGATCATGATCAATCATCGAACCTAGTGAGGTAAGCGAGATATTTCGCAACCGGCATGGCATAGTTGCCCAAATATCTAAAGTGTATGTGACTTAGACATAAAGTTCATATTTTTGTACCCTAGTTGGGAAGGAAGCGCCCATGATTCACGTATATTCTTCGATGCTTTGAGTTAAGGCCGCAACCAATTTCCATAGCCTTTAGACAGTAAACAACTAATATTATTTAATTATGCTAATTAAATAATTATTTGTCTTTATATGTATTTTGTTCAATCTTTAGAATCAGTTATCTTCGTGTAACTATCTTGTTGTTGTTAATGGGTTAACAGATCATTATTATCTAGTCGATTCGGTGTTTTCATGTACTTGGGAATTTATGCCCCCATATCCAGGAGAAAGATATCATAGAAGTGACCGTCATGGTCAATGGGGATTTAGGGGCTATAAGGATTATTTTAATTACCGTCATTCATCAATTTGTAACGTGATAGAACGTGCGCTTGGAATCTTGAAATCATGATTTAGAATTTTAAAAAATATGCTTGCATATTCAGTTGGGAAACAATGCTAACTAATTATCGCATGTTGTACATTACATAATTTTATTAGAATGACGACATCGGATGACTTCATATTTGAGGAATAGGCCAACAAGAGGCTTGATCCGAATGGCCGTGCAGTTAGTGATGTTGTAGATCCAATAGGTCATTTTAACATGATGTTGGAATCAGCACGAGTCATAGCTGCATGTAGGGATGATATTGCCATAAATATGTGGGCAGCCAAGTGCAGTTAGTGAATGATAAATTAGATATGATGAAATGAATATTATAAATATATATACTATTTCATAAGAGTGTAGTTTGCTGATTCGAACTTATTAAATTTGGCACGTATATTTTGATCCGTTGTACAAATTATAAGACTTGTTTCTCGTCAAATGACTTATAAGGTGAGAAACTGTATTTTTACTATGCGTGTTGTGATAGATATGTATTTTTTTTAAGTTTATAGGTAAATGTTTATGTAACCAATTATTGCTCAATACATAATTATTATAATAATGCAAATATCAACTAAACTACTTGTTAAATTATTTTATCAAATTTTAAAAATGGTTTAACAAAATATAATTTAATTTGATTTTTTTATATAATTTTACGAAGTCAAAAATATAGTAAATTGATCATTATTACTGTATAATGGGAAAAAATGATTATTATTTATGTATATACAAATTCATCAATAAAACAAAAATATTACAAATAACTATGTAATGATTTGTGGGACTCACTTATATCAATCTCCCAACAATCTAAATTCATCTCATCTCATTTTTAATCTAAATACATAAAAATCATCTCAACTCATCTTAATTCATTTCAACTCACTCATCTTATTACTATTCATAATTTATCTCATCTCATTTTATCTCAACTTCGAAATCAAATGAGCATTATTGTCTTTGTATATCTTTATGCTTGCTAATCGTAAAAATGGCTGATCTCTTCAGGATGCTCCTCAGAAGGATGACTGGCCATGTCTCAGTTATTCATGACGAGAAATGAGAATTAAGAACAAGTACAATCAGGCAAAAGAATCCAGAATACTTGAGGAACGAAGGAAGAAAAGAAAAGACAAAAAATAGATTTACTTGTCTGAATTCTCAGCATTGAAATGCGTGTTGTAAATCGGGATGCTATAAATAACCCCCCCTCTTGGGCGGGGACAACAAAAAGAAAAAAACAAAGATGGGATAAACTTTCAGCGCCAAGATCTTGTCTTGTCTTGTCATTGTCATGATCTGACTTGCTCTCTAAACCGAACCATTAAATTTGTATACTTGCTCTCCAAACCTTAGCTTATTCGTATGCTGATGAGCGAGCATGACTCAAGTCCTATATGCATGTTTAGTCCTATATGCATGCATATATATCATATTCCTCTTCCAATTAAGACTGGACGACAAGTATGATATCTAAGCAAAAATTGTGTAAGCTAGATTTAGGGTTGTCAAATTGTGTTAATGGATTGTGCTCGTGTTATATTAAGATATACATATTAAATTATATAGATCAATCCTAACTTGACCTGTTAAACTTATCGTGTCAAAATCTCAAACATTAACACAATATGTTTACATAACGTATTGTGTCGTGCCAATCCATTTGGACTAATTAGTGAATATTACAAAATAGATTAACACGACACAATATGATCCGTTTCAAACTATTTATATAAATAGGTTGAATATGTCCGAAATTAACCTATTTGATTTGATTAAATTTAGCATAATTTTATATAAATATTAAAATCATAATATCTATAAAAAAAAAAAATATAACAGGAACTACAAGTCTGAAATTACAATCTAAATAATGAAAATATCAAAATTAAAATTCTAATAATTTTACTTTTAGATATACAGATATAATTGTAATTTTAACTTTCTTAACGTGTCATAATATTTCATAACGGGTCAAAACAGGTTGACTTACTATCAACTCGTTAAGCAATTGTGTTGTAACAAGTCAACCCATTTTGAACTGAAACCAATTAATGATGACTAGTAGGGAATTGCGAAGAGAGAAAAATAAGAAAAGAAACCATACCAAGATTTAACATTGTTCAGTAGTGTGCCTACATTCACAGGACCGAGCGACAACTAAATTTCACTATGATGAAAAGTATGGACTGGGCGGTTATTTGCCCAGATTAATCTGGGCGGATAACCGAATTCAATCCGGATATCCGAATTATAACCGGATATCCAGATTTTTTGCATTTTCTCTCTTGAAAACTAGATATCCGGATTATAACCGAAATGAATCTTAATGCCACGAACACAAGCAGGCTAGACAGCAAACATTGCTTTTGACAGAAATCTCGACAACTAAAACAAATCATAACAAGTCAGGTAAATATCGAATAATTGTTGCTAATGGTTAAGTAAATCCTACATTCCAAAGAAAAAAGATATAGAAGTTCCCAAAATAAATAAATAATTAAATAAATAAATAAAATAAAAAATAAAATTCAAACCAGCAATAGTAAGAGCACTTTCAAGTTGATTCAATGATGTCTAGGTTTTATGACATGCAATTTGATATTTATGTTCTATGGAGACGGAGAATGAAAACCAAAATCCCTAAATTAAAAAAAAAAACGAATCTCATTATGACTTCGTAACCAGGATAATTTCCAAAACAAGAAAGATCCAAATCCTTATTAAAGTTCACTGAACCATACCACAAATACCACAATTTTTAAGCCTTTAATCGGTGGGTTGGGTCCAAAGTGCCAATAAGCGAGAGAGAGAGAGTGAGAGACAGAGTACAGACAGAGAGGGTGCTTATTTAAGCCTAAATCCAAATCCAGATCGTTACAAGTTCTCCTAAGAGACCGGCCCGACAAGTGATAAACGCGAGTACAGACACAGTGAGAGAGAGATCGAGAGATCGACGAACTTGTAGATCGAGAGATTGAGAGATCAAGATTGAGAGAGAGATTGAGAGATTGACGAACTTGTTGAGTAGATCAACGTATGGTGAATGACAGTGTGCGATGAAGTAACGGCTAGGGTTCTATAGATTTCGGGAGATGGAGAGAGAGAATGTCATAGGAACTAAATAGTCGAACCATTTTGTTTTAAATCTAAACCGGTTATGGATATCTAGTTTAGAAACTAGATCCATAACTGGTTTCGAGCGGGTATCTGGTTTTCACTATCCGTCTTATCGGAATCTGGGTGGTTATCCACCCAGTTAGCCCAATTTTCCAGGTTTTAATCTAGATCCGGATGAATACCCTTATTTATGGGATATTCTTATTAATCAAATTCACATTTATCACACACACATAAACTTTATATAGAGCGAAAAAGAAGAAGAACAAGAACCAAAAATAATAATATATGATTATAAGTTGTTTAGTTTTTTAATATTGTTTATCCTGCTCAGTACTTGTCATTTACCGGACTAGCAAACAAAGATATAGCACATAGAATATAGATGCAAAACCATTTGCAACCCGCCTCTGCAAGCTGGAGGTTCGCTTGGGGCTGAAGTTCCGCCTTTCCATCATCGCCAACAGGCTAGGGTGACATTCTCGATTTTTATCTCTCAATCTGTTGTGTTTTGAGAATTTTAGTCTTGATTTATTTTTAGAGATAGGATGAGATAAAATGAGATAAAAGTAAAATATATCTATATATTATTGTAATATATTTTTTTAATATTAATTTTGTTTTCAGATTTTAAAAATGTATTTTGGAATTTAAAAAAATTAAAATTTTATTATATTTGATATGAAAATTTGAAAAAATATAATGATAAATTTGAGATGTATTTTAGAATTTTAGCTCATTATTTGTACTTATTTTCTCAGATCTTTCTTTAATCTCTGATACAATCTCGCTATATATCATGTATAATATATATGTTTAATATTGTGATATACATTAATATATATATATATATATATATATATATATATATATACCGACCTTAATTCCCTATTATTGTAAACTTATATGGTTCCGCCACATGCAGTAATAGTACTTAGTAGATTTAACGTATTTTATTTGTTGTAACATTTGGGAAAGGAAAAAATTTAGAATAGGATAGGTATAACCCATCAATAAATATATGCCACGTAGGTATTTCATGAAGAAATATAATAGATTTGATTGTACCGGAAAATGATTTTTGATATTTTAGTATATTTTGACAAGATGTAATAATTTTTGATATTTTAATACATTTTGGCAAGCTATAATGATCTTTGGTATTTTAGTATATTTTGTGTATGAGCTGATGTTTCTTGATCCAGAATTAAGAAAACGATAAAAAAACAAATAAATTATATGGATAGGTTGATCTTGTGGACAAGTTGGCATGTATGAATAAATTGATGTTCCTTGATAACTGATGTTTCTTGAGCCAGGATTAAGAAAATGAATATATATATATATATATATATATATATATATGTTGATTTTGTGGTTCAGGTTGGCATGTATAAGTTGTACTTTTCAAATTATTTTGAGGTAGCATTTAGACTGATGCTTCTTGAACCAGGATTAAGAAAACGACAAAAAAAAAATGGATAGATTAACGTAGCATCTCAAATAAAATCAAATACATCCATCTTAATGTATTAATTCGATACAATCAAGAATATGGTATTTTTTCATGAAATGTCTATATGACACATTTCTATTGATGGATGTAAAAATCATTTTTACATCTATCCCTTTAAAAAAAGGAAACTGTATAAGAATACTTGACAGTTGACACCTTTATATATAAGTCAAAATAGAGTACTCAATATATTTCCGGGTCTGGCCTGTCGACATTGTTTATTCCCTCGCACCCCTACCCTGAATGACTCTACTTACGATGATATACAGCGGGGTTTATTTTTTGAGTGATCCTACACTCATAAACGGCGGGTATCGAATGGGATCCCACCTAGTTGAATTTTTTTTCTTTTATTTTTTTATGCATTTTTTTAATCATTTTTAAATATTTTAAAAAAATTAAAATATTAATAAAACACATTTTAATCACTATATAAAAGTTTTTTCTCTTAAAAAAAAAAAAATCATTCTCTTACCGTCAAGATTCCCAATCTGTAAGAATAGTATTTCTATTTTTTTTTAAACATATCCCAATCTAAAATTCCAATATATACATATGCATTTCCAACATATAAGGTAATTTGTCAAGATGGGTTCTTGTGGCAAAAAGCGTGCTTTTCGCAAGTATTAACTATTTTCCACAAATTTCAATTGTGGGTTGCTCGTGGAATTTATTCCGCCGCAAATATTACTATTACCCACGAGTTTACATTTTCATGACAAGTGACTATTTATTGCCACCAGCAAGTCCGTAGTTAAAAGCCATATTGATAGTGGCAAAAAAGTCTAGAAATGCATTGTCTGTCATGGAAAATGCCTATTACCCAAAAAACAAATATGCTGCTAATAACTATTGTCCACATAACAGTCTAGAGAGGAATCAGGGTTTACAACCAAACTCATGATAAATGTTTGCACGAACTAAATTTTTACCACCAATTCCATTCCTGTGCAATACTTTATTCACATAAACATGTTCATCCCTAAATGTATCTGCAGTCGTGGGTAATAGTGTGTTATTTACCACAACTTCAAGCTGAGTCATATGCAAAATGCCCAGGATTAACATTGTATTTTTTTGTTGAGAAAACTATAATAGGACCATTTGGTATTTGATAATATCAAATTACAACAATAATGGTTTCTACCCATTTTAATTTGCATGTTTCCAGTCCATAATGCTATGTTGCAGTCAACAATGCATAATATAATCTACCCAATTTTTAAAGAAAATTTCACCACAGTCCAACCTTTAATTGATAGACCCAATATGATAATTTAATGCAAGTACTCACACATACATACATATATATACATATATATATGCAAGTAGCTTGTCATTCATCCAGTTATATAATAAACGTACATGGACATTGTCCATTTAACATCAACCTAACACTGTCCAATACGATAATTTGCCAACTGTCTATATAATACTGAAATGGGGTAAATGTATCATCCAGCCATATTAAAAAACCTCCAGGAGCTCAAAGGCTGCTTGTTGGAAAAATCTACACAGGCCTTCCTCTTCATTGCATGTATGTCCACACGATTCAAGCTCCTCTTTGAGTTAAATTGCCTTGTCACCACTGCAAATAGGAGTGAATAAAAAACCCGCTACCGATTACCGTCTGTTATGTCAACCCGACCCAATCTGACTTGACCCGATAAGGTTGTTAACGGAAGCCTTTGCTTCCAATACCCGTAACCGATACCCGTTTTCAAACGAGTAAATACCCGATATCCACAATCATCCCGAACGTCTGCAACAAGTCCCCTTTCTTGCTTGATTCTCTGCTATCAAAAACTATGATTCCGTATCATCCATGGTGGTACTATTATCTTCATCGTCGCCAGCAAGGTTGAATCGGAGTGCTAATTCCTGAATCTTCTTCGAGAGCTCTGCGACCAGTGCAAACAGGCCGTAGCTACCTTTAGATTCGTGAAGCAATCCAAGCCAAGAGAGTTCAGAAACCTCGAAGCAATCCCCGTAGTACCAGTGCAAACAGATTCGTAGCTACCTTCAAATCCGAGAGAGTTCTGAAACCTCGGAGCAATCCAAGCCGCCCCATAAAAAATTCATTCTAGAAAGAGAATCAAAATTGAAAATCTGCAACTTTTTAAATCAGATTAGTGAAAAGCCTTCGCCTTTCTTCAACATTCGAAAATCCAAGAAATCATAGCAGAGCACTCAGCCGATGTCGAAAGTCACCAAGGGGCACTCAAAATGTGTTGAAAATCACAAGA
The DNA here is from genome assembly GCA_036559045.1 of Platycarya longipes. NCBI lineage: Eukaryota > Viridiplantae > Streptophyta > Magnoliopsida > Fagales > Juglandaceae > Platycarya > Platycarya longipes. The sequence continues at coordinate 1,074,126 of CM071798.1, forward strand.
ATTCCAAGCAATCGAGTCAGACAGCTCTAATAACCAAACGGTTATCGGCTTAACAGCATAATACATTGTTGGATCGGGTCGGAAGATGCATTAGCGGGTCAGTTCGGGTCGGTTGTTCACCCTTAACTGCAAAGCTTGGAAAGCATGGGTTAAGACCAGGAATTGTGTTTATAAATACACATGGACACCATGGAAGAGTGGTACCAACACTCACTGGCTTAAACATGAAAAAAGCTCAAGTCATTTTCTTGCAAATAACATAAACCACAAATGAATAGGTTTGAACCCTACTTACGCATAAATAACAATAAATCTTTGATCAACCTGCCAGACAACTAGTGAGTGCACCATCCATTTTTCTTCTTAATTAATGCTATACCAAAAAATGAAGCTAATAATTCCATTGGTTGGGAACACCATTTTATTCTGGATAGTCCTTATTGGTAGGATACGTATATAATGAAGTTAATGTAGTCAAAACCTGGCCCATTAGGAATGATTTATCTTTTACAAACCAAGTAGCTAATACAACCATCAATATACCAGTAAAAACCCTAGAAGTATCCTATGATAAAAGCATTCTCACAACCCAGGCAGCTGAAACAATATTAAGTAATGTGGGCTCCTTTTGGCCCTATTTGTTTAGATGGTGCTATTTTCAATATATAAAAAAAATGCTCACTGTGAACAACCCTTAAGCTTTTTTAGTTAGTAAGAAAACTGCTAATTATACATAATAGACCTTTCTCCCCTACTGGCCTTACCAATTATATCTTATATCATCTACTCCTAGGACATAAGCACAGACTTCATAAATGCTACTTTCTATCATAACATAATAATAGTCATGTCAAAAGCTTGAGGACCTATCCTTTACAATCTTATATACACTCAATATAAGTGCAAACAGGTAAGCAATTAGATTTCCGATTAAGATTAGAGTTTCAGACCAGTAACTTACCATTAGTATATTTGTTTATACTTTTAACTCCGAGTATGCAATGTGAATGTTTGTCCCCATTGTGAACTGCATTGGACCATCCGGGGCCTTATCATCAAGGAGTCCAAATGAGAACCATCAATATGTGTTTTCCTGTAGCTACCTTGCATTAAGACAAATAGATCCCTAACAACAAAAACTAGTGGTTAGACATGATTCCTCCCAAGTCAAACAAATAAATAACAATGAAATCAGTTATCACTAATGAAAAGGGCTTTTCATTATCTATGCAGATCTAATTTAGCAACCATAGAACAAAAACCATTATAAGCTTAAATATTATTATTTTTTCTACAAGTAAAAGGATATTTTATTAATACCGAAATAAGAATAATCCAAGCACACAATAAGTATACAAGATAAGACACCCAGTTAAGAACTATAAGTAGATACAGATATCTCAATGAAGGCTGGGACCTTAAAAGTAGATACAATATAAATTGTTTCATTGTAATATAATTCATTCCAACTAAATGCATACATATAGGTATGTAGGCAAGGTAATGTTGAATGTAAACCTAATAAGTGCAGTAATCTTCGAGCAAGTCCAACATGTGTTGAAATTGTGAATATATGAGAACTCTATGGCCTTGCTCTTTCAACTTCACCATCATTTTGTCCAACAATTGCAACTTCCCTAATTGATTCCAGGAGCTGTCTATCAAACAACAAAAGAAAAGTAGAACCAAAAAATAGAGGAACATCATTATACCTTACTAAGAATGAATTATGGTAGATGCAAAGAAGATATTACAATAATGTAAAGAAGATGAGCCCACGAGGGAGTACTGCTCATAGACAGCATTATTAATTTTTACAAGCAAATCACTTCGTAACAACAACATGAATTCAAAAAAGAAGCTAAACTCAACAATTGGGCACAGATGAAAGTGGAAGTTGCCAAATGAACAACAAAGTGGTATGACATTACCATTTCAATTATAGAAATATTAAAAAATATTATTGGGTTTGATCAGAAATCATCTATGGCTCTATCAAAATGTAAGCATAATATTATGATGATGATGATGATATTATTGTGCAAAGTCGAGCTAAAAAAAAGGTGATTTGCTATAATTTATATTAATAAAACAAAAAACAATCTGAAGCCCCACACGCAATGCACCCTTGCACAAAAAACAATCTGAAAAGTTAATAAACGCTCAATCAACCCCATAAGAAGGCAGACAACCCCTATGTTGCATGATTCTCTGCATGGGTGCAGTATTAATTTCTCTACGTTAAATAATCCAAGTAATATAAAATCTGGAATGTAGTATATGTAATGGACATGTCTAAGTTATTAAACTACCATTAGCTCTATTGAACTTCAACATATATACGTTGCAGTCTCAATCATGGTGGATCTCAATTAATACATGAATATGTTAGTCTGGACAAAAGAATGTGGTGCCCATGTTCATTAAAATTATGCAACCCACATCACTAGTTCAATATTGATTTGATGATCCAAAACATCCATTAAAAAAGAAAATACCAAAGGAAAAGTTCACCCACATAATTTTTTCAATGTTTTCCAAAATACATCAGTTTTGCCCAAACGCAATATAAGATATATTCTAATACCCAAATCGACATAGATCAATATAAGATGTATACTCTAATACCCAAAGAGCAATTAAAAATAAAACTCAAAATCAACCAACAGAGAACAAAAGAAACGGAGAGACGAAAACATACCTAGGCATGGAGACGAGGATAAGAAAAAATGATGTTCTTCAAAAAATATATATATATCTTTCCACAAGTAGCGTTGAGCACAGAGAAATCTCAAGCTCTGCTCTGTATCGAAGCACATCTAAATCGTAAAACAAATCTTAGAAAACAAATTATTTTTCCTTTTTCAACTAAGCAGATCTAACCTATACATTCAAACATCATCACCGAAAAATGCCCAAAATTAAAAAACAAAAAAAGAGAACAATACAAACAGAGTGAGGAAGAAAACATACCCAAACAATAAAATAGCAGATCTAGCCAAACGGAGCAAAAGACGACAGCCACGAAGCTAGGTTTCGCCACGAGAGAGAGAGAGAGAGAGAGAGAGAGAGGCTTTCCAATTTTGGCCTCAATAGTCAGAAATAAATGAGATGACGGAGATTTGGCGATGAAGGAGATTACGACGATGGGGTCACGATAAGGGAGGAGACCGGCGGGGGGGGGGTGGTGGTGGTGGAGATGGCGGCGGCATACGAAATGTTTCATCGGTAGATCCCATTTTGTTTTTAAAAGATTTGGGATTCGTTGGAGAATACTAGGGTTTACATTTTTAATGTAAATCCTTATATCTCTAAATCTAATTCAACGGTAAAGATTAAATATTAAATTAAATTAGTTAAAATAAATAAATTTAAATATAAATATCATATCATAAATAATTTATAAATTAAAATAATGTTTTATAATCCAATTATTTTTAAAAATTAAAATAAATAATATAATAATACAGAATACTTATTTATCACAAGAAAATATCATTGCAAAAGAAGTTTAACAAATAACAAAGTGGTAATAATGTAGAAGTGTGTGGTAAAAAGATTAATTGTATTTGCGTGCGACGGCTTAAAGTCATCGCAAACCGTTATTTTACCCACAATTTTAGAATCGTGAGATGTGAATTCGTGGCAAAATTAAATATTTTCTTTTATGGAAGAAATTTGTCATAATAAAAAATATTTTTCATGAGCTCATACAGTAAAGCTTCTGTAAAAAAAAAAAATTATAATATTAATAAACACATTTTTTAATCACTATATAAAAACTTTCTTTTAAAAAAAATAGAAGCAGTCTCTTAGGGTCGAGATTCCCATTATGTAAGAATGGCATTTCTATTTTTTTTTTAAATATATTCCAATCTAAAATCCCAATATATACATATGCATTTATTTATTTCTGCACAAATTTAATGTGTGTGTGTATATATATATATATATATATAGCAATAGTAAATGTGCTGGTATTCGACATTATTGCTGCAAAGATGTCCTAGACATTATAATTACTGTAAAGGTTTTGTAAAATAATCTAGGTGGTGATGCTTTGTTACTACAACAAATTCTCCATTTTCCTACAGTTTATTTTGCCACAATAAGCATTAAATTTTGTCATTATTTTATCAAATTTGGCAAAACAAGATTGAAGCAGGTTTGTAGATAAAAAAAAAAATTGACAAATTTCCATTGAAACCGGCAACATACTGCTTTGTAGAAAATATTAGCTTTATTGCGGCAACTAATTGGAGTCACAAATAAACAAATATTTTGTCAGAAAAACCATCCAAGGCTGGTACTAATAGACTTAGATAATGTATTCCCACAATATAATTTTGCCACAAAAGATCTAATTCCTCTGCCACAAGAAAACCATTTCCTACAAATTATTTTGCCAATAAAATGTTGCTACCAAAGAATGCATGTGTATCAACGAATGATTTTGACTACCGAAACAATGATCCTACAACTTTCCATCTTGAGAAAAATCTTATATTAGCAAAATTAATTGTGAAAAATACTATTGTATCTACAAATAGTTTTGCCAAAAATAATCTATTCTAGTAGAAAAAAAATATTTGTAGCCAAAAGATGCTGCAATGAATCCAAGGATATTCTGTCCTAGTATCCCTCCAAGTTGTCAACAGCTCATCATCATAATTCCAAGATAATTTGCACCATCATGTCGATGACACCAATATTATGAAATGCCAATTTCCTTTTCTTTTTTGAAAAAAAAAAAACAATAAAAACCTGGCTTAAGGAATGAATTTAAAAGAACACACATGAAACTGAAATTTGGACTTCACAAGCCAAAAGGGAAAGATGACACATATGCATTACATCCATGCACATATATTTGCACGCACATATAAGTTGGCTATAAACTAAAGAATAACAAAAGCTGAGATCTTGGCTCATGCTATTCTTCCATTGGATTCGATATGTTAGCATGTTTCAGGTTACCACTACTATTGATCAAGAAGTTCTTTCAGACTGATTTATGAAACAGATTTTGAACTCTTCCATATGTACCTTCTATCCTCTTTTTAGAAATTACAAAGAAGTGTTATTCATTATAATTAAAAAGTGACTACCATCATAAATTAGGCTCCACTTATTCCAACAAACATTTCCAAGCGAGTATATAATTAATGGAAATATGTTGATGGGATAACACATCAATGATAGTTGACACAACATATGTTGATAGGATAACAACATGCTTAATTAATTCTAAAAAAAAGTATTTGGCATAACAACATGCTTAATTCTTTCACGACATCCGCTTTCGCTTCCACTTCCACTTCCATTTTATTAATCTTAGGAAAAACACATAATTGATTGCATGATATAAAAAGATCAAATAAAAAATTTATGGGAAAAAATATGAACCTGGACATATTTCTTACCACCAGTACAATAGGCAAATTCTTTGGCCTAGACCAAAAAAAAGAAAAATAAAACAATCTCAGCAAACACCTCATTTGCCTCTATTATGAAAATCCTAAATGATCTGCTGTCAATTCTTATAAAACATATAAGTGGTGAAAAACACTTACATAATAATTAAAATCTGCCTAGTTTTTCAAAGCAACTAAAAGGGTTAAGTGCCCATTTTGTTTCCTCCATTCTTAAAAATCTACAAGTAAAGACACATTTAAAATTCATAAAATAACTGAACAAAACTAACCCTAATACTCTCTACCTAGTTTTAAAGTTGTGCTTTAATCTTCAAGTAATTATCCCAATCCGAAATCAATCTCTGCTACCCAATTTTTCAAAGCAACTAAAAGGGTTAAGTGCTCGTTCAGCCGCTTTTCTCCTAAATCAATCTCCATAGCTCTTAGATTCAAGCCAACAATCTACAAGTTTTAAAACCCTAATAAAGATAAAACGGTGAGAGAAAAAAAACAGATAAAATCAAAATTAATATGCTGACTTGTTTAATGAGCAGAATAAAGTTTTTGTCATGAATTCAATTATGCCCAAATAAATACTAAGGGATTATATGTAACAAATAAATATATTAAATGGGCCTGGTTGTTCCTAAGAGAGATTGAGGCAAATCCCAAATCACGTGCATCAAGAAATGATTAAAGAACGTTTAGAACTACAACCTTTGTACTTTTAAGATTCTCCAATATATCTAATCTCCGCATCACATTATAGCATGAATACTCTCCATCCCGTGATAGAAAAGGCCAACGCAAAGTCCAAAACCTCATTAAAAGGAATCTACTTATTTTTTTATTAAAATAAAACAAAAACATAATAAAACAAGAACCTACATCAACTTCCCAATCATTGCACCCTTCCCATTGCAATATGAGGTCATCTGGGTTGTAAGGCATCTCAAATTTGCAGTACCTTTAGGAAAAATGCTAATAAAAATCAGAACCCATCAATGTACTTATCCAAATCAATGTCAAAAGTAAAAGAAAAAAAATTAGATTTCAACCAAACCCAAAAGTATAGAAACCTCAGAAAATTATAATCAGGAATGAACAAATAGGGCGACTCATGAAAATTATAACGAGTTAGAATCCAAATCAACATAAAAGTTTGCATAAGGTTGCACTGCCACGTGCATAACAGAGCATTAGAATCCAAGAGACTTCAGAAGTAAAGAAGAAGCAAGGCAATATCAAATTGCACAAATCCTAAGATCTTCACTTTGAAGATAACTCAACATCATGTTGATGATTAATGTTAACTAATGGCCCACACAACAAAGCTCAACAAACACTCAAGAAACATAATGGTAGCAATATATTGAAGTCAAGAAAGAGCAACATCATTCGTTATTTTATTCACAAGTCAAAAGTTATAAGAAACAAAAATAAGTAAAAGGAACTAACCAAAATGAGTCATTGAAAACAAAAGTAAGCACCTAAATAAGGGAAACGCTATTTCCTTTCTTGCAACTAGATAAGAAGGCATTAAAAAAGATCACGTTAGTCAAAACTTAAACATAAAACTTCCAAAAAGATTCAACACTAATCCAATTAAGATGTGATAAATAAATGCAGTATTAGTGAGTAGCTCTCTATAGTTAATATCCAAATTATTGGCCTTGATTCCCTCTCTAGAATAATTAACATTAAAAAAGTCGTTGAACATATCCCATCTAATATAGTAAAATCCCTTTACCGCCAAAATAAGCTAGTTATATCACAAAGATGTCAACCAAGGTGCTAGCCAGTGGTAAATAAAACACCAGAATCACTCTAGAGTCATTGACTTCTAAATATATCCAGCTTCAACCAATAAATTAAAATCATAAATAGCTTCTTTTTGGAAAGTTAGGAAATAAATACAAAATAAATAATCTAATGGGAAGTACCTTTACTCAATTAAAGGAAGTTAGATATGGTAACCATCAAATGATAATGAAAAATAGGTAACATAAGTATCCTCTGCATATACATATACAACTTATGGCACAAATTACAGAAGATAAGAAAATCAATTTAACAAATATGAGAAGCTCAAATAACAAACACCTTGGCAGCATATAAATTTCTAATCTGCGAAACTCAGGTAGATAGGGGATGGGATTATAGCTTGTATTGCATTAAAGATCAAATATGATGTTGATTTAAATACCAAGAGTTGCATTAGCGATATCATACCAATGTTTCATCAAGTTATAAATTCATAATATTCTGCAGTTTGGTGGAAATATATATTTAGAGTTTATGTTGGTGTTTCATTGAGAAGGCTGATGGACAAAATATTGAATCTCTTAATATCATTGTTGTTGAATAGATATGGTAAATGCTCATACATGATGATGATGCATCCTCATTGTTTTATTCTATATTCATACTTGTACAGTTTGCATTACTTATAAAAATAAATAAATTTGTACACTTAATTCCTGAAATTACGAAAACAAACACATTTCAACCTCTGACTCCCAAAAAGTTGCAGTGTCAGTTTTGGTAGTTTGGAGTGCAAAATATAAAATGAAGGGAGGTTGGAGAGGTGGAATGAGTTTTTTTTTTCCTATATTGGCTGCGGCCAAAATTAGATGAGCAATTTAAACAGCCAAAACAAAGATCAAGCCTGCTACTACCATCCTTATTTCTGACACTGAAAGATAAAAGTTTCAAGAAAGGGACATCACTTGTTAATAATCTGATAGAGTATGTGGGCTAGACAATAATTCATGATATCGATGCAAAGAAAAAAATGAAATTCATCATATGGGGAAAAAAATATCTAAAGATCATTATCCAAGCCAGGATAGATAAAATAGAATCTCATGGTTCAAGATGAGTTTCAGTTACACGATTGGCTAAAATTAAAAGCATTAAACAAGGAAATTATGGTTCAAAGGCACAATACCTTTAGCAGTTTTTTTACCTAATTGAATGAAGAGTGCTTTTTTTCAATCTTTTCCCAGTTAAATATAAAAATCCTCAATCTTGCTTAGTATATCAGATTGGTTATGCTTATAACAGCAATGTTCATGCTCATAAAAAATCATTAACAAAAGCAAATTACAAACAAAAAACATGTTGACTTTAAGAAAAAACAAATATTTGAACACCAACTGAGCCTTTTACAAAACATAAAATATATTTTGAAATGAATTACTGAAAGAGAAGGTTAGCTACTGGCATGTGATGAGGAATAATCAATATTCTTAGGGGGAACTATCAATTCTTTCGGCCCTTTACAATACAACACAAACACATCATACTTCAAATAATTTGCATTTATAAGAGGAAAGTGGAAAGAGACATTATGAAGTGCAATGATCTAAGCTCAGCAAGAAGTTCTCTGTTTACTCAATAGTTGGAAATACCTATCTAGAAATAAAATAATAGGGAAATGTATACTTACTCAGAATACATACTTGAATGCCTGCTTCATCTATTTCAGCGACTTTAATGAATGGATCTCCATTTACAGGATCGAGAAGTGTATTCCAACTTGAAGATCATTTCCATTTACCCTGCACTAAAAATTGAGACATTCTATGTTTAGAGTACTCTACCAATGTAGATTTATACCGAAGACAATAGTCTCAAAGTCAAGTCCATTTAACTAAGATGAACAAAGTTAAATTCTTCTAGTGGTGTCATCTTTCAACTTCAGTTGGACGTGGTGAATAAGTAGATGCGTAAAATTTTAACATTTGAGGGGGGTGGGGTAATAAATTTGATCCGAAGGGTAAGAAAATATTCTAAAAAAAGTACAGAAACAAGACAGAAAACGAACTCAATAATCAATTTAAACTTGTGTGCTTTTGTTTTTAAACTATGTTGGCTGCTGCACATGATTAATGAGAATCAACACCCTCCATCGGGTTATGCGCATTGCGAAAATTGCAATACCTACCCAAATTATGAACTTTAGCAGGTTGAGAACCTGACATCTCTTCAACGTCTACTGTAGCAAAGGGTATAGAATGAATATATCTGCTAAAAGGAAACAATGGAATTGCATAAATAGAGTATCTATTTATAGGGAGACAACTATAAATAAAACATACAAAGACACGAGCCAATTAACTTCAGATATTTTTCACAAATATCACAACACAATAACCAAACCCATCACAGTATGAGCTCTTCAAATATTACAAAAGTTTCCAAGAAAGAATCATCAGGCACAACACTTAGATCCTTTTACAAATTTATTGGAAGTATGTGTACATGACAACTCTATACAAACAATGGTCTCAAAAATAGTAGTAGCAGAATAGCACTTCCATCGCTGCTTTGGATTCTATCTCTAATTGCAGTTTGTTCACAAACATTACGTGATGGGATCCAGTTCAACAAACATACTCATCCTCCAATTTAAACACCCAACTTTGCCTATGATCTTGTGAATCCAAAAGAAGCTACTCGAAAAAAGCATGACAGTGAAATTGGACTTTATATGAAGACAGTAATAAAAGGATGATTGCATAAAGATTAAAATGGATTATGAGAAATTACAGCTACTGAAAAAACTCATGAACTAGCTTCATCAGGTATATAGAGTTCATTAAACTTATTTAAGTTACATATATAATGCTATAAGTTCAAATGATTTATTAGTTAATAAGGAGAACATATGAGTTCTCCCTAATAAACTAATAATTAATTATGATATTCTATGGTTAATGTGATTACTAATGCATACATATTAATATACTCTGATATAAACGTATACCCATTAACAATAATGGTTTACTTCAAACGTTTATTATCGCTTTGTATAAAACATATGAGAACATGTGTATAATATTCCAGTGAATTACTAATACCTGTGCAAGACATAAAGTTTACAAACCTTTAAAGATAATCAAAAGGAAGCCTACAATATAAGTAAAAAAGAAAAAAATTGGGGCTAAATAGAACCAGTAACTTATTTTCATAATGTCATCAGAAAATAACCTCATATGCCTAATGAAGTCAGCTCTTCTACCTCCAACTATTCCTTGTAAGTCAGAACAAGCTCTATGTACAGATATTAGAGTGTGTGCGTGTGTGTGTGACTAAACTCGAGCTCCTCTGATGAGAAAGGAAATACAATGGAAAATTAAATAAAATTAAAAATAAAAGGTATGCAGAACATGATCACATATCATTCTTTTAATTATTATTTAACTTGATTTAATTGTCAACTCCTCATTTCCACTCAATAGAAGGGTGCAAACCAACCGTATAAACCAAATTATGAGACTACACAAATGATCCAAATGAATCAAAGTAAATGTTGACTAATGATCAAGAATTAGCACTTGATGCGGGATAGACCTATCAGATTCGCCAAGAATTTCATAGAAACGTTAATTTTACTGAATTGCTCGTTTAATGAATTGCTCATTTGGTTTTCTGTATTTCAAATAAAGCTAATTAAGAAGCTATACAAATACAAATTACAAAAATCATTTTGCCTTTTAAGGAGTAATGCACATCATTAAAACCCTTGTAGCATAAAAAGAATAACATAACGTACATTATGAGTTCTAAGATACTTTTCTTAACATATAATCAAGCATAAGAATACTTTCCAAGTTGAAGACTAGAGAAGTCCCTCTCTTCTTCAATAAAAACCTTTTCCAGCATCTTTCTTGTATATTAAAAAAGAAAAGATGATTAAAGTAAATTGTATACAAACAAATTTGAAGTGAAGAAGACAAGACCGAGCATAAAAATCTCATAAGCATTCTAACCCTATACATGCACAATTCGAATTCTATTTTCCTTTTTTCCTCTTGTTATAAGCCACATATTTATACAAGCACAAGTTACCTATTCAAATTTTACAATTTCAAAATCAATATGAGCAATCTCAAAACAGAGTTTCTGATTCATATGCCCAATATCCACTGCAACAAAATCTCCATTAAATCAAAATCTCTTAAAAAAAAAGAATGAGTAATTCCCTAAATTTCACATTCCTAATTGAGTCCAAATCTGCACAAGTAAATGCAAACCTCATTTAATCCAAATTCAAGGATTTCATAACCAACATCAAATATTCATTCCAAATTTAAAACAACACGAGCAATTTCAAAGTAACTGACTCCATTCCCACGAGCTCTCTCAACCAGCATCAAAGGTGAAATAAAGAAGTCCCAAAAGCAGCTCTTAATGTTTCCAGCTTCTCTTACCCACTAAAAAATAATGAGAGTAAGGTCTAGGGTTAGGCAAAAATCATGGTAGCAAGGTCTCGACACCAAGAGTCCTAAATGTAGTTCCATTCAAAAGAAGCATCAATGAAAAATATCTAATTGTGATACATGTGTGTGTGTGTGTGTGTAAGAAAATTTGAGTTAAAAATGAAAAAAGTACCTGTTAATTCTAGCAAACTTGTGGGAGGTCGGTGGAGAAAGGGGAAATTGATGATGGCGGCGGTGAAACCATACAGCGACAAATCTAAGCCGCGAGGTGGATAAACCCATGGGAGATGGGTCCTTGCGTGGGGGAGAGTGGAGAAGCTAGGAGCTGCGTGTGGCAAGGGGGAGGTGCAAGGAGGCTTGGGGATATTGTTGGCGTACGGCAGCGGTAGGAGCCGAACGAGGGGGAAGAGTTCAAGTGGAAACCCATTTCGGGAAGGGATCGCGTGTGTAGGAGGTGGGCTGCCGTGAAGGTTGTGGTGGTTGGGGTTTGGTCGCCAGGAGAAGGAAGTTGATGGTGGCCAGCAGTGAGATTGGGGGTTGATGACGGCGGAGTCGAGAGAGAACCCATGGGAAAATCGTGCGAAGTCGAGGACTAGAGAGTGAATACGATTTTCGAGAGGGAAGGGCTTAAGTGGAAGATGAAGTTAAACAAAGATAATACATTTAACTTACTTATTATGACAACTACCAATTGTCAATAAAAACCTACTACGACAATTACTAATTGACAATAAAAGTGTAGATATTATAATAATGGAATTCACATCAGCGGCAACCATTATTTGACATAACAAATATTATTATTGCCAATAATTGTATTTTGGTGTCAATATTATTTTTGGCGATATTATGTCGCAGAAAAAAACCAGCTTTATTGACAGCTTTGCTATTTATTTTTGAAGAAATACATCTTGTGAATAAAAAGTCACCTTTTGCTATAATAATTTAATTGTAGAAAAAAAATTGGCCAGAAAAGGCCCTATTTGTTGTAGTGTGTATTTATAATAGTGTTTTCATATATAGGTTGCCGATTATATATATATAGCAATAGTAAATGTGCTGGTATTTGACATTATTGCTGCAAAGATGTCCTAGACATTATAATTACTGTAAAGGTTTTGTAAAACCAACGTAATTAATCTAGGTGGTGATTCTTTGTATTTATAATAGTGTTTTCATATACAGGTTGTCGATTAGCTATATAATTTAAAATCAAATACAGATCATTCAAATATTCTATCTACATTCGTTGCCTATAATTAAGGGGTTTAATTTTCGGAATAAATCTTTTCAACTTGATCTTTGGAAGCAGCTCTTAATGTTTCCAGCTGCTTCTCTTACCCACTAATTAAAGGCCTAAAGCAAGTGTTATTTTTATACGGGTAGCCAAAGTCATAAAAGATGGCGTGCTTAGAAATAAACACTTGATTAGTGAGACGATTAAGACATCGAAAACCATGATAAGACATACTACAACCATGAGAAAACTTAGGAACACTCTTGTCACTCTTCTTCGTGGTCTGAAGATCATCTTTGAGTCGAAATTCTCGAGATTTTGATCGATATCTGAAAGTATTTTCTAGCCTAGACCAAACAGCCCAAGACGTGGTTAATTCAATCATTGTAGACATGGCTTCCTCTGTTAAGGTGGAGAGCAACAAATTGAACATGAGTTGATCAATTTGTTTCCGCTCGGCCAACTTGGAATTTGCAGAGACAAAGTCACTGGAATCGATGGTGGTAGAGGGCTCGACAATAGAACCATCAACATAGTAAAGGAGATTCTGACATTGCGGCAAGACTTGGTTACACCAAAAAAGATAGTTTGAAGAAGAGAATTTGATGGTGAGAAGGTGAATCATGGTATTAAAGGGCAAGGTGGTGGTAGAGTTGACGGAAGCTATGAGATCGATGATGTTAATCTGAAAAAAAATTATTCTGATATTATGTAAATTTTTTATATTACGGTGGCGTTGTTTTGTATTTATAATAATATTTTCATATACTGGTTGCCGATAAGCTATATAATTGAAAATCAAATAAAAATTATTAGATTTCAAAAAAATAATTTACAAATCATTCAAATATTCTATTTACATCCGTTGTTTATAATTAAGAGATTTGATTTTGGAATAAATCTTTCCAACTTGATGTTTAGAGGACATAGGAGATCTCTCTGTAACGGTAATAATTACTCTGCGGATGGCTAATCAATCAAACCACTGCATGAGTTCGACTGGTGATGGGACATCCATATTCCCAAAAAAACATTTCCAGCCGGTGAGTATATATACCATTACAGCAAAATTTATATTTTCTATTCATGGAAAAATTAACTATATTCCTTCCCATATATGGTTAACGTACTTTAAAGAATGGCGCTGTCAAAAAACGTCCCCCACACTCGACTCCCACTCAGTATCCGACGGTCGACCTGTGAAATTCAAAAAGAGAAAAAAGAAAGTGGGAAATGAAAGCTTGATGTGATTCCGATGTCCACTTTAATTTTCTTCAGCCTTGAACTACTCGTGTCGTTCAACGAAGCAACCCAATTGGAACGAATCAAAAAACAAAGAAGAATGATATTTTTATAAATTATCTTATAAAAATTAATATTCTTTTATAAAAATATTCTTTTTCTCTTTAATATTAATATTTATTGTGAAATATATTATTCATATCATTTTTAAAAGATAAAAGATACATTTGAGGATTATTAAGAGTTAATTGATTACCTTAATTGGATTAATTTCATTGTTTCTCATGTATTTTGTGAAGAAAATATTTTTATAGATTATCTAACTAAGCGTGGAACTGAAAGTCAAAATTCAAGAGTGATTTGGAGACAACAGGATGCCTGATAAACTAAGAGGTCTCCTCCGCAGGATGGACAGAAGTGGTCTCCCTCATGGGTTTCGTAACTTTTGTTTGGATTCATACACAACTTGGATAAGGGTTGTAGATTGGTGCCTTAATAGAAAAACATTTACATGCCGTGATTCTACGAGTGCTACGTTCTCTTTGCACTGGTATTATCTTGTTTTATCTTTACCTATTTTTCATTTGGTTTTATGGTCTTGCAGGATTTTATTTTCGTCTTTGTCTTTTTTGATTCTGGGAATATTGTAATTTTGGACTCAATTTTAATGGTTATCTGAATTTTGGTATTTTTGTAGACCATCGTGTGCTTAGATTGTAACTACGATTTCTCTATCATAAATGTATTTTTGTAGACCATCATATGCTTGGATTCTATGGGGTTGTTTGTTTTGCCAAATGGGTTCATCTCATCTCATCTTATCTCGTACTTTTAACTCATTTCAACCACTCATTTTAAATTTTAATTCATCTCAATCACTCATTTTATTACTATTTATAATCCATCTCATCTTATTTCTGAATCCAAACGAGTCCTATAACTACAATTTTTCTATCATAAATAAAGATTATTAATAAAATTAAAGAAAAGTCACTATTAAATATGTCCAACTCTTCTTTATAAAGAAGAAAAAAACAAAAACAAAAGATACTTGGACAGACGTGCACACTGTCTGAAGTTGGTCTGCCAAGTAGACGGCCTGTACAATTCTCCTATTGTATTGAAAAATATACGATCAGAGCCCTCTTTGATCAAGTACGTCATGCATATATAATATGAAAAATTCTTTACAACTTTCAACCCTTTTTATATATTATATATTTTTTAATTTTTTTCTTTTATTAAATATTTAATATATAAATAATGAATTAAAAAATATTAATTAATTTAAAAATAATAAACTAGAAAAATATTTAAAAAATATGATATATAAAAGAGATTAAGAATTGTGTATCATTACTCATATAATATATATGAGCCTAATTAAGTTGAGACGATTACAATAATACGTCACAAAATTTTAAGCTTTTAATTGTAAAGCTAATGACAGCGTCACAAACAGAGAGAGATTGATCTTTTTCAATCACAAATACCGAATGGGGGGGGTTTAAAATGAAGATCATCTTATGGTTCTTAAACAAAGCCTTGGCATATAGAGAGATCAACTCCAGTACTTTTTTCACTGACATGGAGTTTTTGTGCTTCAATTATAATTAGCGTCTTCTTGCGGCTGTTTCTCTTTGTCCATTGAAGTAAACAGCAGCAACTGGGAGGTCGAGATTATTTTCCACTGCGAAACTTCGGGTGCTGAATTGATCCCTTGAAGAAGGTGGGTTCACCGTCTGCCTGCGTTTCTGCTTGAACAGAACAAACACATACCTGTGGATCCCTATGTATGGCCTTGGAATCTCATAGCTCACCACCTCCCTTCCTGTAATTAAATATAATGAATGAGTAATGCTACATGTATATACAATTGTATAATATGTAAATGCCGCGTAAACTTGGAAAAAAATTGTAAAGTCCACTACATTTTTTTTTCGTAAATCTCATATTTTTCTCACTTTTTTTAAAGGGTATACACGACTCTTGCACACATAATGACCGCAAATTTCATTTCTTATTATACAAAACGTACAAAAAAAGGTTATTATAGATCAGTAATTATTTCTGAACAGAAATACTTTAGATATAAAATAATTATATAAAAATAAATTTATAAATTGATGTGATTTAATATTATATGTCAAATTTTAACATTATTTTTATTATAAGATAATTCTAACGAATCTCAATTTATAAGTTTAATTTATGAAATCTCTTTGTATTTAGCCGTTCGTCTCTCAAACTCTCATTTCTTCGTTTGGAAGAAAATGAACATACCAAATGTGGCATCTGTCGTTCCCGGAATGTCTGTGACAACCCTGCAGATCATGTTATTCAAACTGTTAGCTAGCTCTTCCCCTCCTATTTTAGCTTATTGAGATCTGCATGCGTGTGTATACTCCAAACGCTTTGATCTCTCAAGAAAATTGACTTTTTGCGACATTAAATTTTGTAGTAAAAAATAGAAAAAATATTGCAAAAAAATATTTACAGCAAAAATAATTATTTTGGTTGTAATTAAAATACCATAAATAGCTATTTTTCTTGTAGTGTCTTTCCATGAGTATATATTAGTTTTCTTTCCAGATCGAATTCCGAAATTTATGTTCTTTTATCTTAATTATTCAGCAATATATACTAGGTTATAACAGTCAACGCAGGTCACTAATACACACACGATGAACACAAAGATAATATAACAAATATGTGTGTTTTTTTTTTTTTGTCAAAAAGAAGGCGAAACTTCTAGTACTTTATTAGTAACTTCATTTACGGTGGAGAAAAACCGTGATTACAAACCCAACCAATTACTTATTAAAAGCCAGCCAAACAAAATCCAACCATACTAACAATCCTACCCATAAAGACTAAGACTAATCAAATTTACCGACGTCTAACATAAAATGTCCCCCATCCTATCCAACCTATACGGCTCCCTCACAGGTTGAGATAACGTCAGAAATGAAACATTTGTCTCCCATAGCACCACCTCTAGCTAACTCACCTGCTACCTTTTTCCTTTTTATACAAATGGTTAATAGAAAAATTAAAACCCTCCAAAAGGCTAAAGAGTTAACAATTGATCCCAAAAATCTCCAGATACCACACAAATTATATGTGTGCTTGTCATGCGATGAAGTCGATCTGCAGTTTTCTGTATAAGATGTGCTAATATTCGCAAATATCACATTATAACAGAAAGAACATCTCTACTTGTTGAACAACCATCCATGTGGAATATAATCATTTCTATTTGAAATCGATCTTTTTTTTTTTTTTTTGTTTTTTGTTGTTGGACAGGATTAGGGGTTACCAGTGCAGGTGCTCCCTTAAATAGGGATCACTAGGGCCGGGAACATCTGGGTCTGTCATAACCTGTAATAAAAAATAAAATAAAAAACACATGCAAGGTGCAAAGAAAATCTAGAGGATATTACAATAATAATAATAAAAAAAAAATCTAGAGGATTTATAGAAGAGATTAAATGAAAAGGAAAGAGGGGATCTATTCCAGTATTAGTGTATATATGTATATATGTATCTATATATATTATACCAGTGTGAAAAAAGATCTCATGTCGCCTCCTTGAATCTCAACTCTAGGTTTGGTGGTTACTGTTGAAGGATAGAGCTCATGGCCGTTGCAGACTTGCTTGGTGTTGTAAGTGATAGTCATTTTTATGCTTGGCGTGAAATAATCAAGCACATCTCCTATTACTCTCCCAACAATGAGAGGTTCCAACATTCTTGCCATTGAAAGAGGCCGGGATCGGAGAATTGAGAAAGGGGTCGAAGAGTTGTGACCTAAAGAGCTGATTGGATAACTTAGGAACTTGTGTTTGGGCATAGAATAAGAAGCACCATATTTATACTACTTTAAAGTATCCTGCAAATCACTTCAAATTATAAACAGCAAAAGATATACCGACACATATCTAGATATGTGTCAGTATATCTTTTAGAGATCTCTAAAAGAGAGATTGCTAGAGTACTCTCTCTCGCATGTTGTATACCGAGATGTTTATGTTCGGTTTGATTTGTAGATTAAAGCCTGTTTCTATTCGTAATTTAGTTTAATTTATTTTTATTTTTTTATAATTTTTTATACATCTTTTTCAAATTTTAATACATATTTTTCAAATTTTAATATATTTATTTTAAATCTCAAAATAATAATAATATTAAAAAATAAACTAAACTTATTTCAACTCATCTTATCTTTAAATTCAAACGAGACCTAAACGAATTCAGCTTAATTTATGTTAAATTTATTATTATATTTTTTTAAAATTTTTTAAAAAATATAATTTTTAATATAAATTTTTTAAATTTCAATACATATATTTTGAATCTTAATTTAATTTTTTTAAATCTTAAAATAATAATAATATTAAAATATAAATTTAATTTAATTTAACTCGGTTCATCTTCCCATTCAAACCGAGTCTTAATTTACGTTTTTCTATAAACTCTACAAATGAATCCCTAGGAGTTGGTTCTTGATTTGCTATATTTCTAACCAATGAGTTTTTCTTTAATATGTTGATTTTTTGCCACAAGAACAATATAAACATTCGAAAATGTTAACATGACAGTGTATGATATTCACCATTAATATAATTGCATCTAACTATAATATATAGTTATTTGATGCATTGGGTTAATACAAAAAGTGTAACGATCAGCTAGTATCATAATCCATCGAAGTCATGCGGCATCATGATATATATGCAGTCATAGTAAGAATGATAGTCTCGTGTTGCCTTAGTATTAGGGGTATTAAATTGTGTTAATGGATAGTGTTTATATCATGTCAAGACATATATATATATTATATTATATAGATTAATCCTAACCCGCCCCGTTAAATTTATCGTATCAAAATCTCAAATCCTAACGCGACCCGTTAACATAACGTGTCGTATCGTGTCGTGTCAACCCGTTATGATCCATTAGTGAATATTATGAAATAAATTAACACGACAAAATATGATACGTTTCAACCTGTTTATGTAAATATGTTGAATATATCCAAAATTAATCCGTTTGACTTAATTAAATTTAGCATAATTTTATACAAATGTTAAAATCACAATATCTATAAAAATTATAATACTAACTACAAATATAAATTATAATATAAATAATAAAAATATTAAAATTAAGATTCTAATAATTTTACCTTTAAATGTAAGGATATACTTGTAATTTTAACTTTCTCAACGTATTATAACGTGTCATAACGAGTCAAAACAGGTTGACCCGCTATCAACCCGTTAAGCAATCGTATCATAACGGGTCAACTCGTTTTGACCCGAAACCCTTTAAGACTAAACCCTAACCCGCTATTATCATATCGTGTTCGTATTAGGTTAACGGATCATGTGACATATTACTACCCCTACTTAGCACCACCCAACTTGATGTGTTTTTGCATGCGGGGCCTCGATCGCTTAATTTCCAAGTTGTCAACTTATCATGCATTGAACTACTGTTTATTTTCAAAACATAAAGCAGGAATTATTAATGAACAGTATTCATAGACATATCCTTTAAAGGAAACTCATCTTTTGCATTTAAGGTTATACAGAGGGAGAAATTGTTGAATGGAAGCAACAGAACGTTCCTATATTACATGTACCCACAAAAGAAATTGACCATTTTCGAAGATTATTCTTTCAGGGTGTTCGGGCATAAAGGAACTCCACCATGCAAATCAAATGTTCCGATCGAAGGCGATCGATCATGATGAGTGCTAGTGCTCAGAGGTCATTTCAGAGCAAAACATCAGATTCAGTTCCAACAATGGTTAGACGGACGCCGGAAGAAGGTGGATTTGCTATAAGTAGAAGCTCGACTGCTTTTTTTTCCGTATATCCTAAGCTGGACCTTATGTGACATTTCTCACTGCACCACGCACCATGTCTCTGCATTTCCCTTATTTCTTTATGTCTACTTTTCTTTTTCTTTCTTCCTCCCTCACCACCCTTTGTCGAGCTTTTTTTTTCCCCCTTAATTACTATTATAGTAAGTTTAGTATTGTTGGGTTTATAATTAGAGTAAGACTAAGAATCGATTCTATCCGAGTGATCATGCCCAAGAACAGCATAGTCAGATCAACTGCAGTAATCACAGTAGTACTCCAAAAGAATACTAATATTTTAGAAGAGCAGATAATTAGAGTATTACACAAAGCAAAACGAATTAATATGCACGAGCTGTGAAGAGCCGGTGGCATGATCTTTCACGTGCAACATGTTTTAAGTTTGGCTTAATTTTTACCTTGGGCTTACTACTACGTACTTGGGTGTTTGATTTTTAAAATCTCTGAATTTATATATAAAATACTATATGTACTTACAATTTTTCTTGTAAGATTCATTTTGTCAGTTTTCTTTTAAAACTCAAATTTTGAATTTCAAGTTTCATGATTTTTAACATATCAATAACTGAAAAGAAGTCAATTTTTTTATTCTTTATAAATTTGTTCCGAAGTACATTTATCATTTTTCTTAATTTTAAAACTTAGATTTTAGTAGTCAATAATAAAAGAAAAATTTATTCTTAACACTTTAATTACGAATAAATTTATTTTATGCAAAGAGTTTTCACTTTTATTTAATTAATATATTGTTATAAAAATACCACTATAATATTGATGAGTTAGATTTTTAAGTTGAACTGATTTTAGTTGTAAAAAAATACCACTATAATATTTTGTAGTGAGCTAGGCTGAAAATAAATTTTAGGTTTAGGATGAATGGGTAATTTTGGTATTTTAGTATCTTAAATTGAAAAGTACGTGCTTAATGAAAGAGTCACGCTCAATTGGAAATTGACGCAAGTTAAGTGCTCATTTATAAGTGATGATTGATATTTGTTTGATTTTGTGTGAGAAAACTCATAGAAGTTATAAAGTTCAGGTAAGTAAGATTCTTATATTAGACTTTGAATAAAAAAAAAATGATCTGGGATTGATTTGTGAAAAAATATGCATACATGTTTTAAAAAGAAGTGTAAAAATAACCTTAGTTATGGGTTTGCATTACTCATGAAATTTGTATAAAAGAAAAAGTATTTTTTATCATGACTAATATGGACATGAGCAAAAAGTTTAGCATTCTAAGTACTCTAAGATGTGCCAAAAGAGCGATTATGAAACCTTAACATTTGTGCATGTTTTAGAAATATGTTTTGAATATGTGAAAATTCCCTTGACCTGTTTTGATACATGAAGATGATATGATCTTATTCACACTACAAGATTTTAGAGTTTTTGTTAAGGATGGTTTTTGTAGCTAAAAGTGTGTGTTTTGCAAGCATAGACAATTGACCACCAATTTGGTCTGTGGAAGCTTCGTGGCATAAACTCGTCGCAAATACTATTAATTGTCACGACTTAAGAATTTCACGGGAAAATGTGACTTATTGCCACGCGAGGGTCTGTGATAAATGCTTAGTTTGTGCATGACAAAGGGTCTTGGAAATGCATATGCCATTGTGGCTAGTGCTTGTTCCCCTCTACTCATGTCGTTGCGTAAAGGTTCTTATTACCAACTAACATTCTTGTAGTTTCAGGCAAATAGCCTTTTACGATGGCTTTGGTTTGTATTTATTACTTAGTTGCTGCTACAATACTCATCTCTAATTCTAGCAGTTTTGTGGGCAAATTTGTAACGCTCCAATGAAAGACTCAAACCACATGACTTATACTCCAAAATGACTAGTCAATGATACAATTGGAACCTCATTGGAACCTTATAAAGAGCAAAAACTTCTCATTCCCAAGCAATATAAGATCTCATATACCACTCATCATTATCCTTATCATATGGAGTATTACAATCTACCCCCCTTAAATGCTCGACGTCCTCGTTGAGCCTGTTCCTCATAGGTGGCACGACTCAAGTCCCATATTTCTAGTTGGGATAGGCTTTGATACCATTGTAACACCCCAATGGAAGGCCCAAACTACATGGCATATACTCCAAAAGGACTAGTCAATGATACAATTGGAGTCAAATTGGAACCTTATAAAAAGTAATAACTTCTCATTCCCAAGCAATATGAGATCTCATACACTACCTATCCTTATTCGTATCATATGAGGTATCACAAAATTACTGTGCACTACATTTGTTTCCATATGGATAAATTAAACCAAATATTACCAATCACCATATCTGTCTATTTAGACAACTTGAACTTGTAGAAAATAAACTTTTACCACAGAAAACACATATATGTTGTCGTGTATAATTACTTACCATCTGGGGGCAAGTTAATGTCTTTTAAACAAAATAATCAATGATAGCTGGTCTTCATCCACATTAGGATTTTGGATGCAAATAGAATATATGTTGTAAACTCATCATATATATATATATATGCAACAGTTATCATTCATCAAGTTTTATATTTAGATTACATTCACCTTCCATTTAAACTCATGGATTTTGAAATGATATTACTTAGAAATGAACAAAAGTCTTAGTGATGCTCATGTCTAGTGGGATGCGATGGACCATAGCAATTACAGCATGGTGCAATATTATTCTAACTTGTTTGTGAGGCAGGATTCTCGATGATGCAGTATAGCCTCCACCACTGTTTCTTGTCATTAATTTGCAATGTAGTCCAGAGTTCACATGGAGTCCATACAAGCCACACTTTCTCATAACACTTCCACAACAGACGGGAAGCTAGATTCATGATGAGCACGAGCACTAAGCCAAGAATTGAATGCATGGAGAGCTTGGGATTAATAACTATTGCAAAATTGGTAAAATTATATGCGGGTTGTTCATCCATCTAATGAGATGTTGCTTTAGGGAGCAACCCATCACATTGAGATTTCAGTTCTTTTATATCAGCGTCTTAGTCAAATTAATTTAATATTAATCCAAATAGACATAGCCAACCCCAAATATGACAAGAAATCCTAATTAGTTGGTCTAGCATGAATGGTTAGAATTTCACTGATGTACATCAAGGACTACAAATAAACATATCCTAAATATTGGATGAAGTTAATTGTTCCTAGGCTTGATGACTCACAAGTCCATATAGACAACCATGACAAATGATTCTCCAAATGCATTTCAATACAAGCTGTCAATTTTGCAGAGTTCAATAGAGTACAAAGAAAACTAAATTATTTGTTGTATACACAATACTTTATAATTTTACAAAGCTAAATAATGCTAACATACACATAACTTGTGTTTCTGGCATATAATTCCCTCTGTCTGCTCTACTAATTTGTATAACCTAAGCTTGGATCATACCAAGAATCCTTGCCCAGGTGGTTCATGCTTCAATTGGATCCATGACAAAACCCATCCATGAAATGTGATTTAAAAAACTGCATTACTTGTCACCTACCTAGATTTCCAAAACAAAACCTCCCAACAAACCCACTTTGTGCACATCAAAATATGTGTCAACAATTGATAAAATGTTTAGCAATTTCAGGTTGAAGGGAATAACAAAACACAAAATTAATAGTGCTCCCCTTCACCAAAAAATTATAGCTTCACTAGAGAAAAGATTAAGTCTCTTCGGGAGTCTCTTCACGAGACTCCTTACTTCCCCCAAACTGAGATGTAAATAAAATACACCCAATAAGCCACTTACACAAATTAATTTAACATTAACCCAAATAGCCATAGTCAAACCCCACAATGACAAGAAATTAATTAGCTGTATTAGCATGAATGTAAAGAAAACACTATGTACACCAAGGATTACAAATAACACATGCTTGCTGCCCATGTAATCCAGTCCAACACAAATGTAGATATTTTATCCATCTAACACATGAGTTCAACACAATAAATAACACAACCATATAATCATAAACCAAGTAAAAATTACACAATAGAAGAGCATCAACAAGATGTCAACAAGGAAACAACTCTCAAACGTGAAAAGTATCGACAAGATGTCAACAAGGAAGAAACCAGCAAGCTTGGTTTAATCATCATTTTAAATGAGAACTCAATAGAAGAAAAAAAAAACATGCATACTAGAGACCTAATCCAAAATATAGACTTAGAAACATGAGAAAGCAAATTCATAAGCCTATTAAAACTGAACCTATGTGAACAAATAAAAATTACAACAACAAATACCGAAAATTACAAGCTAAACCTAGATAGGTTGGCATTTGCAATGATTGTTGTCTTTAAGTTTCTACCCAAAGAAAACATCATTGACAATGATAACAACATATGAGCTTTTTAATGTAAGACCCTACATTCAAATTTTTTTTTTTGTAAGGAAAGAATACCCTACATTCATGGTGGCAGTTGATCCATTTCCAACACCAATTTCCAAAACACTAACACGTACCAGAACACAATCATTTCAAGCAAACCTAATTGCAAAGTAGCATATAAAGTGATAAACAAAATAGTAAAAGTCTAGCATCACCACAATATGCACAAGATCAACTAAATGGTAAAAAGAGTTTTGTAATGTCATTCTTCCAGGCCTTAAACTCAGATAGCATTTCATTTATTTTTAGCTCAGAGTTACTTAGACATACTCTATTATAAACTGCCTTATACACAACAACATTTTTGACTTATAGCGGCATGCTGTTTTGCCACAAAAACCTGGGAAAATTACTGGAACTGAGCAATATCGGCCATTTATTTTTGCCATAGCTTTATAGATAAAGAATCGACAATTATACCACATTTTGGCAAACAAGTAGATGGAGGCAAATGTTGACTTATTATGGAAATGATTATCTTGGATAATGTAACATTTTTTTTCAGAAATGGAGCTGCATATTCATTCAACATTGAACGAAATAACAAGTTGCTAGAAAATAACACTGCTGCAACACTCAATAATCGTAAATCTACACCATCGAAATTTCCGAGTTACAACAACCATACATTGCAGCTTAGATATACTATTGACAACAAATGCTACTGAAATAAATAACTTGCGACTGCTAACATATTCTCATAACTAGTAGCAACGTATACATGCGAAAATCCACCCCCACAAGAAAATTTATTTGCTGCAAATCTACATTGCAGCTTATGTATACTATTGACAACAAATGCCACTAAAATAAATAATTTGCAACTGCTAACATATTCTTATAACTAGTAGACAATGTACACAAGCGGCAATCCACCCCCACAAGAAAATGTTTTTGCTGCAAATCTAGATCTTAGTAAATATTCTATTCTTGCAACTCAATTCCTTGCAAATACTCAATTGTTTGATCTATACTCTGCTATACCGGTATTTGCGGCAGCAAACTTTTCTCACTTTTATTGATTTTTGATGAAGATGTTCTTCAATAAATGTAGATATCTTGTCAACATCGGTTTGCAACTAAAGTGCAATTTCTGCATAATATAGCATTTAAATGGGCTATTGATGGACTCATTCTTCCTAGCAAATTTTCAATACTGATGGGGGTTCTTTGCCACTAAGAATCTATTCTCGCAATGCATCATCATCAATTTAAATGATATGTTTATTTTCCATAATAAGTTAGTGTAGAAACATAGTATTTGTTGCTACTGGCCAACAACTAGTTTATAGCCAATACATGGACTTTTCCTGCATGATACATTGCCAAAAATATAAACAAATGCTCATGGCGCACCCTAGCTAGCTAGTTACATTCATGTTCCTGGCATTTTCAATGGTCCTGATCATCATCAACCTGGCTTGTTTTCATGCCCTTTACATACATATATAATATAGTACATTATGAGATTCTCTACATGCATCATACATGTAATAATCCTATTCTAAACAAACAACAAAAATGCAAGAAAATAAATAACCATGATCACCCATTTTGTAGTGTAAAATATAGACCTAATTGATCCATATATTGCCCTGATGATCTAATTACAATAATTTACATCATGAGAAGTAACCATCAACCCACAAGTTAAGAAATAAAAATGCAAGAAGGATAGATGTATACACAAATTATCACCTGCATCGTGCTATGACTGTAATGGAGACAATCTCTACATCAAGTCCAAAACAAGGCATATCACCAGCTCATATGCCCATATTTTATATATTAATGATCTTGTTCTCAACAAACAATAAGTTTCATACATTACTTAATACATGGGCTTGGCATGCATTAGCTAGCACAAGCAACATTCTGACATATATTAATGATCCTGTTCTCAACAAGCCATAAGGTTCACACACACTTAATACATGAGTTTGGCATGCACTAGCCAACACAGACAACATTCTGATACACATATAATTTGCAGTACCCTAATATGCATGGAAACTTCCAAAGGCAATACATGACATACATGAATTGTTGTCAATACTTCATGGCATGGAGAATAGGTCTGCTTCCCTACTAATACACCTTTGTGGTCATGGCATAAAAACACCAACCGGCCACCTCCAATCTTCATTGATTTCTCAACTGGTTATCGTTCACGTGGCTTATTTGCACCATATTTCCCCTCATAAGTCCCCTTACTAGCTGTTAGCTATAGGAACCTGCTGCATGTATACAGTTTTGGAAAACATTAACCACAACCCAGGTTATTATCATGTTTAGTTTATACAAAATATAAGAAATCACAAATTTATAAAGGCTAGCAATATCTGCAATACACTATCCAACAACTTTTAGCCTTTGAAAACATTTCAAAATTATGTAACTTGCTGTCAAGATCCGATGCAGAGAATTAATCATATAAGAAAGCAGGGACAACTAGCTATATGCAACAACCTAGTTCAAATATATATGCAACAACTAGTTCCAGATTTTACTTATTACCAGTAGGGGTGGGCAAAAATTTCGACTTCCGACTTCCGAACGACTTCCGCTCCAATTTCGACTCTGATCGGAATGGGAAGTCAGAAATCAAAGTCAGAGTCGAAAGACCTCCGACTCCGAAGTCGGAGTTCGGAAGCGGAGTCGGAGCACACGATTGCTCCGAACTCCGACTCCGAACTCCGATCTTTTTAAAAAAAAAAAACCCAGATGCAAAAAGACATCGTTTTGCATTTGGGTTATTTTTTTTAAAATGAAACGACGTCGTTCCAATTAATGAGGAACGACGCCGTTTTGTTATTACTCGGCCTCCCCCCCGATCCCTTCTTTCTCTTCAGTCTTCTCTTTCTCTCCTCTTCTTTCTTCTTTCTTCCGCTTCGCCCTTTGGTTTCTCTGTTCTCCCACAACCCAGACCCCAGCTTCATCTTCTCCCCGTCTTCGAGGCTCGAGCAACCACTTCTCTAGCCACGACGTCGCCTTCTGACTTTCGCTCTGGCTCCGCCACTACCTAGGAGATCCGATTCCGAGAAATCCCCATTTTTAATTGGTATTTTTTAGGGTTTCAAAATAGGAATTTATTTTTAATTTTAATCTGAGAAATTGAGTTTGGATTGTGTTAATTGTTTTCTATTCTATTAATTTTGTAAGGTAATTGAAGATTCGAAATTTTTAGTGTTTAATTTCTTTGTTTCTTCAAATTTCTAGCCTTTAGGGTTTCGAAATTTTTTTGGTAGCAAATTACAAGAATTCTCTGCTTGTATTTGGTTTTGGTTGTATTGCATATAGTTTACTTAAGAGAAAAATTATCCTGGTTTTGATAGAATGCTGAGATGCTCAATGTCCAATAACTGTTTGATAGAATGCCTCGTATGATTGTTTTAGTCACTTTGATGGACCATGTACATGAAGTTGACAGTAATCAAGGGGAATCATAAAGCTCCAAGAATATGTTGATTAACCCTTTATTTTATTTCTTTCCTTTATCATTACCATGAAGCCCTGAAATCAACCTCCCAGCCCCCAAACACCCAGAATCCATTCTTCTTTTCTAATTGCATGCCTTCACCACTTTGAACAATGATACAAAAATAGGTATGTCCTATCATATACTAGCCCCGATGGAACTTGAACAAGTGTGCAAACCCACTTGTCCATCAGTGACTAAACATCCAATTGCTATGTTATCGTTTCTCCATCTCTTAACGGTGGAAATAATTTACCATTTCCTACTATACCTTGACTACAAATGCAATTAGAAAGTGTCTTCTTTAATATATTATCAATTGGAAACGAACAGGAAAAATGACTTATGTTCATTTTTTTTGAGAAAGAATTAATTATCCAATGGATCCCTTCTAATGCAACAGTTGCCCTTGGACACATCTTCATTTGAAATGAAATTTTTCCTGCACTATTTCAAACTCTCAATTACCTATTCCACCTCCATGGACTCATCTTTTACTCCAATTACTAAGCTTCCAGAATCCCAACAACTACTTTTGTTCCCCCTTAATAAAGGTATAATGGAAAGGGCAGTCCATCTTATTATACTCAAAATGGAGGAGGAAGTGAGAGCTTAGCAGGTTCACATTATTAATCCAGTTCCTAATGCTAATAGCTTACGTTTTCTAGAGAATTGGTAACTAACACTAGTTTAGCTTTCACAGTAAATAATATAGCCATGAAATGCTCAATATAAAACATAAGATATAAATTGATACCACTTCAAAATTCAGAGGACAATAATGCACTCGCTGAGTTAATGCTATGGAGCTACAATAAGTTGCCATGCCTAATTCTAAGAGAAAACTAGCATAAGTAATCAGTTACATTCATGCTTCTCTCTCTATTTCTTTCCTTGCACCCCAATGATTTTTTTTTTTTAATGGCATTGGGTGTCAGGAACTCTTTGCACCCTTATGAATTTCAACATGTTGCCAAAGCAATAAAAAATTATCAATGCCGCTAAGTATGTGAAAATAATCAAACAAAAGGGAGACGGCCCCCTGTGCAGCAGAAAGGAGATAGAGAACAAATTGAAAGAGTAAAAAACTACAGATTAACCAGAAAGAAAAAAGAGAAATCCATATCACCTTCAGTTGTATCCAATAGTGTATGATGAGGCTATGAGTATGAGCTATAAGAAAGTCAAATGGGAATAATTTTTTCTTTTCTAAAGTTTATGTGATGGGATCAACTTCAACATCCTTCCACTTTGTCCCCTCTATTCCCCCTTT
This sequence comes from Platycarya longipes, assembly GCA_036559045.1. Lineage (NCBI taxonomy): Eukaryota > Viridiplantae > Streptophyta > Magnoliopsida > Fagales > Juglandaceae > Platycarya > Platycarya longipes. Next base: position 1,103,282 of record CM071798.1, read on the forward strand.
ATTTTTTTTTTCTTTTTTGTTTTATTTGCCTTTTGTGATTGTTCTTCAGGAATCACTTCTATGATAAATGGGCAGATTATAGAGGGTTCCTAACTTCCCATCTTTTGCCTTGAGCCATTGCTTTTCTCACAGTAAAGGAATATATTCAATAAAATGCCAGAGCTTACAACCTTAGGCCCTTACATGACATCTACCACACTAATTACCAAACACCTAATATCTAAAAAGTTACTATTGGTATAAAAACTGGTGGATAATGATCGACACAGGACCTATATATAAATTATAATATATAAATTATAATAATATAAAAAAATGATAAACTAGTATGGTCTTTGACTCATTTACATGATTTCTGACTGGGGTTCTTTAATCAAACATATATAGCTAGCGGCGTGAGTTTGGTAATGCTTTATAAGTTTATATATAAACTTATATATAAGTCAAACATATATAACATTTTTTATATTATTATACTTGAATTTCAGGTTTACTTAGCAGATGGATCCCTCACGCTCACATAGTGCCAGTGGGATTCTGACTCCATATGAGACTCTGGATGCCAGGACTCTGTCGGCATCCCAAGCAGTAGTACCTAGTCGGAGTCTGAGTCGACTACCTAGCTCCACTCGAGCACAGACCTCGTGTGCTAGCAGTGGATTTCCACTTCCAGTCAACATAGAATTAGAAGCGGAAGATCTCGATCAGTTTATGGAGGAGGAGGATATGGGTCTTGGGGAAGATCCGGTTTAGGATCCGAATGTACCAGTACACCCTGCAGCTATGAGGCCATCCTGTCCACAATCAAATAAAAAAAGATCGTGGACATGGGAACATTTCACGAAAGTTGACGGTGGGGATCCCGAGAAGCCACGGGCTGAATGCAACCATTGTGGCGCTCAACTTGGGTATCATTCAAAAAGGCAAGGCACCGCTTGTCTATCATCACATCTCAATAGTTGCCAGCGATACCAAATAGCGAAGGGGTTGACGTCAAGAGTTAGTGTTTTATTAATCCTAGTGATACCAAATAGCGAAGGCACCACTTGTATTATGTATGCTAATTGATTTATTCATTTAATCCCATTTAATTTTAACTTAAAGGTTTAAAACTAATATTAGGCCTTAAATTATTATACGCAGCCGCAAGTGGGTTTCAAACTAATCTTAGCTACGAGACCTCTACAGCAACTGATGGGACAGGGAACCATATGAGAAATCTGGTGGTCCCTCAATACAGTGAGAAGGTGTACCATGAGGCACTTGTAGAGATGGTTATAGAGGATGAGATGCCATTTAACATTGTTGAGAAGAAATGGTTCCGCAAGTTTGTGAAGCTGCTTGAGTCAAAATTTTTACTGCCATCCCGTTATACAGTAATGCGTGATTGCATGAAGAGGCATATGAGGGAGAAGGCAGAGATAAAAAAGATGTCCATCACCACTGGCTAGAGAGTGTCATTTACGATTGACACATGGACGTCTATACAGAATACTTCATACATGTATATTACAGCACACTACATTGACAGTGAGTGGAATCTTAAAAAGAACATTATTAGATTTAAAGAAATAGTTGACCATAAGGGTGCATCGATAGGGGCAGAGATGGATGATTGTCTGGTGGACTGGGGCATCCAAAAAATGCTATGCATTACAGTTGATAATGCCGGTGCCAATGAGACTGCCATCAAGTGATTTTTGCGGAATGCGAGGGCAAGATACGATGTGATTAAAAATCATCAGTATATCCACATTCGATGCACTGCTCACATACTCAATCTTATTGTTGGTGAGCCTTTCTGGTTTTGATTTTGTATTTTATATTTTAATATTTTTATAATTAAAGTTTTTGAAAATAGTATCATTTTTCAATGATGAAACAGTTAAGGGGATGGAAAATGTGGACAACTCTATCAAGAAAGTTCGCAACATTGTGCGGCACGCTAGAGCTTCTCCCCAAAGGCTGCGAAAGTTCAAGGCAATAGCAGAACGGGTTAGGGTTGAGTCTTCAAAAATGTTGTGTTTGGATGTTCCCACGCGATGGAACTCCACATATCTGATGTTGGATGTGACACTAAAGTACCAGAAGACATATGAGCGATTGGAGATTGAGGATGGGGGTCTTAGGTATGCCCTATTGGAGCCTAATGGAACGGGGCTCAGTCCGCCAGACAGTACGGATTGACAAGCTGTATCCGAGTTTGTCAACTTTCTACAATTTTCTATGATATTACTAAGCGGGTATCTGGATCCGCATATGTGACGGCAAACATGTAGTTCAGCGAGATCTCAATGGTACACCAACACTTGAAAGAAAGTTGTGCTGACCCGAGCGGACTGTTATCTGGTATGGCATTACAAATGTAGTCAAAATATGATAAATATTAAGGGTAAGTTGAGAAATAAATCGATTATTGTTCATATCATCGATCCTCGACCCTCAATTGAAGTTGGCGGTGATAGAATGGTGGGCAACTGAAGTTCTCAGGGCAGTGAAGGCAGTTGGATTTATCACAGCACTTAAGACAGATCTGAACGATTTATACACCCACTACAACATCAATAGCCATCCTTCATCCTCAGCAACCGCAGGTAGCTCACGTTCGAGCTCGAGGTCAATACCTCCTTCAGATGCCCGTACCCTTTAGGCCGGTGCAGACAGTGTTAGTTGATCACGAGGCTTCAACGTTATGACGTCGTTTCAAGCACGATCGGCGAGAAATCCATTACAGTGTACGAATGAGGTTGAGTGGTATTTATTGGCAAAGGTCGAGGAGCCTAGTGATGAGTTTCAAATCTTGATATGGCGGAGGGCTAATTCCTCCAAGTATCCAACCCTCTCTCGTGTTGCTCGAGATGTACTAGCCATTCCTATCACTACTGTTGCATCTGAGTCGGTGTTTAGTATCGGATGTTGAGTGTTAGATGCTTATCGGAGTTCATTGGCACCGTCAACTGTGGAGGCCCTCATTTGCACGCAGAATTGGATTAGTAATATTCCTTCTGCACTAGAGAGCATTGGCATCGATGCTGTTAGCTATAGGCTTGAGTCAGGTAAAATTAAATTATTTTGTTTACTTATTTTTTTATGATTAAAGTAACAAAGTGTATATAATTATTTCAATAACTATTTTTTATGATTTCATAAATCTATCTAACTTATATTGTCTATAATTTCACAGATCCACATATCAATCCTGACATAATTGCCGTTGACTAATAAACCACATTGCAATAGAGCGGTTGCGTATATTTTTTCTCTACTTTACAAATGGTTTAGTTTGTAGTTTGTACAATTATTTGTAATTTGTATTAGTCAGTTTGTCCTATTTTTTGTATTAGCCTTAGCAGTTAGCATTAATAATTAGTATTGTAAATTATAATAATATAATTTGTATTATTTGTTTATCAAATATCAACTATTCAATAGTAGATTATTTAAGGCTAATTTACTAATTTATTATTTATATGTGAAGCAGATAAAATACATCAAAAAATTGGCTCCTTTGAGCCAATTAGAATCAGAATAGCCCAATTGGTCCCATCTTGTTTTGAAATGGGCCAAAATTTGCCCATTTCAGTCGGAAGTCGGAACGGAAATTGGAGTTCTGACTTCTGTTCGAACTTCGATTCCATTTCGGAGCTGGAAGTAATTTTCGACTCCGACATAAGTTGGAGTTGGAGTTGGAGTCGGAAACTCCGAACTTCAACTCCATCGGAGTCGGAGCCCACCCATAAACATTACTTAAATATTTAGTGCATGAACCATGCAATAGCTTCACAATATGCAAGACAACGAGATAATTTTTGCCACTAGCACCATATTGTTCATTCAACCAGCTATATGCAACAACCAATTCAAATTTATATACAAAATCCAGTTCCAAACTTGACTTATTACTAGTCACATTACAAGAAATCACATATGCCATTCTTTTATAGCAAGCATACAAGAATCCAGGATCCACCAACCTTATTAAAATAATGCATGGTCCCTAGTCTCATTTCAAAATACATATAAATTGATTAAGAAAGCAGTGTGGATTTCAATCACAGGTAAAATAAAACACAAAATCGAACTAAAAATTCCTTTGATGGCCAACAAATAATCTTTTAAATGTTCAACCAACGAAAAAAAAATTACATAGTGAGTGGTCGAAAGAGTTTTTCCATGAAGTATACAAGTTTCTCTAGAAACCAAACGACAAGATTGATACTGCATTTGAGCCTGATTATTAATCCCGGCCCTGTATATGATCTCACCCAACACACATTTACAACTCTTTAGTAGACTATATCATCTATATATATATATAGTATTTATGGAATACATTAATTGAATCATGATAACTATAATGATAATTACCATAAAACTATAAGGATGCTTCATTCTCCCCATAACATTTTTTGGGACTCCACTGTCAAACTAAAGTTTATCTCTGTCATTGTACTTAATTCATGTTGTTCTTATTAACTTTTCTTCGTTTGTACTCGTGTGTATATATATATATATATGATGTATATATATCCTAAAGCAATGAATCCTATTAAATTTTGCCTTCAATGACACTCTTTAAGCCTTATTCTAAATCCTTTTCATTCATAGTAACGAACCATAATTAACATATACCAGCATAGTTAACTCTTTAAACTTGCTGCATATTTGAACGTTTTGGAAACATTAATCACGACCCCCTATGCTTTTTTGTGTTGATACATAATACAAGACATCACATTATGCCATTCTTTATAGCAAACATACAAGTATCCAAAATCCACCAACTTGATGCCTCCATGCATGGTCCCTAGCCTCATTTCAACATGATGCTACCTACGGTATGTATCTAATGCAGATAGTGTATTAATAAGGTAGTGACAGGTTTAATACTATATGCATAGATTAGTTGCAGACTTACTTTATTTCATTTAACAATACTTGCAATCTCTAGTGTATAAAATATTCACTACACTCTACAAATATGCAAGAGAACATAAAATAAAGAATTGCATACCTTTTCCTTAGGAAGTATGCACAAAGTGTCCAATGTGCATGAGTCCATAACTGTCTCCTTGCTGTATGCTTCATTACTAGTTCCAGAAAAGCCACATCCCAATTAAGTTTCCCATAAAAAATGATCAAAATACCATTCTTCCCCAAACCTGATTGCTTGCCTCTTCAAAAATTCCCTAATCCAAAAAATCAAAAGTTGGGGTGATTGCCATATACATAAGATGCCTAGGGGCCTTGGGCATCTTGGTAAGTTTCCAGACGAGACTCCCGTTGACACTCCAAACCCATCACTCGAGCGTTCGTTGATCTCTCATATTCTTTAAATTGGTTCTTGAATCCCAGTAAATCAGCTTTCAATGCCTTTACCTCGCTCTTGTACATGGATGCCTCGTTCTTGTTCTTCTCATTTTCTTCAATGATGCTGATGAGTGCGCGAAAGTACACTCTAAATATCCTAATATTTGATTAAATTGCCAAGAAGAGAAATAGAAATAATTAGATTTCACTTATTTGATAGAATTAGATTTCTATTTACATTGAGATATTTTTAAGCACTATTTGTCTGTTTTTATTTTTATTCTTTATTTTTTTATTTTATTTTGTTTTATTTTTTTATTTCTTCGTTGGTGTTTAAAATAGTGAAAAAGATCACATTCAACTGCATACATAGGCATATACATGGGCTTGAATTGAAGGGAGGTCTGAAGACGTACGTACATGGAGATAGAGTTAGGATTTCCTTTCATGGGCCTACATATTCAAATCATCATAAGCAGCCACATTCTTACTTCAATTAAGAAAGGCCCCACTAACATATAGCACTCGGTAGCTTTTAACTCAACTAGAAGAATAAATGGGGCAGCACTTGTTTAGCCATGGTTTGCTTCAATTAAGACAAATGGGCCACATGAGAGGTACTAGCACTTTAGTGTGCTGTAGGACACAACACGACACTTCAACACTCAAGCGGCAACGTATATATATATATTGAAAAAAATACTTGGGAGCATCCAACACACAACACTCACCTCTTACATGAGAGGTGAGTGTTGTGTGTTGGATGCTCCCTAGCATTTTTCTATGTATTGATGCTTGAGGCCAGCGCCGTTTTAGAGAGAGGACGTAGAGAGACGTGAACAGAATTCATATGGCCTGTGGCTTGATTATTTTCTTGGGATTTTTATTGTCCATTATATTTATGGATAGCTAAATTTTTAAGTAGGGTTATGGATGAACTTATATACTAGATGATATTTTTAATTTATTTTTAATTCATTTTGATTTTCAATTATTAATACTCTTTTGTTTAATCATCTCAATATATTGTTGGTATTTTATTTTCTGAATAATCATAGAGTTTCCTCTATTTATAAATTCAGTCATACTTTTTTTATTGAATGGTTAGATCTGTGATTATGTTTGGATCAATTGATTATTTATATTGATTTAATTCTCTGTTACAATATCGCTCCTTAGGTATATTGTCTTTGTTGGGTTTTCTCAATGTGGATAACAATTTGCGTGATTTAAGAGTGTTGAATGATTTTTTATAGGGTTACATTTAGTTTAATTCTGATTTATAGTTATATATTTTCCGATTGAGATTTTTGAAATTAAATTCTCAATTGAGTTGTTAATGAATTAAGAATAATTAAAATATCAAATATTTGCAAGGGATTCTCGAAACTCTAATGTTCGTCAATTTGAGTAAACTTTTTCGCCAATTATTTAGTTTAATTTTCGTTTGCATTTAAAATCAATTTTTATTCTCTCGCTAATCATTTAATATTTTTTTTTAGTTTTTTTGTTCTTTCTACTATTCTTTTAATTTGTTTTCCTGTGGAATCGACACCCCAAAACTACACTACAATTACCGCGTTATTCTTTAAGCGTAATTAAATTTTGGCGCCGTCGTCGGAGAGACGGTAGAAGAATTGTTAGATCATTTTTTTTTCAGCATTTTGTAAAGACGGTAATTTCGTTTCCTCTTTTTACTTGCTGTTTTTTTTTTTTTGAAATTTTTTTTCTCTTTCATAGTTTTTTTTTTAGTATTGCATTTTTTTTCTTCTTTTATTTTTACTTTTTATTGTTATCTTGCATGCATAATAGGTATAGGGACGTATTAGGTCGATTCGCTTGTAGGCCTGTGTTAGAGTCAGGTTCAGAGTCTAATTTTTCTATTCATTTGTTTGATAATTCTTCAGTTTTTGAAAATATGAGTGAACACGAGGATCAATCCATTAGAATTCTGCAGGATTACCTCCATCCTACACGCACAACCACACCATCATGCATCATGCATCATGTTTCCACCCAATACTCGTCAACTAGATGTTAAAATGGGGGTGATACAGTTACTCCCCACTTTTCATGGGTTGAAAAATGAAAATTCATATGTGCATGTCAGGGAGTTTGAGGAGGTAGTTGTGATTTTTCATAGTTAAAATGCAACTGATGACATTGTGAGACTTAAGTTCTTTCCTTTCTCTTCAAACGATAGAGTTAAAAGTTGGTTATACTCGCTGAAACCACGATCTATTGGGTCATGGAATGAGATGACTCAGGCTTTCTTTAATAAATATTTTCCCCAGCATAAGACCAATCCTTTAAAAAGACAGATCTCTACCTTTGCACAAAAGGACAGTGTGACTTTGTATATGTCTTGGGAGAGATTTAAGGAGTTATTGAGTATATGCCCTCACCATGGGTATGAGAGTTGGCGTTTAGTGAGTTACATTTATGATGGACTTACATCTAGAGAGCGCCAATTTGTGGAGATGATGCGTAATGGTGAATTCCTACAGAAAAATCCTGATGATGCCATAGAGTACCTCAATGAGCTTGCTAAAAAGGCTCACACTTGGACTGAACCTAGTGCTATTGAGAGCACAAATAGGTCACGACCTGCAGGGAACCAGAATGGTGGTGGAATTTACCATCTCAGGGAGGAAGACAAATTGAAGGCTAATGTTAATGTGCTTACTAGGGAGTTAGAGTTGCTAAAGGCCAAGGACTTAAAGCCAACACACTTGGCTAAAAATGCAGAGTCTTCTGGACCATGTTTTGTATGTGGCAGGGTAAATCACCTCGCCCAAGAGTGTCCCACATTTACTGAGATGAGAGGATTGTATAAGGAACAATGTAATGCCTTAGATATGTACAAGAAACTTTTTATACCTTTCTCTAAGACATACAATCCGGGGTGGCGTAATCATCCCAATTTTAGTTGGAACTCTAAAAACCAGCTACCTGCATATCCCATTAGATCATACCCTGCACCATATCATGCACCTTCATCTTCTAGGAGTCTTTTAGAAGACATTCTGCATGCTTTTATTGAAGCACATGGTAAGACTAACCAAAAGTTTGAATATTTGATTCCGCAGGTTGTGGAAGAAAATTAGGAGATAAAGAGTCAAGTGTCCAAATTGATGAGCTCCTTGAGTATGACTGAGCGAGGTAAATTTCCTTCTCAAGCTCAGTTTACACCTCATAGTCAACACATAGTGCAAGAGAACTTGAAAGATGTGAATGCCATTTTGACTCGTAGTGGTAAGTCATCATACATCCCAACAATAGACAAATCAGAGGATGTGAAAAAGAATCAAGATAGTAGTGATATTGAGCTACCCAAGGAACCAAAATGACCGAAAGTCTTGTTAAGGTACTATTCCCTCAAGCTCTAAAATCAAGTAAGCTAATTTTGGATCCTAACAATGAAATCCTCGAGAATCTTAGACAGATAAAAGTCAATCTTCCTCTTTTGCATGTAATTAAATAAGTTCCTACTTATGCAACTGTTCTCAAGGATTTGTATACAATTAAGAGGAAGTATCACATGAAGAAGACAACGTTCCTAACAAAGTAAGTTAGTGCTCTAATTGAACAACGGATTCCTCCCAAGTAAAAGAATTCTGGTTGCCCAACTATCGCATGCAGTATTGGAAATCAAGAATTTGGATAAGCTTTGCTAGATTTAGGAGTCATCGTGAATTTAATGCCTTATTCTATTTATTTGTGATTGGGGTTGGGAGAAATCAAACCAACCACTGTGGTATTGCAATTGGCTAACTGTTCAGCCAAAGTACCCTGGGCTGTGATAGAGGATGTCCTAATTCAAATTGATAAATTTTATTATCCTATTGTTTTCCTAATCCTAGACACTATCTCTGTTGTTGATATTAGATCTAAATTTTTTTTTATTTTAGGTAAGCATTTCTTTACCACTACTAATGCTCTTATTAATTGCAGGAATTGACTCATGAAGCTGTCTTTTAGAAACATGACTCTTGAGGTGAATGTTTTCCATATTGCAAAACAACCAGAAGAGGACGATAGATGCCATCAAACATATATGATTGATTTGCTCATGGATAGGGGAGTTTTGGAAACTCATGATTTTGATCCCTTTGAGTTTTTTCTTGTTAATATTTGTTCTATCTGATGTAGTTGATATTTGTTCTATTTTTGATAGAATTCAGGATAATGGCACACAGGCATGGCAACCGAAGTTTGAGGAGTTGTTTGAGAAAAGTGAAAGACAGATTCCTTCAAGTGTGGAAGCACCCCAAGTTGAACTGAAGCCTTTGCCTAAGGGTTTGAAACATGATTTCCTTGGTCCAGGTGATACTTTTCCTTTTATTATCTCATCTGATTTGTCTTGAGTCTCAAGATGAGAAATTACTTCGGGTCCTAAGTGAGCATAAGTCAGCCTTAGATTGGAGCATTGCTGATATAAAAGGTGTTAGTCCCTTAGTTTGTTCTCATAAAATTAATTTGGAGGAATGAGCTAACCCTCGTAGAGACCTCCAGCGTAGGCTTAATCCCAGTATGAAGAAGTGGTGAAAAATGAGGTGTTACAATTGTTAGATACAGGAATCATATATCCTATTGCTGATAGTAAATGGGTTAGTCCTACACAGATTGTTCCTAAAAAGTCAGGTGTTACTCTGGTGAAGAATGACCTAGGAAAGTTAGTCCCTACAAAGTTTGTGACTGGGTGACGAATGTACATTGATTATAGAAAATTGAATGCCGTCACCCAGAAAAACCATTTTCCTCTCCCTTTTGTTGATTAAATTCTTGAGTGTGTGGCTGGTCATCATTTCTATTATTTTTTGGATGGTTATTCAGGTTATTATCAAATTGAATTTGTATTAGAAGAACAGGATAAAACCATTTTTACTTGTCTGTTTGGTACTTATGCTTTTTGTAGAATGCCATTTGGATTGTGTAATGCATCTGCTACTTTTCAAAGTATCTTTAGTGACATGGTTAAAAATTGTATGGAAGTTTTTATGGATGACTTGACTATTTTTTTATCTTCTTTTGATACATTTTTATTGAATTTTGAGAAAGTGTTGACTCGTTGTGAGGAGGAGGAACTGGTCCTAAATTGGGAAAAATGCTACTTTATGGTACCTTCAGGTATTATCTTAGAGCATATTATTTCTTCTAGGGGGATAGAGGTTGATCAATCTAAGATTGAATTAATCTCTAAGTTGCCAACATTTAGGACAGTAAAGAATGTGAGATCATTTCTTGGTCATGCAGACTTTTATAGAAGGTTCATACAGAATTTTTTCACTATATGCAGACCACTATGTGACCTCCTAGCTAAAGATGCTCCATTTGAGTGGACACAAGCATGTCAATAGACATTTAAAACGCTAATTGACAAGCTTACTTTAGCACCCATAATGCAGCTACCTGATTGGACTTTACCTTTTGATATTATGTGTGATGCCAGTGATTATGTTGTAGGTGCTGTTCTTAGACAGCGTAGGGAGGGGAAGCCCTTTGTCATTTACTATGCTAGTAGAACTCTAAATAGTGCTCAGATGAGTACTCCACTACTGAGAAAGAGTTGCTAGCTGTAGTATTTGCTTTGGATAAATTTTGTACTTATTTGATTGGTTCTCCTATTATTATTTTCACAGATCATGCAGCCCTTAAGTACCTTCTTACAAATAAGGATGCGAAGACGACTAATACGATAGATTTTACTTTTGCAGGAATTTGACATCACTATCAAAGACAAGAAGGGAATGGAAAACGTAGTAGCTGCCATCTTTCGAGACTCACATTTGAGGAGATCTCTGACCACCTACCAATTAAGGCTGATTTTCCCGATTAGCATTTACTTTATATTACTTCTCTACTATGGTTTGCTCATATTGTGAATTATTTGGCTGCAGGTGAGAACCAATAGATTGGAGCGCTCAGGACGAGAGGAAGTTCATGATTGATGTACATAATTTCTATTGGGATGACCCTTTTCTTTTTAAATACTGCACTGATCAAATTCTAAAGCATTGCATCCCTGATGAAGATATTACTAGTGTCTTGAAATTTTGTCATTCCCAAGCTTGAGAGGGCCAGTTTTCAGTGAAGAAAACCGTTGCAAAAATTCTACAATGTGGATTTTATTGGCCTACATTGTTTAAGGATACAAACATCTATTGTCACTCATCTGAAAGGTGTCAAAAGTTAGGAGTTATATCCCTTTGTAATATGATGCCCTAAAACCCAATTCTAGTGCTTAAAATTTTTGACTGTTGGGACATTGATTTTATGGGATCATTACTTCCTTCTTTTGAATATCAATATATTATTGTGACAATAGATTATGTGTCAAAATAGGTAAAGACAGCAGCTTGCATGAACAATGATAATAAGACGATAATTAAATTTCTCAAAGAGAATGTGTTATCTCGATTTGGTACACCACGTGCTATCATTAGTGACTGAGGTACACATTTTAACAACCGTTCTTTTGAGACATTACTGAAGAAATATGGGGTGGTACATAAGATTTCTACTGCATACCACCCTCAGACAAGTAGACAAGTAGAACTTGCAAACAGGGAAATTAAGCAAATTTTAAAAAGAATGGTAAACTCGGATCGCAAAGATTGGTTTTTGAGACTAGTTGATACGCTTTGGGCATATTGTACAGTTTTCAAAAGTCCCTTAGGCATATCACCTTACAGATTTATTTTTGGAAAACCTTGTCACTTACCTGTGGAGCTCGAGCATTGAACTTATTGGGCTATCAAGAATTTCAATTTTGACATAGTAGAAGCAGGTAAGTTTCGAAAATTTCAATTGACCGAGTTAAAAGAGTTGAGAAATGATACCTATGAGAACTCTAAAATCTATAAGGCTAAAATGAAAGCGTTTTATGATAAAAATATTTTGAGAAAAACATTTAAGCCTAATGATCGAGTGTTCTTATATGATTCTAGATGGATCGGCCCTTTTATAGTGAAGAATATTTTTGGAAATGAGGTGGTAGAAATAAAGAATCCTAAGGATGGTAGGATCTTTAAAGAAAATGGCCAGCATCTTAAAATATTAATTGATAGGCAATTTCCGAAAATGAAAGAGATTCCACTTGTGGACCCAGTCTATCAACCTTGACTGCATTATGCAGGTGTTTTCTTTTTCTTTGTTTTCTTTTCGTTTTTGTTTATTTTATTTATTTATGTATTTTTCCCTTTTATTTTTCTTTTTGGTTGTTGTTGGTTTTCTTTGTTTTTATTTGCAGGTTAGTATCAATTTGTCATTTTAGTTTGCCATCTCTGGTGCTTAGCGAGTTACCCACGTCCCACATCAGGTGTACTCTGCTATTTTCAGTTACTCCCCATTCAGTTTTGATTGTTAAACATTGAGGACAATGTTTCATTTAGGTTGGGGGTAGGAATGCAAATTCAGCATTTAAAATGTTTGTTGGAACTCTATGACATATTTTCATGTGTCAAATTTTTTTTTAAAAAAATTGCATCACACAGGCACCCATTTTCACATGTGTACTCATGCTCATTCATAGCTATTTTGGTGAATTTAACAAACCCATCTTAATCATTTTGCTGAAGCATTCACATAATTTGTAATGCACTTATTCAAGTTTCATAGTAAGATGATAGTTTAACACATGTAGCTAGAAAACTCTTTTAATTAAGTATTTTTGTGAATTTTGAGAGAGATTGAGAGCTTACAAATACAGAAATTATGATAAGCGTTCATTGATCTGTTGAATTTGACACTTCTTTTGAGAATATCATTACATGGTTTGTGGTAAGATGGTGGATATATTTGGGATATGACGAAGGTCAACTTAAGATTAACCTTTGAGCCAACAAATACATATAGACTTTTTCTTTTTATATGCCCACATCATTCATACTTCTCCACATTGGAGTATAGCTTATATACTGATTTTTCTACTTTTATTGCTTCCAAGTGTATACCAGGTGTGGAATTTGCATATCTTCTTTTGCAAAAATAAAAAATGAATGAAAAAGGAAAAAAGAAAAAGAAAAAGGGAAGAGTACAAGTGCAAAGTGTTCAATTGAGTGAGCTTAAAAAAAAACAATAAAGAGATTGAAAAGAAGAAGAAGAAGAAAAGTGGAAAAGAAAAGAGAGAGAAAAAAAAAAAAGAAAAAAAGAAAGAAAGAGAAATTGAAGAAGAAGGAAAAATATTACTTGATAATCTGAAAAGTGGAAGAGTACATGAGGTGAAAATTGTGATCGATAGAGGTATTTAATAAAATTTCCTTGGTGTGTTCTTGGAAGTTTTTGAATCTCTTTTATCATTTTCTTCATATAGTTCCTAACCCAAGCCACGTTACAACCTTTTTGTGTTGATTATTCTAATCCTAAGTCAGTTTATGGAATGAGTGGTGAAAATGCTCATTTGTTAATGCTCCTATCATAAGATCAATATTTGCTTGTTGCTGATATATAATTGCATAATTTTCCATGAAAGTGTGTGTACACCTATTGTCAATTCCATAAAGAGAACTTCTACTTGAAACAATTTTGCACCCATGAGTTACGAAGTTGAACCTTTTACTTGAGATGTTCTTGATGTTGCATGTATTAGGATTTGTGGTTAGATGGATATAGTTTGGAGCACACACACTTATTCTATGGATTATTAGAGGTGGATTGATTATGATAGGGTTATTGGATTTCTAGATTGTTATGCGACTCTAGAAAGTGTGACTTTGTAGCTTTTGTGTGTGATCTTCTTTGGTCTATTTTATCATTTTTGCATGAAAATTGTTAGGGACTAGCAATAAATAAGTTGGAGGATGTGATGAGTGCGCGAAAATGTACTCTAAATATCCTAATATATGATTAAATTGTAAAAAAAGAAAATAGAAATAATTAGATTTCACTTATTTTATTGAATTAGATTTCTATTTACATTGAGATATTTTTAAGCACTATTTGTCTTCTTTTATTTTTATTCTTTTTTTTTTATTTAATTTTATTATTTCTTTTCGTTGGTGTTTAAAACAGTAAAAACGATCACATTCGACTGCATACATAGGCATATACATGGGCTTGAATTGAAAGGAGGCCTGAAGACATACGTACACGGAGATAGAGTTGGGATTTCATTTAATGGGCCTACATATTCAAGTCATCATAAGCACCCACATTCTTACTTCAATAAAGAAAGGCCCCGCTAAAATATAGCACGCGGTAGCTTTTAACTCAACTAGAAGAATAAATGGGCCAGCACTTGTTCAGCCATGGTTTGCTTCAATTAAGAGAAATGGGCCACATGAGAGGTACTAGCACTTTATTGTGCTGCAGGACACAACACGGCACTTCAACACTCAAGCGGCTAGATATATATATATATATATATATATATATATATATATATATATATATGTTGATACTTGGAGGCCATCACCGTTTCAGAGAGAGGACGTAGAGAGACGGAACGAAATTTATATGGCCTGTGGCTTGATTGTTTTTCTTGGGATTTTATTGTCTATTATAATTATAGATAACTAAATTTTTAAGTAAAATTATGAATGAATTTGTACATTAGATGATATTTTTAATTTATCTTTAATTCATGTATTTGATTTTTAATTATTAAAATTCTTTTGTTTAATCATTATCAATATATTGTTGGTGTTTTATTTTCTGAATAATCATAAAATTACTCTGTTTATAGATTCAGTCATGCTTTTTCTATTGAATGGTTAGATTTGTGATTATGTGTAGATCAATTGATTATTTATATTGATTTAATTCTCTGTTGCAATATCGCTCTCTAGGTATATTGTCGTCGTTGAGTTTTTTCAATGTGGATAATAATTTGCGTGATCTAAAAGTGATAAATGATTTTTTAAATGGTTACATTTAGTTTAATTCTGGTTTATAGTTCTATATCTTCCGACTAAGATTTTTGGAATTAAACTCTTAAATGAGTTATTAATGAATTAAGAATAGTTCTAATATTGGATATGTGCAATGAATTCCTGAAATTCTACTATTCGTCAATTTGAATAAACTTGTTCGACAATTATTTAGTTTAATTTTTATTTGCATTTAAAATCAATTTTGATTATCTCGCTAATCATTTAATATTTTCTTTTAGTTTCTTTGTTTTATCTACCATTCTTTGAATTTATCTCCCTATGGAATCGATACCCCAAAGTTACACTATAATTATCACGTTATTCTTTAGGCGTAATCAAATGCGTTGATAATTCCTATTGTTCCTAATTGCAATAGAGGGTTCAAGTATGACAGAGTGTTCTAACCCCGTTGCATATTCTGATCGGTGTCCTAAAACTTCCTTGAAAACTGCACTGCTAGCTTCATCAATGTTGGATGTATCCACATCAATCTTCTCTAAGCGCTCACGTATAAGATGCTACATGCAATGGATATTGAGGGGCCGAGTTATTTACAATTCATAAGGCTGGTTAAAAAATATTTACCAAACCAGTAAAAAAAAAAATTTGTCCCTTGTATAAATGGGCTACAACAATCAATATGGCCAGGGGTGACTTACATAGTTGTGTTCTGCCGTGTCGGTGATAAATCGACCTTTCTTGCATGACCAATACACATTTCTATAAAAAGCTATCATATTTGTGCCTTCATCATTATTTAAGGATAAAAAACAGCATTGCTTTACCATGAAAATCACATTCAGCAGAAACAATCTTCAGATTTGGAGGATAGATGAATAGAAATATTTATATCTTACAATTTCCTTCATTATCCTATTGAAAGGCTTTCAGCCACATGTATGGTTCATCTGTCGTTTTTCTGTATTTTTTTTTAATCCTGTTTGGCATTCTCTATGGTTTAAACAATGCAAACATTATAGAAATGTCAACAACTTAATTGGAGACAACGCTCACTAGCATGGAGAATAGACGAATGTTGATATACATATGTATCATCAAACGGGGTATAACTTAAAATGCAATAACATATACCTGGACGCCTTCACTGGACCAGTGTGCACATAAGTGCTCCCAAACGGACTTCTCCACCTAAGTTGTCCCACTAGAAATTGCCACCTCATGCAACTCAGAACTCAAGAATTACTTCCGTAAAAAATAGTGGAATGCATTGTACTTCCAGGCAAGTGCGTTTGTCGTGCACTCCCGATGGAAACTTTGTATCCAATCTAGAATAAAGTTGGACTATGATACACAAAAAAAATGTTAAATTTTAATGCATTACATATAGACATGAATAAATAGGAATTTATAAGTGTGATAGGCCGAGTTAATGAGGAAAAATAAACTTATAAGTCAGATGCCTTACCTTCAACTAGTTCATCAGCTCTTCCTTTTTTTTTGGTACTACTTTCCAGCTTGCATGTCGCATGTTCACATTAAGTCACACTATCATGATAACTCGTCCAAAAAATATATTGTAATTCTTGCATGATGGACCTCTTTGTCCATCATTGATAGTCAACGGTACTAGACCAAATTTACGAATGTGTTCAAATAGTGTGTCTTTTGCTGGACCCCGACCACATTTTCTGTTGGGCTGATTTGTACCTTTTGACCCTCCTATACAATTATAGTTATATTAGACATTTATCGGCAAAAGAATATAAGTTGGAAAAATAAAAAATAAACTCACAGTTGGGCATAAGGTATACAATCAACTTACGTGCATCAGTTAATGTCCTTGCCGCCTCATTGGCTTCCTCACTAACCTCCTCCACATGACCCACATTTTGTGGTTGAGTCGGCTCAATCGAAACTTTTTGCTGTTCTACATCACGCAGCAGTGGAGGCCCATGCCGAAATTTTGAGCCCCCCAAGGATGGTGCAAGGTGGCCACCACGTCCACCTCGTACTCCACCCATTCTTCCTTTAACCCACCTTACCATTTTCTATACAAGATGGAGTTTTCCTACTAAATTGTGTAGCAACGGGTTACTAATGCCTAATATATATATTCATGGTAATAAACTTGGTGTATCACCCACACCTATGTTATCATATTTGTGATGCATGAATATATTGCCCCTGTGAATGCCTAAGTATGTCTATCAACATATTGAATTGCAAGTAACTTTAAACTGCCAATAAAAAATTCGAAACCTGGTTTCTTAAAGTCACACTCACTAAGTAGACTTAACTACTAACTTCTAATAGATATTGCAAGTTGTTCAAACAACTTAGACCTCAAATATATGTGTCCAATTCTCAAAAACCGGTTTGTTCATCAAAGCTAACTGCTACATGCACGTGTGAGTATGTAGAACAGGGAAAAAAAATAAATACTTACATGAGGGTTACAATTCATTAACCAGATATTGCAGGCTGTTCAGACAACTTGAACCTCAAATATATGTGTCCAGTTCTCAAAAATCAGTTTGCTCATCAAAGCTAACTGCTACATGCATGTGTGAGTATGTAGAATAGGGAAATAAATAAATAATTACATGAGGGTTACAATTCATTAGCCATTATGGGACCAACTTGGTAGCTGAGCTCAATAACTAATCAAACTCACATGCTAGATAAAATTTAAAAGAAAAAACAGGATATAGCTGCCAATTTCAACCCAGAGGAGCCAAGTAAGATGCAGCCACCAACACCATGCAAGATATATGTTATATTTCCAGACTTAACATAGGGTGAGAAAATGATTGGCTGGACTCACATGCTAGATAAAGAAAAAAAAAACCAGAATTGAGCAGCCAGTTTCAATCTAGACCTCAATCAGATAACATGCAGCCCAACACCATGCAAGATACATGCTATATTCTAGACTTGACATAGGGTGAGAAAAAGATTAGCTGAAATAGATAACTTACCTACAACATGTATCTTGGACTTATTTCCAGCATTGTTTCATTTGATATGGTATTATAGACTTGCTATCAACATGCACATATTGCCCTAAGTTAAAACATTTACAACACAATGTACTTCCACATGCACTAAGTTCAGAGTCCAAGTTGCTAACTTACTAACCCAATTGAATAGTTCAAATGTGTACAATCAATGCTCAAATAATAGTTTTTCACATCAAATAAGTTCTGCATGCATGTGTGAGTATCTAGATAGAACCACCTAAAAAATAATAATAATCTTATTTGATGCTATAACATGCATCCATCTCTGGTTTGTAGAAAAACAAAAAACAAAAAATAATTCTATTACATGGTAGTGTAGCAGACCTCTAGCCGAGCTTCATATATAATCAAACTCACATGCTACTCAATAAAAAAAAATCACTAGATGACAGCAAATACAGAGATGCACTAACATGCATCTCCCTCTCTGTTATGAAAAACAAAAGGAAGATTTTAAATCAAGGCAGACATAGAAAACAGAGCATGTGTAGACCAGGGAAAAAAATAAATAGAGAGGAAGAGAGAGAGAGAAAGGGGTAGAGCAGATAGATGAAACTCAAACCAGGGTATCTTCGTGGGAAGCAAGGTTGAGGACTGTAATGCAGGATCTTGTGATGCACCCACTGATCTGGAAAGCAGCTGGCTGGAGTTTGTACTCTGATCCTCAATCCCAACTAAAGTCCCTTGCTGAGTTCCCTCTCGGATTCTCTTTCCCAGAGAATCCCTTTATGAGGTTTCTTCCTCTTTGTTCGAGCAAAGTGGCTGTTTTGCAAAAACAGTGTTGCTCTCTTTGTTTTGCAAATGTAGATGGGTTTAGGGTACTTAGGGGTTGGTAGGAAAAGGACAAATTTTCTAGGGTCTGATGTTTTGAATTAAAATGAGCTGTACTTACCAATTTCATCTGCATCTCGCCTGTTTTGGTATCTTCCCAGCCAATGAAATTATATTCTGGATGACTATTTCATCGTAATGGACATGGCTGGCTGCCTAGTACTTATACACTGCAACTGTCAATTATATTTTGTTTTATCCCCTCATTTTGTGCATTTCATTATACACTTGTTTAATGTTTACATATATATATATATATATATATATATACCCCATCAAATCTAAATTTGCACAGTTCTTGAATTATCATACAACAAATTGTAAAATGCCCAAATTTTTTTGGCAATTGGAGAATAAAGTAGAAAGTCCACCCTGTAAAGCCAATGCCAAAAACATGTGGATTGTATATATGAATTGTAAGTTATTATTAACATCTGTTTGTGGATATGATAAGCAAATGGACTATATAAGCTAGGAAATAATTACCCCTTCTAATGAACCGATACAATGCATGTATTACTTTGCACATGTTAAAACCTTCGACAAAAATGGTCTTTGTTATACATATTTACCAATTGTTTTATCCACCTAACCCCACCTCGCTATATATAGACTGAAACATCAGAATCATTATGCAACATACCATATTTATTTTTTGTCAGTTTTCAAAAGGATTCATACATCATTGCGCTAAAAATTGTTTAACTATATTGGTTTTATAGTGAAGATAGATCCAAAAAATACTCGACCCCTTTGCTACAAATCTTGCTTCCCATCAAGTTTGTTTGAATTAACCGGCAATCCATAAGCCTTTTTGTTTGAATTAAGTTGTATTAACACTTTAAATGGACGTAATCCTATCAAATTTGCATAATATCATTAGTCCACAATGGCAATTAGCCCAAAGCAGCTTGGATTGAATTTATTTGCTTCATACTTAATATCTATTTTCCCCGCAATATTGCTTTTATAGTAAATCCAATCACAACAAACTCCACACCCTTGCACCAACTGTTATATGCAATTAGTGGGGCTTTTGACATGAATTAAGTTGTATTAAGCTTTTAAATATACGTAATCCTATCAATACCAACATACTATTATTACTCAACATTCAACTTCAATTAGCCCAGGGCCCCAGAGCAGCCTAGATTTAATTTATTTGCGTCATACTTTATTATCTATTTCCCTTGCAATATTGGTTTTATAGTGAAGCCAATCTCTCATAACTGTTATATGCAATTAGTGGGGCTTTTGACATGAATTAAGATGTATTAAGCCTTTACACATAATACGTATATAGATCAATACCACCATAATATTATTACTCAACATTTAATTTCAATTAGCCCATAGCAGCCTGATTGAATTTATTTGCTTCATACTTTATTATCTTAATCCCCTACAATATTGGTTTTATAGTGAAGCCAATCATAACAAACTCCACACCTTTGCACCAACTATTATATGCAATTAGCGGGGCTTTTGGCATGAATTAAGTTGTATTAAGCCTTTACATATAATACGTAATCCTATCAATATTAGCCCAAAGCAATTAAATTTATAGGCTTCATACTAAATACCTATTTCCCCAAAAATTTTGGTTTTATATTCATGCTGATGAAAACAACAAACTCAACACTTTTGCAACAAATTTTATATGCAATCAGTTAGACCTTTTGTTTGAATATAAGCTATATTAAGCCTTTACATATAATTCGTAATCCTATCAAGTTCGCATAATATCATTAGTCCACAATTCCAATTATGATCTTTCCTTGGCTTAGTTTTTTTTACTTGGTAATAAATACTTATTTATTATGCCAACATTGGTTTTATATTCATGCTGACAAAAATGAAAAACTCAACACCATTGCAATAAATGTTATGTGCAATCAAGTAAGCATAATTTCAGTACTCCACAATTCCGATTAGCTCATTTAATTGGATTGAATTTACTTGATTCATACTAACTATCTATTTCTCTAGCAATATTGGTTTTATATTCATGAACAACAAACTCAACACCCAATTGAATAAATGTTATATGCAATCAATTGGGCCTAGTGTCTGAAATATAAGCTGTATTAAATCTTTATAAAGACGTAATCCTATCATGGAAGCATATAATCATTAGTCCACAATTCCAACTTATACTAATTATACTCATTACTACCTATTGCCTATCACATTGGCTCCTTGCTTTTTATTATGGATGTGAGTGTTCAAAAGACTACGCGTATAATTAGTATAGGTATTAGCGTTCATAGGTGATAGGACACATTTTGTGGTAGAGGGACACTACAAGAATATACAACATTTGGGGCTATATTTATTTCCTGCGGTAGAAATATTGTGGCAAAAGGCCACTTTTGCCAATTTAGCTTTTTCCTTTGTGTCAACTAAGTCAAGCCGCCGGAACAAACTAGGAAAATAAAACCTAAAATTAAATCCCCGCCTAAATTCACCCCCCCAACCCGCGACATTCGCCCTCTCTCTCTCTCTCTCTCTCTCTGTGCTTTGCACAGTGGTTTCCCATTGCTAGCGTCGTTGTGATCTCCTCGTCTTCCTGTCGTTACTTGGACCACCGTAATCTCGCCGTTGCAGCTTCGCCGAAGCCCTCTGTTAGATTCAAACAAGGCATCGTGTGTGTTCTACGCGAACCCCTTCCCCTGTTTCCAAATTTGGTATGTGATTTGTAGGTTTTTTGGCAGATATCGGCTAGATTTCACATGGTCAACATGATTGTGTAATAATTATTTAGTTTATTCTAAATAGCAAAAACCAGATTATCATATGCATGATGCGTTGATGAGATAAATTGTTACATGCTGTGAGGTTGAATGATTTTAGTAGTATTGACTTGGTAATATTTTAAACTATTGCTATGGCTTGAAAAATGGATCCGATAGTCTTGGCTACAAAACCAAGTTTGGCCGAGTGTATTCTCTTTTTTCTTTATGTTATTTTTGGTTATTTCTGCACCAAAATTTAATTTGTGTATATTGTTATGTAAAATAAACTGTTCAATATAGACTAATTTACTCATAAAATCTTCCTCTCCTCCAATCCCTCCTCTGTTTTTGTTGGCAACAAATATCCTATGAATGAAAATAATTGGTCACAAATAAATATCAGGTTTTTTATAATGAATCTGTAGTAATGTCGCAGCACTTGTGACCATGTATGCATATATTCATTGCGAAAGTAAGTACAGAAATGGATACAAATTAGCATTAGTTTGTGGAAGTTTCTTAAAATCCAAATTGCTGTTGGTGCAGTCACTTTATAATGCATGTGGAATCCGTTGCATAAGGCATTGCAGTACAAGGCATGCTTTCTCAATTGCCGTTTACAAATTGTTTTTCTTTGTATATCCATCTCAAGGTGAGTTTATCAGCACAATGAAACTACAGCAATCCCATTAAATTCTACATCCATGAATCAAAATTCAGAGGTCTCATTTTACTTTCACTATTTCTAAATCAATCGTGTGCACCCTTTGGGTATTATATGTTGTTATGGTTGAGTCATGAATATTCAACTATATTCAGAACTTCCAAAATGTACGGAAATAATAAATATCTTGAATATAAGTTCACCTGGAAGCTATGTTTATTTATATATCCTTTCAAATGAGACCTAATAAAAATGCTTATTACATCTCTTTGACTGGATTATGCAATTGATGAAGTGTTTGATGGCGTATTCTTCTATTTGCAGCAACAACAAACTGAAATGTAATGTATGTTTTTATGTCGGTTAAGCATTCAATTCCAATTTCAGCTTAGGACTACATATAAGGTATGTTTTTTGTTCATTGAGAACGAGATTTCTGCTCAACTTGATTAGTTTCTTTTTTCAATGATCAGTAAATGTAGGTATTCAACATTAATAATTAGTTTCTTTTAGTCTCATTAATATATGATCATTATCACACCTTAAAATGTAATTAATATATATTAGTACCGGAAACTAGTACATTGGTTTTCCAAATTTTAAACCGAAAAAGAAAGTTGTCTGGTGCAAGAGTAAAGAAATTAAAGTATACATATATAACACCTATTAAGATTTAAACTGTGTCAACTAGGCTAGCTTTGCCAGTGTTTGCCAATTACATTGTTTGGATTCAAAACCAACAAAAATAACAGTGAAGTTTTTGACATGGAGTAAAATTATGGGTAATAATTTTATATTTAGGCTTATAATTTTATAGTAGTGACGTTTCTAACATGGAGTAAAATTTCTGAACAGGGTGAACTGGAAATTATTCCTCTTTTGATATGGGATTTGATGTCATTAGAAGTGGAAATTACTAAACAGGGATTTGATGTCATTACCCCTAAAAACTGTCATAATTTTATAACAGTGAAGTTTTTAACATGAAGTAGAAATTATAAATATAATATTATAAGCCAAAATATAATATTTTATATTTTATAATATAAAAATAACAGTGAAGTTTTTAACATGGAGTAAAATTACAGAACAGGGGACTTGATGTCATTACCCCTAAATATTGAAATTTGAATGAAGATTGTTCTGGTTATTAGCCCTTACATAGAGAGAAGTTAACATGAAACTAGAAATTTGTGTGTCATTTTGTCCAGTATGTTTTCTTTGGTTTGAAAGAGCTGACAGAAAAAATAAAAAATTAGATAAGGCAGAGATTACCATGAAGGTATGCCCAAGTTCCCTTCTTTGCTGTCGGGTATTTGCCTCGAACTAGTCTTTATCATATTATTAGTCTCATTAGGAAATTTGAAGCGTGATAATGAAGGATATGAACATTATTGTGGCAATTATGTTTTTTTGACGCTTGGTTCGTGGATTTGTCTTTGATGATAATCATGATGACTTTAGCGACCAATCTAATTGGGGAAACAACCAAGGTTTCAAAATCGTCAATGTAGCAATCAACATCCAAAATGAAGTTAATTCAATGGGTATCGGATTAAATTGTATTGTGAGATAAATCCAAAATTCTAACCGGCGATTCGAAAGATAAAGCATATATTTATTTATTTATTTTGACAAATTGACTGCCAGCTTAGTGTTTGGAAGAGAATATGTTCTGATTACGAATCACAAAATAGGAAAAAAAAACTGGTTTAAGCATTTCCAGTACCACAAAAATTATATGGGGGCAAGAAAACGTTATTTTGATAAGTCTTTTTGCGACCAATATTTGCTTATTTGCGGCGATTTTTTGTCGCAGGAAAAAAATTCATTTCTGTCAATTTTAACTGTAGCCGTAAAAACGTTTTCTTGGCTGATTATCAGCGGCTACTGTTGGGCGACGGGACTTAGCCGGAATTCAGTAATTCCGGCGATTTTGTACAGTATTTCCGGCAACTTTGATCACCGGAAATAAGGTTTTTTTTTGTAGTGGGAGAGATAGTAACTTGAAGTTGGCCGAGGCTAATGAAGATAAATTAAAGTTAGTCCTTTCAACTTGTCAAATCATCTTTATTAAATGAGAATCACCTCAATAAAAGAAAGGAACTGAATTATAAAACCAATATAGGAATAGGACTTCATGAAATACCATCTAGCTACCACCACATAACGTATGATCACTTAAAGGAAAAACACTGCAATAGGTGAAAGATTTTAGTTGTCTTTTGGCATGCACACTATACAAAATTAGACTAGAATAGCATCTCCAACGTACATAATGATACCAGTGAATCTCAACCAGCACAAATGCGATCATCTGCATATACGCACCGAAAATAAAAGTAAAACACATTAGCGACAAAAATCTATTGTGATGGCTTGATAAATTATGTAGTACACTAAACATATGACACAAATATATTTGTATGCATGACTAACATTGACTATCTGGTTTGCATAAATGAAAATCGTGATGAATGTAATAAATGTGCTTCTCATGTATTTCAGTAAAAAAAAACCAGAATTAAAAATATATACAAAAAATAAACACATAAAAAATAATGAGCGCAAGAAGAGGACCGTTCCATTGTTTTATCATGT
This sequence comes from Platycarya longipes, assembly GCA_036559045.1. NCBI lineage: Eukaryota > Viridiplantae > Streptophyta > Magnoliopsida > Fagales > Juglandaceae > Platycarya > Platycarya longipes. Next base: position 1,128,276 of record CM071798.1, read on the forward strand.
GGTAGATGTCTATTTGTGACCTGCAATAGAGATAAAAACATTTATGCATGTTCTGCAAAAAACGATTCTTATTTACGTTGATAAATGAAGGTTGCCACAACTAGATGCTCTATGTTCTAATATTTGTACGCTGATAAAACATGTCAACAACCCAGTGACACGTTTAAAAGTTTAGACAAAAAAAATTGATTATGCTAGCTCAAACCATCATTTGACTCTGAGGATGCATCATCTTCAAGATCAACATGGTCTTCCCCGTTGCCGTCACTGTTGACATCTCCATTGTCAACTACTAATTCATCATCACTATCATCATCCTCAATCAATGCCTCGTGATTGGGTAGTTTAAATGTTTGATGGTCTGATATGGTCGAAGGGTCAACTTGCAAAGGTTCTTCGTCTACCCTATTCAATGGATTCATCAAGTTTGGGTCACTATATTTCACAGCCGGCATGTTTTTTTGATTAGTTTCATCTTCTTGGTAAGTATCACTTTCAGCAGAATCCCTATCATCTTCCTCACTTTCAGCCTACTGAACTAGAGGAATGTTGTATACATTCCTATTAGTTATCTTATAAACCACATACCAACTACCCGCCACACTAATGTCCTTTAAGTAAAACACCTATTGAGCCTGACAAGCAAGCATAAAAGGCTCGTCTTTGTACCATATCCTAACAGTATTCACACTTGTTAGATGGTTTCCAACTCGTATCCCTGTTCTCCTATCACCAGCATTCCACCAATCACATTAAAATAAATACACTTTACGCCAACCCATATAATGTAATTCTAAGATATCATTCAATACCCCATAGAAATCAATGGGCTATTTTAAATTGATTCTCTCCGCGAACAACCACTTCGATGTTTTACGTGCGACGAGTATGTTCACGATCCTTTGAATAAAACTTGATTCCATTCATTATACACCTAGCGTACAATGCAACCTGCTTGTTGGGACCACATGTGAGTGCATATATCATCGGCAACATTGGATGCATTCATCATACGCATATCTCGAATCTAATATGTAAGACAATAAGACTACAATTAGAAAGCTGGATATAACATAGACGTGCAACAGTAATGAAAATTGAATACAACGTACACCAACCTTATATTCTCATTCTATGTCTGTGCGATTCGAGAGAATTATTATCAATAAAAAGTACTTACATGTGTCCTGAACCACCTGGGAAATTGAGTTCGGTGCCTACGGGCTATGTTAGTTGTGTCTTCCCTCTTGATCATGTTATAATGCTCACTGCAAAATGAAGTGTTATGTTAACAATTATATTCAATGAAGTGGATTCGTAGTTTGGGAACTCCTAATATTAATTACTTACTCAAGGTATTGATCGATCTCGCCACAATTATTGAGGACATACTAGTGAGCTTTTGAAAGTAGTTTTTCATCTAGCATGTGAGTAGTCGATGCCCCAAGTGGATGAACTTTTTTCTGAGAACACCGAAAAATACTCTACTTTAGGTTGCTCTGGAAGGTCTGAGTTTCTTTCAGCACAATGAAATCTAGTCTCAATGTCATGTAGATACATTGAGCAAAATGTTAAGCTCTCAACATGAACAAATGCTTCAGCAATTGAACCTTTAGGATAGGTTTTGTTCCAAACGTACTGCTTAAACTTTTCCAAATACCTTTCAAAAGGATACATCCATCTGTATTGCACTGGTCCTGTAAGCGATGCCTCCTCTAGTAAATAAATTGCAAGGTGTACCATTATATCAAAAAATGTAGGTAGGAATATAATCTCAAGTTTACAGAGGATGATATAAATATCTGCCTGAAGCCGCTGCAATGATTCAACAGTCAATGTTCATGCACATAATTCTCTGAAAAATGTACTTAACTTGACCAAGGATAGCCGGATGTCGGGCCGTAGGTAACCCCTAATCACGACTGGAAGCAAGCTTTGCAAAACAATGTGGCAATCATGACTTTTCATTCCTGCAATTTGGCCTTCGTAAATGTTCACACATCGACTGATGTTTGATGCAAAACCATCCAGAATTGTAATTTCTGACAACCACTCACAAAAAGATATTATCTCAGTGCGGTTTAAGGTAAAACCTGCAAGACTCATATGCAAACGGTCAATATCCTTACGTAAATGTAATTCTTTCCTCAATTCAAGAACTTCAAAATCTTTGTGCACATTTGCAGTGTCCTTAGTCTTTCCATCAATACTCAGCAATGTCCTTAGATCACTATCGTATATGTTTTTCTCTATATGCATTATGTTTAAGTTATGACGCAACTCCAAGTCTGTCCAGTATGGAAGATAAAAAAAAATACTTTTTTGGTCTAATTCAATTCATGCAGTGCTCGTTTCCTCTTTCGTGAACTTTTTCTGAATTGCACGGCTGAAACCATGCTTAGCTATTCAAGTATAGATTAGGCTGTCACTTTTGCTGGTTGAAGCCAATGTTCTTCCTTACCATCAAATGCGCGTTTTTTTTTTCCTCCAAGGATGGTTCATGTCCAACTATCAACGATGACCCATATAACAATGTTTATGGAAAAACACCAACCACATCGAATCAGTTCTGCGTTACATACAGAACATGCCAACTTACCGTTCATGCTCCATACAGAAAGATTCGCATATGTAGAAAAATCATTGATAGTCCAGAGTAATGCAGCATGTAATCGAAAAACTGATGAATTGACTGCATCATATGTCTTAATACCATCCACCCATAATTCCTTCAATTGCTCAACTAAAGGATGCAAGAATCATTTCCAGGTGATTTAGGACCAGGTATTAGATAGGTCAACATAAAGTACAAGTCTTTCATGCAAGATCAATGAGGCAAGTTGTAAGACAAAAGTATAACTGGCCATATGCTATAGGGTTTGCGGATGTTATTGAATAGGTTGAACCTATCACCTGCAAGTCCAAGCCGCACATTACGAGCATCTTTGGAAAGCCAATCATGTTTGCCATGAAGATCTTTCCAAACTTTAGAATCAGTTGGATGCCTCATACAGCCCTACAGCTAGGATCATCGACATGTTCATCTTTATGCCATCACATAGCTTTAGTTGTCTTCTTCGATATATAAAGGCGTTGCAACCTTGGTTTGAGCGGAAAATAGCGCAGCACTTTCTAAGGTACTCAATGTTTTCCAATTCTTGAGACCCACCTAGATGCGTTGCACTTGGGGCACTCATCTTTGTCTTCATTATCTTTTCAGAACGAGACACAATCATTTGGGCATGCATAGATCTTGATGTAACTAAATCCTAACCCACGCTCTAAGCGACGTGCATCATTATAGTCTTCAGGTAAATGAGCATTCGGGAATGCGGATTTCAAAAGTTTTAGCACCATATTAAAAGATTTGACACTTCAACCCCCAATTGTCTTGATATGGAGCAATTTCACCATGAATGATAACTTCGAGAAGTTTGTACATGATGGGTAGAATGAACGTCGTGCATCCTCTAAGCATTGCTCAAATGTCTTGTGACTTGGAGTGTCAATGCTGGGTTGTGCGTTATCACCTCCACCATCATCCACATTTAAACCAACTGTGCTATCCATGAATGATCCCATATGGATGTCATCTAACATATCATCTACATCATCAATGTAATCATCAAACTCAGGTCCCGAACGACTGGCCATGAAAGAATCATCTTCTCCATAGAATATTCATTGAATATAATTAGTATCAATCTCCCCCAGGAAAAAATGATCTTTCACAACACTAATCGGGCGGAAGAAATGATTACAACATCTTCGACAAGGACATCTAATTGAACCAATGGTACTAGCATTGGCTTCAACCATAGCTAAGAATTGATTAATTCCTTCGGCATATTCACCAGACCTCAATCTATCCTTAGCATGCATCCAGGATTTATCCATTTAAACCTCGGTTAAAAAAATTCCCAAGTTAAACATTTCAGCATATAAATTAATATGATTCACGACACAATGAGCATACGTAATTATGAATGAGAGTTCAAAAATACATGAATAGTAGTAAAAGTGAAGACTTGTGAAATATGTAGCAACGAACACTACATCGCTAGACTACTACAGGCCTGAATCACCACGCATCATGTATTGGATATGCTTGCTCAAATGATTATAGTCATAGGTATATTTGGTTTGCATAAGGACCAAACAAATAAGATACATGTTATGTTATATAAGGCCCCCATATTATCAAGTGCCCATCAATTCTATATTTTCTTGGTATACAACATCTGCATTTGTGAGGGAAAGACAGATCTAGACCCTATTTTATTTGCAACCCACAATGTTTGGCTAGTATCTTACCAAATTAGCAAATGATAGAAAACCCTGGGTAGGTGGGACAATATAATAGTTTAATAAGAAGAGCGAGTTTTAAGGCTAGAATACACATAATTGATAAAACAAAAATAACTTCATTGTTACCAAATGTCATCATTAACATACTTATTGGTAGCAATGATGAGACACCATAGAGGTTTGAACCTAACATAATTTCAAAAATATCTCCTTCATATGACACATGTTCATTGTTTCAATGTAACTAATGTTTGCAACCATTGTGATCACCCAGTACAAGTGGGTTCCTCGCTAGGGTTTATTATGGAAACAAACTACTACGTCTCACACACAATAAAACACATACATATGTGTTAGATAAAACACCAACTATGAGACAAACAGAGAAAACAGTTAAATGATAAGAGGTAATGTCACAATGCCTAGGAATCAGAGCATGGGTAACTATATAACAGTTCGATAGAGAGCATCTATTGAACTCAACATTAACAAGTAAAGACTAAGTACAAAACAGTAGGAAGCTAACAATAAAAACAGAAAAAGCAAAGGATAAACACTCCATCAAACTTTAAGCATTGGGTATGATGCTGATAAAATATACATGTTAAGGTATATCAAATATTTCAATATACTTCACACAGTTAAAAGACTACATTGGAAGTTAACTTACCAGCATATATGTTACACACCCAAATAACTTTATGGTTGATTGGTTTTTGATTTTCATATACCTATACATATGAAGGTGGATTTCCAGCACCCGCCAAGAATTCTAGAAATATAAAAAATAGAATTCCTTAGTTAATTAGTAAAAACGGTATGCTGCTTTCATTAAAATCTAATGGTAGAAAAGGGGTCCACCCTTACACGAGATTAAGCTCGTATATAGATATAGCACATCCTCGCTACCACTTGTCAATAGTGAAATGTCCATTGGTTAACAAAAAAAAGGCCATGCAACAGGGTATGCAACCTAGATTGATATGGATTCAATCAAATGACTAATGAATCAACTCTTGTGGTTAACAATTACACCTTTGTTGATATAACTAGTTGCTTTGTAGATAAAAATAAATAAATAAATAAAAGGATGAGGAAGTTATAATGCCATGAATGGCAACATGGGTATTCGAAATAATTGGAAACGGTTGTTGCCTCTTAAGGGAAGTAACATGTGAATATTGGGAAAGGTTCAGGTAACATCAAACGCAACCAATGTTTAAGTAGATTTTAATCCAAACATTTTGTTGCGGGTCGGGTGTCATCAAGCCCAAAAAATCCTATCAAGTAACCATTACGGAAGGTTGCTGGCCATGTTAAACACTTCATTTCTCCACCAATTCATGACATTAAACAGCTATAGAAAGCAAGTTACATTGCAAGTCCTTCTACAATGTAAATGTATGTCCAAAGGTTCAAAACTACTATGGTTGTTTAATGCAAGGGGAAATGATGTTCATTAAAAAGAAAAATGAAAATGAAAAACGAAGAAAAAAACCAAAAACAGAAAAAAAAAGGACAAAAACAATTAAATAATAGGCATTAGCCAATATATATATATATATGTGTGTGTGTGTGTGTGTGTGTACATTACTACATTCAATCAATCGAAGGGATGAAGACCATATAGGCTGCCAGCATATATAAGCTGCCCACATTATCACGTCTAATTAAATTTGCCCATATCCACATTACTAAGTTGAGCATCACATATGTTCAGTTTAAATTCTCCCCAATACACAAGTTAGCCAATATATAAGAACAAGTATATTTGTTATTCTGGTCCTAAGGTATGGTTTACAATCTAACCTTGGGAGCTACACCTGACAAAGATTTATGGAAAAAATAGTAACATTCACTAGTGGAAGTTATCTACTTCAAACATACAACCACTTTAAAAAACAGCCATCACATAACTCTAATGCATGTAGAGTGCCATAAACATGTTTAAAAAATATATATGCCTTTGCAATTTGCTGCATTGTTGTAATTTGCTGCATATACCAACCACTTAAAAAATATAGTTTTGCTATAGCTATAGGGAAGAAATCATGTGTTTTACAGCTACTTTTGTTTCCAAACAGTTGAATAGAAATAAGAGTATAAAGGCATTTATACTCTATCTATGATAATTAAATATATTAAACAGATCCCATCTAAAACATACAAACCCTATTTGCTAACAAAGCCCTAGAACACCTCAATAATCACTAAACAGATATACAATCGTTATTGCGTTCTGGAGTGCATTATAGAAATTGCAAAAAACAAGATATCATTATAATAGATGGAGGCTTACACATCAATCTATCATCATAAGTTCAAGTAGACCAGGCTCTGGTATTGTCACATCCACATGTGAAACCTACATATATTTAAGAACCTTTTTTTAGCAACAAATTATGTGTACAGTTTGCAAAACCTATACCACCCAAGTTGGCTCACGTACATGTCAGCCACCCATCCATACATAATGCTAAAGCACTAGCTCATAGTTAGATAAAATGATAAGGAGTGAAATGGACAACAACTATAGAAAATGAATGCAACATTATAACAGAAAATGACTACCCAAGTGAAAAAAACAAAACAAAAACCAAAAAACAAAAATAAATAAAAAATCTAGAATAACATTCCAGACTTACGTTAATAAAATGCATATGCTTGACACATATAAGATAACAGGTGGTCTTTAGAATCCATAATCTATAAATCATTGCAAGTGAAACAACGTAATGGAAAATAGAAATGCTAAAGCAAGATTGATATTCCCACATATTGTATTCTTTTTAGGATCACTAGCCTTTAAATGAATCATTGTTCAGAACCAACCCACGAGCATAAACAGTCACAAAACATATTTCCAGTGATGGTTTCAATTAGATGAATAGATCTTCTAAGAGTGAGGAAGAATCTCCAATTATAATATATAATTGGAGATAAAAAAAAAAAAAAAAACACACACACATAGATACACATAGTTCCACCTAGATTCTCCCATTCCCTCTCTATATCCCTATGTATGATTGCAATGTTCAATTTTCTCCAAACGTTTGTCATCTATCATAAAGAAAGCATTGGTGTCAAGGTTGTAATCAAGCTGACCCATGTATTGGTTGTCCAGGCGTGTCTCTATCTATATGTTGGCATGAGCTCAACTAAAATTTATCATGCTAAAGCTGGGTAGAGCTTGACTCATATACAAGCAAGCCAAACTTCAAATCGAGCCAATTACTAAACCATCAAATAGACAAAAAAATAAAAAATAAAAAATAAAAACAATTCTTCAGTTACAGTGTACAAAGCTCCACCATTTAAGCATATGAAACACAATCAAAAGTAGAAAGCACAACAAACTCTTTGATATCACTCACACAAACCCTAACAAATCATACATAATTTGTCATTTTTTATGAGAAAGGAAACCAAAGATAGATCAGTAACTACGAGCATCCATAGTGGGCTTTCCAAATCCACTGGTTGGCTATACTTAGTCAATTCCCATATAAAATATCATATAATGAACTAATAACGCGGAAGATGGTCCCTACCTGCTTAGCAAAAAATAAAACAACTTACGAAGATCATGAGCGGATGATAGAAGGTCACAAATTTATTTTTTTATATTCTAGTCCTTTCAGCAACCGCCATAGATTTTTATTGCAACAAATTTCATAGATTTTCTTGTAATTTTTCTATTTCCAATCATGTTGTAACACCCATTTCTCGTAGGCTAAGGGATGTCACGTAAATTTCTAAAATTTTAATCTGGCACAAGATTTCTTGATTTAATAAAAAAAATTGTAACATTTATTTCATATAAATGAAGTTCTAATAAAATGTCTTCCAAAAACATTAACTGAAATAATTGAAATTAAACTTGTATCATAAATACACTTTTTTCTAAAAATACTGAAAATTCAAATAACTGCTCAATCTATTCCTGGCCTGCCTGCTCGTGCTGGTCATCTTCCTCACCTGGGTGATTTTAAAAATAAAAAATAAACTAAAATAAGTCGATGAATCAATAATAAATCAACTACAACGTAAGATAATACTATAGAAAATTTTCATAAAATTTATGCTGAAATTTGAAAATATGATGGTCCATACTAATGCTCATATTATGCATGACTGAACGATCTAATTTAACTCACTACCTGACTTAAACTGACTAATCTGAATTAATTGACTGATCTGACTAAACTTACTAATTGATTTAACTTATCTGATTTAACTGAACTGATTGGCCAACACATTTAACCCTGTGCGCAAGGTTGTGCACCGGCCCCACGTCCCGCTGCAGTAAGAGGAGTCACTGATAGTACTCTAACTTACTATGGTGGACCATACTAAGGTCCGTGGCTTGCATATCCACCTTGATTTAATATGCATTGGCACCATGCATCTGAATGACCATTTGAATTAACTGATTTATTGAACTGATTAACTGAATAACTGATTAGTTATTTCCTAATCTAACCTAATCTTATACTTGCACTAAACTCAACTTATGTGGCTTATGCGACATGAAATGCATAATACATACTAATATAAATAACTATAACTCGCTAAATCTAAGCATGATGCTGAATGACATGATCGTGTGTTGTGCTGTGCTGAATGACATACTTGCATGACATGATGAGTATATGAAAAAGGTTATCAAATAATTGGCTCTACTAATAATATAATTTAACTGTGACGATCTTATTTTTATAATCAAATTCACATACCTCATAGCATTACTTTCTAAATTTTCCTTCATAGCCTGACGCTTTCTATACGAATAATTAATCGTCATTAATCGTTCTAGAAAAACATGTTGCATTATTCTACTGAATTAAATGCCTATCATGAAGAACAATAAATATTATGTTCTTACAAAAGACATTAAATACTAACATCACAAACGCTAATAAAATACTAGTAACATATTTCACCTAGTTAAAATCATAATATAGGAAATACTTAGGTAAATATTTTACTTAATAGGAAAGTTAATAACTTCTAATATCATAATTTATTTAAATACTAAAAAAAATAGGAATTTTCTTCATAAGATAGACATCGAACTTAACAACGATTAAAATAAAGATTAACGCTTACGATTTATTTATTAAAATCTAACTAGAAAATTAATAATAAATAACATAATCTAAATCCTTAATAAAATATAATTTCAAAGAATAGCATTTGTAGCTAAATTAAAGTAGACCAAGCCCAAAATTTAATAAATATTATCGAATTAATTAAATTTGACAAACGTCAGACCCAAGCCCGCTGTGAAAAATATAAGCCAATGTTAAGAATAGCCTAACTTAAAGAACAAAAGCAAGTGTGAAGAACACACTAATCTAGCTGCCAAGTACACAAAACAATAAGGGCAACAAGGTGAATAAGTGCTAACTTTTCTTTTAAAACACTATAGTTATTGAAATGGCAACGTGAAAAAGAGAGCATTGGCGGCAGAAGTTTACTAGGCAAACCAGGGACACCGCGAGAGAGCGCGACGGATCTAGGTGGTGCGTGCGATGGCGATAGTTGGTGTCTTAGGGTAGTGCGACGGTGGCGTAGCTAGTGTCAACGAGAGTTAGAGAGATCTGACTGAAACCGAGAAGAGTAAGAGAAGAATGAGGAGAGGTTGGCGACAACAGCTTACCAAGAGCTCAGTGTAGCGGAGGTCTAGGAGGGTCACGCCAGCGTTTTCTGTGGAGTTTGGTGATGATTCTGTCGAGGAGGTTGGTGCTCCGACGTTTTTCAAGGTGAGAGATTCTTCCCCTATTTCGGTGGTGTAAAACAGGGTATTTACTTGCAATGATTTTCACTGGCTGGAGGCTTCAATCTGTGGGTGGCAGGGTTGCTTGGGGAAGAGACTACTATGCTTTGATGAAGGAAAATCATGATCTGTTTATAGATGATTAAAACATGGGCTATCCAAGGGTGGGACACGGCTTGTTTTTGTCCGGGTAGTGCTCTATTTTCGGTGTATTAAAACAGAGGTGTGTTGATATCACATAGGTTGCTTTTTGGGCGTGATGAGTGGTGCATAAAAAATGTGATTTCCGTGAGGTGTACTGTGGCCGTAAATGGAAGAGGAAATGGCTTTGGGATGTAGAGGCTACTGGAGGGGCCACTTGCTACCAGTGTTTTGGCCGCGGTCTAGAGGGACAAACTAAGAAATTTCGAGACTAGGGAAGAGAACGAGAGGGTGAATGGCTTAGTGATGCTGCGCTGTGACGAGGAGGGGCTGTGTTCCTCTCAGTCCAGGGTAGCGACGGTGTGTGGTTTGGTATTTTTCTATATCCATGATGTGATGAGATACGTAAATATATATAAGTGAAAGGAAAGAGGGAGAGTTGTGCATGGAATGTATTAGTAGTTGAAAACCCTAGGAAAGATAGGCGGAACGAAACTACACAATCTTGAACGTCAAAATGTTGCCGACGGTTTGGCAGAGTGAAAAGGAACGTAATTGATAGGGATACACCCTCTAGATTAAGTTGTTGTCGTGCGAGAAGGAGCGTGCATGATGAAAGGTGAACTGGGGTGCTGCGTGGAGGCATGCAACGTTTAAATTATGGAATGAAATCTGTTATCTAGAAAAGAAATCTAATTGAAACAAACTCTGTTTTGAAACATATAGTAATAATAATAATAATAATTAAAACAATATCTACAATAAATTTTACATTTAAAATATAAACTATTTATTTCTCGTGTAACACCCAGTCCAGCGCCAACTTGGTTTCGAATTTTTTTTTAATGTTTTTATTTATTTATTTTCAATCTTAGTTATTGTCTTCATATATATATATATATTTATTTATTTTTAACAATTTTCACTTTTATATCCATGTTCTTACATAATCTCTAGGAATCTCAATAGCGACTTTATCATATACTTCTTTGGTCAAACAACCATATACATTTTTAATGTCGATAACCCTCTCTGTTTTGAAATTTAATCTCCCACCATCTCTGCAGTTCACCCTTGCAGTTTCTCACAAAATCTTGCTCTCAACCGTTTTGAATCTCGCACCATGCATGTACATATTTGCACCTTCCTCGTCCCCATATTTTTAGACTTCACATCCCTTTTTGGTTACAAACTCTCTACCCATACACGTCTCCTACCTTCCTCATATTACTAGGGTTCCATTTGGCTATAAATATTCTTATAAAGATCTTCAGTAGAGCACCCAGATAAACTCTCTCGGCCTTTCCTCATACGGCACTGCTTCACCTCAAGATTTCCGGGAAAAACAGCCTAAGCATATCTCATCAAGCTTTTAGCCCTACACATGAGAAACCTCCAGCCGTTGCCCTAAACCACCGAGCCAACTCCACGCCGCTACCCAGCCACGGGAGACCTCTGCCACGACATTGTGGTCTTCATGTTGCCGCTGCCTCTTATATTCCACCCTTTTATACCGTCGCTACCCAGCCCCTCATGAATAAACCTTGGCTCTCTTCCATAATCTCCATAGCCACCCAACATTGCCGAGATTACACTTGCATGAAGTTTGTATGCACCCCTGTTTTGCCACTCAAGAATAGAGCATCCTCATACCTTCTTTGTTTGCCAACCGTCGGAACCACTACACCGAGAGCCCCACTACATCGAAAACCACTCGGATATCCCACAGAAAACTCTAGTTGGGTCACCCCTGGTCCGTCGCCCAACCTCACCTCGTGCATCGTCGTTCATCTTGCCGGCCCTGTATCCACCACTGCAGCCTTCTCCAAAGCCACAGCAACATGCAAAAACCACCACCAAAGTAGCCATGCACTGCTACACATCACGCCGCTGCCAATACCTCCAATATGTACCCATTCCCTCTCACGGCATGGTACACCCAGGATCTCACCATCGCCCACGGCCTTGTCCTCGTTCAAACAGTTCCCTGTTTTTCCTCACCGAAAACATAGTAGTGTTGTTCCCTAAGAGCACCCACTACCATCTTTACTGTAACACCCGGTTCTAGTGCCACCTTTCTGTCTAAAATGTTTTATTTAATTATTATTATGTTTTTTTTTATTTAAGTAGAAACCCCTTTTTGGTATTCAAAATTTAATTTTAAGTTTGATCACGAGCGTAAAATTGTTGTTTCAATAAAATTTATCACAACGGTTTCCTTTTGCCCTTACACGTTACTTCTCCTGCTTGTTTCACGGCAACGGAATCTCTATTTGGATAAGTGGTTGTGCATTCGTTTTTCTTTTCAAAAACTGGGTTGCCATCACCGTTTTCTCCATGCACGTCTTTTCCCTTCTATGTTCTTTAAGATTACAGCCCTCAAGCCAAACCTCTCTCGTCAATGCCCCTACACCATCAATGCCGAAGGTAGTCTCCTGCCCAACCGAAACACTCACGTTGATGCACCCACTATCGCCCCTCGATCTGGAGCGTCACTACATAGTGCACCAACATCGTAACACCCTTCCCAGCCATTGTGAACCCACCATGATTATAACCACCTTGAGTTTCATGCCTTTCGGTTGCACCCCCTAAAATCCGCCCCTGTTTTCCATACTCAAAATAGAGTAACCGCTCTCCACGTCGAGCCACAACTGAGTTAACCAGCCACCCCTACGACACCACGTACCGCCAACGACCCCGAAAGGCTTTGCCTTGCGTCGGAAAACACCACGAGAACAACTCAGCCATAGCCCCAAACATACTCTGTTTTAAACAACCCGAAACAGAGCATAGTCAAGGAAAGAATGTGACTCCACGTTTTCCCTATTTCCACCACTCCTTCACGCTGGAAAACCACCAAGGCAACTACAGAAACTGCCGACTTTACCAGCCCAGTCTCCGTCTTCTGTCCTTTCTTGGTAAGCCGTGGCCTTTGGTTTCTTCCTCTTCGTTTTGCTCTCTCTTGGCATACTCCCTATGTGTCTCATCTCTCTCTCTCTCTCTCTCTCTCTCTCTCTCTCAGTCATCCGCCCAACTCCGTCCGTGACTCTGCCAGTTCACAGACTTCTCTCAGTGAGCCTCCGTAACTCGCATATTTAAATGCTGTATCTATATTTGTATTTTTGCCTACCAACCTTCGTTTTGCCAAAGTTACGTAAAGTTCCTTATTAGGAAGATAGATCCGAGTTTGCAACTTTGCCCTCTTAGTCTTAAAATAAAGCATGTGTTTTTATATTTCAGTGGACTTGAACTATACTCGATTGGTTCTATATTATTTTGGGTCAGGTTATCCAATGTTTTTGGGTCAGACTCGATTTCCAAATTACATTGGGTTCAAATATTTTAATTTATTTTAGGCTTGCATTTTAAATCTTTTCGGGTTTGCTTTCTAAATTATTTTGGATTATAAATTATTTGGATTCGGATCTTAGGTGTTGCAATATTTCAGTGGGTTGAATTTGTGATTTTCTAAAGGAGACTTGGTTTGAGTTGTAAAATTTGGTTAAGTGATCATTAAGCGAGGATTTGGAGAATTTATAATATTTTAGAGTGTTGGGAGAATTTGATTTATTCTAGTATTTTGAGGAGAATTGTTATTCAAGATTTTGAGAATATTTAGATGTTAAGGAAATATATATCAGATTTTGTATCTCAGGTTTTAATTAAGAAGTTTGTGATCAATTGAAAATTTACATAAATGGGTGATCATTCATATAGGTGATTGATTTTTCGTTTAGCTATTGTGGAAAGTCTAAAAAGCTAAGGAACGTAGGTAAGCGAGGTTTCTATGCTTGGCTTTACACCAACTATGAGACCGAGGTTGACTTTCTGAAAACTTTACATGTTTTTGTTATAAATGAAATTGGAAAAACAATCTCGGTCAATTATTTACATTACTCATTAAATCTATGTGATAAAGAAAAAAATGTTTTTGTCATGCATAGTATAGACATTAGCAATGTTGACATGTTTCTGAAATGCATAAACGAGCGAGTATGAAAATTGATATTTTATTTATGTGATGTGAAATATTTTAGAGTTGTTGGTTATCTAAAAATGATATGAACAAATTTGGTACATGATTTGATATGACATGACATGATATCATATTGATATGAAAACATTTGGCATTCTTATCTGTTTGATCTGTTTTGGAAAATGGTTATGATATGATGATACTGGTTCACGTGATATAGTTGGTACCACCATGATATGATATGATAGGAGTGCAACCGCTTTGAAAACAAAATAGTCATGTATGTATTTCTTTCCTGTGTGCACACTCGGGATTCCGAGAACGAATAAGGGAAAGTCTCACAATATGATACTGCCTGGTTTGGCTACCCGGGATAGCACAACCCTACCACGGGTACATGTTCTGATATGAGGATAAGATGAGATTATACAGTTACTTGTGCCAAAGTGTTTTTGATAATGAATAGTATTTTTCTAAATATAAAAGGATTAAAAAGTCGCTCTATTTTATTGATAATATTTTAAAAATCTGTATATAAAAATAAAAGGATTTATGGTTCATGCATATGAAGTTTCTTTTGAAAATGCTCATGTTTGCACTCTTGTATATGTCATCTACTTACTGAGTTGTGGTTAAACTCACCCCTTATCTATGAATATTTTTCAGATGAGTTTAGATATTTTAGCCAATGATTGAATTATGAAGCATTGGATGAGATGACTCAAGAATAATTGATTAAGTATAGAGAATTTATATGAACATTAATAAGGTTTAGTAATAAAATATTATTGTATTCTAGTGACTTAGCATTTATAAAATTGGTAATATTGAGGAAAGTGATTTTCGAACCAAGTTTTATATGATATTTGGAAATTTGGAGTCTATAATTATAGTGTTGAATGTGAGCATATGTGATAGGTAATAACTCTCGGACTCTTACGGGACCGGGGTGTTACATTTACACCTCCCACAACCATGGCAAGCAGCAACCCAAGCGAAGCCAAACGCCCCTGTTTTAATACAGCTGAAACAGAGTACCCAGTATCAAGCACGGTGGACAATAGTCCTTCATGGTAGCACCCCCACGTTTTCCCCCTCAACCATAAATGACGCCGAACACCGACCTTGCCTAGCCATGCGAAACTGGCAACTCGCTACAAGACGAATCACCTTAAGCCATCACCGTGAACCTCAAGATGCCGTAGCCAAATCAAAGCTTAGCCTTTCCGACACCCGAACAATTCTGTCCAAACAGATGTTTCACTGTAAATCAGACCTCAGCAGTCACCGCCTTTCCATCAGTGAACCCACGCCGGAAAATACCAACCCCACTGATAACAACCTCATTTTCATACACCAAAAATCAGAGTCTCTTGTTCTCCATCCTCTCTCTCACTCATTACTTGTTTCTCACGAACCGTGGGGCCGTAATGAACGCCTTTGCCAACCGCCCGCCTCTCTGCTCTGCGCCCCGTTTCCTTCTCTCGGTAAGTCTCCACTGCTCGGTCTAGTTCTCTCTCATTATTAGGCTTACTTTCTTTGTAAACTAAATTAAGCTATGCATTTCTTCACGTAAAGTTTCGTATTTACAGATAATGTTAAATCCTTGTTTCATGATCTTACCTTTTTGCCCTCCTAGTTTTAAAACAGGCATAGAGTTTTAAAGCTATATTTAGTGAGCGTGTTTCTTACTGGATTACTTTATATTTTAAATGTGTTTTGATAAGTTATTTTGAGGTTAAATGTTTTGGTTGGTTTCACGCTTTAATTTATGTTAGGCTCCAGTTTTAAATTATTTCAGGTTGGCCTTTAAATTATTTTGAGCTTGAGTCATAAATTATTTTGGATCGGATCTTGGGTGTTACATTATTTTAGTAGGTTGAATTTTGATTTATTTTGAAAAGAGACTTGATTTGAGTTGGAAATTGAGTTAAGTGTTTATTAAGTGAAAATTGATGTTTTAGAGAATTTATAATATTTTAAGGTCTTGGAAGAATTTGGTAAATTCAAACATTTTGGAGAGAGTTGATAATCATGATTTTGAGGGTTTTTAGATGTTAAAAGAAATATTGGATTTTATGCCTCAGGTTCTATTTTCGAGATTTGTGATCATTTGAGAATTTATAGAATTACTTGATTATTTTATAGGTGTCGATCATTATTTGTTCAGCGTAGTTTGGAGAAATTCAAAAAAGTTAAGAAGTCTAGGTAAGCGGGGTTTTTATGTTAGATTTGCATAAAAAGAAAAATGATTTGAGGTTGGTTTTATAAAATATGCATGATGTGTTTTTTTTTTTAAAAGAAAAGTGGAAAACAATCTCACTATATGTATTTCTGCATCCTCTCATAAAATTTCAAATGACAGAGAAAGTTTCTTTTTGACATGAAATGTGTAGACATGAGCAATATTTGACATACTTTTGAGATGTGCATAAGAGCAACATGAATGATGATATTTCTTGTACATGTGAAATAAATGTTTTTGAATTATTTTTGTTTATCCGAAAGTGATAAGAAAAGTAAAAAACACGTGGCTTGATATGATATGATCATGGAAAATCTTTGGCATACTTATCTGTTTGATTTTTATTTCTAGATATAGTTCTAATAAGAGGATATGGATTAACGTGATATAGTTGGTACTACCATGATATGATATGATAGGAGTGCAACCACTTTAGAAACAAAGTAGTCCTTTATGTGTTTATTTCTTGTGTGCAAACTCGAGACTCCGAGAACGAATAAGAGAAAGTCTCACAATATGATACTGCATGGTTTAACCATCGGGGATAGCACAACCCTACCACAGGGGTTAAACATAGTACATGTTTTGATATGATGATAAGATGAGATTGTACAGTTACTTATGCCAAAGCATTTTTGATAATGTATAGTGTTTTTCTAAATGAAAAAAGATTGAAAAGTTGCTCTTTTATTGATATATATTTTGAAAATCTGTATATGTAAATAAAATGTTTCTGGTTCATGCATATGAAGTTTCTTTTGAAAATACTTATATTTACACTCTTGTATATGTCCTCCACTTACTGAGTTGTGGTTAAACTCACCATTTATCTCTGAATATTTTTCAGATGAATTTGGATGTTTCAGTTGAGGATCAGATTATGAAGCTTTAAGTGAAAAGACTTAAGAATGATAGATTGAACATTGAGAGTTTATATGATTATTGACAAGATTTAGTAAGAAAATATTATTGTATTCTTGTAATGTAACATTTTTGGAATTGATGATATTGATGAAAGTGATTTTGGAACTAAGTTGTATATAATATTGAAGAATTTTGAGTTTTTAATTATTCTATTGAAATGTGGGTTCTGTGATAGAAAGTAACTCTCCGACCCCTACGGGACTGGGACATTATATAAACCCATCAAAAATATAATATAAGGAAATTCTAAAATATTATTAAAAGTTAAAAGATCGAAATATTCATATGTAACCGCTAAAAAAAACATCTGGATCAGAATGTTACACATGTATTTTTCTTGTAGTTGTCCCTTGTATATGTATGCCTTCCACGTTTTCTAAAAAATAAAACTTTCTATTATATAAGAAAAAAAAAAGACATTTTTTTCCCATTTTCACTTTCACATATAATTTGGTTGAACTGATGCTTGAAGCTAGTTTGGGAAGGACTTGGTCTCCCTACCAAAAAGGATTTTGATCAAAATCCCAACACACGAAAAATCTATATGTTTTCACTAAAAAAGAGGGCCTTTCTTGTGAATAACTTCAAAGAAAGGAGGAAAAGGTTTTTTTTATTACCTGCAATCCTTGCAAATTGCATCATAATTTCCAAACTCACTTTATCTTAGTACACGACAGAGATAGAGAAGGCTCAGACTACTAATTCCCATAAATGATAATTTGTTACTAAGAAGGCAAATGTCAATGGCATAAAGAGAGAGAGAGAGAGGACAAAGCAGGGACAAATTCCTCCTTACAGGAAAAATAGAAAAGAGCCAAGTGGATTACAGTTGTTTCTTCACACCATTTCTCAAGAATGTTTATGGTCTTTATCCTAGGTTTTCAAGAAGAACTGAACATTCATACTAGGTAATTAGTGTTGTAACTGAGCTTAGTTGATAGTTGGTATTAAAGTTAGCAGAGTTTTGACATTGATGTTTCAGTTGGGCATGTTTAAGCATCCACTACCACTGCAAAGCAATGTACACTGGCATATAAAGAGTGATAGAAAATTATTGGACCCTGTTTTGCAATCATGAAACTACATTGGTTTTTACCTAGTTTATTTTTACAGGTCTTAGTAGTCAAGAAATTTACTCTGAATAGTAGTCAATTGACAATGTAGGCAATTGAATTCAAAAGGATAAATAAACTAGGTTTTACTTAGAAGTTGTCATATAAAGAGTGACAGAAAAATTATTGGACAAATATGATATTTTGTGACAGATTGCATAAAGTTAGTGGAAACCACCAAGGTTTAGATTTTGTGTCAGGTAAGCATCTACACTTATTCCATTGTTAACTGAAATTCTTCACATGTCAACTAGTGGGTGATAATTTGCCAGTTCGAGCATTCTAAAATCTAGATATGGCAATATTCCCAGTTATAAATATGCATGAGATAGAAACTCCTTTCATACAACACAATTGTTAATGAATCATAGAAATCTGGAACAGATTTTAATAGTGTAATTTCATATACATATGAGCAGAACATATACAACCAGATTGCTACAAGTAAACAATGAAAGTACCTATCAAAATGGTGCATGCATCTTGGCAGACTTACATTAAAAAAAAAAACCTCATCAATGAGCAAAAAGAGCCAAAAATGCCACATGCAATTTTAGTGGTGAGTAAACTCTTCGAAGAAAAACCTAGGATTATCTTGCATCATACATATATAAAACTCCATATAAAATCACAGAGATTAAAAAGAAGGGGGGTAGGGAACAAGGGCGCCAATGTCCAAGGACTTCAGATTTATACCTGAAGCAGTGTGGAACTTCAACTACTTGCCTTGATTGATTAAAGCACGAATGTATTACACTTCTGATTATTTGTTACAGACCAAAAAATCCCTCATGATCGGAGCATAAAACCCACTTTTTGGCAACTTAATAGGTGGTTTCTAAAGACTTCGATGTGGTGCATAAAACCCACTTTTTGCCACAAGTATTTGACTGCAAGAAAAAAAAAATGGTTGAAAAAGGCTGAATATGTTGTAATCACACACACACACACACATGTCAAAATAGTAAATAGGTACCTTACTATATCAAATGCATCAAAGGGATGAGGCCCATACAATCAACCAATCTATGCTGCCCGTCATGTCTAATTAAATCTGCCCAAATCCATGTCGTTGAGTTTAGAATAACATTCCACTATTTTAAATTTCCCCCAATACACAAGTTATACATCCATATAAGAACATCCAAATATGTTATTCTGCTCATAAGGTATGGTTTACAACCTAACCTTAGGAGCCAAGCCTGAAAGGATTAATGGAAAACATAGTAACAAGCACTAGTGGAAGTTATGACCATGAAACATACAACCACTTTGCAAAACAGCAATTATAATTCAGCTACATGTAGATTGTCATATACGTGTTTTAAAAAAAAAATACACCAGTGTAATTTGCTGCATTGGTGTAATTTTTTGGATACAATGTGTTAAGTAGGTTGATATATGATTAATATATTGACCATGGAAGACTTCATAATTTAGCATTATGAAGCCTACAATCAATCCAACTCTTCATATAGATAGAGGACTTATTAATTATGTGAATCTCCTGATCATGATCAGCAATTAAAAGAAACATGATAATATTAGAATGAAAGAAGCTCATACAAAATCATTCACTAAATATTAACAAGAATTGCAAGACGAGATCAAACTTCTCATTGTGGAGCCCACTCTTCTGTGAAACATGCTATCAAATATGATGATGAATGTATACAAATCTCCCTTAGGCTTCGGTAATGGATATGGATGTCCAAAGGGATGAAGCAGACTCCACCGTTTAATGCAAGTGTAGAATGATGTTTATTTCAAAAAACAAAGACAAAAAAAACTGAAACCAATCAACATAAATACAAACAAAAAATAAAACCATTCACGGATCTCATATAGGGCTTACATTCATAAAATGAAAATGCACAGTTATTGGTGATATAAAGTTAAGAATAAAAAGTAGGGCTTATCCCCTCATCATACTTAGCAAAACATGCGGCAAACAGAGGAGAAGGGAAAAATAAGGGCGAAATATGGGAAAAGATGTAAAATCCCTAGCCATTTCGCATCGATTCTTACCAATCCCCTTGGTTGATCACATCAGAAGCCCTCAAACACTTCTATTGTTTACCACACCTCAAAAAATCTCAAATGATTGGTATGGCGTGAGCGGCGACGGCTAGGGATAGCATCTCCCGAATCCCTGCAAATCGGCCTGAAAATAGAACCCACCGACTGAGCAACAATTACCGCAATATGTGGTCTCTAGAGTACGATTTCAGGGTTTCTGGTCTTCAACCATACTACGACAGTAAGACCGTGCTAGTTTGATCGAAATAGTCGCATCAATTTCTCGTTTATGCTATTCATGTGTTTCACCCAAATGTTATTAGTGTAACACAATCGATTGATGAGAAGAGAAGGGAAAAGAGTCGCGGAAAGCGATCATGTCAGCTTATTTATATAACCCATTTCATAACGGCGAAAGCCTTTGTCACACAAAGGTGTACTGAAATATGTAAGGGGAATGTAAATTGCGGCAATGTATGTCGTCACAATAAATGTTAAAAAGCATGGCAAATGACTAATATCGTCCATCTTATTAGCGGCATGTTCATTTTGCCGATAATAATAAGCACTTTTGACAAATGCATCTAATACTTCTGGAGACTACAATGTTGTGCATAAAAAACTGTTTTATTGGCAAGTTTTTAATCGCAGAAAAAAAAAATTGTGGCAAATGGATAAAAATGTTGTAGTGTTAGACACACTCTATTATAAACTCCCCTATAAATACTTTAGCTATTAAAGTGAGATTATATGCTTCACTTTAATTACCAAAGCATCACTCCATAAACCTTATAATTTAATCCCTCTTCACTATTAGATCACTACTAAGATACATTACCTATCCTCCACATGCACATAATGCACTCCAACAATAGTGAAAGAGTGCTCCACCACCCCACAAAATTTAATTAGTTTCAAACACAAAAGAAGCCTTCTAGATTCTAGATTACTGTTAATTGTGCAGAATTTAAGCATATTAACTAAATTTAATTTTCTGAACTGATATAATTTTCTTCAATACCAAATAAATCTAAAGAAATTGAAAACAGAACAAGTAAGCTTGCTTTCCAAATAATAGGCCTATGCAACCTCTCTACAAAGAGTTTTTAGCAGAAATACTAACCATTTTTTTGATGTATTAAAAAAACCATTCAATTACATCACACGGCAGAACCTCGGAGAAAAAAAAAACATGTTATTTGATAAATGAAGATTACAACTTTTGTGAAACTTCCAACCATGAAATTTTTTAGCTTCCAAAAGAATCATAGAAATTTTGAATCAAAACCCAAAACACAAAATCATAGGGTTTTTAACTGACCTGAAAGATACGACAGGACCAACCTCCTTGCAGATTTTATCGGTAGCACTAAGTTCCTCAATAAACCCTAATCGCGGAGATGACCCTCTATCATGCTCAAGTCGAGATCCCCATATACATTGATGATACTAAGAGATAAAATTAGGGAAAAATCGAGAATGGAAGAAAATTTGGGAAACGGACGAAGGGAGGGAGAGATCTTACAGAGAACGGCGACGGGGGGTAATCGCAGTCACAGGGATAGAGAGAGGCAAGAGTATCGGGTTTGGCCCTTTGCGGAAGTAAGGATGGATAAGGGGAAAGAAAGCTTTTTAATGTAAAACTAATTACTACGATATGTTACCGCTAGTAATAAAATTTCTCTCCCTGCAAAAAAAAATTTCCCAAAATTAATATGCATTATGCAACAAAGAACGGTGACTCTTAGGTTTATTTTTCGACTAATCTTTAGGTTAAGAGAAAATCTACGCAATCTCCTACATACCATACATTTTTTAATTTTTTAATTTTATCAAATATTTGATATAGGGATAATAAATAAAAAATTTAATTAATTTAAGAAGAATAAACTCAAAAAAAAAGAATTAAAATTTTTTGGAAGAAATTTAAAAAAAAAAATGTGGTGTGTGGGAGGTTATGTAGCATGACTCTTAAATTTATTTGTCACGAAAAAAATTTGCCGCAAATTGTGTTTCCCATGAAGTTAGGCCTAGCAAAATCAAGTTTATTTTCCGTGACACAAAATCGCCACAACAAATGTTGTTTTTGGCCGCAAAATATTTTTTCCCACAAAGTTTTACTTGCCAGCATTATGTCGTGACAAAAGGCTTATTTTCTTCCCACAAACACTTTTCATGTGATCAACATACTATTTGCCATGATCGTATATGGTGGAAAAAGAACTCAAGACAAAAACTCCTATTTATTGTAGGGTCAATACTTTGTTTTGATATAATTTGGCATATGAAAGCTTTTTGCATGAATTTCTAATTCTGTATCTAGCTTTTCTGTTATATAATTAGTACCAATATCTCCATTTTTTAGTGTATTCACTTGGAAAATAAAGTGGTTTTTTTGCATGACTTTTTTTTTCCATGTGCACAATCAGGACTCCAAAAATAAATAAAAGGAAGATTTATATTTTGATAAGGCTTAGTTTGGCTATTGGAAATAGCACAATCCTACCAATGAAGTTAAAAATGATCTCTATAATGATATGATGCTCTAATATGATATAATAAGATGATGATGTTCAATTATACTATGTCAAAAGATTTTTTAATATGAACATTTTGATTTTGTTGCTTTGATATTCTGATGACATGTTTTGGATTTGCATTCTGAAGAGACAAAATTTCTGTTCTGGATTTTGAAATATGTGAAAAGGCTCATGTTTAGAGAAAATTTACTGTATAGATTCTAGTATAAATGTCAACCATTTAACATACCACATTACAGAGCGCGACAAATTTATTGAATAACATTCTCCCATCTAGTAAATTTGTTAAATGGTTGACATTTATATTAAGACTTGGTGGTGTTCCTAGTTCATTGTTTTGGAGTTGGTTTAAAACAATGAGATCTATATATTATTGAGAATTTTGAGTTTATATTAGAGCACTCTCATTAGATTATCTATGTTAAAAGACAGTTTTAGTTAATATAATCTAGATTTTAGCTTTTAGCTATTCCATTCACATAAGTTTCTACATTAGAATAATTATTTTTTTATTATATAATAATAAAATAATATAACAATAATTTGACTTTGACTAATCATGTCAAATTTCTATATTAGATTATCCATTTATGAAGATAGTAATGAGTAATTAATAATTAAACAAAAACTATTATTTGTAATTATTATTTTATTTTATTTTATCATTTTTACCATTCTACCTATTATATGTTGATTAATAATCATATTTTAATTAAATTATGAGTTTAAAATTAATAAACAATCATATTCTATTTAAATTAAATTATTAATAAAAATTTGGCAAGAGAGAGAGAGAGAGACAATTGAAAAATTAATTAATAATCATATTTTATGTGGTGAAGAAGAAAAGAGAGAGAAAATAATAAAATATGAGTTTGGTCATTAGTTTAGAACTTTTAAATTTGGAATTTTATTTGACTTTACTGTAACAAAAAATCTAAATTTTTTACATTTAGATATTTTAATGTGGGCTTATTTAAGCCTATAATAATTAAAAGTACATTAAATTTGATATATAGCCAATCTAAAGAGAATATTGCTCTTGGGAGATAATTTTAGGTAATAAGAACTAACTGCCTAAATGTCCGAAACTGGGAAGTTACAACAAATTATATTCTCTATTTTTTTCCCACTATTGCCAGGAATTAATAATTAGTACTGTATGTGCTACACGATATTAATTATATTTTCTTTCCATTGTTAAACTGTGGATAACGAGGGTACTAACGTCCAATCCTCATCAACAAAATGGTGCACATAAAGTGTATTATTCTCTTATGCAATGTCCAATCTTCATCAACAAAATAGGCTGTTATGCACATATAGTTAAGATTTTGAACTGACATCAACATATCAGTTGTAATGCAAATCTTATAATCAGATTCCACAAACATGGTCTTCAACTTCTCTTTTTCTAATATATAAATTTTCGTACAATCTCGCATAACAGTAATGCGAGAGGAGATTGAAAATTTAGGCTCAACTACGGCTATAAAATCTTAGAAGCCTTATTTTTCTACAAAATTAAATGGTAGCTCATTCTTGATGATCATTTTTGCTATTGCGAACCGTATCTTTTGTTCATTATACTTAGCAGGTCCAACACTAGGACTGCTAGTTGTACCATCCACCTCCGTCCTCCTAACCCCAGTTTCTTTTAATTGGGGGTTATCCCTTCTAACCCCAATAACAACATGCAAGGCTTTGCATTTTTCAATATTGAAGTACCTTGTTTTTTAGGATGACATAATAAAACCTTACCACAATAATCGCATGTGGCTGTGGGTTCATT
This sequence comes from Platycarya longipes, assembly GCA_036559045.1. Taxonomy (NCBI): domain Eukaryota; kingdom Viridiplantae; phylum Streptophyta; class Magnoliopsida; order Fagales; family Juglandaceae; genus Platycarya; species Platycarya longipes. The sequence goes on from CM071798.1 coordinate 1,153,115, forward strand.
GGGATCCTCATCATTTCTTGTAAAGTGTTGCCATACATCTAATCTTCCCTTTATTCTTCTGATAGGAGGGCAAACATGAGGACTAGTTGCTTGACTATCCGAAGTTAGAGGTAGAGTGCTATCCAAATGAATGGACATTGATGCAGACCCAGATGAAAGTATAGAAGCAATAGGTTCTATAGGATTCAGCTGCAAAAAAATAAAAATAAAAAATAGAAGAAAAGAAAATAGTAAGTTGCAAACATCAACGATAAACAAATAAAGAAAATATAAAGATGTTTATATTACACCATAAAGCTACAAGGGGCATAACTGAGTTACAAATCTAACAGTATCAGCAATGCCACAACAAACATGAGCTCCAATAATTTATAAGCCATTTCTTAATTTCATTTAGTCTAGTAAAAAATCACGAGCAAACTAAGAGTGCTGCCTGCTCGATGATGGAAACTAAGAGTTAGAAAGACTGACAAGAAAAAACACAATGATGCTCGATTCATGAAATTTAGAGAAAAAAAATAAAAGAGTAATGATGATCTGTTCATAACTCTTCTTTAGTCAAAAAAAAAAAAACAAAGGTGGAAAAAAGCAGTCAAAATCCATATCATTACGCCAATCTACTCTTGCCCAACGACCATAATTTCTCTAATTACAAAAAAGCCATAGTAATATATATGTCTATATAAAAAGAAAGAAGAACCTCAAAAGCTGATTATAAGAATATACCAATACATAGGAGAAAATCACATGAAAAAGAGGCAAGAATGCTCACTAGTTGATCAGAGACCAAAAAATGAAGAACAAATTAAAGAAGATTGTGATCAGATTGAATGGAAGCAATAATTGGGGGAATGAAGCCTGGCCCGAGGTCATAAACTCATGATCAATGATATGAACATCTCTATCAACTGGAAATGCCAAGGCCAAATGTAGGCTACAAAGTAGACAGAGTGGTCCTTTATTTGTAGAATAAAGTGAAAATTTATTCACTTTTGAAATTCAAATACTCCTCGAACTTATTGATAAATCCTCTACAATTATTTTAATTTTACTTGCAAATGTGGCATTAGCTAAACAAATCCTGCTTCAATATAACATATTCAGTGTTTTGACTACAACAAATAATTAGGTTGGTTTGACTTTTCAAGTAGATTATATTTTAAAAATTGGTCGTCTTACATTTTTATGTTGGAAAATTAGTGTTTGGTGGCTCACATACAAGGATCTAAAATATTCACTTAAAAATAAAATAGCTAGAATACAGATGAAATAAATAAATCTCTTTGGAAAGCCCAAAAACAGGTCCTGAATGTGAATATGATCCGATTCCCATATGCACTGCTGCATTAAGGCTTTCCTCCATAAACAGAGCTTCTGCCACCTAAGTTAGGTGTTGTTGGCATTCTGATTTCTAGCATTTACTTGAAATGTGTTTTTTCAAAAAACACTCAGACTTGAAAGCAATCAAATAAGCCGAGGTGGTGTTCTATTTAATTGGTAATCAAATAAGCAATAAAAAGCACTCAAGTCTTCTCTATTATTAACAATCTGTACAAGCTAATAACTAGGTGACTATGATAGTATACAAATCAAAGAGAGGACCTCAAATGACTAAAGAATCAGGGCATCATGATTCATACAGTCAAGATAATGCAGAGAGAAGAGATAATGATAGATGGTTTACGCAAACCAAATGCCTAAAATCAGACTCCACCTATCATATACTGATTCTACAGCAAGAACCCATCAGAGTCCACCTATTGTGCACAACTATCAATTTTATGACTTCCCTGATTAAAGTTTCATTAAGTAGCAGTTCCTCCTTACCTTCTGTGACGGCGACAGGGAGCTGCGAGCCTGCGAGGGAGCAAGTGAGAGCTTGAGAGATGCGACAATGAGAAACCAGCGAGAGAGATGAGAACAATCGGCGAAAGAGATGAGAAAGAGAGCAAATCAAAGATGGGCAATCGCAGGAGTAATGGGTATGAGGTTATTCAGCATTTGGGATTATCGGGTATTTTACTCGTTTGAAAAACGGTAACCGGTAACGGGTTTCGGTATTTCGGAAGCCAGTGTTTCCGTTAACAAGCTTAACGAGGTCGAGAATGTCGGGTCATGTCGGGTTGAAATGACAAACGGTAATGGGTAACGGGTGTTTTGTTTACCCCTAAGGGTACTGATCAGTGCTAATATCACTTTTGGGCTTCCGGATAATTGCCCGACGAATAGGTTTTAAGTTTTAACTCTCAATTTGGGCTGATGACTAATATCAACATAGATCAATGGCGAGATCGGCTGGAATTCTGGAGGCCCAGGAACCATTTCTTTCATTAAAGAAAAAAACAAACAAACTTTTCATTTTCTTATAAACAAAATTATAGGGGACTCAAATGCAGAGTTATTTTACACTCAATGATTTCTAATTGGGGGAAATTCGAGAATTATTAGGATAGTTCAGAAAAAAAAATCTATAAATGAACAATAAGATATATTAGATTTAATTTATAATAAAAAAATGTAACATAATCCTAGACCCTAATCCTATGCGTCTCATCCGATCCCAAATTTAATTTATTTTTGGGCCCTAATCATGTGCACCTTATTTGTTTATAAAAAGAATATGAGGCTGATGCTTTTATTTGTTTTTAAAAGACTAGCTTTCACATCAAACCGTTTTGATGTATTGGGTATATCTGTATTTATAGAAGCTTTCATTTTCGTGCTTATCCTAATTGTTGGTTCAGTTTATGCATGGCGAAAAAGAGCATTGGAATGGTCTTAGCTCTTGAATATTCAGACAATAAAAATAAAGAAAGTAAAAAAAAAACATTGCAACATTTATGAATTACATTGAGTTTCCCTTACTTGATCGAACAGCCCAAAATTCAGTTATTTCAACTACATCAAATGATCTTTCAAATTGGTCAAGACTCTCCAGTTTATGGCCGCTTTTATATGGTACCAGTTGTTGCTTCATTGAATTTGCTTCATTAATAGGTTCACGATTCGACTTTGATGTAACGTCCCAATGGAAAACCCAAATCATATAGCCTATACTCCAAAAGAACTAGTCATTGATACAATTAGAACCCTATTAGAATCTTATAAAGAGTAAAAACTTCTCATTCTCAAGTAATGTGAGATCTCTTACACCACCTACCCTTATTGGGGTATCACAATCTATCCCTTTTAAATGCCCAACGCCTTCATCGAGCCTGTCCGTGGTAGATGATAGACTCAAGTCTCACATTTCTGGTTGGGATTGACTTTGATACCATTTGTAACGCTTAAATAGAAGGCACAAACACTACAAAAAAATGTATTTTTTCCAGCACCTATTTTTGCCGCAAAAGCATAGCAAAAATGCTGCAAAAACTAATTTCCGTCGTTTGGAATGAGCCGCACCATCGTTGGAAAAGTAATGATTAGAAAAGATTTTACCGGCGTTTTTATTGCACTTTTTCCCACGATTTTTGTTAGCCGCAAATGGATAGTTTTTCGCGGCAATTGCTGTCCAGCCAACCCTGTAAAACGTTGGAATATATTTGTAACGTCGATAATTTTCGCCATAATAAGTTTGGTTATCGCTGTAACAAGTGACCCCTTCAACGACAATTTAACAGACGCAGCAACTTGGATCTATTACGTCGGAGTGAAGTCGCCGCAATAAATATTTTCTACGTGCTTTCCAGCTTCTTGCGACACCAACTTTTCGACGTTGTAAATTATTTCCATCTACGTTTACCAGCCGCCGCAATATTGATGATCTCCAAACGATAAATGCACTATCTCATCAGTTTTTATTTTGCCGGAATATGCATTTTTTTTTTTAATTTTTTTTTTTTGTTTTTCCTGGGCTATTTTTTGAACATGCATTTCTATTATTGTGAGATGCTAAAATCCCCTAATTGAGCCTGGCGTTCTAATATTTCTTTTGCTATTTTTCATGATCAATTTGTATGAAGATATAAATATAATAATATATATTTATAATTCCTATTTATTCACAACTTGATTTTTCAAATAATAAAACCATATAATATTACTCATTAATTGTCTATAATATTGTGATTGACTAACGTCGATAATTTTCGCCATAATAAGTTTGGTTATCGCTGTAACAAGTGACCCCCTCCAACGACAATTTAACAGACGCCGCAACTTGGATCTATTACGTCGGAGTGAAGTCGCCGCAATAAATATTTTCTACGTGCTTTCCAGCTTCTTGCGACACCAACTTTTCGACGTTGTAAATTATTTCCATCTACGTTTTCCAGCCGCCGCAATATTGATGATCTCCAAACGATAAATGCACTATCTCATCAGTTTTTATTTTGCCGGAATATGCATTTTTTTTTTTTGTTTTTCCTGGGCTATTTTTTAAACATGCATTTCTATTATTGTGAGATGCTAAAATCCCCTAATTGAGCCTGGCGTTCTAATATTTCTTTTGCTATTTTTCATGATCAATTTGTATGAAGATATAAATATAATAATATATTTATAATTCCTATTTATTCACAACTTGATTTTTCAAATAATAAAACCATATAATATTACTCATTAATTGTCTATAATATTGTGATTGACTAACGTCGATAATTTTCGCCATAATAAGTTTGGTTATCGCTGTAACAAGTGACCCCTTCCAACGACAATTTAACAGACGCCGCAACTTGGATCTATTACGTCGGAGTGAAGTCGCCGCAATAAATATTTTCTACGTGCTTTCCAGCTTCTTGCGACACCAACTTTTCGACGTTGTAAATTATTTCCATCTACGTTTTCCAGCCGCCGCAATATTGATGATCTCCAAACGATAAATGCACTATCTCATCAGTTTTTATTTTGCCGGAATATGCATTTTTTTTTTTGTTTTTCCTGGGCTATTTTTTGAACATGCATTTCTATTATTGTGAGATGCTAAAATCCCCTAATTGAGCCTGGCGTTCTAATATTTCTTTTGCTATTTTTCATGATCAATTTGTATGAAGATATAAATATAATAATATATATTTATAATTCCTATTTATTCACAACTTGATTTTTCAAATAATAAAACCATATAATATTACTCATTAATTGTCTATAATATTGTGATTGACTAACGTAAAAATCTAGACCCAAAAAATGTATTTATAATTTGGAATCAATAACTATATATCATATGTGCAACTTAAAGAATTTTTTGACCATTCTCCCACCTATTGCAGCTTTACGTACGTTAGGCAACCAACAATAAATACATAAACCCACACATCTATTTTTCACCCCTTCAACTGGATCTATATTAAATAAACCATTCATTAACTTTTGCAAAAGCACAGATGGAAATTCATTCAGCCAACCAAATGTCTGAATTTAAAGATTAACAAGCTAGTGGTCTCAAGGCTATTAAATACAAGTGTTTGTTTATAATTGCCTAGAACTTGTATATACACTGGTGCATTTTTTCCATCTATAAAATATGTAGAATGATGGCAGCCATCGAGCAAGTGAAATTATACCCTTCGCACCTCTGGTTGGACTTTATAAGCACTCCTGGTTTCTCTTTGACTTTGATATGCAGGTCTGCATCTACTTCAGTAAGGCATATTGTAGTTAATGTCGGTTTTTTTCCATATACGGGAAACTCTTTGTCCATCTACCATCTCAGAAACTAGCATCTTGAACCAACATAAAATTCTGGTCTTTAATCTGGTAAGAATCCTGATGCAAAAAATAAAACAATAATTAACTTAAAATCATTTTGTTGTTCCTTCGACAACAACATTAAAAATTGGTTCTCTAGGTCTCCTCTTCATCCCCTAACCTCAAGCTTTTTTTTTCTTCAGCCAGCCACATATTATTTGCTTCCAGAACACACAAGTAACATTTTATGTGCTCAAATATATTCCAGTACAATCAGATTTGAATTTTGTAAGTGGAACAAAAGTAACAACTTAAATCATTTTGTAACACCTGATTTGAATTTTGTATTTTGTATTGCTATATGCATATAACAAAATGCATATAGCAATGCAGCTAGAGCAGTAACAACGTTATAGTAAGTGTAACAAAATGCATATAGCAATGCAGGTGCTCCTCTTCATATTCAAATCAGATTTTGTAAAACGTTATAGTAAGTGGAACAAAATGCATATAGCAATGCAGGTGTTACAAAATGCATATAAACATTTATCATTATAATTGTACCACTATTCTAGTAATATCTCAAATACTGATATGATACATGAAAAACACTTAATATAAACTTCACATTAGAAGTCATTGACACTCTAATACGCACAAGAATATATCGAACCATGCATAAACATCTAAAGTATAAGCAAAGTGTTACAAAAATGTCACACTAAAACCTCTAGAGGATGTGTAATACAAAGTTGTACAAGGAGAAATCTGGTTACAAAGAATTTTTAATTAATGACTTTGTTAATTCTCGATCTTAACAGTAAATATGTGGAAGAGTCCATAAGCACATGGCCGAGTATTTAACAGATTAATATCTACATGTTAGAGCTCTTTAAGGCAAATCATCATCAAGCAATCCAACAAAGAAAAATAGGACAAATATGTGACTCGGCATGATCATATATAAAGCAACACATGATGACAACTCCCAAAATAAGAAAATAGACAAAAAAAAAAAAAAAAAGTCCAACCAGGTGAAAGTATCCAACCAGGTGAGAGTACTTGTTTGCCAATGCTACCTGAAAGTGGACATGGGATGAATATCTTAACTTCAAACCATCTTAATTAGATTGTGTCCAGATCAGATTTTGATTCCAAACCATTTTCAACTTCAAGAAAGAAGTCTACGCAAATTTGTGGTATATCCCAATCAAAAGACAAATTGGATATGCATGTTTTTACATAAACATTTTATGTGCTCAAATGAATACACAAGTAACATTTACTTGGTGTTCAATGCATTTGACATGATAAAGTCTGTTGTTTCAAAAATCAGAACATAGACCACCTCCAAACTTACAGTTTGGTGCATTGTGCACCATCAACCTAGGTCTTAAAATTCAAATGTTGTTTCATTTATAAGATATGTTGCCTACTCTAGTGTAGTGTGATTCATATTATGAAGAGGAGCTATATCCATTGTTTTTAAACAAACATAAGTTCATGTCTACTTCCAACTTGACATATCTTATAAATGCAGCTACAAAATCTATCTGATATTCCAAATTCATATTAAATTAGTACATTATGCTTTTAAATTGGTTCCAGCACATAGAAGAGGATAGTACCTTAGACAGCATTTAACCATCTCGTGTGCCAGTTTTTGCAGTAACATCCTCCCAACCACCCATAACAAGGTCTACAACTGGGACTATTCACCAACTGAAATAAAGTACTGCCTGTAGTCAGATCGTTTCCTATAACAACAAAGTAAATTGTTATGAACTAGCTGTAGGAGCATAAATTCCATCACTAGAAATAACAGACAATTTATGAAGCTGTGTATATGGAGTATTTACCTTGGAGTCATTATAACACGGACACCCCTCCCCCCAAAATCAAAAAATTAATGATGAGATTAACATACTGTTTTGCAACAAAAAACTGACATTCAGCTTGAAAGCTGAACATATTTGCATTGCCATCAAAAAGAGCATCTGTCATGATGCTTTGTGGGTAGACACCAGTTACCCCTTCACGCGTCGTGTCCAGCAAAAGTTACATTGGTGATACTGAAGCCTCCAATGATTAATACCCCCAACCAGCCATGGAATGTCCAAAATGCACCACTACTCAAAAAACCCAAAAAACCAAATCCTTATCTACATGTAACCAGTTCACTGACTCGCCTTTCAGCGGTCAGCGAACGCAGGGAGCTCTTCAACCTAGCTTTGCAATAGTGCTTCAGTCGCCAATTGTCTCTCCAAAAGTGCAACCCACTTTCCATGAAGCTCATCCATTTTAGCTTTATGCATCTCTCCATCCTTCTTATTTTTGGCAACTAGCTCTAAGTAACGTTGCTCTCGCTCATGATCACGCAGTCTTGTTGGTTCTGGTATCACCAACTCACCTAGGCCCCGTGCATATCCTGGCCGACTTCCAAGAACCTCCTTGAAAATAGTTGCTGCAGCCTCCTCGATACGTTGGAATGGCTCTAACGCATCCATCTTCCCAACCATGGATTTCTGCACCTCATGCAAATTTGAGAAAAGAGAAATATAAACTTTTTTACAATATTGGAAAATTTCATAATAAAAATATTATTGAAAGCAATAAGAATTTACAAGTATGGTGACTTGAATGTAACTTTTGCAAACTCACATGGATGTTTTCTGTGGCCGGCGTCACGAATTTGTCCATCTTCTTCGACCATCGGGTAGCCTTGTAGAAGTGCACCAAGTTCTTCCCGAATTCAGCCCTCTAAAAGTGAGTAAAAAAAATACTTATCACCAAGTGGCATTGTGTGCAACCATTAGAATTTATAGATTGACCAGTAGAAGTTAGATCTGGTGAGAGATAAATTCCTAAATATTACCCTCTCCTGTAGCATGCGAACAAATGATTTACGTCCTGCGGTGTGATTAGTAGTTAGCCTTTTCCGATTCTCCCGATTTTGGCTTGATAATTTCTGCCAATAACAACCGTTGGTCACGTACATCCACTCAAATGAAACCACAATCGAAAAAATAGAAGTTTTAAAACATATTCACTAATGTAGAAAGCAAAATCGTCTTGTGAAAACCCACACCTTGAAGGCCTCAGATCCCCACCGACCACATAACTTTACCCACACAAGATTGTCAACCAAGCCGCTCCTGTTGGCCAACGCTTCTTCATGGCTTTCGTAAGTGAGGTACTTCTTATGCAACTCGTGGTGGAAGGCGTTGAATCGCTTTCGCAATTGTTTTGATACTGCCAATCGATGATTACCCAACTCCCAGTCTAATTCAAAGTCGTCCTACATTGCATATAAGATAAAGTGTTATACCAATTTTACCCTTCACACTAGTTACTCTTTGTGTGTAGGTTGATAAAGAATGAAAAGGAAGACTTACCTTAACTCGTTCAGTGAGCTCGTCCTTCGCAGTCTTGGGAACATCCGTCCATCTAGCGTAGCTCATGTCCAGATGATGTTTTAATATCCACGTGCATCGATTAGTAAACATTGACGCATTCCCACAACAAGGTGCAGTTTCCCCATCATTAATCCTCAATTGGATTTTCCCAAACTTCCGCATTTTTTCAAACTCGATTGACTTGGCAGGCCCACGGCCACGTTTAGTAAGAACTTGGGGTAGAATCGGCATATGGCTAGCCTCCTCCAATTCTGTATGAGACATGAAAGAAGATATTAACAAGCTCATATCCTACATGAATTAGGAGTCATGCTAACACTGTAGTTTATTCGATACTAAACTACATATTTGATAACTATCCTTACCGATTTCACCAGTACTTATGGGGGGAGGAATTGGATTCACAGGTGCAGCCTGTGCTCGTTGGGCTGGATCCACATATGTTGTCTCTGTGCGTGTGATTGGATTCAGAAATCCAGGTGGCAGGCCATGGATTGGATTTAGAATTCCAGGTGGCGGGCCTTGGATTGGATCCACCGAGACTATTTGCGTTCTTGGGGTTCGATGCACAGGTGAAGTCATCCAATCTTGACTAGGAGGTTGTGTTGCATCCTCTGAGCTGGAACTAAAAAATTCATCGAGCATATCGTTGTATGTGTCAATGCGTGGCCCGCGTTTTCGATGGTGTCTGGATAAGGATGACTTATCTCGTCTAATGTTGAACACAATGATATTCCCTTTCCCCCGACCACGTCGTTCCATCCCATCACCTACAAATATTAAGCAGCAAAATCCATTAGGCATAATAGGCAACTAATGAAAGTATTAGCATTTTAACTGCTACTCTTGATGTTTGGGTAACAAAATGTCTTACACTGAATTTTGAAAAATTGGGACAACAACTTACATTTTTTCATCTCTTCATGTTTGCATTCATGGGTGGTGGAAGTCACAAATCACTACCATGTTAGGCATCTATTTCTTAGAGGCTGACCTAAATGAACATGTATAATTCGACATAGTTTTACACATTTAAACATTAATTGTTCGTGATAATCTAATGGTGTCAATTTACAAATTTATTTTACTACAAGCACATATACTATGCTCATTTACCACTTAGGACTTATCAACATGTGTGCTAAAATTATACGTGTCAAGTGCTTGAAATCATACGTCCATCGTATACAAACCAAGCTCCATATACATGTAGCTTTATTGTGAATTGGTTGCAAAGTTGCAGCAAATAATAACATGTAATGGTAATTTATGAAGTGTGTGCTGCTGAGTCAATAATGTCTATAACATAAGCCATAAATTCATACCTATGTGATTGCTGACAATTGGGTGCAAGAAAAAGCTTTAATAAACAATGTAGATATGTAAATAATTGTCAATCCATTCACAAACTCAGATTTTATAACTCGGCTACCAAAAATAGATGAGACATAAAAGACTTTCTTGGCAAGCTCATAACCCGTACAACAATTACCAAGCTCATGCTAACACTCAAAATATTATTAGATACTTAAATTAGATAATTATCCTTACCGATTTCCCCGCCAGTAGGTAAAGGGGGAGGAATTTGATTCACAACTGCAGCTTGTGTTCGTGGGGCTGGATCCACAGGAACATTTGTCTGTGTCTGTGGGATTGGATTCAAAAATCCAGGTGGCGAGCGTTGGATTGGATTCACTGGCCGGACTTTCTGCGTGTATGGGGTTGGATGCACGGGTGAAGTCATCCAAACTTGGCTGGAATTAGGTATAGATTGATCATCCGAGCTGGTCTCAACATCAGCAATGCGTGCCCCACGTGGTCGGCGATATCCGGATAAGAATGAGTGATCTCGTCTAGTGTTTAGCACAGTGATCCTCCCTCTCCCCCGGCCAAGTCTTTCCATCCCGTCACCTTTAGATATTAACAAGTTTATCCATTAGGCATAATAGGTAGTTAATTAAAATAAGTGCATTTAACTCCAGCTCTTGAAAATGACTTACATTGAATTTCAAAAAACTGGGACAGCAACTTACATGTTCAGTTTGGCTACCAGTTGGAATTTTCTTAGTTTACACACTGTTGTGGAGGGAAAAATAGTGTAATGTTTTGGGTTTATAAACGTGGGATGTGTTTTCATTTCAAAGTCTTTTCCCTAAACTTACAGCAACCCTCTGTAAATCCTAGCAAGGAAACCTTATTTTTTTAAACAATTCCACACCAGTTGCCCTATTAAAATAAGTGCAATGGTAAATGCTGGATGCTGGACAGATTTTCCAGCATGCACCCCCAGTTTCGAGAGAAAGAGAGAGAGAAGAGCCCACCCAAAGGTGGTTGTATTGAGGAATTCCAATTTGAAAAAAACATACCTCTGGAACGTTGAGTGAAGCCTACCACTCAGAAGTGTTTTCCTTGTATCCTTGGTAGCTACTCCTTTTAGCCTTTCTTGCTTTTGGTAAACCTTTGTTCAAGCCTGCTTTGGATGAGAAGGTTGAGCAACTTGATTGGACACAGCACCAAAGAACACACTCCAGAGAACACTAGCAAAAAGTTTTCTTTTGAGCACTTGAAGGGAGAAAAATCGCCAACTGCTTTCCTTCTGCTGTGCCAAAACTTTGGAAAACGTACTATGGATCCATGTGCCCTCCCTCATTCTCGGTGATAGCAGATAAACTAAGCCTGGTAAATTACATTTTTGCCCTCCAACAATGATCATTACAGTTTTTCACTTTTTTGTATTCTCCCGCCCACAAAGCTGATGCTGCCAGCGCCAATTTTGCAAAAAAGAAGGGATGGCCTTAGATTTTCCAAATTGTGGCTCTTTAAGTAGTGGGTATAGAAAAATTAAAGTTAGCAAGTTACAGTATTTTCTATATAATTGATTGGAGTATATATTTATGAACATTCGGTACCCTATTATCCTATCACAGTCTAAACATTTTTAAAATTTTAAAAAATAGTGCTTTCTCACTATAGTTTATTATCCAGACATTATATTTTAAATGACTTAGTTGTTAGGAAAATATCCATCTATCTAGCATCATATTTATTTCATCAAATAATCACTACTGGTTCACACATTAAGAGATAGGTCCTGTTTTAATAGTCAAGTGGAAATAAACTCATCCCTCATGTAGCACTTCTAACCTGCCTTGAGAAAAAGCCCCCTCATACATTCATCATAAGTTGTTTATCAACCTGCTTTCTGGAAATGAGAATTCTGCAACAAGCATCATCACGTAAAACATCATTATTGCTGATTGTGAACTGAAGAGTCCAACTATTTTTCATTGCTAATCTCAATATTGCATTTGGTTAATCATTACTGTCATAGGCTGCCAAATGCTACAGAACTCTATAAATTAAAAATACAATCCGTGCACTTATCAACATGTTCTTTTGCAATAGTTGGAAACCCAATAGTCATATCTTATTACTTGGTTCACCATTTATGCAAATGTTGCACTTAACTATGCTGATATTTTTGAAATTATTTAGTCCACAATATGAAGATAGACAGCTTTGATGTCCATTTTATACCAATTTGCATAAATAGTTAAAAAGCAACTTGTTTCCAAAATATTAAAGTATATGTGATAATGCTTGAAAATAATATTTAGACTGGTATAATATCTCTTGAAAAGCAATTGAATGGAGCTTTCAAATTTGAACCATGTTGTGAAAATTACTTGATCAACTTAGTGGCCCCATTTATGCAAAAATTGTATCTACTATCATGTTTGTGCAGAATTATTGCTGGTTTGGGGGTGTTAGGTTGATTTTCAGCACCTCGATTTGGATTGTACGTGGATGGACCCAATTAACACAATTTTTGAAATTCCTTTGGTGACTTCAACCAGACCATCTTTGGAACATGTACACCAACCTCTAACCTGCATTAACATCACTGTTGTACAATTAGGAAATTTGTGAATGTATGTGATTAGTAGTTAGAATAATGTGTGAACAACTTATGAAGAAAGAAAATCAAACTGAACAATTGAAGAAGTGAACTATATGTCATCCAATGAAATATGCCAGACATCCATCCTCTCTTGGATCATAGTCCTGTGGATAAAACCAATGTTTGCATTTGGTTAGCATGGAGACGGCAAATTTTGTTTGTGAAATCGAACTAAACAAATCCCAAAACATTGAGTGGGCTCTAGTTGTGAACATCAAGTATTGACTTGTTTATAAAATACATACCTATTTATGGGGTCTTCGAATGGGGTGTTCATAAGCCACATTGTTAATCTAGTTAATGTGGATTCTATTCCTACTCTGACTCCTCACTTGTGGATAGGTCTTCCTCTTCGGAATATTCCTCATCCCCATATGCATCGGCTGAACTAGAGAAAGCAAGGGATTCACCCAATACTGCCTCGGAGCAATGAATGCTTGTAGACATGTGCATGGCCCCTTCTTGTGCATCAATTTCCATAGGTTCTAGATCAACCCTATTTAGTGGACTTGCCACAGGATCATCCTCACAATGCATGGGTACGTAATGCGCTGATTGTTCATATTCTTGATATGCCTCATCATCACTGTCTTGACCATCACTGGTTTCTGATCCCCTCCTGCCTGATGGAACATCATATACATTCCTATTTGCAAATTTTTGTACAACATACCAATTTTCCTTGTATCTTAGATCTCTAATGTAGAAACATTGCGAACCCTGGCATGCTAAGACAAATGGATCGTCCTTATACCAAGTTCTATCGATGTTGATGCTAGTCATATGGTCGTCTACTCGTACCCCCCCGTTTCTTATCACCAACATCAAACCAATCACAACTGAACAAGTAGACTCGACGACCTCCCATGTAGTGTACTTCTATAACATCATTGATAACGCCATAGAAGTCGACATTACTAGACTGGGGCTCTCCAATGACCACCACACCCGAATTTTGTGTCCGTCGTCGGACTTCCCGCTGCTTTGTATGGAACCGCTTCCCATTTATAATGCAAGCAGCATACGATGCGACCCAATTGTCAAGACCGCACGCTAACGCATAAATATTGGGAGAGACATCAAGTGGGTTGGTGGCTTGTTGCTCTTGCACCTACAGACGTAACGGTACGATGTAGTTGTGCTCTACTGCCAATTGACCCTGGTATGCAATGGTAATGCACATAAAAGAATTTATACTATAATCATTCCGACTTACACGTTCTTTGAACCACGCGGGAAACTCTTGCTGATGTGTTTGATGAACAGAAGTTTGGTTCGTAGTCGCCTGACATTTCTCGTAATGCTCCATTCCCACAAGAGAGATATGACAAGATACCATATTAGGAAAATACATGTATGACAATGGGTATGTTTTACATGAAGACAAATGTATGAAGTATACTTACGACAGGTAAGGTCCAATCTCGGTGCAGTTGTTAAGCACATACCAACGGGCAGTGATATAAAGTTTATCTTCTAACTGCACATGGGAAGCTATACCCAACGGTCGGAGGTTTTGGTTGAAAACCGAATATCCATCAGATGTCAGCTCATCTTGTACATCAACATTACGGTCTGGTCGATTAATTTTTGTCTCAACATCATTGAGATACATTGAGCAAAATGTCAGGCATTCAATGTGTATGTATGCTTCCGCAATTGACCCCTCTGGGCGTGCCTTGTTTTTTACATACCGCTTGAATTTACCCAAATACCTCTCAAATGGGTACATCCATCTGTATTGTACTGGACCTCCAAGTATAGCCTCACGAGGTAAATGGACAGATAGATGCACCATCACATCAAAAAACGATGGAGGAAATATCATCTCAAATTTGCATAGAATGATTATAATATCAGTTTGAAGCTGCCGTAGACGAGGGATATCCAGTGTTCTACTACATAACTCTTTAAAGAAAGTGCTCAGTTCTGTCAACTCTAAGGCAATATCACTCCTTAAGTAACCGCTCACAGCAGTAGGTAGTAAGTGTTGTAATAATACATGGCAGTCATGGCTTTTCAACCCTGCGATTTTGCAATCATGTACTGAAACGCAACGAGAGATATTGGCTGCAAACCCATCCGGAAATTTCAAATCGGCCAACCAAGTACAAAGTCTATTTCGTTCATCACCATGTAACGTGTACAGTGAAGGGGGCATTCGTATTTTTCCACTGTCCCGCTGCAAATGCAATTCCTTTTTGAACCCCAATAGCTCTAGATCACGTCTAGAGTTTGTATTATCCTTTGTTTTCCTAGGAAGGTTCATCAAGGTGCCGAAAATGTTATCGCATATATTCTTTTCAATATGCATCACGTCTAAATTATGTCAGATACTCAACGTTAACCAATAAGGTAACATGAACAATATGCTATGCTTGGTCCAATTCAACTCTTCAACAGTTCTTTTCCTCTTCCTAATAGATTTTCCAAACGATACATCCCCAAGCATTTGTAACTGACATAAAACAGTTGTTCCGTCTAACAGATTTGGTGGCATGCGATGATCTTCTTTACCATTGAACAAAGATTTTTCCTTCCTCCAAATGTGGTTTTGCGGGAGAAAATGCCGGTGACCCATGTAACAATGTTTCCGACCAAACTTCAACCAATCAAAATCTGTATTGGCATTGCAACATGGACATGCTAGTTTTCCTTTCGTTGACCAGCCAGAAAGATTCCCATAGGCAGGGAAATCATTGATTGTCCACAGTAAAGCGGCATGCATCTGGAACGTTGACTTGGTACTGGCATCATATGTCGGCACCCCATGTTCCCAAAGTTCAAGCAATTCATCTACCATCGGCTGCAGATAAACATCAATGTCATTTCCTGGTGATTTTGGGCCAGGAATAATCAAATATGTAATAAAGAACCGGTCTTTCATGCACAGCCACGGAGGCAAGTTATATGGGACAAGGATCACTGGCCATATGCTGTAAGGCCTAGCCATGTTGTTGAAGGGATTGAATCCGTCACTCGCCAAACCAAGCCTAACATTGCGGGCATCGCTAGCGAACCAAGGATGCTCTTCATCAAACGACTTCCAACATGCAGAGTCAGCGGGATGACGCATAGTATTCTCCTCTGCCACCCGTTGATCACTATGCCATCTCATTTGACCCGCTATCTTTGTAGATAGAAAAAGCCGTTGTAGTCGTGGCTCTAAAGGAAAATGGCGCAACACCTTTTGAGGGATGATCCGTGATCCACTTGTAGATGACATCCATCTTGAGGCCTTGCATACAGGGCATGAATCCAGTGATGCATATTCCTTCCTAAATAAAATGCAATCGTTGGGGCATGCATGAATTTTATTGTAAGTGAACCCTAGGCCTCGTTCCAATGAACGAGCAACTTCATAGGATTAGGCAGTTCAGCCTCTGGAAAGGCAGACTTTAACAAGGTCAAAAGCATATCAAATGACTTAATTGACCAACCACCGATGGTTTTTATGTGTAAAAGCTTGACAATGAACGACAACTTTGAGAATTTTTCACAACCCTCAAACAGTGGACGCTGGGCATCCTCTAAGAGACGGTCAAATGATGACCTCGAAACAGATGGAGAACTGGGATTCTAATTTGTGAATGGAGTGCTACTTTGGGGAATATCAATATTTGTCCCAGCCCAGATGTCGTCTAACATATGGTCCATATCATCAACGAAATCGTCAGCATCACCAAGCTCATCCAAATCTTCATCATCAATGTGGAAATTCTGGGTCTCATCTTCACCATGAAAAATCCATTGTGTGTAGGTTGTCGTAATCCCATTTAGGAACAAGTGACTCTCTACTGTAAACATAGGCAAGAAGAGATTGTTACTACAAATACGGCATGGACACCGAATCTGATCACTTCCCCTGGCATGGTTTCTAGCCATCTCTAAAAACTGTTTAACACCCTCTGCATAAGCAGGTGAATGGAGCCTATTGCGTTCAGTCATCCAGCTTTTGTCCATCTAAAGATTAATGATGAGATAGTATGAATTAACTGTATGAATCACATCATCGTAAGGAAACCAATGTAAACGAGAATATAAATACACTAGTTACTCGCTGAAATATATTAAGTCCCTGTTAGCAAAAAAGGGTGGATGGAAGCTAATAGCATGAAAAGTCTAGACAGAGGTCTACGCTAACAAGTGTTCTCATTGCATCTACATTGAAGCACAATTAATATTTACAAAATTAGTGATCGCAAGGCCAATATGACTAACTAATGCATCTTAACAACAACTGACTTCAAGATGAGACACTCACCTTATATTTTACATACTTGTTTTTACAACTACGTTAGGAGTTTGCAATCGAAATATATGTGTAGCTGGATTTACACATGCAGTATTGCTGGAAATCCAGATTGTTCATTCCTTATCAATTTTTGTTTACCGTTTGAAAGAAAAGGTATAAAAGTTGTTGATGTTTTGTTCCATATTGAAAAGGTGCAGGGAGATAGGTAAGCAGTCAGAAAATGGAAAAGAGTGGTTTAGGTTTTTGGATGTTCCTGGAACAGTTTGGATTGACCTTGAAATTATTTATTTCTTTTATGGCTGGTATATGGCTGTTTAAGTTCTTGAATTTGAGGGGGACCAATAAGAAATATCATTGGTTCTGGGAAAAATAGGACATGAAATGTGCAACCATTAATAGTGTTTGTTCTGAAGCAAAGTGGTTTCTAGCAATAACTAATTATTGTTTTTATTGTGACCAAATAGGTTCAATGATTAGTATTTAATTTTCGTGTAAAATCTTGACTTTGAAGTATTAAAAACATATTTGTAGAGCTACTATCCAGGCATCGGCAATTGCAATGCAGTTGATAGATATTACCAAATGATTAGTTACCCCTTTGTATCTAACAAAACCTACTTGGTTTTATTTTCAACATTGTTCCAGCACATAGGACAATGGTAGACTTAGTTGCTGCAATTTTTGTGTTATATAGTTTATGCTCACGAGTTTAATTAGTTTGCTGTGTAAAAAATAATCTGATGTGTTGTATTGTGTTGAGTTTTGGAAAGAATGTAGGGGACTCCCACCCCACTAAAAGTTGTATCCTATAACCCGTTAATTTATCTAATAAAATACTAAACTAACCTAGAAAAAAAAATACAGCCATTAATGCATTAGATTCAATAGATTCCAACTGAGGATTTGAAGGTATGAAAAAGCCTTTTAAAACTAAATTGCTTAACTTTTATAAGTATGAGCCATATATGGGGTTACAGATTGTGACCCCAGCTAGCTAATAAATGTTCCTTAAAAAGTAGAACACATGCAATTTATACTTAACTTGAGTTCTGAAACGACGAACTTGGAGATTAATTAAAATAATTTAATTAATTTTTGTGAATTCTATTTAATTAATTAAAGCCCATGCATTAACTTTTGGCAAGCATACATGATCAGTACTTGTAATGATGGTTGGTGCTAAAAGTTTATTTTTTAGATTAAGTCTCATATATAGTTTGCTGCACATGCATGCAATGCTCTCTCTCTGGTCAAACTGAGGACTTGAAGAGGATTCTAAACTAATTTGCCCTTTACCTTTTTCGTCGCAATATAGAGAAAAGACAAGAACCTTTGCTGTGATAATATGAGAGTTCATCAAGAATTAGCTATTCAGACAGCCCAGAAGTTAAAACACCTTGACCTTTCATCAACGTGTCTAATTATTTACTTCCTTAATTTTTTATGAAAATATTTTATTTAAAGATAGATGAATAATTAATTTGTTATAATAAGATGAGCAACGGATATGAAAATGTTTAAGATTAAGTTAGCCAGGAAAAATATAAGCAAAAAGTGTCAAAGTGCCACTAGACCAAAATAAGAAATTAAACCTGGAAACAAAGTAAAATTAAAATTCTATGATTCCAATACAAAATATGTTTTGACCAAAGTTGAATTTATTATGAAGTGCCCATATATAGGGAAATGCAAAAACAAAAATCTGGATGACATACATGCGGGTGAAGCTCTTGCAGAAATCAAACGAAAAAACAGAGTTACCTTTCTTATCTAACAAAGTTGGGCCTTTTTGTAAAGATGTTCAAGAAAGAGACGGAAGCATGTATGGGTTTTCTGTCAGACTTCTCATGCAAGGTTGCAACCCCATGCGATCGATGGTTGTCTGGCGCGGAATCAAAAGGGGATTGGCCTGTGAAATCGAAACCAGTATATTGGTGAAGTTAAGCCGAATCCACTGATTGCGAGAATCACGAACTAGTTCTTCAAGATGTGGGAGTTTCCTGTGAGCCCGAGGGTTTGGAGACCAGGGATTGGAATCTGTGAAGCTGAGCATGCTAACAAGAGAGTGCAGATGTTGATTTGTGCAAAACTACGCTTGCGAGGGCTAAAATTCCTATGGGTTTGGCACATATTGGCGGTGCCCAAAATATTTAATGCCATTAAATATTTCGTTTTATCGACAATGAAAAGCAACGCAACAATATTAATTTTTGTTGCTGCAGAAATTATCGCCGATATAATTTATAAACTGGATGAAATAAAATAAATATGCTCACCTATTAAGTAAACGAAGAAGGCCCGCTTGTAACTGCTTTATACAGGCCCAGCGAAATAAAAAGCGCTGAAACAAATTACCTTTGGTAGCGTTTTCCGTTGCAGCGGAAAAATAGTCGACAGAATAGGTGATTTATCTTGTAGTGAAATTTCTAAAATGACTAGTCAATGATACAATTGAAATCTCATTAGAATCTTATAAAGAGCAAGAACTTCTCATTTCCAAATAATGTAAGATCTTATACATCACATATTCTTATTAGGGTATCATAATCAAGGACTCTAATTATATCATTGACTGATTCTTTTGGAGTATAGGCCATGTATTTTTGGTATTTCATTAGGGCATTACAAATGGTGTCAGAGCCTATCTCAATTAGAAATATACGTGAGACTTGAGCCGTACTACTTATCATAGATAGGCCCGACGAAGACGTCGAAGATTTAAGGAGGATAGATTTTAATATTCCAATAAGAGTAGATGGTGTATAGGATCCCCCATTGTTGGAGAAGAATAAATTTTTACTTTTTATAAAATTCTAATGAAATTATAATTATATTATTAATTAATTATTTTAAAATATAAATAATGTGATTCTGACTTTCAATTGAGACGTTGTAAAGGTTCTCTCTCGCAACAACCCTTCTATCAATGTGTTAATGAACAATTGATGCGGAACAGTGCAAAAGCTGGCTAACTTGCTGTTCACTACCTCGCTGCCTGTCAGTATTGGTAATTTAGTTCATTATTCTTACTAGTGATAAATAAAAAAGTGTTATTTCTCATGAGGGTGTATTTTGCTTTGCAGAAAAAATTTTTCCATGCATGGCACCCGCTACAAAATATATATATATATATATATATATATAAAATTAATTAACTGCAATCAAAATAATTATTTGTAATTAAAATAGTCTATTTTTTTAAATAATTTTTTTATTACAGTTAATTAATTCTATATATCCATTTTTTTTTATAATACGTGTTCTGGATTCAGTAGTGAATTTGTTTTTGCAAAGGCTCCATCCTCCTATTTATTTTTTAATTATTTATAGAAAGTTTGGACATTAGTTTCTATTTAATTGGATGTTAAGAATATTTTAAATCATCTTTAAATAGTAATGAAGTAATATTTTGTATTGAATAGTTTATGAATAATAATAAACGAGTATTGTTTGTTAACAGACGTTGTAAAATAAACTAAAAATATCTGAAAATAATTATGTTTTCAAACAAATCCGACACTTTTGTGTAATACTAAAGTAATCCAGGTAAGTGGTTCAACGTTTCATATATAGTCACAGACTCGTAGGATATTGTAACAGCAGCCTATGAAATGGCCACCCATATATTAAAGAGTTATGTTACTGTTTATGGAAAATAAGTTCGATGAACGTGAATCATTTTTAAATATTAAAACAAATTGAAATACTAAAAGGGGAAAGAAAACAAACACATAAGATTTAATTATGAAGTGACCAAACTGCAGACACATTATCCAAATTAATTCCCCTCTAGAATTAATTCAGAAAATTACTCCAAAAAAAAAAAAATTCTGAAAATTACTCTGACCAAAAGACCATTCCTTTCAGTTTTCACCATATATATTATATCTACTTCACCCTTGGATCAAACCTTCTCCTCATCACTCCAATTTGCTGAGGGCTCAATCCAAAAGCTTTCTCCAAGAGCATCTCATTAATCCCAGAACCAAAAATGGCAGCTGGGATTTTTTGCGACCCTGGATTCTGACTATTGAAACTACCAAATATGGTTGCCGGTTTATCGCCCACATTCATTTGGAAGTGCACAAGGCCTCTAGGGAAAACCATGACTTCCCCTTCCTCTACTATTCTGGCAAAAATCCTGTTATTGGAATCCACAAAGCCTGAATAAACGCTTCCTTGTACCACATACGAAATCTCGGTGGCTCTGGGGTGGAAATGTGGTGGATTAATCCCACCCGATTTAAGGTCAGCTCGTATAAATGACATGCCTAAAGTGTTGATGCCGGGAAAGATGGTTGGGTTTACAGGTATGGCGGCGAGGCCTGTTTCTGAGAAGTTGCCGGCTCTCTTCATGCCGGAAAACACAAAGTCATCGGCGGTGGCCTCGGATGAATTCTTGCATGCAGGAATAGAAAGGCTAGCGGCTCTAATATTGGAACTGTATTTTGGGTTTGGTATGCAAAAATCTTGAACTGGGTCGGGGTCTGAGGCAGAAGTTGTGAAGCAATGGAGGGAGAAGATCGTTAATGTAAGAAAGAAAGTGGACATGAACATCGGAGCTGGCATTTTTTTATGCAACTTCTTTGATTGATCGATCGATCGGATTATGAGTGTGGGTTAAAGGATCTAAGATGGGGTTTTATAGAGGTATAAGATAGCCAGCTTGAATATTGGCCTTACAATAGTTCAACCTAAGTAGGTTAGCTCCTCCATGAATTGTAAATAGTCATTATAAATAATGTTTTTGATTGTAATTAAAATATTATAAAAATTTATTTTTATTTTTATTGTAAATCATTAAAAATTTCCTATAAATGAATCTACATAGATGATCATTAGTTTGCATTGTATGACATGCATCTATATATATATATATATATATAATACGTACGTCTCCATGAATAGCATGTTTTTATCACAGCATGTGTACTAATGTGTTGCCTGCAGATTGATTATGGGCCATATAAATATGTTGCTAAAAGTCCTCAAGATATCATGCATACGCATTCAACGTATCGAATTCTGGACATAGTATAATTATAGAGAAATGGTAGTTTGTCACCTGATTTTCACCGTTTAATTTGATCGATGTGTGCAATTTAATTTAATTTTTTTTTATTTCTTATTTAATGGTTAAAGAAATAATTTTTAATGTATTGATATATTTTTTTATTTTTAAAAAATATTTAAATATATTAAAAATATAAAAAAATAAAAAAGACAAAAAAAACATAAACAAGTAATTTTGTACTAGGCAACACGCCAGCAGTAAGTGCTGGGTGGCAGCCTAGCACTGTCCATAAGTATATAAGTACGAGAATATTGTGCTATGTTACATTTGGATAGTTAGTGAGATGATCTCAAATATTTTATAAATAATAATAAAAAATTAATGATAAAATAATAAATAATAATAATAATAAAATAATAAATAATAATAAAATATTTTCAAAATACTCTAGTTTGATCATTAGTCTTCTCGTGATCTAATCATTGCAAGTGTATATATATAATATATGTATCGTTAATATATAATTATTTCCTTTCCAAATGAATGTTGATTCTAAGGATTCTTTAAAATCCCACCATACATGGCACATATTAGTGGTGCATACAACACAATTATCTAATTTGGGTCCTACTAATATAATCGCCTCTGCCAATACGAATCCCTAATTACTTATTGATCATAATCGAAAACTGTAATTAACAAAATTAGTGGGATATTCACGCCATGTTAGACCATGTTCGAACATGGTCTAACGTGGCCATATCTTATTTGAAATATATATATATATATATATATATATATATGATCATCATAGGTTCTCCATGTCAGCTAATATATAGCGATCCAGTCTTAAATTTATTATTGAACTTTTATTTATGACAAAAAATATCATAATTATAAATCATTCACATGATAGTTTATAAATGAGAAGTAAGATAGTACACAATATCATACATAACACTTTATATAATATTTTATAAAAGTAAATATAATTTTGTAATTTGTCTTATAAAATTAATATTATTTTATAAAAATATTTTTATTTTTATAAAATATTGTGTAAAATATTATATAAAATGTTATGTGTATCATTTTTGTTACAAAATAACCATTTATATATATACTTTGGTCATGTTGCCGGCCTTTGCTTGGGAGTGAGGGAAATATGATTAACTCAACCTGGTTTTGGCGGTGCGCGTGATGAGTTTTGGATATCGGTGTCTGGGGCTTGTAAAACATGGACAAACAAAAAAGAAAAGTGAAAGTGTGCTCATGTTCTGGATCAGTGACAATGTGACATGTTTTGTAGTTTGTATACCTATTTCTTGCTTAATTCTAGGGGCCGGTTTCTTTCGAGGATAAAACTAAAAATTTTAAATTTATCTTAAATTTATCATTATATTTTTTTAAATTTTTATATAAAATATAATAAAAAATTATATGTTTTTAAATTTTAAAATTAATTTTTTTAATTTTTATATAAAATTAATATTAAAAATATATATTATAATAATATTTTATTATTTTTTTAACTTTTATCTCACCCCATCTCATTTTTAAAAATAAACATAACAATTTCAAGTAATAACATTAATCAACCCTAGTGGTCAGTGGGTCACGAAGTTTTCTACACGTAGGGGCAGAACCACATCTCATGAGGTAGGGGCCGGGGCGTTTTTTCAAAAAAATTATAGAGTATTAAATCTATATGATTTTTTTATATATAATTAAAATTGCCCTCCAAGATTATCAAAAAAAAAAAAATACCCTCCAATATTCATGTTTCTAATTTTATTTTGAAATTATTCCCAAATTCAAATATTCACCTAGACTTACTCTATTTTGTCACTTCAACACCCAAATCTTCAACTTACTAATAAACTTAAATTGAAATTTTATTTTTTATTTTTTATTTTTTTTAATGGTCTCTAGCAATTTTCTAAATCCAAGAAAAATTATTATCTTATAAGATAATTTATAGATCCACTATAAGATTTTAGAGTTTTTGCCAAAGATCAATGGTTTTTGTAGCTAAAAGTGTATGTTTCGTGGGCATAGAGCATTGGCCACAAGTTGGGACTGTGGGAGCTTCGTGGCATAATACTCGCTACAAATAGTATTATTCGCCACGACTTCAAGTTTCCAAGGGAAAAAGATAAGCGATTACCACGGGAGGGTCCATGGTCAAAGCTTTCTCAGTGCGTGACAAAAAGTCTTGAAAATGACTATGATTTGTGGCCATTGCTTGCTTGCCACATGATCCTGTCCTGAAAAATACATATTTCCCTCTACTTTAGATTGTTGTTAAAAGGCACTTGCTACCAACTTAGGTTCTTGTAGTTTGAAGCTATTACTTTTTTGCCATGACTTTGGGTCGTGTGGATTGCTTGGTTCCTGCTACCATAGCCGTCTCTAATGAAGTCTGGTTTGATGGGAATTTACTTATTCCTCACAACAACAACTCATGCCCAATACACCATTGCCATGATCTGGTTGTGGTAAAACAACGTTTGCAACAAAAAAGTTGTAAAATGTTGCCGTGTATAATAAATTGCACATTGCACACAAAATTTTTGGATACAATAATCAATAAAACTATATATATATATATATCTAGCAATATACTACAACAGTTGTCATTCATTAAATTATATATTTAGATTACATTGACATCTCATTTAAACATATGGATCTTGAATTGATATTACGTAGACATAAACAAATGTCTCGTGAATGCTCATATCTAATGGGACACGATCAACCACTTGACAATTACATCATTCAGCATGACTGTGAGCACCAACCTAGGGATTGAATGCATGGAGAGCTTGGGTATAGACTGTTGCAAAATGGGTAAAATTAACACATGAGGGTTCCTCATCCATGTAATACGACATTGCCTAAGGAGCAACTCTTAGACAGTGAATAAAATACACCCTATCAATCACTTACACAAATTAGTTTAACTTTAACCCAAATATATATACTTAAACCCCCATAGGACAAGAAATTAATCATGGGGATTATAAGCCTTTTTTTATTTTTTTGTTAGCAGTTGACTAGGCTACCATTAGTGAGCATATGACTGTTAGGAAAGCACCCACTCAAATTATGATAAACTGAGAATGAAATTTAATTGCTAAGTGGGACCTAGAGATTTTATAAGGCTACTTGGTTGTCCTAACTAGTTATACCATGAGTTTGATAACAAAAAAATAGCTAAATATATTTTTTTATACAAGTAAATTGATAGTTAAATTATAATGATGCTAAAATAGTGACTTTACTGAGAACTGACACAAAAAAGCATAACACAACCCAACCAAGTATATCAATACAACCAATACATGAAATTTGCCCATACCATTTATATTGGTTAGCAATTTAGAAACTAATCTTACTCATTCTGCATTCACATGTTAACCATATAAGATTGGCCTTTTTTTTTTTAATTCTGGTCCTAAGGTGTGGTTTACAACATCACCTTTGGAGTTATTATGTCGCAAGTATACTAGAAACCATTAATTATATAACCCTAACATGTCTAGCATTATTGTCCAGCATGTTCTTCTATATTCATTAATTATATAACCCAAAATACAATAAAGTACCAGTGAATATTATTCATCCTTTGGCTAACCCAAATTCAGTCCAACTATATATAGTTATTTATAGAATTAATAACCAAACCCAATTAAAGTGTACACCTCAAATCTAGCAACCAGTTATCAAGTAGCTAATAAAAGTCTAATGCATTTTAGATCTCTATAAAAGTCTCTAGAGATGATAAATTGAGGAACTATAGCAAAGTTAGTAACTTAATCTGTTAGTTTTCAGTAATTTCTTTGCTGGAACCAATTTGATCTTACTATTGATATCAAATCATGTGTCATCAAGGGTATACACCAAGTATGGAAAATATCTCCTCCATTTGTGAAACCTGCATAGAATAAAAGTATATAAATTGATGGAATACAAATGTTAGGCTAAATTATAATGACGCTAAGATGGTAAATTTATTGAGAACAGACAAAAATTGAAGGGCAAAGAAATGTTAATCATGTGTCTCATAACAAAAGAGTAGCTAAACATATTTTTTATACAAGTATACTGATAGTTAAAGTATAATGATGTTAAAATGGTGACTTTGCTGAGAACTTGCACAAAGCTAACTACATATAATTCAGTTAAATCACTAAGACCAAGGACTTTACTCTGTAAACTACAACTAAATCCTATTCACCACAGCCCAACTACAACTATATTACACTTTTTCCATACACAATCAAACCCATTCCAACACTAATTTAATATCAAATCAAGTTCCATTTATTTCCTTACAGGGTCATAATTTCCATTGAGAGAGATTCTTGGTTATTTATAAAATAAATGAAGGAGAAGAAACATCACCTCAATTTGACTATGAAGGAATTTGAGGTACTCAACAGCTTCTAACCAGATGGAGGCTTTTTTAGTCTGCAAAAGGTTAAAATGTAGCACAAATCACAACCATCCAAAAGTAGCACACACCACAACCATCCACAGTACAAATATTTAGTGCTACTTCTAACTCGAATATAGGAAACTAATACAACTTTGGGTATAAAGTGTTTTTGGACACAATAACTTTTGGAATAGTAATCTAATGGTTGCTAGATTCCCCATTGGTTTGCTTAAGATCCTGAGACTTGCACAGCAAACAAACCTTCTTGAAGCACAACAGAGATGAACATGTTTTTGTTGAGACTTGCACAGTAGACATATAAACCAAAGAATGAAAATTATTTATCTTCTCTTGTAAATTGATTCAAGTGAAACATGTTGTTGTTGTAAAGGCATAATCATAAATATCCATGTCATAAGCACTATTTACTCTCAAAACTCGCTATCAACTCAGTGAACTCCCCAATTTCCACACATAAAGAATTAACTACCTAAAAATCAGATTCTAATTGAACAAGAAACACTACTGTAGCCTCCAACAAATTTCAAGTCCATCCAAGATAATAAAATCATTTATAAAGCCTTGTAAATTAATACACATTGCTTTAGCATTGGATGATGAATAAACATTATAATCACTACAATAAACACTATAATCCCAACAATGAAACAAGTAAATCAGACCAAGAAAACGAACGAGTGACGCAAGAATATATCTAGCATGAGCTTTACTACATTAACCTAAACAAACATTGAAAAGAGCATAGGGTATCAATGAACTTGTATTTCAATTTGTTTGACGGCACGGGATATCAATTAGTAAGGAATTTGTTGTATCTTCTCAAGCTACATAGCTAAAATGAAATAAACAGGGCAAACTAATCTTTGACACCCAACCTTAGCCAAGCTTACACTCTTCCATGATGGAACATATAATGAAAAACATCATTCCTAAATTCCCCTCTCTTTCTCATCTTTAGGGATAATTCATGATAGAAACAAATCTCTTTCTCTTATCCTTTGTTTTCCCCAAATATTTTGTAATTAAAATATTATTACTCTTCTCCACCGCTTGGTTAAAATTAAAATAATTTTTTAATTTAGAAATTTTGAGTAACAAGAAGTTTTCATATTCAAACCTAACATTAATTATAATAGACTGGGATTAGAAACTGAGAAGCCATCAAACCTAACACTAATTTTTGTAGACACATCATCGATGGAAATCCACCTAAATCAACACTTTGCTGTCGGGGAGAACAGAGGAATCTAAAGGAGGGAAAAAGATAACAAGGGTAAAGAAAACACTATAAATTTCAATAAAACACTACAATCCAAAGGTACAAACTCTAATCCTCTATTTTCATGAAAATCTAATAGAGTGAAAAGTGCTACTATAAGTGATTTTCGCCGTCATTTTCTATTATGGCAGTAGTAAAAACGCTACTACATGTGAGACCCCGAGTTTTGTACATTTTTACTTGTTGCTCTTATTCTTATGGCTAGTTGTTTAGTTGATTTTAAAATATTTATTTGAGGTTTATCTTATTTGTTATTCGTGGTTTATTTATTCTCTTTTTATTTGACTACTATTATTGTTGTTTTAATTATTATGGCTATTTGTGATTTGTGAGATTTTTAATTTTAGTGTTTTTAGTTATTTTATTTAATTACTATTATTGGTTCTTTCATTTGAATAGTTATCATTATTATTTTGGTTTAATAGCTTTAGTTTCATTATAATTTAATTTGTTCTGTTTTATTTTATTTCAATGAGCATTTTATTTTATTGGACTTTTTCAGATTGGTTCATTGATTTTAACTTATTAAATTATTAGGTCTTATTATTTTATTCTATTTTGTTTGATGGTATTTTAAAGAGCTCCAAAATATTATAATTGTACAAAATTATTTTATAAGCCCGATTTTAGTTATTTAAAATATTGTGGAATTTTAATTATACTTTAAATTTCCGATTTAAATATAGGATTTTATTCTTTTAAATAATTAGTAAGTTTCATCATTTTAATTAATGACGAGGAATATTATTGTATAAATTAAATTTAAGTTGAAATAATATTCTATTTTAATTCCTCCGAGTGTTTTTAAGTTAAATTGATTTTATGACGTGTTTTCATATCAGTGTTTTAAGGCATCGTTTGTCCGTTTGAAAACCCCAATGCGTAGGGCCTATAAATAACCCGAAGAGGAAACCAAACCCCTCACTTTTCTCCCTCACCCTTTTCTCACTCCTCTCTCCCGCATGCAGGCCTTCATTGTGGCCGTTCGGCTTCCAGCCGCCAGCCCAGCCACCACCCCCACCACCAGACTCCTCTCCTGCCAGTGAACTCACTCATGTTGGTGGTGTCAACCATGACAACCTCACTTCCCGCCGGCGAGCCCAAACCCAAAATGAGTTTCCTCCACTTTGAGCCACCGCCTCGCCGCCACCACCACTAGCTTCCCCACCCTCCGACGAGCAAAACCCATCGCCGGTATCTACCCTGCTCCATCATTTCTCCTCCACCCAAAATGGGTGTTGCCACTCACAGCCCAAGCCTCTAGTCGCCGTCCACTGCCATCTATGGTGTCACTGCCACCGCCATCATGCTCCCCCACCTCAGTCGACCTCCCCCTTAGCTCGGCTCCTCCATCCATAGCCTCACCTCCCTTGTATAAGCCTAAACCCGAAAATGAGTTTTCATACTTTCAAAGCTAGATATACCGCCTTTCGATGGTTGCACCGCCTCACCACCACCACTATGAGATTCTCCTTCCTCCAATTAGTATACCCATAGCTTCCAGTGTCAAACCAAGTACCCTAACCCAAACTGTTACTAGCCATGCCAGGAGGCGAATAACATACTAGTTTGTCCCGCATGGATCATGGACCAACGTGTGATGACCCAGATTGTTTATAGGTGTTGTAAGTAATCTTCCAAATTCAATTTAGGGTTTAAAATAATAATTATGTGCTAACTCTTTTATTTGCAACTTTGAAGTGTTGGTAACTAATAATAATAATAATAATAATAATAAAATGAGATTAGGTTGGTTGGGCCCAAGGCCAAGAATTGGAGGATGGGATCACCCGTAATTCGTTTGATTGTGAATTGGAAATGTTAATGTGTTTATGTTGATGTCATGTTTGATTTTCGAGTGCCATTTCCATGTCATCCAATACCTGCCTGCCATATATATATATATATGATTGCGATGGTTATTCGGTTGTGATGCGATGCTATGCTTATATTGGAGGATTGGACTATATATGTTAGTTTGATGTATTGGTTTAATCGCTTAATTACTTAAATATGTTGTGATGTCATGTCGTGTTTGAAAAAGGATGATGTGTGCTAGATCGATATGTGGTTGTGTGTGTATCACAACTCCAAGTTGGAATAAGGCATTATTTCGGTGAAGCTCTTATGGTCACTCGGGAGTGGAATATACTAATGTGACATCCCCTAAGTTGTCACTGGACAACAACAAAATCGGATGAGATAATGACGCCACTACAAAAATATGTGCTTTTTATGGCTCGAGTTATTTCCCGTGATCCAAATTGAGCTGGAAACAACACCAAAATAGTGTTTGGGAGATAAGCCACCGGTGGAATGGAAAAGCTGTGAGGAATAATCTTTTTGCGGTGACTTTATGTCACCGCAATAGAATTATTCACAATATCACGTTTATTATGGTGTTTTTCTTCGCCGCAAAAAGGAAACGCGCGTAGCCAATTTTCATTTAACTCTGTTGCGGCGACTTTACGTCGTCGCAAAAAAATTAAAAAAAAAACACTATATAAGTCACGCAAATAGGTCGGAAAATTCAGATCGCGCTTTTTTTTTTTCATCTTCCCTCCTAACCCTTTGTGGGCCTGATCTCTTCTGTGCCGTCAAGCTTCTCCTCCATCGCGAGCTCGCCGTCCAGCCAGTTGCCGTGAACTTCTCTCCCCTGGTCGATGCCCGTAAGTGTGGTTCTAATCTTACTCTCCTCTGTTCTTTCTCTTACTCTTTAATTCTGTGATTCTTGTCGCGGAATGTCCATTCTCTCACTGTAATTGTCGTTTGGTTGGATTAGAGCTTTTGGTTTTGTAAATACACTGTATTACAACTTTTTTTGTGGGATTCTGTATATAATTTACCCTTAATTTGCTATGAGGATTTAGTTTTCCTAAATTAATTTCTACTGCTTTACTATGTAGTTTACCCTAATTCACGACCTGACAACTCTCTTTTAGTGGGATTAGATGGAATCAATATAGAGTTTTCCATAAACTGCAATTTGTGAATTTTGTTTGCCTTGGATTTTGATTGGCGTACAAATGTAGTATGCCCCAATTAGCTGTTTTTCTCTATTTCCCTGATTGTTGTTCTTGGTTTCCTATTTTACTAATTTTTTCTTACTAATTGTTTGGTTTGGTTTAGTTAGGTGGGGTTGGGTGAACAAACAGGCTAAACTTTAAGAAATACATAATGACCCTATGAATTACATCAATTGGGGGCTAAAAAGATCTCTTATTTTTATAAAACTTCAACTTCCTGTTTTTGGATAATTCCTTATCGAAAGAAAACACTTTCTTGGTCGTCTTCTTCCTGTTTTTAGAATAAATCTTATTAGCAACCAATCATACGTCAATGGCAAATGTGAGAGAGAATGAAGGGATTTTGGGTGAGCAAACTTTTGCAAAATGCCAGCCAAGGGAAAACATGTTGTCAAGTAGAACATGAAAGTCATTGGTTTTAGAAAGCCATAAAGATGAGGCCTTTAATTTTCATATATAAATAATAAAACTTCAATAAGTTTTATAACGCAAAACTAGTGACCAAACTTTTATATTTAATTGAAGTTCTTTTGATATATAGTGTTCAATTAACAATATTGTTTATCTATAATAAATTGTTACTTATAAGTCAATGCTTGAAAGTTATTATGACACTCATTATAATTGTGAAAAAGTCAAAGCAATAATGTTTCTTATATTAGTTTATGTTAAACATTTTTACCTTAACTGTGTGTTAGATATGTCAATAAAGAGACTTGTAAGTAGATTTTTTTTATATAGTCTTTTATGAATTAGTGCATTAAAATAAATATTATGAAGTAATTTTATATGTCAATCTCTTATATTTTGAAACTCTCAACTTCAGACAAAACAATTTAAAAATTGTCATTTTATTCGTATAATATTTCTCATTTTAAATCTTAAGAATTTAGAGAAAAGATTAAAAAAAAAGTATTCTTTCTACTTGAATTGAATAAGTTTAATTGAATTGAATATTCCTAATCTCATGGGTCTGTTTTCTTTCCTTCGAATAGGAAGAATGATCTACTGTCATGTGCTCTTTTTACTATTTTGTGGCAATGGCGCTTTAATCTTGGGTGGTGTTCTGATCTGTTGGGGTGGTAGATCTAATGACTACAAAGATTAAAGATTGGTCCTCAAAAGAGAAAGCTAGCCTCAGTCGATTGAACTCATCGTTGCATCTTATCATTTTTCCTCTTTGTATATCATTGTCAAAACTAAACCCATAGCTCCCTAAAATCATTGCATCTGTAACTCTTGCATTCAGTTACCTTTTCCATGAATTCTGTAGCCATCTACTCATGAGGCCCATGGCTCCCTTTAATCTCATTGATACCATTATATCTTCTCACTTCTTTTGCATTTCTTTAATCTCATTAGATATGGTTTCACTTCTTTTGAATTTCTTTTTGTTATCTGGTGGGGAAAGGAGTACTCTAAGGTGATCATTAAAAACTCTCTCTGTTTTTAACTTTTAGCTGGCTTTGACAAGATATGCATGACAATCTCGATTCAAAATCTATGTGACAAATTCAAAAATTTAAAATACTGGGGTGTTTTTCATTCCCAGTGGGTCAAATATTTGAATATTTAATGTTTATAAGAAAAAAAAATGGACAAATACATAACTTTATTATTATATTCATCTTAATTATTTATTGCTTTCATTGTATGTGAGTCATACCTAAAAGTATCGTATAAAAACAGAATAACGAAGAACCTGTTGCCTATTATTACTCTTTATAGAATTATTACTTTAATCATTTGCATCATATACTTGTCTACTTATGCAGATTCCAGCCATTACCTACTACTCATGGTTCAATTTTTTTTCTTCTTATTATCATAGGTGTAGCATCTTCTTCCCAACTAAACAATTTTCGACTTTAACTACTTCTCTCACATGGATAGGAGTTGGATGAAAATCACTAATAGATTTCGATCTAGTGAATATGTCACAGGCATTAAAGAGTTCATTGATTTGGCTCGATCTCATTCTACAAGTGATCAAATTCATTGCACTTGCACCTTATGTTCAAACAATTATTTTTATCCTATAAGTCATGTCGAGAGACATTTGTTCATTAAATGTATTGAACCAACTTACACGAAATGGATATTTCATGGCGAGGAGGAAGAGATACCTTGTAGTGATGATGATGATCTTCATGATCCTGAGCACGAGGATCACTACATTGATGACATTGATGTTATGTTACAAGACATTCGAACTGAAAATTTTCTTGATGTTCTTTCAACTGAGTCATTCCGTGCTGAAGGTTCGACCCCAGTCGAACCTGAATCAACTATGAATTTTAACCAATTGTTGGTTGATTCACAATGTCCTCTTTATGAAGGTTGTTCAAAGTATTCTAAACTTTCATTCTCGATTAAGTTGTTGCACATTAAAAGACTAGGTGGTTGGAGTGTTAAGTCGTTCGACATGCTTATTCAATTACTTAAGTCAGCTTTTCCAGATGCTCTCTTTCCAAACTCATACCAAGAGGCAAGAAACTTGGAGCGCAGCCTAGGCTTTTACTTACATAAAGATACACGCTTATCCAAATGAATGCATACTTTATTGGAAGGAAAATGCGGACAAACAAGAGTGCCCTAAATGTAAGTTGTCAAGATAGATATTCAGTACGAATAAGCAACGACAAATTCCTCAAAAGGTTCTGCGACATTTTTCATTGAAACCAAGGTTGCAAAGTTGTTTATGTCACAGAAAACAGTAGCTAATATGAGGTGGCATAGGGATCAACGTGTCAATGACGAAGGTATTCTAAGGCATCCTACTGATTCTGAGGTTTGGAAGACATTTGATCAAGAACATACTTGGTTTACAGAAGATCCTCGAAATGTACGATTTGGTTTAGCTAGCGACGATCTCAACCCCTTCAACAATATGACAAAGCCTTACATCATGTGGCCAGTGATTTTGGTGCCTTACAACTTGCCTCCGTGGTTATGCATGAAAGATCAATTTTTCATCACATTATTGTTGATTCCTGGACCAAGATCACTAGGAAATGAGATTGAGTTTATTTGCAGCCTCTAATCAACGAAATACTTGACCTTTGGGAAAATGGTGTCGATACATATGATGCCAAGGCTCAAAACACTTTTCGATTGCATCTAGATTTATTGTGGACAATCAACGAATTTCCTGCATATGAAAACCTCTCTAGATGGAGCACAAAGGGGAATATGGCATGTCCATCGTGTGAGCAAGAAATAGATTTGATGTGGTTCAAATCAGCCAAAAGCATTGTTACATGGTTCATTGCTGATTCTTGCCACCTGCCCATGTTTGGAGAAAGAAAAAGAGTATTTTTTTAATAGCAACGTAGAGTATCGTGGCCCACCAAAACAATTGTTAGGAGAAGATATACTCAATCAACACCTAAATATTCCACATGTTGATTTTGGCAAATCTACAAGGAAGAGAAAGCGAAGAGAAGATGAGTTAATTGGACCAAGAGAAACATCTTTTTTCAATTGTCGTATTGGTCAAGTCTAAAGATTAGGCATAACCTTGATGTAATGCAGATTGAGAAAAACATATGTGACAACATCTTGGAAACTTTGATGAATATCGCCGAAAAAATTAAAGATCATGCCAATGCACGTTGTGACCTTTCCAATCTCAATATAAGAAAGGAGCTACACCTGATTGATGATGGGCAACACGTTAGTATGCCACAAGCATGTTATATCTTATACGGATCTGAGCGGGCAAGTTTTTGTAAATGGTTGCATGATATTAAATTTTTAAATGGCTTTGGTTCTAATATTGCAAGATGTGTGAGTGTTGTTGATTCACCTAGCTTATCATTTTCCATATGAGGTCTTACTTGGAGGGTTAGTTCAATATAGGTGGATGTACCTTTTTGAACGGTATCTTGGAGAATTTAAAAGATACGTTAAGAATAAAACTCGTTCAGAAGGTTCAATAGCAGAGACCTATATACATGTAGAATGCTTGAATTTCTGCTCCATGTACCACCATGGTATTGAGTCTAGATTCAATCCACCTAAAAGGAACTTTGATACCGGGGGCAAATATGGTGTACAAAAGGGACTAAGTGTTTTCAGACAAAAGGTGTGCCCCATGGGTTCTACATCTTGTCATCGACTAGTCGATCACTTGTTCTTAACAACCAAATGGTATATACTAAATAATTGTAAAGAGATCAGACAATACCTTAAGTAAGTACCATCAACTAGTGCCAAGGCTTTGGTTATTTTGATACTTAAATACCTTCAACCACCTATTTTTAATCACACGTATTGCTTCATTTTTTCTAGTGAGCACTACATGCAGGTTAGTGAAGAGTACCCTGACAATGTCGACAAGATGCACGCGACAAAATCTCCATATTGGTTTAATTCTCACGTATGTATTTTAGTTTACTATTTGATAACTCATTCACATCACGTGGTTATGTATCTTTACAACAAACAAGGATTTGATTGATGCGGTTATTTCTTTTCAGCTGTGACAAATTCAAAGTCTACGTGCTGAGAATCCCGATGATGTTTCAGATGAACTCTATGCACTTGCATGTGGTCCTGACCCATGGGTTGCGTCCTATTCTAGGTGCATCATGAACGGGATAAGATTTCACATGAAACAACATGAAAAACATTGGCAAACACAAAATTCAGGTGTTCTGGTGGTTGGTAATCTGGATGGTCAAAGTGTTGACTTATTTGGTCTTCTAACAGACATCTTGGAAGTTTGCTACATGGGATGGTGCCGTGTATACTTATTCTCATGTAACTGGTTCGACATCTCTGATTCTAAACGAGAGATACATGTGGGTGATCATCTAACTACTGTGAATATGACCTGTACATTTTAAAAGGATGAGCCATTTGTTTTGGCGTGCCAAGCTTCACAAGTGTTCTATCTAAAAAAACGTAACTTCCCTGGTCATTGGTATGCAGTACAAAAGGTTGTAAATAGAAATGTGTATGATCTTCCACCTGATAACTTGATTGAAAATGATGCTTCTGATGGTAGCAATGTTGAGGCATACCAAGAGGATGATTCTTTTGAAGAATATGTATTGGCCCATGCCAATGACAATGGTTTGGAAGAAGCCATGCAAAGGCCTGATGTTGAGCCCACGCAAGTTGATGCATCACTGATAATCAAAGCCATTAATCGCAATGTTGATGACCAAGCTTTTATCAATGACAATACTAGTGAATCTAGTTCTCCTTACAATACCGATCATGAGGGATGCACTAAAGAAAACAATGTCTCGATTGACGAAGAGGAGAACTAGATTAGTTCATGAAACACTAGGTGATTATGTGAGCACTTTTACACAACTCTAACTGGTTGGTTTCTCAGTTGACTATGTCATTTCTTAAATTGAAACATAATGATGGAAATTTCTTTTGTGTTATTGTTATCTTTTATAATTTGTGGTTATTATAGTCCATTCCTATTAAATAATAATGGTTCATATTTCTTGCACTGTTTTTACATTGTATGCAGGACATGCCTTTAATTGGAAGAGGAAGAGGCCGCTCACACGGTGTGACCCATGGTCGAGGGAGATCTTTGGGTCACACAAAACCTAGAGGTGAAAGACCCATTGTGCCTTAAACCTCAGATGACTCAACTGAGCGACTTGATGTAGTTCCAAGCACAGAGCCGCAAGAGCAGCGGGTCGAGGAGGACTCGCCCGTCCCGACATGGTAATGTTTAACGAGGCAAACTTTCATCCTATACTAGTTGTTCTAACCCATTTTCTGTGTTGATGTAATTTGACATTTCTTTTGTTTTCTAGGCTGAATGTGTGGATTACTAAATGGTTGTGGTGGATTTAGTACTGCCTAGCCAAAAACATGGACGGGGAGTTGCAAAAAATTTAGAGTTTGACAAGCTTCAAAAGCATGGGCCAATATCTTTGACCATTAAGGATGGTGAGACAATACCTTGTTGTGAAAATTGTACAATATTCACAACAAGGCTAACATGGTTGGTGAAGCACCTTGTTGACCTTAATCAACCTAGCTGGCAAAGTTTACCAAATAATGAAAAAGAGGAATTGTTTTCTCGTGTTCGGGTAATATAACATGAAAACCTAATATGAGTCATTTATATCAATTATTAGCAGCGGTGTCTAATTATAACTAATGTTCATTATGTTTTTACGTAGTCTAACTTTAACATTGATTGGACGAAGAAGAATCACCACGATGCAGTAGCAAAGACACTTAGGAAAAGATTCAATCATATTTGATATGAGCTTAATAGAATGTACAAGCATTATGACTCTCATGAAGAAGCTCTTGCGAATGAGCCGGCGTTGGTTTTACCGTCCACTTGGGTAAAGTTGTGCACACGATGGTCAAGCATGGACTTTAAGGTAACTCCCATTAGTTGAGGTTAAAATAATTTAACAACAGCATACTTTAATTGTACCATAGCGTACTTTATTAATTTCGGCTGATGTGAGTGAGTTTGATTAAATAAACCCAACATATTACGTTCTAATTTCTTAAGTGTATCCCTTTCATTCCATGTTATATAAGAGCGATAACCTTTCTTTGATTTTGCTAACTTGAATAGAACCAAATGATTGCCAATTTCACTGCACCGGAGCCTGAGAATCATAATAATGATGCTGCTGCATCAATTTTTAGGGAGGTATTGGGCCATAGGCCAGGCTATGCAAGGGGGTTAGGGGAAATGGTAATACCCGAGTCATCTCGTCGAAACACTTATGAAGATTTGTAGAATTAACTCAATGTGCAGATAAATCTGAGAAAGATGCTGAGTATTGCAAAAATAAATTTGAAGCCATGGAACATAATGTGACACTATTGCTGGAGAAGCAAGTCGAGTGAGACAAGTTTATGAGCCAATTCATGGAATCGCAGAGGTAGACCCAAGGAGACTCTCATGGAGAGACTCAGGATTTTGCATAGACTTTTGGAAACACATTTTTTGGGATTTATTGTGGGGTAGTACATATCTTTTGAAGGGTTTCCATTAATTGGAGCTGCTCACAAGACGACCTTCACTAGTAGAAGCTCAATGGACATTTGGATGCTGCTCGATGTATGGTATAGAAACTCAATGTATCTCAGAAACCACTTGGATGCTCGTCGATAAAGGTATGAAAAATTCAATTTTTTTTATCAATTACGTTAACATGTGTTTTGTTTGTGTCCTACCTTGGTGTCACATTGTATGATTTATGCTCATAATGTTCCGTTAAAATACAAAATATAACTCAAAATCAATGCAAACTTTTGTGCATGCAGAATTTAAATGTTGTTGAGAAACATTATACAACTTTAATGCAAATTAAAAAGCATGCAGAATTTAAATGCTACTGCTTTAATGGAAATTATACAGCCCTTATGTCAAAACTTTTCTATTGGTTTTGACAAGATTGGCAAGGGGGGAGCAACTAAAAGGAAATACTTCAATTGGATGGGAATTAAAGGCCTAAATATTACCTCTTGCATTGTCTGGGAGTCCTCTACATTATCTTTCCCAGAAAATTACTCCAATTTGTGCATTTTTGTAAGTGTACAAAGTAGTTT
Organism: Platycarya longipes; assembly: GCA_036559045.1. Taxonomy (NCBI): domain Eukaryota; kingdom Viridiplantae; phylum Streptophyta; class Magnoliopsida; order Fagales; family Juglandaceae; genus Platycarya; species Platycarya longipes. Next base: position 1,191,719 of record CM071798.1, read on the forward strand.
TTTTATGTAATTTTTGCTTTGGTGTTGATCACTTTCTGGTGCTTGTGCTTCTTATCATCTCGTGCATGTAGTGAAACTTGATGACTAAAATAGATTAATGTCTGGATTTTTAATTATTCGTAAAATTTATAATAAACTTAAAAGAATTTGCAATTAGATACCTTAGTCAATTTCCTGTTAAATTGCTACGTCAGTCTTTGATTGATATGCCATGTGTTGGCCTTTCATTTGCATGTCATTTGTTGATCTTTGATTGAGGAAAGTATTTAATTGTAAATTTTCTAAAATTTAGATATATTTTCTTTAAGATGAGGGACGTATCCCTAATTTTATTAAATAATCTTTTGTTATGGTCTTCAATTTGTGAAAGTGTAAATTCATAATTCCGATATTTTCCTTTTTTTCTGTTTAGATAATTGTATGTCTATTTTTTGAAAGTCATTGTTGAATTCTCGTGCCTCATATTTGGGCTTCCCATTCATTTTTTTTATTGCAAAGAACAATGTGAGTTGTCTTGCCCTACCTGTTTATTTCCAAAAGTACTGTGTTTAGACTTTAGAGGAATATGTTAAACTCATATAGACTTTCTTATATAATTTAGAGATTAAAGGTCAACCTCGTCTCAATGTATTTGAATTTAAAAATGTATAACATTCTTGCATTGATAAAACTGTAATAAAAATCATAGATGTAAAGAATGTTGTTTAAGATAAATTTTTATACTCCTTTAATTATTCACCAAAGTTAATGTTGCAATTTTGATCATGCTTTACTTCACTTCAAGAGGATAAAACAGCAGCTTACATTGGGCTAAAGTCATACTTATGAAACGAGCTCATCCATTTGGTCAGTTTCTTGGTGTCTTTTAAGAAAAAATGGTTTTTTTCCCCATTGATAAATTATTTGGAAAGAAAATTCCAGTGAATATTCTACTAAAAAGTGTACATTGTGGTTGACTTTGAGAACTAAAAAAAATGTACATATACATTTGCTGCAGTTGAGATCAATGAAGAACGCAGTTTTGAGATCATGAAGAAGACAACTTCATGGACGATGATCACGACATGCTTAGGAAACCATAGTTACCCTATATTGAAGATGGGAGGACACCTATAAAACGATATTTGATATATTGTGGGATGTTAGTTTCGTCATGAATTTTAATTTGAACTCTTTTTATTAATGTATGATGTTTGGGATGTTAAACCTTAAATATATATATATATATATATATATATATATATTACAATGATGATTGTTGTACTTATAATGTTTTTTAGGAAATTTAATTAATTAGATCTTTTTTAGATTAAATTGATGTCGAAAGCAGCTGGTTGAGAGCGGGTTAAAAAAATCAAACTATTTGTGGTGGCGGATGACCAACGCAAATGAAACTTATTGAGCCGCAAATAATTACATTCAAATAGTACTTTATTGAGTAGGCATGATACATTTCTAGCAAGTTCAGCTTTATTTGCTGCGACCAAATGTCGTTGCAAAATTTTTTTCTCTTGGGTGAGTCGAAAATGCACTAGAAATTTCTTTTTAAGACCTAACTATTGTGGGCCCCTACCGGCCATGCATTTTGAGCCGAAAATGAGCTTTTGCGATGATTATAGTACTTTTTGCGGCGACTATGTATCCTCGATAATAATGGTATTTCTTATAGTATGTACTCTCGTGCCAACTCAGTGACCCTTCTACTGGTGGGGGTTAGAGGATGCCTGGTTATAGTACGCACTAGGTGTCAAACTGGGCATCACTTGTTACGAAGTTACATGCATGGTCGTTACCCGTAGTATAGCGAAAAGAGTTAGGGTATGTGGATGGTCCCTAGGGGACACCATGGTACATGCGTACTAAAACGAATTGTATGGATTGTGTGAATCACGATTCCAAGCTAGAATGAGACATTATTTCGGTAAAGCTTCTTTGGTCACTCGGGAGCGTAATAAACTGATGTAACATCCTCTAGGTTTTCCCTGGGTGACAACAGGATCAAACGAGATGGTAACGTTTAGGGTTGTAATCGATCCGAGCCGAGTCGAGCTTTTGGTTTATCGAGTCGAGCTGGACTCAAATAACTCGAGCTCGAGTTGAGAGCTTGTCGAGTCAAGTCAAGTTTGAGCAGATCAAACACGATCTCGACTCGAGTCAAGTTATTTATCGATCTTTATTTTTACTCTTTAACGAGTTTGAATCGAGTCGAGCCGAGTCGAGTTATTACTTGAGTTTTGTTTATTCTCATATATATTTTTTGAATAAATTAAAAATACTTGATTATAAAATAAAATATTAAATTTAATAAAAATTTAATTAATACATAAATCTTATATTGAATTATAAAGTTATAACATCTTTATGAATACATTTTTTATATGGTTACACATTATAGTATATAATGAAACCACCAAGTCTTATATACTAACTATTACACATTATACATATACTATAATTATTCACTTAAGTACTTAATTAACTAACATATTATTATAAATTATATTCAATATATAGGTATAAATGAATATGCATAAGTAAGTGGGTTATATACTACATACTTAATTTTCAAGATAACTATGTTTATATTATTAAATTTAATATGCATAGAAGTATATATGCGTATGTAAAAATACTAATATATAGAAAAAAAATTATATATATTCATGATTTATGGACGATTTCTAATCGAGTCAAGCTAACGAGCCGAGTCGATTATGAACGAGCGAGTCTTAACGAGCCTTAACCGAGTCGAGTTGAGTTTAATCGAGTATGTGTCATTTACTAATCGAGCGGATTTCTGCTATCACGATCAAGCTTTTTTTTTTTCACGAGTCGAGCTCGATTCGAGTTTAGTCGAGCGAGTAATCGAGCGAAGTGGTTCGTTTACAGCCCTAGTAACGTTCTCGTGTTGACTCTGTGACCCCTCTACTAGAGGGGGTAAAAGGATGCCTTGTCACGGTATACGCTGAGCGCGGAGCTGTATATCGCTCGTTATGAAGTTACATGCACGATTGCCACCCATGGTGTGGCGAAGAGAGCCAGGACGTATGAATGGTTCCTAGAGGAGATCATGGTATGCGCTTGATCATGGTAGTACTTAATAAATGGATTTGTGTTGAGGGCTGAAAACTGGATATTTGGCAGGTAAGTACTGAGGTGTCTTTTTCTAGGAAAATGATGTATGTGCTGAGGTGCCATTTTCTAGGAAAAGGGTGTATGCGTTGAGTTGTCATTTTCTGAAAAAATGATGTTTGTGTTGAGATGTCTTTTCTGGAAAAAAATGATGGATTTATACGTGCATGTATTATTGTGTATCTGTGGATTGTGTTAGTTGCATGAATGTGACTTTAAACTCTTGGTTGTGTTTGGTTGTTTATTTACTGAGATTCACATTTCATGTGGTGTTTCTTATCCACCTGCTGTTCCGTTTTATGGAACCGTAGATTTGTTACAGAGGTTGAGTTTGAGCGTCGGATCGGCTGCGCCCGAGAAGTGAAGTTTTAGAGTGTTATAAATGTAAGTTGAGGATTGGTCTTCACCTTATTGGTCAATTGGATAATTGTATTGATTTTGTAAGGAGTTTTAATTGGATTATAGATTTTAAATTTCTAGTACTAGAGTGTATGCTTTTTATTTTTTGCTGCGAATATCATTTGTACCATTATGCTTGTTACATACACGTTGGAGCATGTGACGTCCTCAACTCTCACTTATAGAAACCCGGGAATTGAGACGTCAAGATGATAACAACACGAGTCACGCACCCCAACGTCGAGTACTAAAAGTATGTACAAGTGATAAGTATAAAATAAAAGTCGCAGCGGATAATTTAAGTCGATAACTGAGTATCGTAATTTTAAAATAATACAAATCAGTTTTACTCAAATTCTCCAACAGAATATTTAATACAATCATCCTAAAGTTAAAACATTAAAGTACACAATTATAAAAAACGGGAAGAACATTTCTCAAGATAATAAATTACAGCAAATCAATCTGACGATGGAGCCGTCTCCTTAGGCTCATCTTCCTCATCATCTGCATCCAAAATCTACGTTGTCAAAAATAGCATACACGTAAGTACAATCCAAACAAACCACAAGATATAAAATATATTTATGCAACAACAAAACACATGAACATTCCACTATATGCATGAAACTCAAAAAGCATCATTCTCAAAATGAATAGATTTCCACACACGCCAATATCCCATTTTGACCCAAGATAAAATTTCAATAAAAACATCTATCATTTTTCCAGACAATGATACATGTAAATCCATTAAAATCACAACTATTTTTCTAGAAAATGATCCACATAAAATCAATGATCAAAACCCGTCATTTTCCCAGAAAATGGCCTAAACATCCATTTTATTTACAGTATGCACCATGGTCTCCCCTAGGAACCATCCACATATCCTGACTCTCATCATCACACCATAGGTAATGACCATGCATGTGATTTCGGAACGGACGATGCCTAACTAACCGCTCCCAGCACGTACCATGACCAAGCATCCTCTAGCCCCCGCCAGCAGAGGAGCCACTGAATCTGCACGAGAGCGTTACCATCCCGTCCGATCCTGTCGTCACTAGGCAACAACCCAGGGACATCACTTAGTATATTACGCTTCCGAGTGACCAAATGAGCTCTACCAGAATAATGCTTGATTTCGGTTTGGGGTCGTGATACACACGCACCCAAAAGCCATTAATACATAAAAACCCAGTTTCCATTTCCAACACATAAACATGCGTGCAATTACACTATGCAATATTTACGACAATACACAAGAAATATCCAACAACCAACAATTCCCAACATCAACCAAACACAGAGTTGTTAATGTAAAATATATTTAAATCTCAAAATTTATTTGAAAAATACTTATAGCGGTAAAATAATAAATCATCGAATAAGAGCCAATCCACATCGCTCATAACGGTCACTTCCTACGTTGGCTTAAGATGCTCGGTTTGATACCAAATTTTAGGAAAATACTCATTGGAGGGTGGAGAATCTCGTGAAGGTGGTGGTGAGGCAGTGCAACCACCGGAAAGTGGCGGATTTAGCTCGAAATGGGTGGAAACTTATTTTCGAGTTTATGTTCATACACGGGAGGTGAGACCACGGATGGGAAAACTAAGTTAGAGGGATGGCCGACTAAGGTGGGGGAACATTTTGGTGGTAGAGATGAGACTCACGGTGGCCGGACGGCGGCACGATGAAGAGAGACCCATTTGAAGACCCATTTCGGATGGAGGAGGGGATGGTGGAACTGGGTGGTTTGGGCGGTGGGTTTTGCTCGCCAGAGTGAGGAGAGGTTCCTGGTAGGTCGCTGGCGTCATGGGTGGCCGGTGGTGGCCGGAAAATACAAGAAAAATCATAAAACCTATTTCGGGTTTGTGGCCGTGCAGGAGCGGTGGGATGGTCGGAGATGACACCTCCGGTACCGGTAGACTTGCTGGCGGGTGAGGAGGTCGGCGGTGTGGGCGGTGAAGACTGGCTGGGCTTGAGGCTGAACGAAAAACAGAGGGGGGAGCTGGTGTCGCATGGGCTGGGGTGGGAAAAGCAGGGGAAGAAAAGAAAAGAAAAAAAAAAAAAAAAAAAAGAAAGAAGAAATGAAAGGAAAAGAAATGAAGTCCAACTAAAAAAAGAATACAATGAAATAAATAAAAATTAATTGAAAAGACTGCAGTTCAATATTAATAAAATAAAATATTTAAAATCCAACAATAAATTAATTTAAATTAAGAAGAAATTTAAATACGAAACATTAATTAATATAAAGAAAGCACATCAATTTAAATTCCATAACTTAAAATAAAACAGTAACAAAACAGTGAAAAACATATTTAATTATAATAATTTAAATAATCATCCAATAAAAATATATATAAATACGGGATATTATAGAGTACTTATTGATGGAGTGTGATCTATGTGATCATCATTTAGGTGTCTTATCTTTCACCTGTTTACATATGGAGATCAAAAACGCCACACTATAAGTCATTTTCTTGTAGTGAAAGGCTACACTTTACCAATTACTCTCAAACACTAAATTTTAATGTCGCCCGTCTACACGTAGGCGAAAGCAATGTCGTTGAGTCAAAATGCCTTAAGGCTAGGATGCGCAAGTGTGACATTTGCATAAAAGTAAGCGACTCATAACAACCCATCATCAGTGTATACTTTTTGCATGCATAATCAATACTGTCTAAAATATAATTAATATAAAGCTAGCACGTATTAGCTCAATGTATTATTTAGAATTAAAGCATTTATAAATTATGTAATACGGTTTAAAGAAGAAAAAAAAAATCGAAGGGGACAATAATAGCCTCAAACGGATCTGTTCGTATCTCGGTTTCGGTACTTGGGCTTGTCAGTCATGTTTGTGCCATCCAAGGATTTGATTGGTCAGATTTTTTTATATTAAAACATTAGTATTGAATTTTTAAATAATTATACGATTATATATCTCACAATTATATTATAGATTACTCTTGCTGTCTTTATCTTCCTTGTCCTCTTCTTACCGTTATTTAATTTTAACTTTTAATTGCAATAATCCAATAATATGTAGAAGAGAGGTGCTACCGGCTGGATGGATTTGATATCTTGTTTTACACCAACAAATAAGGAGTTGACACATATGAATTGTAGTAAATTAAATAATAGGCTAACATGCAGAGAATATTTTTTTTCCTGAAAACACGTCCCAGCATGATCTCTCTCTCCCCCACCCCCTCCCCCTCCTGCCCCCCCACCTCTCACTCTACAAAATCTTTCATTCACATTTTTTTTTAAATTAATAACAGAAAGTTTACAATTAAAAATACAATGTTGCACTTGCTTTTCCATCCTATGCAGTTGTTGAAACAAACTCATATAATTTCAAAACTTTTTAAGACAAATTCATTTCAATTTCCAATTCAATAATATTCAACTGGGTAATCTGAATGATTTTTTGTTCTTATTTTTGATTTTTGATTTTTGAGTGAAATGATGTGTGCCCATCACTTCATATATCAAATATCACGTTGGTAGTCAGTTACTTTTTTACTTATTGTTTGCAAATCACTCATCATTCACTCTCATTTCAAGCATTAGAGCTATCTTATTTGAAACTTTACGATCACTGGTATAGATTAAACTTGCAGGTATTTTACTAAAATTGAGTGGGGATCGTTCGAGTTCAGGAGAGAGATGAGTTAATTTTAAATACTATCTACAGAACCTCTCGATGGAGTTGAGACGAAAGGAGAAAAGGAAAAGGGGATGGAAAAAGAAGAGAAATAGAAGAGGAGAAAGAGGAGAGATTTAGGTTGTGAAGAAGAGAGAAGAGGAGAGAATAGACAGGGAAGAGAAGATCGGACGAAGGGAAAAATAAAAATCCACTCTATTCGCATACACCGTAACACATAAGTCTTATATGTGTTAAATTTCTTTTAGCCGGTGTAAAAAGACAAAACACACCCATTCTGTCTGAAGAATTTATCTATTTGAGAAAGCCTTTGACAGGTCACTGTGTCATTTAAAATATGAGCATGTCTGGGAGCAGCCACACTTGACGCACTCCCCTCACATAAACAGTACTGTATATTGTGCACGGCACTGTTCATGTGAGGGGAGTGCGCTGAGTGTTGGCTACTCCCCTCACTTTTCCTTAAAATATATAAAAACATTAATATTAGATTAGTTATTAAAAAACTAATTTTTTTATTTAAATCTCATATATTATTTATTTTTAAAAAAAATAATTACGTCACGATTATCTAAATTTATAGTTCGTTTAAATATTTTCGCAGGAAACAAAATATCGCTGAACCTGGAAGTGGGTCCAGTGAAGAATGGAGGCCGTACCAAAATGGGGGTATGAGTGAAATACACCCGAGATAGACAAGGAGGGTGTGAAATAGAGATGGCAGCATAAGACACCTGGCCAATACGTGGCGAGAGGTCCGGCTGCCCTTGGAATTCCTATTGAGCCGAGTTGGCTTAATGTGATTGACTTTAAATAAGTTATAAGTTGCGATGCTCATGCCCCCACACTACGCCGGGAATTTAAGAGAACTTCTTAGTTCTGTCCGATCTGCACTGCCCACCAGCTTATACATACAACAAAGATATATACTTACTGCATTCATGAGTACTAGCAGCAGTAACATTAACATTCAAACAAAACCCTAGCTAATCTCTCTCTCTCCCTCCCTCCCTCCTTAAAGATCCTAAAACTTTTAAGCCCTCTAATTGAGTTGCTCTAATTTTTCTATATTACAAGCTAGCCAGAAGAGAAAAAGAAAAGGGCAATTCAGATCAGGAGCAAATCTGATTTTGAAGTGCAATCATCAGGTATATGTTTTTGTTTGTCTCTCTTTCTCGACTGTATGATTTTTAATTTGTCATTTGCTTTTCCTGAATACTCTCTCTGTCATGTGGGTGTCATGTCTAAACACTAGTTTACTTGGAATGATGTATGACACCCTAAAAAATTAACGATATAAATGATCAAATAATTGTAATTAAAATGATTGATTTTGTTGAAAATAAATTTTTGTTACGTTCTTCCTTACTTTTTGCGATAAAATTTATCATTATAAAATATCTATTTTCTTGGAGTGATATGATAACATCTCTCTTTCGAATTTGTAGTTTATATGAATAATCTCGTTTCCTATGATATATTTGGTGGATATGAGATCTGACTCAGAAGGCCTTTCTTGCCATATTTTTATTTTAATGCCAGTGCATTCACGGGGAGTTTGTAGCTAGCTAGGTGGTGGGATTTGGGAGTGGACCAATAATATATATATATAGTTAATTTCTAGGTATTAATTTATTTTCTTTTTCTCAAAGATAGATCAAGAAAGATAATTATTTTTCTTTTAATGCAAAAGCTTAATTTGAAGTACTAGTGTTTGAACTTCTAATCAATATTAGAAAAGAAGTAGAGGCCACGGGAAATTGTTTTTGCATAGATGGGATTTGGGAGTAGGTGGTTCAAGGGCTTTCGTTTCTTCTCAAGTCAATATCTTTATTAATCTATCATTCTCGACTTACGTACATGACATAAATATAATAATGGGTTTAGCACTTAATTAAGTGCCATACTAAAACTGGATAGTGATACTCTTACAATTCTCTTATTATATTTGTTAGCGTGCGTGTTCATTTATCATGACTTCTTAAATATATTCATGTATGTAATATAAATATAGTGATACCCTTTTAATTCTCTTATTCTTTCTTTATAACTACTTATTTGAAATTTTTTATTTTCTAAGTTTTTTTTTTAATATTTTGAATCTTAATTATAAGTTTTTTTAAAAGAAATATATAATTTCGTTAATAAACATTTCCTTAATTATTAATTAATTTAAAAAAAATAGTAAAATAAGAGTAAGAATAGTTATAACAGTATCATTATTCATATAATATTAATAACTTTATTACTAAGTAGTACTGCCATTCCAAAAGAGGAAACATTCCCCTAGATCTCTTTTTCTTTCTGATCTAGCGACAATATTCCTATTTAGGAAATGGGTTAGTTAAAAATGAATAGAGGATTTGTCGCAATAGTAAAAGGGTAATGTTACGTATAGTCATGGAGTTGTAAACGACGTGCAGTCGCTTTAAAAAAAAAAAGTTAACTTTTTTACGTGGGTCTCATATATATTCACTTTTTTCTAAAGTGACTGTACGTCGCTTGCAACTCCATGACTGCATCTATTATTTTTCATAATAAAATAGGAGTAAGAATGGTTGTAATAGTATGACTATTCATATAATATTAATAATTATCACTAAGTAAAGTAAGTAGTACCGCCATTCCTAAAAGAGGAAACATTCCTTTCTTTTTATTCCTTTCCGATCCAGCTGTCAATATTCTTATTTAGAAAATGGTTTAATTAGAAATTAAGAGAGAAATTGTCGAAGTGTGTCCTTAAAAAGGACCTATCTGACCAATGGGCACGTCAAATTCTGCGGTAGTCTATTTCAATCAATCCTTTTCTCCTTAGAATAAAGTTACCGACGTCGTTTTTTCACCATGTGAATGTGGATATGGTGCTCCTGATACAGGATTTAAGTTGTGTCAGAATTCCAATGGGAACGGCCCCTGGTTTTTATTGCTTTAATTACCATTCACGAAAGTATTTTGTAGAAGAGAAATGATACACATCATTTTATATAATATTTTATATAATATAAATAATAAAATAAGAATATTTTTATACATTATTTTACAAAATTAGTATTATTTTATTAAAATATCCTCACATTATTATTTGTGTTGTATAAAATACTATATAAAATATTATATATTTATCATTTTATAGAATAGGTAGCTAGCACCCAGCTCTAAAGTGGAAATAATCAAAAAAGAATGCCCTCTATCGTAACTGTTACTTGCAGGTTGCGTTGGATTTTGTGTACGTCCATTGCATGCACGAAACGTGTCGTTTAAGTATGCTTTTATGTTTTTTTCCTTTTATTTAATCTGTGGCAGTCGTTTGGCTTCGTTGGATCATGTTACTACAATTTAATTACCTTCATATCCCTAATATGTTTTCAGAATTTCTCTCTTGGATTGTTTATTTTATTGTAATATAAGATATGTCGTGATGAGTAGATAGTTTGTCCTAAATTCCTTGTACTGATTCGTAGATATTTTGTACTAATTGCAGTAAAATGGAGAGACGGGATCGCCAGTACTTCTGTTGAATTAGCTAAGGTGACGTCATATCTTCTCGTATATCCCGCAAAATACTCCTCTTTCTACGTAACCCTGGCTAGAGCTCAAACTCCGAACGCAGACACCACCCTTGGCTTTAGCTAAATCTTCTTTGTTGCCTCCAAAGCGCAGGTGCATGTTGTTAATCGCCATCTTCATCGGCAACAATATCTTCTCTGCGTGAGTGACAAAGATGGTGACCACGGAGTCCGAAATGATCTCCCAAGCCGGCGAGGTCGAGTCATCTTTACCGGCCGATCAACAGCCCAAGAACAACCCCTTCTCATCGCTCGGAAGACAATCCTCAATCTATTCCCTCACTCTCGACGAGTTCCAGCACACGCTATGCGAGAGCGGAAAGAATTTTGGGTCCATGAACATGGACGAGTTCCTTGCCAGCATTTGGACGGCGGAAGAGAACCAAGCCGTCAACTCCACCGCCACAACCACTACGGCCACCACCAACAATGCCGTCAATAATATGAGCAGCCATGCGCAGTTGTCTCTGATCGATGCGCATACTCATGAGAAGGGAATATCAAAGCAGCCAAGCTTGCCTCGACAAGGTTCGCTTACACTTCCCGCACCGCTTTGTAGGAAAACAGTGGAAGAAGTTTGGTCTGAAATCCACAAAGGGCAACAAGGAACGCCTCAGAATAATAACAGCAGCAACGATAATGGTGATAACGTTCCTAATCCCGAGTCTGCCCCGCGCCAGCCCACTTTTGGAGAGATGACTTTGGAGGATTTTCTGGTGAAGGCAGGGGTAGTAAGGGAACCTTGTGCATTGCCTGTCTCTCAACCACTGCCGGCCGGCCTGCAGCAGTACGGGGTGTACCAAAATAACAATCCCGCAGAGGGTCCCGGTTTTGTAAATAGGCCCATAGCTGGACTCGGTGGTGCTGCCGGTTGTGTTAGTGCCGGAGGTGGTGCCGGTGGTGTAAGTACTGCTGGTGCTAGTGTTCCAACTTACCAAACAATGTCACAGGCCGGCGGCGGGGCTATCGGAGAATCGTCAGGGTATGCCGGAAATGGCAAGAGGAGTGGTGGGTACCAGCCGCCGCCAGTGTATTATGGTGGGAGAGTAGTGAATGGTGGCGGCGGATACGGTGCACCCTCGGGTATGGTAGTGGCGCCGGTGAGTCCGGTTTCTTCTGATGGGTTGTGCACAGCTCCGGTCGATAACTCGGGGAATCATTTTGGATTGGACGTGGGAGGGTTAAGGGGAAGGAAGAGGATCATAGATGGTCCGGTGGAAAAGGTGGTGGAGAGGAGACAGAGAAGGATGATCAAGAATAGGGAATCGGCGGCGAGGTCAAGAGCTAGGAAACAGGTAATACATTTTCTCAAGAAGTTAAAAGTTTTGATTTGAGAACTAGTTATGGGCATAGCCAGCTTGTTCCATACAAATTCTCAGGCGCGCCTGTGATATATTGGTTGCTGTTTGCCTAGTAATTTTGTAAGTCCGCAGCTCTACAATAAAATTATTTATTTTTAGTTAATTATTTTCTATTAAAATGAATCCATTTTTAAAACAAATAGTCATCTTCGCACAAATTATCCATCACGGATATTCTTTTTTTTTTAATTAGCAGAATGTAATTGAAATTTGAAATTAAGCCATTTAGAGGAATTTAAATTAGTTTAAATTGATCTATAACAATGACTAAATTTCTAAGTTTCCCTCCCCCATCCATCCATCCAAACGAAAAAGAAAGAAAACATGCTCCAAGTTTAGTTACTTCGAATTATTAAATGTCTATACATGAATGCGACTTAATTAGGTACTCTGGTTAGGGGATCGGAGATCACTTGAATCCATCTATGGAATTGATGGAATAAATAGTTTAAAAGGAAATGCACTTTTGAATTATTTGAAAAATCTTTGATTTGTCCAGAGTTCAGATTAATGATAATTACAAAGTGTTGCGATTCTGCTATTGCATGTCAAAACTTATAGCATGACATTATTCCTATATATATAGCATCTAATTTAGTTTACTTCACAGGCATACACAGTTGAGCTAGAAGCAGAATTGAACCAGTTAAGAGAAGAGAACGCCCACCTTAAACAGGCTCTGGTAATAACTCGTCGAACGTTTGATCTTTTAGTTTAGATGTTCTCATTCACAAGGAAATTACTGATATTAGAAATCTTGCTTTTAATCTCTTCCCCAAACAGGCAGATATTGACCGGAAAAGAAAGCAACAGGTAACTATAGTATAATTTCTTTTAGTTCCATTAATGCGTGTGCACGTAAATGATCTTATTATATATAACCATAGTCTGCATTTTGTGCTGAACCCAGCGCACCTGTTTTGAGCAGCCCTGTCTAATTTCTTTGCAAAAGAATTGTGTTTGGGTCGCTTTATAAACTGATGGCCATGCCTTGAATCCAGGGGCGAAATCAGGATTTTATATTTGGGAAGGCGATCGATAAAATGTGTGCTATATATATTTTAAAAAGACATAATAGAAGTATCACATTTTTTCGTTGTCGAACTCTCTAAATGTTAATTTTTCGAATTATCTACGTC